>JAOTQP010001546.1:70665741-70685948 GCA_026413545.1 Cichladusa arquata
GGGAGGGGGAAGGAAATTTCCCTGAATGCAGAAACAAGCAAGTATTATGACCAAACAAATATTAGGTGCTGATGATAAAAATGCCAAGAATTAAGAAAGAGATGAATCTTCAGTGTTGTTATTAATGTTATTGTTAATAAAAGAGAAAGTTGAAAAAGAAAGTCTCTTTTCAAAAGCAGAGATATTAGGTGCTTCTGCTGCTGAATTGAGAGGATTTAATTTTAAAATTTTAAAAATATGTTGGTTCACATTTCTTGAACTTGCCTATTTCATAAGTTACAGCAATAGTGAAGCTTACACATTTTGTGATATGCCCCAAGATAAATAAAATCTTGATATGACTTATGCAAACACACCTAACAAAAGAAATTTAGACATGACTCTTTAAAAAAAAGAAAATTTACTATATCAATTCCATAAATAAAAGAAACACAAATTTAAGTTCTCTTCTAAATCTTAACAGTGAATGCACAAATTTTCCACAGATTTTTATTTCTAAATTTAATTAATGTGACACATATCAGTAAAAAGCATGCCAATGCATATGAAATTTGAGTGCTTCAGAAACTAATAATTTATGGCACTCTCCTGTGAAGAACAGATTAGAGTGGGCCCCTGAAGTAAAGAAGCAAAAATGTTTAATGAGGCACAAGAGGGTCTGTTTCAGTATGCTGCAGATCACAGATACTGATTCTCATCTCCAGTGATAAATCAGCAGCGTTTAATTCACAGCCTGCATTATTATTATTATCATTATTGTTGGAGGGTCTGGGGGAATGTGTCATACACCAGCAGAAAGTAAAAACATTTGATGTGAACACAGAGATATTGAATACCTTAAACTCCTCTCTAATTTGCAATAAACTTAACTGCCACTTGTATTTCTTCGTAATTATCCAATTAATCTTTTCCATGAGAGGGAAGGTGTTTATATTCCTAATGACTGAAATGCAATCTAGATGTGCAAATGATTCTTCCACAGTATATACTTTCACTCTGTTTCCATCTATATGTTGAAATTCAGCACTGCAGGTATCCAGAGTTTGGGTTTAGATTGATCTTCAATTATACACAGATATTTTGTTTTCTTAAGAGTCTAGATGCTAAGAAGTTACTAGGTAATATGATAATTATGCTCTAAAATGTTGTTCACTAATTTGATAATTATGTTTTAATTACTGAATTAGAATCCTCTTGAGAAAAATGAAAAGTTGTTTTGGTAGAAAACAAGAGTTGTGCACCCTACCTTATCTGAACCTTGTATTTGGATTAAATGTTATCCTATACAAAGAAACTCCTCCTTTTTATTACCTCTTCTATATATTTTTCTAGTACCTGGCCAAACAGATACATCTTTAGCCTAGGATACCATAATCCATGACCAGAATATTCGCTTTTCTTTTTTATTTACAATGATATCCTTAAAAAAAAAAATCTAAAAAGCTTTAAAAACTACTTTGACCACAGTGGAGGCTTTTATTTGCAACAGAAGACTAGGCAGTATCACAGAATTACACAGAATATTCTGAGTTGAAAGGACCCTCAATGATCATTAAGTCCAACTTTTAAGTGAATGGCCTATAGAGTGATTTATATAGGAACCCACAACCTTGGCCTAATTAGAACCAACTGAACTAATCTCAGCAGCCATGGGGGGTTTTTTTCTAATTTATATGGTTCAAACAAATTATTTTTTTTCATACAGTATAATCAGCAACTCCCCATGTTGAGGCCTTTTTTTCTCTTCCCCAAACACCCCCATAGAGAACACAAGTTTTTTAAAAGGAAATAGATGCTCCATGAATTAGAGGTATCATACAAAATATGTTCTCAATGAATCTATGTCTTACAACTGGATTTATTAGTGCCTAACAAAAAATAGTGTCCTCACAAATGATCATTCTGGTTTAGGCATATGAACATAGAGATACGAGTGCCAGCTTTTTCACAACTCTTACCTTCACAACCTCTGTTTTCAGGTATTCAAGCAAGGAAGCATACTTAGAAAGGAGGTAGAGTATTGACAGAATCACTCTAAATATTTCCATAAGGAAAACAGTCTAAATATTAGCAATTAAATAGGCAAGAAAGGGTTTAAAACAGTAAACTGAAAGAAAAATTCTGTAACAGTGTATTAGGTGGAAGCTTTACTTTCATTACAATATCTTGCACATTGCACAAAATTTTAACCCCCCTCCATTGGAGAGGGGCTTTGAGCAGGGTGGGAATGACTGGAGTTCAAGATTTAGACAGTTTTGTGCAGAAGCCAATAGATGTGCCAGGAGGACAAGTTCCCACTGCACTCATTTGATGCACCCAGAACATCTGACCTGAGCACAGTCAATACTTAGGCTCACATATGGGCTATATGACCTTGTTGAAACTAACCCTCCTGGCCTCTGGCACAGAAAAGGAATATGTCTTTCCCAGGTCTCATGTCTTATCTACATGGGAGTCTCTGAAATGCAAATAGGTCTCATTTAAACCTATTCAGTCCTTTCAAAGCTTATCAGTTTGTCCATTCGTCTGCTAATTTCCTTTGACTAAAAGGAGAGTTTGGGTACTTGACACCCAAAAGTATCGGAGCCTTGAACCAAGTCCTGCTCCTTTCAAAAGTCATGTAATAGATCTGGAAAAAGTAAAGAGGATGGCAACAAATTGTATTATAAATTTCACATAATGAGTGAATAGGAAAAGATAATTCAAACTGGTAAAGAGATATTTTGAAGTAAGGTAGAATTCTGCAAAAACATATATGTCATACAGATGGTGGGTACCATTTTCTTATTCACTGTTTCCTCACTCACAAGAACTAGAAGGCCTTACTTGATGCAAGTGTTAAAGTATTCAGTGCTAATTGTCACTTTTTTTGCAGAGGTATGAATTGGGGAAAACAAACAAGAAGGAGATTTCAGTGCTGCAGACAGTGGATATAGGTTGCCATCAGCTAAGGTGGCTTAAAACCCAGTAGCATTACAAGATATATATGTCTTCATTCTGGAGCTGGGGGATTTTTGCTCTTTCTGATGGTGTGAACTTGTGATATTTGCATGAGACAACTTCATGTAATACAGGTGGTTCTTATGCTGAGAGAAGATCTCTCTGAGTCTGGTATTTAAATTTTCTCCATTTCATGTTTATTGTGAAAAGATGTATTTGCTCACTAGTTACATAGTTTATATAAAATATTTAGTATTTCTCAAGCACAGCTGACAGAGAAAGGCCTTAATAAATTTACTTTTAGTTCCACACAGTATTGCTGAAATATGCTATTAAAATTAATGGAATAGAAAGGTCAAAGAAAATTATATTTAATATTTTGGTGGCCAAAACCCAGCTATATTTTTACATTTCTAGGCCCCTAACACATTTCTTATATATCAAAGAGCAATATGATTGACCCTCTTTGGTTTTTTTTCCATTTAGGTCTTTATATTACCATGACTTTTGAAGCATCCTTTTTTTGCCTATCTTTTTAAAATATTGAAAAACTTTACATAATTTTTCTATTTGAACAAAACAACAGATTATTGGTGCTAGGAAAACAGCTCATTACTAGTTTTTACTTACAGTGTAACTTTTGGGTAGTATTTCACATAAAAAACAATCAGCTTTTGGAGTATTTGGTATAGAACACAAGTAAAACTTCAGCAACAAATATGAGCCAAGGGGTGAGTTATGTAGCATTGGTTTCACTGATTTTTAAAAATTGTCTTTTATGTATGGTTTGATTTTTATTCTTGGGTTCATCAGCCCAGAAATTCAACTTTATTTGCAGTTAAAATTAGTTAATATTATTAATATTAGTTAATAGCTAAAATTTTAGTGCTGAGTTGCAAAGAGGAATTTTAGGGAGACACAAAACAAGATTCAGTTGCCTGAAAACTTTTCTGACTTCCTAAAACTGTCTTAGGGTGCAAGCTGTAGAGGCTGGCAGTATGGCAAAGGATTCACTGGTGCTGCAAATGTTTTTGTAACTGTGGCTGGAGGCAATATATCTCATAGCACCTTCGTTATGGTAGCTGAATCCCATTCACTGAGTCTGATTCAATTTCACCTACAATTAGTTTTCCTTAGGATGGATGTCACTTCTAGTTTCTTATTGTAAGCAGCCTTTACAATCTTCCCGAAAATGAGATTAATTGTATGCTGAAAGTGCTATTCAAAAACGGTCAGATTTCCCTGCTGCTCCTTGTTAAACACACATATTCAACATTCCTAAATACTCTTGCATAATCCTCAGTGACTTCCTGCAGGTGAACCTCATTAACTGTTTTTCATTTAGAGAAAAATGAAAATCTTACTTCAGCAGCCCTGCTGATGATATATAAAACAGAGGCACACAAAGAGGTATTAGTCACTATCAGCAACACCAACCTGCATCCACTTAAAAAAAAATCAAAACATTTTGTCTGGATTTTTTACTTTTCACACATTTCAGAAAACCAAGGCATTGATGTTTGGCAATGACTGCTCAAATAATTAACAGAAAACAGGTGACATAGAAGTAGTGACTCACTGATAGAGCTAAATAGAAGTCACTCCCTAAAAGAAAAATAAATTTTCATTAAGCCAATACATACTCATTGATTAAAAAAAATTAGTCTTACACTTATGAAAATAATTTTCTTGCTTACCTATTGGAGGTATGCTGAAAATATCTGTAAAGAATTTGCCCACTAGGGGTTTACAGGGGATTCAGAACAGTGAGGGATGAAATTCATCCTACTGCTGAAGAGGCAGACTGTTGAAGTTAGTATGATAGCTGCCACTATAGTAAAAAAGAAAGGCACACATAGAGACTGATTCAAAGTAAGTAGGCTGGAAAGCCCTTGGAATCTGTCCTTTTTCTTCCTCCTCATTACAGAGCTCAGATAAGATGAATCAAAGACTGTCCTTCAAGCCTCTTACTTATTGCTTCTTCTCTGAGTGGATATATCTAACATGTGTGTGAGACAAATGCACACGAGCCATTGACAATGAGGCCCTACAGCAAGAGCTTTCTGAGCTGTTCTCTCACACATACATAATTACTTTTGTATTTACACACCAATGTGCTTAATTCTTATTCTTTACCAGTTTCCCTTATTACCACATTGATACTAAACGACATAAATATTTATTCTCTTATTACAGAATACTGTTTAAGTTGTTACTGTGGTTTATTTACTGTTAACTGCATTTTGAAACAAACAGCCATCATAAAACATCCATGCTCTTTTATAGGGATTCTTTCTTATAGCTCTTTTTCCCCAAATAATCAAAAATTAAATATTCCATGCAGTGATTTTCCCATGAATAGTGTGTCCCAAAATGTGCTCACAAATTATAGCTTTCCATGCCCACTCAGTATCAGGAAATTCTTTAGAAATGACACAAGCAGAAGCATATCAATCTACAGCAAAAAAAAATAAAACCAAACCACACAGGAATAAGTTGTCATATATATAAAGATATCATGTAAATTAGATTTAAATAACATTGTCTTAAATTATTAGCTTGTCATTGTTAGTGACCACTTTTGAGAAAAACAGGTTTTCTAGCCTTTCATATTGATTTATGTTAACCACTAGCCTCAGTGTCTTTATAATTCAATTCAAATCTGTAATGAGTCAGACCTGTGGAAAGGCCTGTTCAGAATGAACAGTGACAACTTAGTTGAAATGCTGCTCATGCCATGGAAACAATGAAGTGTGACACTTTGTCTTTTACATCTGGCACAGGTTTACTGGGAAAGAAGAGTCATTTATTCTGTTTTCCAGAAAGGCAGCAATACAGATAGGAAAACTAAACATTTACTTTAGGGGAGTGCAAACTATTTCTTTGCCTTTTTCACAGATGTATTAAGCTGTTTTCTAAATTGATTTCGTACCTTGAATATTTATTTAGTTTTAGCTTTTCCTGCATTGAAGTCTATACATAGCCCCCGTTGAAGAGCTCGGATGGCATTTAAGGTACTTCTTATAAGTATTTTTCCATCTGTTGAAGTCTGTCTCCAAAATACCTTTCAGTTTGCATCTGTTGAGGTATTTATCCGTGAATATAAGAAACCAGAAGCATGTATAGAAAATATGACAAATGTTTCCAAAAGTTCAATGACCAGTGTTTTTCTGTCATAAATTGATATAGAGTAAATAACTATGCATTATTTCTTTTAAATGTAGCTTAATATTAACACAAAATTGCAAATACATTTTGCTCGTGCCAATTTTCTTAAATAAAATAACATCCTTAGACGAAAATTTTATGCATTCACTTTCTAGAAAGATTTTAATCTCTCGGATTTCCTCAAGTTCAGTATGTTTTCTAATATGGTGTTGATTTCTACAGTAATGCAGAGCTCTAGAAGTTCAGATTTCTCCTTAATAGGGCGTAATTTAAAGGATTAGCTTGCATTAGCTTACATCCTGAATGTTTACACCTTAGATTAAAAGACTGTTTTCAAAACTCGCAAGGGCCTGAAGTCAGATTCTGTCTTGTCTTAGCTCCGTGATATTACTTGTCATTAGACATGGGACAATAGAGGTACATCTCTACTCAATTATTTCAAATCAGAAAGCTAATGAAGTGAAATAATTTAAGACCACATGCAGAAAGCAGTATTTTTCATGTCAGAGAAGAGATACGCAGGTAGTATACTGCAAAAAATAATTCGTAAATGTGTAACCAAACCACTGATGCAAATCAAACAAGGAATATGAATTCATCAGCTGGTCACAAAAGCCTAAAATAAGAGCCTTGCTCCACTCCTCACTTCTGCAGGCTGTTCCTGAATCCTTCAGAATAAAAAAAACCCAAAACATAACATGATCATTTTGAATTTATGGATCTTCAGAAGAAAAAAAAAATAAATAAAGTTTTCTAAACATTTGAAGCCAATTCTCCATTCTGAATGGTTCAGCTCAAAGGTCTTATGATCCATCCTACAATTGCTTGCTGATTGTGCCTTGTAGATGGCTTTAGCAAACAACTGTAATCAGGAAGGACTCTAATCAAACAGTTATGCACATGTTATCCCTTATGCATGCTAGTGCAGGAAAGCTGCATCTATAGCATCAGAGACACCTTCAAATAGCATCTCTTAAGGTCTTGCTCTGCTATTCAGTTGCATATAAACAAAAATAGTTGGGCTTCAAGTAATGCTTTATTGTATACTTTTGCAAAATTTAGATTTGACATTTGTAAGATTTACTATTTTGAGCAAATTATGCTAAATTTTAAAAGAATAGTTTGATTGAAATTACACCTCATCCTTTTACATTTCCCCTTTTGCTCAAGTTATACTTATGTCAACTTATGTCCTTTAACAAAAGGCTTAAAATAGAAATTTCAAATTGAAATTTCAAAATATTAATATCTTCTTAAATATGGTATATAGTAGTCTAAGATTAGATCATTCTTTCCCTCTGTTCAATGCTGCCAACAAAAGCTGGGAAACCAACAGATCTTTCAGTTTTTCTAGCTGGGAAGCAAAGCATTTAAAAGCTTAGGAGTGACAACACTGAACATGCTTGTTCAGTCATTTCCTGGGTTTGGCTGGGATGGAGTTAAAATTATCTTCACAGCAGCCCGTAGGGTGCTTTGTTTTAGGCTTTTGGCTAAACAGTATGGATAACACAACAACATTTTTGCTATTGCTGAACAGAGTTTTCACAGTATCAAGGCCTTCTTTGTTTCTCTCTGCACCCCAGCAAGAAGGCTGGCACGGGGCAAGATGCTGGGAGGGGATAAAGCCAGGACAGCTCACCTGAATTGACCAAAGCAGCATTCCAAAGCATCTAATATCATGTTCAGCCATACAGCTAGGAATGGAGCTCTTCCAAAATAGTTTCTGCATGGGAATTGGCTGGGCATTGGTCTACTAGTGGTGAGTGATTTCTTTTTAATTTTTTTTCTTTCTTACTTTTTTTAGTTATTTTTGTTTACTTTTGCCCCTCCTATTCTCTCTGTTTGAAGCATCTTTGAAGGTCTTGGTTTGACATGCATGTATTTGTCCTTAAAATCAGCCACTTGGAGTTTGATTGCGAAAGCACAAGTGCTTCCAAGAGGATAATTGCAAATTACAAGTATTTTTCTTGGTTCTAAGTGCTCAGCATCTAGAACTGTTGTATTTCATTGATTCACAGATTAGATTATGCTGTATATTCCCCGTGGCTTTGTGTTAATTAAATGTACTATTGCATTTTAATTTTTATTAATATTGAGAGACAAATTGTCCTAATACCTACAGTAAAATGAAAAATCTAAATAATTGATAGCCTAAACACTGATAAAATAAATACATTTAAGGTTAAATTACCTGGTAAATAACATCTCCAAGTATCATTAGTGATGATCTTTCTTTATTTCCAGTTAAGTGGTTCCATGGCACTGCTTTTATTTTCTGTAAGTAGTTTATTAATGTCTCTGTTTGCCATACATTGATATTCACTTGTCAAAGTAAGTTGCCAATATTCACCAATATCTTTGTTAATATATCGGAAGTTTATTTTAAGAACTGATCATTTGATCCAAAAGACTGGATGATATTTGCTCAATCTTCTTGGAAATGAAAAATTAATTAACTGATTGATTATTTTACAATTCCAAAATCCCAAATGAATGAAAGAATTTAGAAATTTAGAAGAAAAAAAAGGTGACCTACCCAACACTAGTTGAAATTTGTATCAATTCTTCCTACCTCACACTTGTGAAGTCGGAAAAATCTACAGTGGTGCATGCCAGAGTTCAAGAAACAAGTTAAAGCCCACAGGGGTACGTGGCTGTCAGAAGAACCTGCCTGGCACTGTGTGCAAAATTAAATGCTTAAGAGGAGAGCAGAGGATAGATATCAGAAAATTAAGGAAGACTTGAAGAGCTTCAAAACATCAAACAAGGAAGTCAAGAATAACTGCAAAACTCACAATTCTGCAATCATTGTGTAGTATTTTCAAAAACTCTCAGAGCACACTCTTTTTGCCTGAGGGCATGGGATTTGCCTCTCAACCACGGATGAAGAAAATACTGTGAAGGTCAGTTTGTTTGCTAGGTTAGTTAAAGAAACTTTCTTGTAATACCCAAGGCCAAATACCTGAACTCTGAGTCACAAACAGGATTTCCTTCAAACACATACATTCATTTTAATTCTTCTGTCTCTTTCAGCTATTGAAATTTTTTAAACTTGAAATTTGAATAATAATACTACTAATAATGATAGAGAGATAATGCTTGCCAATTGAACCTCTACTAGTTGCTTGCCTCTGTTGGTATCTGCTCATATTCTCCTCAGTGCATTAAATCACTGTACCTCTGTCCCAAAACTCCCATCTCAAAAGCTCCACTCCCATCTGCATCCCAATCTTTCTCACCATCTACTCTGCACTTACAGCATCCAACATGCATCTTCTAGAGCCAGAGGTGATAGTGGCAAGCTGCTCAAGAGCTGTGGAACCTTTATCTTATATTTACTTCATTATTCTAAGCTCCTAAAACGTGCATCAAGTATTGAAGAATAAGTTATTGTCGGGAGGAATAAGTTACATACCATGGCAGCAGACTACAATTCATTAGCAAAGATTTATCCTCTCTGCCTAGACCACATTTTCCAGAAACAGAGAAAAACACTTGTTTCAGGTAATAGTGAACTAGCTTTTGGAAATGCTACAAATACAGGTCTCAAATTTGCAGAGAAATCAGTGTGTCCTGCTCTCTTTCTCTTGTATGATTTCTCGATATTACCTTGGGGGTACTCAGGTTATTCCTTATTTCCTTAACAATTGGATTCCTACTTTATTATCACTTTTTAAAAAATATACTTAATTATTATATTTTATCTCTTAAAAGAAATATCTCAGAAGATAATTCTACATAGACTTGAGCTAAAAGCTTTAAATTTTTTAAAAAAGGAAGAAATAAACATATTTTGATTTTCTACTAAAAAAGCAGTTAGAAAACAGCTTTTTATGGGTGCTTTGAATTAATCTACAGTAATAACCTATGATTATTGACCTTTACTCTCTGATTATCCTAGTTTAAATTCTCATCCCTATAAATCCTCACTTTTCTGTAATGTACAGGAAATTTCTCGCACAAAATATTTCTATAGAGGCAGATGTGTGGATCTGTAACTAGACTCACAAAATACCTTCCAGTCAAAGTTTGTAGTGGAAGAAGGCCATCAGAAAATTAATAAGGGGGTGCTAACAGATAGAAAAACTGCCATTTTCAAGCCAGAAAACAGATTTAAGCCCAAACCTAGGTTGTGCCTGCCAATGCAAAGAAATAAAATAGCCTGACTAGATGGATTTGCATTGATTATAAAAAATAAACAAAAACTAGCAGATGATAATGGCTCTTTTAAAAGAATGTGGTTGATAGTACTGTAGAAATCACTGTGGTAACAGTAGTCTGTATGAGATGCTACCAAGCTGGAATGCAGATAAATGCTGAGATTATGTTAGAAGGTACATACTCTGAAAATTTGATTTTTTTTTTTATTTTGTGCATAACCACTGACATTTTGTACTCTAGTTGTTTAAGTGATTAAGATGTTAACAAATTAAATTGATTAATAACTTGTATATTCCATGTTTCTAGCTTTCTCATATATTCCAATTTTAGTTATGTTTTTCTCTACATCTGTTTCCATAGGAGCCAAAGTTCAAGTAGATATTAAATTGTATTAAATTACCAAGGTATTTTATACATATAGAAATACTGATATTTGTTTTAGGTATCTTATTTGGATCAAAGGAAGAATTACTAAGGAAAATTAAAAGTTAATTACTTACTAGCACTATCCTTTAATCACAAAGTGCAGTTAATCTTCATCCTCTAGGTAGATAAACTGGTTAATGCTTTTGTACACTGTGACTAGACACCATAAAAACATTCATCCCAGTTCCATGCCCCAACAAGAGGTTCCCCCAATAGCTCTTTATAGTCAGGACATTTTTTATACAATGCATATACTAACAATTTCTTTTTACATTCCCTTACATGGTATCTAGGAACAAGAATGTGATTTGGTAACGGAAATTTTAGAGTATAAAGCAATCTTTTTATGGAAGATGATTGTGATGATCTCTTATGGCTTTGGCCCACTGCTACTGTATAAATAATTGGCTCCCTTTTTGGATTTCCTATGGATTATTAACAGCAGTGATCTATTTCAAGAAAGCATCCTAAGGCAGGTGTCTGGTGAAGATTTTTAATAAACAGTAAGTATATTTCTCTGGATCTATCATAAGAGTGCTCAATATATAGTGTTCTTTAATTCTCCAGTACAACAAATTTCACATTCCAGACCCAGACAACATAGAATCATATATATAGAACAGCTTGTGTTGAAAGAGCCCTTTAAAAGTCATCTAGTCCAATGCCTCTGCAATGGGCACAGACATCTTCAACAGGTTAATCAGAGCCCCATCCAACCTTAAGTGCCTCCAGGGAAGGGGCAACCACCACCTCTCTGGTCAGCCTGTTCCAGCGTTTCATCACCCTCAGGACTAAACATTGCAGCAGTTACAAGCTAAATGTAAACACATTGCTATACAAATATTGTCAGTTTTAGAGACCCAGGATCAACAAACAAGAGAACTAATTACTTAATATGGGGTTATACTTTTTTTCTCTTTCTGTGCACTAGGGAAAACTGGAGTGACCCGAGTCAGCTCAAAATGAACGTAAGTTAAAAACCTACACTCTGGGACTTTTGTCTGCACAGGAGATTTTTTCTTATTGATGTCTGCATGGTCACTAAATATAGAAATTTTCAAGTACTAAAGGAAAATACACGCCCTCAACCCAATCACAAATCCTACTACAGTTCAACTAGGTTAAGAATAATAAAGGAGAGAAAGTAGTCCCATTTGATTTAAACCTAAGTGAAAAAGTAGATGTAAGAGCTTTCTTCTCAGTACAGCAGCTAAAGGAAATAATAATGACTTCCTAATGGCTTCCAAGAAGCATTGATTTTTTTTTTTTTTTTTTGCTACTTTCTCTTTCTATTAATGCTATCAAACAGCTTCTGCCTAGGAAAGCTTCCCTTCTTAAGGGTTCTGCTTTCTTTCTCAGCTAAATGCAAATTTTCCTCAGGAAAAACCTTCCCTAGGAGGAACCATCACTGTAAAGTAAGTCTTAACAGTGTATTTCTCCTTACAGTGGTGTGCAGGAGCTCCTAAACCAGAAAAGCTTTTCTACCAGATCTACAGCTCTCATGACCTCACAACTTTCAGATAGTATTCTTTTCTAGTGTGATATATTTGCCAAGCACTCTTCTCCCCCAGAGGGGTGAAAATGCTTCTGATGCTGTCTGGTACCTGCTGCCTCCCTATATGGAACAGAGCATCACACTTCAACCTCCTGTTGGCCTTGTTTCTGAAAAGTTAAAATTTATTCCTGACTTAAAGTGCTTTTTTTACAAATAAATATAAAAGTAACCTAACAACCATTCATATTTATTTATATCTGGTTTTTATAGTTTAAACGAATGACACAATGTTTTAAAGACAAATGTTCTTTAAGCAAAATAATAGTCCAATTAATCTCTCTACTTATGCTTTTGTTACAGGTAGAATGGTCCTAAAATACAAAGAATCAGTTGCACAAGTCCTAGGACAGAAGAAAAAAATATATTTATATCTCTGAGGACACTGTAACTTCCCACAAACCTCTGACTGCTAGGGTACATAAACTGACAAGACAAAAACATCACTCATCTAGGGATTCAGATAGCAAACAAAAAGCTCTACTGGATCTGTTTATAGGTCTGTCTAGCCCAAAATATTGTCCCCAAAAATGTCTAATCATGACCATTCTGGAAAAAAAGATATTCAAGGGGACACTCATAGGAATAATTTTATCCTTCTTACACAGTATATATGTTAAGGCCTTAAAACAAACCAGAGGTCCAGTTTGCTAAAGTGGTTTCTTTGGGTGAATCCATGGAATAAAGGCCCATTGAATGCAGTCATTGTTTGAATACCCAGGAACTTCTACAATGTTTCAAGGCAGGAATTTCCATTGAACATGTTACCTGTTCAAGTCATTTGATGTACCATGGTTCTTGTATTGGAAGAAAGAATGACCAGTCATTGTGTATTCACCTTTGTATTCACCTTCTCCACGCTGCTCATTATTTTACAGTCCTATATTATAAACCCATTCAGCTGGCCCTTTTTTCTAAGTTAAGAGAAGTGTCCTACTGAATTATTTCTGACATGGAAGTCATTGAGCATATTTGAACATTCTTTTCTGAAGCATGCTTCAAACACCACCTTAAAGGTGCATTTACACTCGTATCAATGCTCTTGCCATTTTAGCCACTTCAACCTTTCCTTTTCCTCTATAACAAATAGAAATATTTTTCTGCTACTGCTTTGCCACCACCACAAATCTACCATTCCAAATCCTATCAATCTCGGTGCATCAGATGATCATACCCCTCATAATAAAACACCACAGAACTGTTTAGCTTGGAAAAGACCTCCCAAAATGACTGAGTCCAATCACAGACCTAGCATTGCCAAGTTCCCCAAAAAACCAAGTCCCTCAGTGCCATATCTACACATCTTTTAAATGCTTTCAGGAATGATGACCCAACCACTTCCCTGGGAAGTTTGCTGCCTTTCTCTGAAGTACTTTTTTTCCTAATATCTAATGTAAGTTTCCCCCAGCACAACTTGAAGCCACCTCCTCTTGTCCTGTCACTTGTTACCCGGGAGAAGAGACCAATCCCCAACGGGCTACAACATCCTTTCATGTAATTGCAGAGAGAATAAGATCTCACCCTGAGCCTGCTTTCCTGCAGGCTAAAAAACCCCAGCTCCTTCAGCCAAATTCTTGCAAGACTTACACTCCAGAGCCTTCACCAACTTTATTGTCCTTTTAACATAATTTAGCTCCTCTGTGTCAGATGTTAACAACAATATTAGAGGTTTTGCTGGCTGTACATATTACAGAAATCTTTCACTTATTTGCCTACTGAAGAAGAACCAGATTTCTAAGCTTAATGCTCCCCAGTTACATGCCACTCTGAGGTCAGAGGATCACAGGTGTCGTAGACATAAGTCACATGGGCTGCATGGTTTTAGGTACACCCTGCGATCATCCATTAGTTAATTCTCCTGACTGAAAACTCCACCTCCAGTTGTCAACCTTTTTTATCTTTTTAAATACTGACAGCAGATGACTCCTTTTTCAAGAATAAGACAAACCCATTTTGTCCCTGACAACTCACAGAATTCTCCTTCAAAGGAGAAAAGAAAAATAAATGCCGTAAAGCATCTCATTGCAGCTTTGTGTAGTTGTCATCATCAACAATAATATACTGGTTTATTAATTAAACATTTCCATCTCTAGTATTTTCCTTTACTAAAATTCTTTTTATGATCCCCAGCATCATAGACTCAAGGCATTATTCTTTCGAACAGTTTTTTCATATTTCCCTGTCATTTAGGCAGGGGGAGAATTTCTCCCAAGCAGAAACCATGGTTCAAGAAAAGAAATTGCTGTTGTAAAAATGTCTGTAGAAACAATCCTATTGCTCTGTCAGCTGTGCATGTAGGCTTTTTATTGATCTGGAAGTATTTACATAGGTAATTTTCCTATGCAATTTATGCCATGGCCTCACACTCAGCAGTGTGTATTAAGAAAGAGATTAAACTATGAGACTTGTAGCCTTATTCTTTATGTAATGATGAGACTTATTTTCTAGACTTGCTATCCATTTTTAGCTAGAAGTAATCATTGGTTTGTGGTTTTTTGGGGTTTTTTTTGTTTTTTTTTTTGCAGTCCTGACATATAGTGACACTTGAGCAGCTTTTAAATGTTCGTAAGACATATAGCATTTAAAAAAAAAAAAAAGCACAAAACTAGTAGCAAGTAAAAGGAGTCCTGGAAGCTTTATTTTTAATTATATTTTCATTATGCCTACCTTTCAGAAAAAGAGAAGGGGATATCTGTATTTGTGCTTTTTCCTTCTACTCTTCTATGGTATCATAGTTCCTCAACAGCCTAGAAGCGTGTACTGTCTCCTCAGCATGCACTGAGATAGAACCACAGTGTCTGCTACAAATTTGTTTCATTGACCTTTGGGTAGGAGACGGTGAACATCTGCATGAAAGATGTAGACAGTTAAATGTGCCTTAAAATTAACAAGAGGCTCCACGAGAGAGAGAGCTGGCAAACTATGATTTTTGCAAACATGAAGGTACTTAGTAAAACCAGCACCCTATATGAATAAGATTCTCTCCTTTCCTAAGAGGACACTAAACACAAAAAAAAAAAAAAAAAAAAGAAGGAAAATTTAATATTTAAAAAGGACTTTTTAATGTAAGAAAGACAGCACACAATTGAATAGTGGAAAGCTCAACATCTATATATGGAGTGGAAGCACTGCTTTAGAGTTGATTTTAAACATGTTTTACAGTAAGATTTTTTAAATACATACTCTTTGTGTTAACATACAAAAATTTAAGTTCAGTAAAACATGACCAGAATAATCAGATTTTTTTTCAATCATACCAATGTAGTAGTGATAAAGTGTTACTAAATAATGTTTGCTCAAAAATTATTCACATACTGAGAGTTAAGCAAAGTGTTTTACTCAATCTCTAACACTTGATCTCAGGTCTGGCTTAAAAAGCCTCTCTATAGAATTTCTTAAATGTCATTATCCCTTAAATGTTACCCAAGGAATTATGGACTTCATTGTCCAGAACCTACAAGGAGTAGAACTATTAAAGAAACAAACATCAATGTCACTTAAAAGACAGTTTACCTACAAGAAAGGTGTATCTCATCATTATGGGAGTGAAAATGGATTTCCACCTTTGAAGATATGGTGCAGCAACTATTGAATACAAATGGATTATTCTGCTCAAGAAGTCACTCAAAGAACTTACAAGAACATTTTGTTCTAAAGCTTGAATAATTTTAATTTTAAAAAGAATGAGTGAATCATCTTCATCTTTAAACAAATAATAATAATAAAACTTCTTTTTCTAACTGGCAGAGTATCATCAAACATTTAAATTCTTATAATAATATTAAGATCCATGTACAAGGTAACAGAAATCACATGTATCTATTAGCATTTAAACCACAGTTACTGAATGTAAATTTAAACTTTAGAGAATAGCCTATTACTATTTATTTATACAGCTAAAAAACCACAGTGAAATCATAATTATCCCAAAGGTTACACATAGTCAAGATCAATTAATTGTCCCTTAAATTTCATTTCATTACTCAAGTGCTTTTCATGTCTTTAGGATTTCCTGCATAATATGACTGAATCTTTCTTATGAATTCATGAGTTGGTCTATAGACTTTAATATCTGACTCATACTGATCTGTATGAAGAGTTTAATATTTCTTTTCTGAGTGGAAAGAGAATGTTTTGCATGAGACAGGATAAAACCCTGCTATCCCAAAAATGGCACTGCTTATATAAATGCATAGCAGTTACAACCAACACGGAGACAAATAAGATGTGCCCCTATCTAGATCTAGGCATGATACCAAGATTAAAATTCTTAACACATTTTCTTATCTGTTTACATTCTCCTTTAAAACATAACTTGAGCTGTCACTGTCAGTAAGAATTTGACTAATTCTCTGCCAGAATTCGAAGTGAAATAATATTAGATCCTGATTTAGCAGATAGTCAAAATCACCATCAGAACTAGCGGGCTCTGTTCAAAACAGACATTTTCTATGAAAATAAATGGGGTGGTTTTCTTGGTCAGTCTACTGAAGATAAAATTGCCTGAGATGCAGATTCCAAGTTTTGTTTTATGCCAAAGATTTGAGGTCCATATCTTTTTCCCTTGCTTGAGAACACTATCCTGCAAGATGATCTAGGCTATCACTATGTACATGAGCAGTGTCCTCTCCTCACAGCAACAGGGCTTCTATAGAAGAATGGAATAAACATGGCCAAAGAGGAGTAGGAGGAAACACAGCTCTCCTAATCTATTAGCTGTGTCAGCTGAGAATAATGAGGGGAACCTGACTGCTGGTCCCTGGTCCCTCAGATCACGCAAGCTTGCCTTACTTTCTAAAGGAATGGCTTCATAGTGAGTGTCAGGAGAGCTTCAGACTGTTGAATCCAATATTGGTTCCTCAAGTCCATCTGTTATAGGAGGCCATACTGTCTGCCGCTACACTGATGGCACTCAATCCTATGATCATGGGAGCAAAACAACCATAGCCTGCAAATCCAGCCTGGTGAGCTGTGTGAACAAGCCCACCGTGAAAAAAAATATTGGGCCAACACTAGCTTAGGGAAGTTGACAGACATTGTGCATTACTTCAGATTAAAGATTTCTTCATCTCCCATGACCAATCCCATTATGATTGCAGCTTTCATTATATAATAAAGTTTTTAGTGAACTTTGAAAAAAGAGATTGAGCATGGGCACATTACGGCAGAGGTCATGGAGGTTTAAGCCTCAGATACTAGGAGGGACTCCTAAAGGTATAAACAAAAACCACAAGTGGTTAGTTCCGGGACACTAAGGAGGGCAACTGTGAGCATTAGTATAACTGATTTTAGATCTTAAGACAAAGAATCCAGCATCTTATACATACATAAATACATACAGGTTAGACAAATAATTTTTTTAAAAATCCAATATGTACAAGGGAAAAGGAAAATGGCAGGGACTGCCAAAGCATTTTCTTCTCATAGCAATGCTGCATCATATCAACACTACATTTTAAAATAGCAAATTAAGTAAAGAAAGAGTGCTGCTGTTTATTAATCCTGTATCCTAGGGTGATTGGAATCACATACTACGGAATGAGCTGGTATCTGTGTTTTCAGTTACAATTTTTTCCACACTTTGAGTAGTACTACAGTACCAAGCCTAAGTCAGCCTGAGTGCAACTGAGTTCTCTGTCTTCCCTCTAACTCCAGGTCAAAATGTTATGTGGAACAGATTTTGCTACACTTAACATTTTTACTGAAGCTGGAACCATCCAAGCCCATTTGACATCCTTTGGAGTATAAAAACAAAATGTCAGAAATTATTTCCAAGTTAGCAAAAGCAGGAAGAAAAAATATTACTTTTTTTTAACCTGTATGAAAAGTCACAGTTTAATGATGTCTGGTTGCATTCATCTCTCTGGATGTATGGAAAACCCTACGCTTAACCATCTACATCAATTTGGTGGCTTAGCTGAAAGGGAAATTCAGGCAAGACTTAAACAAAAGGACCACATGACTATGCAGAAAACATGTGAAAAAGACAAACACAATACTCATCTTATTCATTGCATAAGTAAGGATGTAATATAGGTGTAAAATTTGATTTTTCAGTGCAAAACAGCAGGAAGATATTTCAGCTGCCTGGCTAGCAACCAACTTAAGATGATATTCAGAATTGCAAGAAAATCTATGGTAAAATGAGAAAGCACTGCAATTAGTCACTGCCCCCATGATTTCATCAGTGTAGTGCTGTGATGAAGCAGCAAGGAGACCAGGCAGCAAAGCCCCTGCAAGACAGTAGATTATAATGTACATTTTACAAAGTCAGTTTCTCACAGCTGATTAAGTAATCACATAATTTTTGTTTGCTTGATCATCTGTGAAAACAGAAGGCTTCAAGACAATACAAGAATGTTATGTTTCTGATGAGGCTGCTGTAAATCTCTGCTGCTAGTCTGGCCAACTATAAGCCATTTTTCCTGAAAACATATTCTTATGTTTGCCTGAAACAGCCCCAAAATACAAGTCTGTCAATGGAGAAAGTCACTTGAAAGACTGTGAAGGTACATTTATTTAAAAAATTTAAAAATTAAAAATTTATTTTAAAAAATTAAAAAACATTTATTATAAAAAATGTTAACACATATAGTTCTACATTTGCGGGTATCATACGTGGTACCAACCTTGTCCCAACCTTGTCAACTCCAAACACATTAAATCAATATGTATGTTTTACAGATACTGAAGGTTCTTAAAAATAAACTAGAAAAAAATTAGGAAAAAAATATTTCTTGTCTAGAAGGTTAAAAAAATTTAGACAGCTCAGATCTAGTTCTTTGGTTCATGCCCAACAATAGTTTCGCTTGTAAAAAAAAATTCAAAAAAATCCTGATATTTTCAGACATGAAAAACTATCCACTCCAGGGAAGGTAAATACTCAAAATATTCATTTAATGTTAATGAACAACAAAAATACCAATCCCCATAGAAAAAGTATATATTTAATCAAAATTAATGAGTAATCATTTCATATTTTGCATTTCAGTCCTGAAATAAAACTATTTTGGTTTAAGTATTATTAGTTCTTAATGGAAAGGCATGTCAACTAAGGTAATGTTTGCTTCTTATTCTGAACAGCATATACTGTGTAAACAGTGAAAAACACTGTCTCCCTGGCAACAAGTAATTCATCTACATATATAGTGGGAAATAAGTAACTGCTGTTGAAGTCTTTGAGATGTGTGAAAAATTTACTCCACATGAAATGGTTTTAGAGAAATCAATATTTTATCAATATATTTACACTAAACTGTACCGAGTGGCTATGCCTAGTGGGGCTGCAGGGCTGGTATCAGGGGCAGAGAAAGGGGAACAGAAAAAAATGAAAGAAACAATCCTGCCAACACAAATATAAGAGCATCAAGGGACACGATGTTCCAGGTGCAAAAGCAGAGATCACCCAGCAGCCCAGGGAGGACCTCATGCCAAAGCAGGTGCTTATTTCCTGAAATAACTGCAGCCAGTGGAGGACCCACGTAGGAGCAGTTTGTGAAGGACAGTATCCTATGGGAAGGATCCACGCTGGGGCAAGGAAACTGAGGAGAAAGAAACTGAAAAGGAATGCACCGGTCAACATTGGAATGAGTCTCAAAGACAGATGGTTGTTTGCTTTACTTAATTGCACATCTGGTTAGTTGGTCAGTAGAAGAATTTATGTATGTGTAACATACAACTGAAAAGCTGTTAATCAACCACCATGACATACTTTCATCTTCAATCACAAAAAGCTACCTGTTACTTAATTGCTGACTGTAACCTTAATTGTTGACAATTGCAACAAACACAGGTGAAGTTACAATTCAACATAACAAAGAATGAAGAATGGCAGTATGTGATCCATATATTTGTTAGAGAAACAAAAAAAAACCCCAAAAAACAAAAAAAAAAAAAACCAAAAAAAAAAAAAAAAAAACCAAAAAAAAAACCAAAAAAAAAAAAAAAAAAAAACAAAAAC
>JAOTQP010001546.1:70686048-70715230 GCA_026413545.1 Cichladusa arquata
GAATGAAGAATGGCAGTATGTGATCCATAATGTGTTAGAGAAACAAAAAAAAACCCCAAAAAACAAAAAAAAACAAAACCAAAAAAAAAAAAAAAAAAAAAAAAAAACAAAAAAAAAAACAAAAAAAACCAAAAAAAAAAAAAAAAAAAAACAAAAACCAAAAAAAACACCAAAAAACACCAAAAAACAAAAAAACAAAAACCAAAACCTTATTACCTTGCAAAGCATAGGAGATAAATATATAAGGATAAGGGAAGGATAAAGGAACTAAGATCGCCGGCAATGCTAATGATGAAACATGCACAGGCTGCATCAGGATAACAGACAAAATCAGTTCTCGAGTTCCATCTCTCTCCCTCAGCAGAAGATAAAATAAATACAATTTCCAAAATAAATGCTTGATTTACAAATAAATATGTAGATGTATCTTAAAACATAGTAGAAATAAATTCATTAACAATTGCCTGCCAACTTGATAAAATCTGCCTGGGCACTTAAAGCTACTTTGCAGCTCAGCTGGTTACTTTTTCAGAGAAAATAATCACATATGGGAAAGAATGGGATTATGCCTAAAACTTGAAATAAATGTTCATTTTCCTGTGATGCAGGCTGAAATGTTTCTGTCTCTAACTGACAAGTCCTTTATTGCTATAGTGCTGATACAGCCTGGGTTTAAGTCTGTTTCATGAGTTGTTCATTTCAATGCAAGATCTAGGGATATCAAGAGTAAATATGTGATCTATGGGATTGTTTTCTTTCGCTTTTAACTTTGACCTTATAGCTTCATTTTGTAACTTCAGTGCAACTTCTATTTTACCATGCTGCAACATTAATTATTTTATCTCAACAAAATCTACATCACTTCTTTTACAGAGAAAATGTAGGTTTTTACACTGAATGTATTTCAGATTCAGTCATGAGCAATATGTTAATGATGTAGTACAGTGCTCAGCAAAATAATGTCAACATTATCTGCAATCTGCACAGCAAAAATGAAATGTCAGCCAATTCTACCAAATGGCAAATGATTTTACTGTTCAAGGAACTGATTTATAAATCTGTTAGTTCAGACAAGATGACATAAAATAGGAGACTTGGGATGGGGAGCAAGAAAAGTAGTAGCTCTATTGATTTTTCTTTTAACGCTTACTCTACAGTAAATTGTAGAATTTTGTAGATACTATTTTTTCTGTAGTAAACTTCATCACCATAATGGGTAAAGGTGGAAGAATCAATATAGTTCAAAGGTTTAGAGAAAACTACTCTGAGAAAAAGTTATTTATTCTTTCCATAAATGCAACCTACTTATATACAAAATAAACCCTGCAAGCATTTTTAAACTCATGAAATTTCCCCATAAAATCCATCTTTTATATTTAATAGCAATAGGAGGCATAAGCTGAACAAGTCTTTGTTTCATCCAGTCTAGTTAGTGTAGGAGTTGCATAGGATTTGCTTCTTATGGTAGAACAGTAAATATGACTGGGGTGTTTGGATAGCATTTACATATACAAATGGATTCCCTATCTATCTTTTTAACAGATATTGCCCTAAAAAGTGCATTGATTTGCATCTGGTATAGGGACTCTCACCATTTACTGAAACATCAGTCACACTAATTACAATGATTACTAGGAATTGTGAAAAATTTCCTTCACAATCTCTAATGGAGTTCAAATGTCAAATTAAGTCTTTCAAGCTAGGTTACTGAGCTGCTTTTGACAGTTTAGGCAAGATGGCAGAAAGGGGCAATCTTTAAACCAAACCAAAGAGATGTCATTAAATAAAATACTTAATATTGAAGTAGTACACATTGGCTACCTAAGCTGGAAACAACTCAGGCTATAAATGCCAATAAACAACAGAACTATTTTTCACTGTACTGCATACATTGCTGATACACCTATGAAAAAACTAAAATTCCATAATTAATGAAACATAAAATTACTGGGTTTTTAATGCTAAGCCGTTCTATAGAATAGACAGATTTTCTAAAAACTTTCAATAGGCTTTTCCTCATTCAGCTTTATCTCTTATTTAATGCAAAAAATATCCAGTTTATAGCGCTGGAATTTGTGGACACTGTTTTATTTTAGTGTTGTTGAACACAGAGAAAGAAAAAGCACTAAGTCTACATGTTTATGATCTTGCTATTTTACCTCTTGGCAAAACTGAAGTGATTTGTCTTTGCAGCATTTTCACAGTGCTATTGGATGGTTCACACATTTCTCTATCCTAAAATGCAAAAAGTGTCCCTATTCAGCAGTTGAAGTGAAGCCTCAGTCAGAAGAGTGTCTTCTTTATACTGCATTTATAAAAATGAGTGAAAGCTTGCCATAAAATGGAATGGGAGTTAGAGGGGATGGGGAGGAATTCTTACTCTACTACTTTCCTAGTACAGCTAAACCACTACCTTTCTTAACACATTTTCAGCCACTCAGTTGCTATACCAGCCTTTAGAGAAGCTGCTGTGTGGATTAACTCAGAGCCATTCTCTTTGATACCAGCTGAGAAATTGACTCCACTTTCTCCAGTGAGACATTGTCCACCTCGCGCCAGAAGATCAGCACTTATTCAGCTTATCAGCTTGCCTAACACCTCTGGACTGCACAATTTCACAAAAAACATCACACAAAGGACATGAGCAGCAACTCTCAACCCCCTTAAACCTTTTGCCAAAGGTGGTGGATCAGTAATTGATTTTTTCAACCTATAGTTTTTCAGCTTATTAAGTTTTTGCTAAATACTGTGTGAGAGATGTAGACTTCATTCCCTCTTCCATCAATGCACACTGGAACACTAGAACTCCCATTCCCATTTCCCTAAAGACCCAGTGTCTGAATTACTGAGGAACAGGTGTTAGCAAAATGAAGTTGCTGGCATAGGTACAGAAAATGCTTGAGTAATTTAGATACTATCACTACTGTCCCTCTGTCTATTTCTGTTCTATAAATACATACACTAGATTTCCTACACTAGATATTTGTTATAAAATTCTCCCTGGGTATTGAAGCCTATGTACCTATTTCAGAACTATGAATTCTTATCAGCAGGTGACTGAAAATTATACACTATAATGTTCAGTACTGTGATGTTTCAACACTTTTAAACTTCATTCCTTTCATAGTTCTGTTCCTGAATCCATTACTAGATACCATACAGAGTTCTGAATTCACAGGGTTAAAGTTTAGGAAAGAAACAAAGATCCAACCCAAATCCCCAATTTCCCCAAATATCCCAAAATACTCAGTGGGAAAGAAAACAACAAAGAAACCAAAACAGCTGTGAAGAAACTGAGGTGCTCTTGAAAGTTAGAAGACAAGTACAGCACTCATTGGCTATTTGGAAAGCAATGATTAATCATCTATTTTAAAGTAAGCAGGGGATCTGCTTAGTGCTAATGTATTTCCCAGGATCACCATCCAGACCTTCACAGTCATTGAGTAAATAGCAGCAGATGTTGAGCTGTAAGACCACATCATTCAGCTAAGATTAGATATTTAATAAAAATAGACATGCTTGACAGAATCTTGCACTTAGTTTAATAAAGCTCTACTGAAAGGGTAGGAGGAAACTGCTCCCAGAAACACACTGTACACTCTCTTCAAACCTAAAAAACAGTGCTCCCTCCTGTGACTATTATTGCAACTATTATGTGTTAGATAGACCCCACACCTCACCTACAAGAAGAAACTTTATCCAATAAACAGCTAAAAAAATTCCAGGTAAAATCCTTAAGAGACAGCTTTGGTTTGTATAGACATTTAAAAAGAAAGAGTAGATATTTTTCTAGAGTAGTCGAAGCATACCTGCTCATAAATCAGTTTGCAATTACTCTACCTCGTTCATTACTTCCTTGCATGTAGTAATTGAAAAACACTGTGAACCCTTTCTTGGCTTTTGGGGAATTGTGAGTCTGCAGCCAAATGAAGTGTGCAAGTTGAGTGTCTCTAGCTTGGCTTGGACTGACATGTGGACATGGAGTAACATAAAATACATGTATCAGTCCCACTTGCAAAATCAAACAAAAAAAATCTGCTTCATTTCTCATCAGAAAAATGTATTTCTTCATCTCTTTTCAGACATCTTTAGTCCAGAAGATCTCTCAGATTGTAAAATTCTATAGCCTCTCAAAAAGGGGCTACAAGTCCAGATTGCATCAATACAGCTCAACAGCACAAATAAGGGTGCTTGACAACATGCATAAAGTAATTAAATGAGGTAAACATACATACGGAAATACATTTATTCAGTTCTATCCTTGAGAAATTTAAATTAGAGGTACAGACCAATTCCTCTAGGATTCCAGTTTAAAGTGCTTCATATTCACTAACCCTAGGAAAATACAAAACCAAAATCTAGTATCCTAATGTACCCTTTAATGCAGGAGTACATAGAGTACTGATAAATGGGTGATATGAAAGTGCACAGCTGCCAAAATAACAAACATCATGAAACGGGGATAAGCAAATGTTGTTGCCCTTTATAGCTCTATTGTTGCCTTTTATAGCTCAAACTAGAGAGAGGAACCAAGCAATTTTTTCTTAATACATAGAAACTTCCTAGAGAGAAAACAGCATACAGGGGGAATTAAAATAAAACATTTGTAAAGATCCTAAACACAAAAAATAAATTCCACCACACTTCTGAAAACCTATTTAGAATTTAAGCGGTAGCTAAAATACAGCAGACCAATCTTGGATAACAAATATTGACCCACATATCACTTAGTTGAAGCCATCTAGAACTTTGTGTCTTTACTCCAAAACTATGGGGAAAAAAAAATAGGCATAGGAATAAGCTTACCTTCCTAGTTCAAAATAGAAATTCACTACTCTAGATCACAGCTTATCTACAATCACCTGCATACAGATACATGTTGAGAAGGCACAAAACTGTGCAAAGATTGCTTCTAGAAAGCTTCTACCTCCTACCCGAGATTCTGTAGTCTATTCAAGTAGTCTATCAATACTGCTTAGTATAGATTATATACACAACCTTTAAAGAAAAACTGCACTACAGATGAATGCTTTATTTAATGTGAAATATCTTACTTGTTTCAAATTATGTCATTCAAGAACAAAGCTGTTTAAGAAAATAGAATTAATTGAAACTCTTCTCCTGTAAAACATGCTAAACAAATCAAATGTCTACTCTTTGAGCACTCTCCAGGACTTCTGAGAATCTGGGTCCTCAGAAAAGAGGAGCTCAAAGCTGAGGTCTATGGTCAAACCAGTAAATATCATATTTAGTACAAGCTATTAACTAGAAATGGCATTATGAAAAGAACTCTTTCCTCCTGTCAGTATGTTTAGTGTGATTGCCACTCCTGTAATTTTCATGTTGTACTGGGAATAGAGATGCATAACTCCCAACCAGACTTCAGCACTAAAGTAAACTCATCTTGAGCTCTTGAGCCCACAGAAGGTACAGCTGTATTGCCAGAAAGAAGGTTGTCTAATCTGCCCCATCATTTACTAGCACTTAGAGAAAGCTCAAAAATAACAGTAAAATAATAAGATAGTCTCTAAGTGATTATAGATATAAACTGATACTTATTCTAGCATTGCACACCACATATGCAAGCACTAGTTTGCATCAGGAACGAATACAGATTTTTCAACACAATGCCACAGTATACAGCTAGTATATTGTTTTCATCCTCAAATAGCTCAAACACCACAGCAAAACTCATCTGTATTGATTTACAATTAGCCAAATCAATTACATCTGTATACAAAATTATTTTACACCCAAAATCAAGCTCAGTCATCCTAAGATCTTCCATTTTTGTCAATAAGTTTTCCTTAGAAAAGAAAAAAATCTGAAATACCAAGTATGAAAATTTTGACGTTATTCATATACATCAGAAAGTTAGACCTCAATTCTAAGCTGTCCTAGAAGACGGAATCTCTAAACCATTAATCACTGGCTTCAAAGGGTGTAAAATTAGATAACAGCCAAAGGAAAAGTCTAGCATGACATGGTTCATATCCACAACCATCTGAGTTATCTTTGAGTATTAACTCCATTACATCTTCACTGAATGCTTTTGTCACAGTGTAAAACTAGATAGGACTTAAAGGTGATTAATCAGATTCACCATTTCCACCACTATTTGAACAGTGTTTGCTTTGCTAAATTATTATTATTTAGTGACTGTCAGATTTGCCTAACAATGAAAGATAAATCTATCAGCCAACAAATCCCCCGAACGCAATTAGAGAAGCAATTAATGAATATTAGATCTAAGTGAATAAAACAATAGCTTTTGTGTTGTGAAAAAATGGACTATTTTTAATAATTCTGAAAATTTCATCGAAAAACTAGACAGAATTGGTCTTTGTAACTACCTCATCCATCAGGTACGTCTAGGACCTTTGAAGTCTAATATTCATTGAATGGAACTACTGCATTATCATCAAATAATTCAACTTTTTCATCATATATAAAACAAGAAGAGGCAAGGGATTTTTATACAGCAAGCACAAGCAAATCTCAACCAAAGTTTTCATTGAAAAGCGAGCCCACGTCTTTGATGCTTTCAAAGATACCAGTTGTGACTTGGATATTTTCCTCTGTTTTCCGTAAGTGCAATATTTTCTGTCAAAGAAACCTAAAAGTATTTGTACAATAGCAGCAACATTTTCTAAAAGAACCTGGCGCACCACTTGACTTTGTCTTTTTATGACACTGTTTTCAAAACGTTTGGTACTTACATTCTGGAACCAATACTTACAGAATAGCTATAAAGCTTTAGTCTGAAAATGATACATGCACTAAATAATCAGATGTAAGAAAGAAGAAATTTGTCCTTGTAAGATTCTCTATAGAGATACACAGTGTGGACATGGAGAATTTTTTCCTACTTTAAGAGCACTATGTGGTATTTTTGCCAATTTAATGTATGGAAAACTAATCCCATAGTGGCAAACTAAAAGCATCAGGAAAGTACTTGAGTTTCTAGACCAAATTTTTGTTGCTTATGTGATCTAAGTCATGCGATCTTGACTTATTTTGGTTGGAAAGTGATTTGCAGACAAGAGCCATGTAATTTACATTTTATTCAAACTCTAGTGAGCTACCTATACATACATAAAGTATTGCTCAATAAGACAATTTTATTTAGACTATCACATACAAAATAAGAGTACATTAAAAAGAAATTCTGTAACAGCCATTATATGTGTAAAAGAGTTCAAACCATACGGTACAAGCCTGTTCAAATGAAAGAAAAAGAACATATCAGTAATTGTTTTATTTTATTTTGAGCAGCAATTATTTGCTTGGGCACAATGTTTTCATTGCTATTATGAGAGAACATCGTTAGACAGAAACCTAGCCATGATGATGGCGGCCTCAGAAGAACAAGTCAAGTGCATAATTTAACAAATGATAAAACAGTAAAATTTATGCCCCACAAATGCATATCACACTATCTTGATACAGTAAGTTTTTGCCAAAAATACTCTAGATAACTGAAACGAAATTTAGCATTATATTTCACAATGTACATATATCAGGTAATTTTAACAGATGCAAATTTAAAGAGCTCTCAGATGCTAATTTTGTGCCCTTATTACCTATAACCACTTCAAAACTGTTATGTTTTATGCAACAAATGGCCTCATAGGATTTAGTGACCATGGGGTCATTGTCACAACACCAATCTAAATGTCAATTCTGTCTTTTACTTTATGGCCTATCATACTAAAAATAAGGCACAGATTTGCATGGATTCAATGCTAGTGAATTTTATTTTGTTTTACTTGTCCCATTAAAATGAAATCATATAAGTCTGTTCTTGCCCTTTTCATGACAAGAGGTAAATCTTTTTTTATTTCTGTCATCCTGGAAGAGCCTTATTGTGTCCCTAAAGAGAACATATCATACAATCTGAAAAACATTTTGACCAATGTTTTTAATAAAATTGATACATTTTCCTGTCAGATACTCATGACATTTTGGTGATGAAGAATTACCTAAACTTTTGTCCTACATTAGCTTGCAGCTAGGCTTCAAGATACAAAATAGGTAAGATTTAAATGTGAAATTTATATATCAAACAACATGTTGAGAAGTTTATCAATATGTCTTTTATTTCAAGGAGAAATAGACCAGTCTTGTATCAGCACTTCTACTCTCCGGAGCAAATCCACTTTCTGAAGTAATTTTGTGAAGTACATAAATTCCACATTATTGTTGCTAGGTGTAGGTACAAAAGGATTGCATAACATATTTTAGTGCTTTTAGTAGGCACAGAGGAGATGCTAATAGGTAAACTTTGTGTTCAAACAAAGTAAGTTGGCCTAAAATTAACATGCGTGTGGGGGTAGAGGGCACACGTGGATAGTTTTGGATGGGGGATTGCATTGTTGTGTTAGGAGATACAAGGCATAACATATTACAATAAATATATTCAATTATGTTCAAGAAAAAGGTAAAAAAATGATGCATGTAAGAATGAATTCAATAGACCAAAGGAGAAAAGTCTGCAGAGAAGTAATCATTACAGCTGCCTCCAAAAAGGGAAAGAACAAAGCCGTGTTTATAAACTTTCAGTGTAAGTTGTGATATGTTAACTGCAATAATTTTTACTCAAACACTAACAAACACTGTGTCATATACATAAATTACTACAAACTAAAATTTAGGAGGCACAGCTACAAGAAAATGCTTTAAAATCACATCTAGTGTTGATGGATTAGATGTTTCCAGCAGTCATGAAGAAGCCAAAACAGTAGCTAATTTTAAAAAACTATGCATATCCACCATTGATATAATGAAATTATCGTTACCAATCAAAGCTCTATTTTAATAAAATTGTCAATTTAGAACAAAAATCAATTTCCATATATGAGAAAATTAAATGTAAGTTTAAAATTATACAGACAGAAATTCTGTTAGAATTTATGTATATCTTTGAAAAAAAGTGATGTTATTTCAAACAGGAGACTGAAACAAACATTTGAGAAAGCAAAACAAGAAAAGAATTTTAAAATAAGACACGACAGTTTAAAAATCTCTTTTTAAACATTACTTTAAAAGTAATATTAAAATACAAGGTCTTTGCGAACCTAGCCATAAAAGAGTTCAATTACGAGCTGCACGCTTATCAATTGTTACATGCATATCCATTCTATCACTTTAAAGGCAAAGCCTCAAAACCAGTCCTCAGTACACTATGTGGGTTTTTCCTGTCTTGATTTCCAAAAAAGAGAGGAAAAAAAAAGGACCAAAAATTTTATTTACTAACCCAGAATTACTTTTCAGCACTACTCTTCTCAAATCAAGCTCAGTCTCTTCTGGATATTCATCTGAATGTTGAAGCTGATCCTGCCAAGGTCTTAGTTTCATTGCAAAAATTCTCTGTTACCTCTTTAAGATGCAAAATCATGGCGTTCATGTGCAATCTAAGACCACCAACAGTCAAATAAGATCTCATCAACAACTATAGTTCCCTTACCTTCTCTACATTCCAATATGCGTTGGTAAAGAATAGATATCTGTAGCTACATCTGTGTAGAATCAAGTATTTATTGGGCTATGTAAACAAAAACATTCCCAGAGGAACAGTATCAAGCAGCAGTTGACTCTACCAGCATGGCACTCAGTTAATGGATTAATAACCTTTGAGAGCAATTAAGGAAGGCCTCAAAACTGCCCTTTGCAATAATCACACGTGGAACAAAGGTGAATTTTACTGCCGTGACTAAGATTTTGACCTAGATCTGTCAGAGATAATATTTTGCATTCATATAGCACCTGTCAGCTTTCATCCCTAAGGATTTCAAGCACCTTTCAATATGGCAGTACTGCTGAAATAAGTAATCAGGAAGACATTTTAAGGAGTGTTCCTAACCTTTGACACTAAACAGACTAACTTTATTTTCAAAGTGTGTAAGCAGTTTGGGTTGTGGGGGTTTTTAAAAAAATATAGCCCTCTAAGGAAAATTCTAAAGACAAAAGCCACAGAAATTTAAGAAATTAATAATGATTCCTTTGAATAATCAGCCCATAATCCTTGAAAAGTATTGTAATAAGAACTGTGTTTAATATATTTCCTTTTAAGGGCTAATATTTTGAAATCACGTACTATTTCTAACAAAAAATATAAAAGCAATGCTCTGAGGTGTTCATCTTTCACCTCCAAGGAAAAACTATTTTTTTCAGAGCTTCATGCTTAGAATAAAATAGATCTTATTTATAAACCAGTTTTTAATTCTGAAGGTCAGGTCACAGGTATGCCACCCACATATCAGTACATGTACATATGCAATGTCTGTGGATGCTGATAAACTTTGTGCATTCTACCTGTGGCTGGTTTAGCTCTTCCAAGGTAAAGGGACATAACAGACCTTGCAGCCACTTGGAAGATAAAGCCCACAGGAACTGAAAATAGAGGCTGAAAATGATCCCTTGTCCTTCCACACCACCAAAGACTCATGCATCCACGGTTTTCAACAGACAAGGCATCTTTCAATGTGTCTTATACAACAGAAAATTAGAGATTTCACACCATAACCTTCCTGGCATTAGCTGTTGTTTTGTTAGAGGAATGTAGAAGTTATTTCCCTTTACAATGATACCTTCCTTATGAGAGGCAAACAGTAGCAAAGCAGTGAAAGAAAGACTATTATCTAGGCTAGGTACCTTCCACCATAATCTGCAGGGGTCAACCTTTGCTGTTTGGCCCTCTAAAATATCTTCATGGAGCCAGATACTCCTGTGTTTAGCTTAGAGCCTAGAACTCCTAGCAATGTGTGCAATCATCTAAAACGTGACTCTGTCAAGGGTTATTTTGCTCCTTGAAGACAGAGAACAGGGCACACCTAATGTCAGCCATGTTCACCAACATCCAAGGAGATGGCACAGATTGAAGGGACGTGCAAGGGAGAACCTCTTACATGGTATGTAGCAAAGGATGTATTTCATCTTTCAAAAGTGAGTAAAAATTTGTATTAAACTTCTCTGAAATCAGGCACAGGTCAGAAAATGACATGAACATCAGGGGTACATGTTGCAGATAGGTAAAAGATGTTATAAAATAAAGACTTTATAAAATCAAGCCTTGTTCTGCTGAATTACCAGCTTGCCTGTCACTTCTTCTAAGTGCAGCTAGCTAGGTTCCCATGTGGAACAACGTTGGGAATGAAAAACCTGTTAACACAGCAACCTATTCTTGGGGAGAAAAATAAGTGTGCACCTGCATAAACAATAGATCTGTCCCATGAGAATTAGTGAAGATAACATGTAAACATCTAGAGAGAGAAAATTTGATAGACATGTACAATAGCCCTTCTCAACCAATGAGCTGAGTTTCACTGTATTGCTGACCAATTAGGTTCAACACAGTGCCTGCTGATAATCCTATAAAATATGACCTATGCAATAAAGATTCAGCTTTTCTGCATGCAGAAACTGAATCCCAGCTGCTTTATTGCAACAGGTACACATCCTTTCCCTCTGCTGTTAACAATAATCACATGGACTTCAGCCTTGCAAAAAGATTAGAATTAACTTTGTCCTTGTAACAGCAACTACATCAATACCCAGTCCTTTCAGCTTGACCTCTAACGACAAATCTAAGGCTGCCTGGGATTCAGGCAGCTTATTTGTACCAATCAACAAAAAACTCCTTGAGAAAATAACCAATTATCAAAGCATAACTCACCCAAAACAGTTGCTTTCTAACACTTCAGCTCCAGAAACCTAAAGGCTGGGCTGCTTCTGGGGTTGCTTCAGAAAGGTTGTTTCTGTCACAGCTATGAAGAGTGCAATGGCAACCTTCACTAGACTCATTAGAAATTACATTTAATGCAGTTGATCCTATGCATCCAATAATTACATCCAGTGCCACCTATTCTTAGGTTCAAAACCCTCGCCTCCATACAGCATAAGAACAATTTTGACTGTTCCTCTTGCATTTCTTTTTGCAAAAGAAGACAGGCAAAAAGACTACAGATGCTCAAAGACTTCCTGTGCTGCAGCCTTACATATTTTTTGGAGGGCAATTGGTATGTTTTACTAGCTCAGCAGTGAGGTCAGCCCAGGAAAATCAAGGCAGGCATTATAGCCAGTGAAATTTACCATATATTGAAATTATTTAGAAAAATCTTTCACATGCTTCTTCTTTCACTGTCCTGAAACAAGCAATTAAAACTGAACAAAAATTCGAGGCAGTCAGACAATGATTTCCTCTCCTGCAATGTCATTGTTAATTTTAGACAGACAGTGTTCAGCAGCAGTTCACATAATAATGCTTTAGAACATCGATGGGTTTTTTTCCTTCTAAGTGTTTAGCTCCAAAACTTCCAAGCCAGTGAAGTTCATTTGAGTTTACATAACTACAACTGAGGGACAGTTGTAGCCTCTAGTTATTTCTTTCACTTAGAGAGATTTAAATCAGACCTTTGGATACGAAAAGGGTCAATAAACACGACAAATCCTAAGAAGTGCCTTCCATAAAAATAAGTAGTATAAGCAGGTGTCTATCAGCTGTCAGGAACTGGCATTGTCTGCAGAGAAAAAGGTGTTCAACAGAAAAACAATCTTTGAAATGGAATTAAAGTCCATCAGGAACTTTGCATTATACTTTCAAAATCATTGGTTGTACTGAACCACAGATTAAATCTTTAGCAAAATTCTTGAACCTTGCTGAATCAAAATGGAAAAGCTACACCCGAGATGAAGGGAGGAGAGTAAATGTGTTTAGGGGTTTTGTTTTGTTTTTTCTGGGGTGGGGAGGGAGTGGGTTGTTTTTTGGTTTGGGTTTTTTTAAATAAATTGGTTTAAGTAATTGGATCCTGTAGTAACTTGGCAGCTTCCCTATCCAGGGAGCAGGAAGTAGTACAGCTGAGCTTTGTTTTAATGAAATATTTTAGAGAGCATTTTTTTCTAAATGAACACTTCACATGATGACATTGACCAGACATCCTGCTGAACTGACAAAGCTTAAAACAGGAATCAGTATCAAGTAGTTCATCCTTAATAGATCTGGCATGCCATTCTATGGAAAGATACCATTAATGTCTGCTGGCATTAGTTTAAATAATTGCTAATCAGAAGCCATGCCAACTGCTTGACACAAGTTAGGGTCAGAGCTAGTTTTTTACAGGCACGTGTTCGGTCAACTGCATGTCAACATTTTCTTTTACCCTCAGGTAGATGAACAGACTATACTTAAGAGTTTATGAATGAAAAGCTAGATGGGGGGACAAAATGGAAAAGAAATTGTTTAACTGACAAGTCATTTTTCAATATTTGAAAATAAGGGCTACTAGAGTAATCTCTAAAAATTTCATCAAATTGACAATCTCCCTGGTTCAATGACGCACAAATGTATTTTCTTTCAGTTTTGGAAAGTGCACTATTTTTAACAAGAGTCCAACAGTGAAAAATTTCTGCAGAGTTGCTTTGTTTCTGTCATGTTACAAACAGGTTGTAAAACGCAAATTTATTTTAAGTCAGTTCCAATTGTCAATTGCAGCTACTTTCCCCTCCTACACTACCAGAACTTTGGCTTCCTCATCTTTATTCCTCTATCTTCTCTACCCAACCGAAAAATAGAAAGAGAAATTTCATCATTTCTTTCTCATTTTCACCGTAGTGATCAAGTTAATCATGTGTGGGCTGTTGGGTTTTTCCCCCAGTTTAGCCTTATTGATTTGTTTGGCCATGTTCTCAAACAGGATGGTGAGAGTGGAAAAATATACCTAACAAAAACTTCGAACAATATAAAAGAGAAATAAAGCAAGCACAAAAGCTAAAGATGCAAGCAAATTTCTGTCTCTACAAAAAGTATTGCCTGCCTCCATAACACACAGAAGTGTTATTAAATGTCACAGTACATTAACAGCGACTGTTTTCTCACCAAATACAGTTAAACAAGTACTTGGTGTAGCACTTTGAAACTCAATATGACCGACTTTAGAAGGAGGCCCACCTTGATCTACAGTATAATTCGGTATTAAGGCTGCAGGTTAGTATTCCAGAACTGTTATATTATACTAGAGTATTCCTTTCAGTATGTTTGTCAATAACAATAGACTTAAAATCAGATTAAGGTAGCTGAACCATAAGTGCCAATACTTTAACTAAGAATTACATATGCCATTGGGGCCACAGTTTACTGCAGAAGGAAAATACCAAATACTTAGATCTTCATGGACTAGAAGAAATAAGGCATTTATGTTCTACCAACAGTAGCTGGACACCCATACCTGACATATTTCTTAACCAGCAGACGAAAATATTCAGTAGTTCACATGCAAATCCTGCCTCAAAAAAATCCAACTTATAATTCAACAACTCTGTAACCAATTTATTAAAAAATTCCCAAACTCCTATTAAAATACACATATCTCTAGTCAAGTGACCAGAAAACAGCAAAATTAGATTTTAGCATGTGCTTGAGATTTAAGTCTGTGGTTAATTGTGTGGGTTTGGGTGGTGATTAGCATGAAACCAGACCTCATAATACAGAGTCTAAATAGAGCAACAAATTTATTAACACATACTGTAAGGAAAAAGATCCTTGGAGGGGACATATAGAATTCAGGCCAGACCCAAACACCTTTAATGCACTTCAGTTCAGCACAGCTGTTTTGAATACTTACTCTTAATTTTGTTAAAGATTTAAGCAGGGTGGAAGGGCTTCCTGAGTGGGTGTGTATAACAAGAATTAACATCTTCTGTGCTTGTAGCATATGATCTTTAGGGTACCTTACGTTATGGCAGCATCCAAGGTTATTTTTATGAAAGCTGAAATCTGCTTCCTGTTTTTTGTGAAAAACCATATAGCTACTTTTTTGCATTCTATTTGATAGACAAAAAATGTTTAATATTAGCTAATACTTCTTGTCTGACTAATTAAATGGTTTCCAAATATGAGCATATGCATACGAGCTGAAAATGCACGTGCACACACATTCACCAGAAAGACAGTTTGCTTAGAAAATAACCATAGAAAATTGTAAGCAAAATTTGAATTTGTAAGAAAAGAAAAGAAAAAAAACCCAAATTAAATTTTTACCACAAAACACTTACAAGTAATACTATGGTTTCTGGTCAGCTTTAATTTCTGCCTTGTGAATTGACTGTATATTTTAGCTCATGATTTCTTTTTAAATCAATACAGGAATTTAACTAAGAATTGATAGGTTTTTTTCTTTAAAATCCTTTATAAAAGTTATTCTTCTGCTTGGAATGTAATGCTGAATAGATTCATGGCTATGGAGAGTAGTAGAGAGAAATATTTATGATGCTTTGTAACAAAGACTGGGTATAAGTAGAATTATTCTTTTTTCAGTTCAATACTCTGAAGTATTTTCCAAACTAGTTTTCCATTTGTAACAGTTTTTATGAGAATAGTATTCATAAGACTATAATATGTATGGAAATAGTTTGCACTAAGGTAATGATCTGCAAATAAAGTCCTGACAAAACAAAATGTTTCTTTGAAATCGGTACTGCTTGTGAGGTGAACTTGCTGTTTAACAACTCAGTTTTTCTTCTTCAGCTTTGAATCTAGCAGTTTACTGGCTCATTTCCATTTAATGTTTTCTTGACACATTACCTTTCCAAAATTTTTCTTGTATGGTTATTGATGTGGTAGGAAAATGAACATATTCATTATTCTAAATTTTATATATATTTTTCTATGACTGAAATTATGTAGCTTGTCATATGATATACTGGACTTGGAGGAAAAAAGTCTGACCTGAAGAAAAGTCAAGGGTAAATAAACATGGTATTCTGAGCAAAGAGGAGGTATTCAATTAAAGACAGTTTTAAGACCCTGTTATTTCTTTTTGACATATTACAGATCCAGATGTAAAACTTTCATATCAACTTTTATTTGTTAGTATTGCAGAGACTACCATAACCTGAAATCAAGAATACCTTTTTGTTCTTGTAGTAAAATAACTGCCTCTTTTCAGCAGGAAATCAAAATTTATAACACAATTATAACCAGACATATGATTGCAAAAGCTATTGCTACAGCCCAGCGATATGATTTTTAATAGTAGGTAAAAGCATTGGACATACATCAGCCACGACTGGATATAGCTTCCTGCAAGTAAGTGTCAGGTTAAATAGCTTTGTTCTGAAATAAGTGGTGAGTGAAACGCTTATAATTCTTTCACTGACAGAGCTGGAAATAGGGTCCCCATTTTTTTCTTGAATGCTTGAATGAATATTGAGTGGTATCAGATAGCTTTTCTTACATACTTATGCACAGCAGTGACATACAGTGAACAGGCAATTCCAACGAGGCAGTTTTCTACTGATGATCTACCATAAAGAAAAAAAAAAAGGAACTAAACTACACACCAAACAAAAACAAAACAAAACAAAAAAAACCCGCAAAGAAACAAATAACCCTATCACATTTTGTCCACTTACAGGTTTTACAATGAAGTAAATATAGAATTAGTTGTCTCAAAAGAGCATCTCACTAATGCACTCCTCAGATTTCATATTTATTTAATATGCTAAATATTTGGCTTCTGACTAACCTTGTGAAAGGCAACCATTAGCTTATTCCATAAAGGTGTCGTAATATTTAACATTTTTTACTTTGTGTATATTTCTAAGTGGTCACAGAGCTTATCCTAGCCTACTGGCAAGTTGTAAGAACTAACAAGTGGATATCTTGAGTCCACTAAGTCGTGAGACATTCAGAATTCTTTGCACTCATCAATCAATCACCAAGTAAAAAAATGTCATTGTTGAGTCTCTCAACCAGCATTTTCTGCCTGGCTGAATGGGACAAGATCAGCAAGATTGCATGTTGCTCCATCTGTCAAAAGATCTGATTGATATTTGGAACTCATAAGAGAGGACTATTCAGTGCTCCATTTGGGAAGTGAGGAACCTTGCAGCTAACAAATTAGGTTATTTAATGAAGTAAATACATTTTTGTGCTCCTGTTACACTACTGCTAATTTGAAGAGAAATTTAAAGCATGGTTTTAGAAGCAGCTATTTACAAAATAGTTTTGATTTTCGAGGGCAGCTAGACTGAAGTCAAGGAAGACTTCAGCTAATGTGAACTTTAAAGAATAGAAGAAAAAAATCTGATATAGAAAGAACATATGAAAATCTCATAACATTTTACACAGATATGCATTTAGCCCAGCAATGGGATTTTTTGAGCCCTAAGTACAAAAAAATAACAGCTGACACATTCTCCACTATAAACTACCAAAAAACCGTTGCGTTTTATCCACAAAAGTATGTTAGACATGAATGTCTAATGTTCCTGTCCAAAAAAGCTATAAGGAAATTTAACTAAAAGTGGATGGTTTTACCCATTCGCCAGCTATTTTGCATTCTTCTGCCAGAAACTGCAGCACATTAGGAGACACTTGTTGACTGCAATTTACTTCCTGTAGTTCCCACCCAAACCAAACACACACAAACTGCCTTAGATGAGTATCTATAGAGAGCTGTCTACTTTCATGCAGCTGTACATATTTTTCAGCTGAGACCCAAGTGCCATAAACAGCACTAGCAGACAGTACACAGGTATCACCACTACAAAAGCTTGAGTTTACATAACTACTGTGTTCATTTCCTTGATGTTATGCACTCTTATCTAATTGATGTTTAATAAATACTAATAGATAGCTCCCAGTAAGTAAAAAAGTTACTTTTTACACAGGAAACCTTCTACTGAAATACAAAGCAATGAAAACAATTTACATGAAATGCTGTTTTGTTTCAAATTCTTGCTAGCAGAATGGAAACCATCTTTCTGTTTCATTTAAGTTAAATCATACAACAATGGCCATACTACTCTGAAAACAACTTCTTTTTCTCCCTTATCCTCTACAAGTATCTCATCAGTGGGTTCAGGTTACAATTCACAAAGGGTGGCAATATTGAAAGCAGGAGGGAGAAAAAAATCACAGTCTAGCCAACTGAAATGCATTTCTTTCTAGGCTACTGAAATTCATGACTTGCATCCAGCAGAAATAGAATCTCAAATACTAAAAAAAAAATTCCTTGCCGCAGACTCACATGACTCTGTTTTCTTACTCCCTATCTCAACTTTCTTAACTTGTTGCCTTTTTCTTTCCCATAGCTATAGAATGTGTTTTGCTCTCTGGGTGATGTTTTGTTCTTAGGGTTTTTTTTCATAAGCAATAATGTTTAATTTGTAGTCTAGCAGAAAAGAATGAAGTGTTGAACAGAACTCTGGACTTTCTAATTTGCAATTTAACCCATTGTCCAAAAAATAATTCTAAAATCTATGATTAATCATAGATTTTTGTTATCGTTAATTGTCGTCACACTGTCATAATACCCAGGTGGACAAGACCCCATCAAGTAAAATGAGTTTCAGATCATAGAAAAAGGTGTGATTGATATCTGTAAAGGTACTTAAAAAGTGCATATCTGTATCATATAAAAATTTTATGCACCTTTGTGGTATCTAGATGCAATTTGGTGATTAGACTACTATGACAATAGTGCTGCAAGAAGTCAGTCCCTCATTATTGACTTATTGCTGCTCAGCCTTTAGAATGAAGGTGCAAAAGAAATACTCTGAATGTCATCTACAGTTTTGCTTCTACCTTCTACCTTATACTCTCACAAATTCTTTCTTGAAAATAATTCTTGAGGTGATATGCTAGTTACCAACATGCCCATGCAAAATTAATGGCTGTAAAGAAAGTTAATTGCCAGTGTATTGACCAAAAGTTTCTAAAATGTGTGATTTGTATTATGGATCACTACCTCATATCATGATAGAGAAAGCACATTAGCAAAAATTGGTGAACCCCAATGGTAGATTCCACTCTCCTCACAATACTATAAAGCAAACTCAGTAAAGGTGCCAAAATTAGATCCCATATTAGGGCATCAAGTAAACTCACAGGTTTCAAGAGGAATGTGAAAAGATACAAACAAAATAGGTTAAGATAGCAAAGAAAACAGGAAGAAAGAGTAGTAAAGATACTGGAGAATCACATTTATAGAAAGGATGGCTAATTTAGATATTACCTGTAATAATTGAAAATTGCCTGCATAACCTCATATGAAAAAGGGTAAAGTTTAGCTAGATGGACTACACAAAACCAGACTTCACACATTTTATGATGTGCAGATAGAATAATTCTAACTTGCAGGAAGCCAGACTGGATGACTTTCCTTCTCTCGTGTTGTCCAGGTCTATTCATGCCCATTAATTGAAATTTTCCCTGCATGGGGTGGCTTTGATTCAAAGCTGGCTCAAGTGTATAACAGCACACCCACTAAGTAAGGGTTGCTAGAATTTCCTGCTTTCAGTATCACAAAGAAAATCTGGTAGCAAGGTTTTGTTAAAATATCTAATCATTATATGTTCAGCTTTTTCCCTAGTTTGCCATAGCAGTTTCTTGCTCCACCTTACCTTAGCAACTTCTGTTATTACACACTAACAAAAACCGAGCTCATTCAAAACCAAAATTCAGCATTCTATAATGAATTCAGCTACAATTTTCAGTGTACCTGTAAGGCATAATCTACCATTACAAATTATTAACATTTACTGAAATTCCATAACCTAATGACACCATCCTGAGTTACAAGAAATAATAATGGCTTTTTGTTATTGTTTTAATGTACAAACTTGCATTCCAGTGGTAATGTCATGCAGTTATAATACGAGTGCACACAAAATTTTAAGGGTTTGGACTTTTTTTTACCCTTTAGAAAATCTGTAATAATGTGATAATCACTTTTCAGACAAAAGAAGCTCTTTTGTGGGGAAAAAAAGTCATATGCAAGCCTACATTTTATAGCTTTACCATTTAAAATAAAATCGAGCATACACATATCTGTTATATTAGTCAAGTAGAGTTGCAATTTTCATATAGCCATAGCTCAGAAAATACAACCACTTGCTCCCTTCAATGCTTGTATTTTTCTGATATTATATTATAAATTGTTCTACTGAAAAAAGCTCCAAACTCAAAAATAATTAATTTTATCCTCCTGAAGGAAAAAAATCATAATTCAATATTCCACTTTATATAATTCTAGGATATTTTACATATTTAATATCTCTATTATTTCAATTTAAATAAAATTGAAACTGCTGTTTATCAATACTAGGACTTCTTCCTCTGATTGGTGTTCATGCAAAATCAACACTTGCACAAAATGCAGACTTTTGAAAGCTGACCTAAGATCTTCAAGAACAAGATGCATCTCATCCAATGTTAGCCACCAGAAGTCTGCATCAAATCTCACCTAGACGTTTACTTTATTTCTAAATACCAGAAAACTACTTCTTTCACCTTCTGTTTGGGAGATGAATCTCCAGATGAGCATCTTTCAACGTCTTCCAAGGAAGTACAGAATTCTGCTTGTAATTAACAGCCAGCTTTATGGTGGTGAGAGCTAAGCAAAGTAAACCTCATCCTGTGTTTCTGAATCTCTGATTAGTAGAAACTGCTCTCAGGAACACACTTATTGTACCTATCTATTCATTGTATTCCTTCTAACACACACAGTTTGAATAAGCATAGCTCAGGCATGTCATAAGCAAGAACAATTAAAAATCAAGATGAGCTTCACAACGGTCATTTTTTCGTCCTCCTGTATAACCAATTTGGACAAGATTAAAAGGCAGCATATAAAAAGGCAAGATCACTGTCTCATTGTGGAAACTGTATTGAAATTAATGGCTATTTTCTATCAAGAACTAAAGATCTAAAGTAAGACTGGAATGCTTTCATCTATAAAAACAATTTAGACAAAAAAGCCCAATCAGTGCTTGCTTCCCATTTAACATGTGAATTGGAAATGAAGTTATTTTCACCTAGCAGGTAGAAAAAAAGGTGCAGAAAAGTTAACCTTATCCCTAAAGTAAGGTCATCCACATTTCTGTGCTGTGGTTTCATGCTGCTGACATATGGTTTTGATGAATTCAAAAGAACATTTAATGCTACTCCTTTAGCAAGAAGAAATAGGAAGTCAACAGGGAAGCCTTCTCTGAAAAGGATTTGTATAAAAGAACAAAGGCAGCAATTTGAAAGGAAATGTAATGCTACCAATTCAATAATGTATTGCATTGCTAAATTATGTACTGTGCTTAAAAATTAATAAAACAGATTAAGTTTTACTCACTTACTGTAACTGAATAGATTATGCAGTTGTGTACATTTTGGGAGCTAAATGAAACACATCTTAAATCATAACCTAAGGGACTGGTAAATGTCACTAGACTAACAGAGATGATCTTTAAGTGCAAGTCAAATTAAAGTTGAACTAAAAATTTTAAAAGTTCTTCAAAATATCTTTGTCAGTTTTAGTCATACAAGTAGTCCTTAGTGTCACTTTTCTCATGGTATTTGTATACTTCGTATTTAAGCAGTAGCATACCAATAATATGATAGTTGTTTCAAAATAGGACTTGCAACATCTCACCCCTCCATTTCTACCCTGTAAAAATAAAAATCTCTTATGCATAAAAAGCCTCACATTACATTTTGTTTTACCACCATCTCAATATTTCAGTTTCACACTGTGGGCATAAACATGATATATATATGTATATTTATTCCATCTAGCTTCTCTAATATATTCCTTACTCAATGATTGTTTTTCATTAATAAAATGCCACTTAACCTCAAATACACTATGCAGACAAAGTTATCTGCTGAACTATTGATATAGTAATTGGTTAATTAGCTCCCCTACACATAATCTGTGGACAGCATTAAGATACCAACCTTACAGAAGGGAAAAACATAACAGGGCAGGTGACTGGCATGGCCAGGATAATTGGAAACATCCTTGCCAGACATATTAAAAATTAGCTGGCTTCTGTCTTTTGCTTAGACCGTGTCACTCACTAATGCAATTCTGTCAAAAAAAAAAAAAAAAAAAAAAAAAATTTACATCCAGAGCATATGGCACATCACAACAACTGTCTGTGGCAGTTTCGGAAAGCTACTTGGAATAACAGTTGTTGCTTGGGGAGGAACACACTGGATTTAATAACAGAGAATGAAAGCAATACAACTTGCTAAAAATAATTAGTATTATCATCTTTGGTTTACCAAACATCTTTAGCATGAATGTAGCTAGCATATTTCACAAACAAAAAGTCTGGCATAAGGCAAGAGACAATGAAGTAATACAATAGAGCTGCAGCCTGGCTGCAACTGACAAAATTGCTTCTGGTCACAAAGTGTGTCAGGCCAAGACACACCCAAACACTTCAGCAGTTTGAACAGCTTTTGGAGATGCAGCTACCTCAAATCCCTGCCCATAGGCAGGCATAAGCAAGATAGATCTGCTTATCTGGTCTGTTAGTTATTGCATTTTGAACTAATGTGGACAGAGACATTTAACTTCTCCTCTCAGCATGGCTGCACTCATAGGGCTGAAAAATCCTCAATGACTAAGCTGGTTCTGCTGCCTGCATAAAATTTTTCCCCAGATCTGGCCAAGTTCCCTATAGGATTTTCCTAGGAACCTGGAGCAAAATGACAGTAGATCAAAATGATTGAATACTGGTTCTAAATGTTACATCTGAAATAATAACCAGGTCCAAGTAACAGCTTTTCTCATTATTTTAATATCTGATTTTTTTTTTTTCAAATGAGGTCCTGAAGTTATGTGAGGCTATAAGAAAAAATGTGGGTTTATCATTAAAAATTGCAAGCTCCCAATTCTCTTGATGGTAAAGAAAAACTTGAAGATGTGTCTATAGTACACTCTCCTAATACGAGCAGGCAGTAACATAGACTCAGACCTATTTCTCCCTTTTTGGGGCTGTTGAAACCATCTGTCTGATCAGAGATATCAGATTCATTGTAACTCAGAACCATCGGTACATCTTGTTCTTCATTCATATTAGTTGTTTGTAACTAGTTGAGTTGTAACTCAGAGGCTACAAACAGAAATGAGATCAGCAGTGCCTGGAGGAAGACAATCAAAGAGCAATCAAAGTTTCTAGAGCCCACACTGTATGATTCCACTGATTCACAGTAGTGGGTCTCACCTAGCCCATAAGGATTCCTATCCTAAGCTTCCTTTTTCAGTATGTTATAAACAGACATAATTTCTAATTGCATGACTGTCTAGACCAATGCTGCAAAGGACTTGGTTGGATTTATACATGTAATTGCATCAAATAAAAAAATTTTCAAAGGCACTGTCTTGTCCAACACACCAGATTTTAATATCAGAGGCCAGATGCCATTTATATATTTATTTCATTATTTATGCCGTGTTTTTATAGGCTTAAGTCGAGTTACCACATTCTCCTGAATTATTAGGTCACAGATGTACAGAAAAATTATTCTCCCTCTTTGTATAGGCAAAACATTGGGGTGTTTCCTCATTACAGACCATACAAATAAGTTCAGTAGTCAGTTGGCCACAATACACTAATTATAGAACCATATTTTCCAAAATGTTTTCTTTGCAAAAGATTTTACTACATTCAGCAGAATAAATTAGAAGCTATTTCTCCAAGTATCAATTCATTTGGGTTTTATTAGGCAACTCTGCAAAGCTCTGCATTGAACAATAAACACGCACATTTCTAAAATTCAGCACAGAAACAATTACAGTATTTGAAGATGAGATGCTCTCCTTGTAGTATAAAGTAAGGAGAGTAAAACAATAAAAACATACATAACATTGAAGAGTCAAGGATAGTGAACACACTGAGATCACCCTACAAAAAAAAAAAAGACTAAGAAACATATTTCTCTCCTAAAGTCAGTCAGTGAGCCCATGAAAAAGTTCATACCCATTGTACAGTCCTTTACTTATGTGACCACAGCCTAAACTAGTATCCTCTGAAAACTGATAAAGTAATCCAGACTATAATCTAAACTATATCATGGACAGCCAAATATTATGTGTGGTCAGAGAATAATACATTATACTGCATCTCTTAATGAGAGAAACACACACACAAAAAAACCTTATGTCATGGGGAAAAAACAGAAGAAATACATAATAAATTTTTCTCTTATAAGTCATAACCTCTCAGAGGTGGATCTTATTTAGGTACTGTAGTTACTTATCCACTGGACTGAAATCTGAGCACCTGAGTATCCCTAGATTGTTTGGTAGATGGAGGGCACAAATGCATAAAGTGAGATAAGAGTTAATAATTGGCTGCTGCCAAGGGCAGCTGGAGTCCTCCTCCTCCTCCTCCTTATGTGTCTTACCTGGCCTTTTTATCCAGACTTCCAAAGTCTTGTTTCTGGCACTTGTTTGATTGAGTGAATTAATTTAATTCGTTCATTAGCAGAAAACTGACCGCAGAAAGAAAACCCTAAAACTGCTGGTTTGGCAAGTTGCATTGAGTCAGTGGAAGCAGAGACAGACAAGAACCAGGAGAGGGAAAAAGGGAGAGGATAGGCTCTTAACATTGGAAACAGGAGGCAGAAGTCAGCCATCAGCATTAGGCAGTACACTAAGCCACCAAAAAGGATAATCACTGTCTGACTAATCTAGTGGTATTTTACAATGGAATAACCACATGAGTGGACACGAGAAGAACTACACATGATCTAGTTAGACTTCTGTAAGGTCTTTAACACTGTCCCTCACAGCATTCTTGCTAAAGTCTATCTGAGTACTGTATATTACACTCACAGACTATTCTGAGTTAGAAAGGACCCACAAGCCTTGTCTGGCAACACAAGGATCAAACTCACACCGTGGGCATTACTTGCACCATGTTCTAATCAACTGACCTAACATTAGGCTGAAGTTCTAGTACCTGGAGAGTATCTATTATAAGTTCCTTTTCTTAACTAGACTGAAGGCATATACTTTTTATATGCCTGACCTTTAAAAACAGTAACGGTTTAAAGATGCCTTTGCTTCAAAATCAGAAAATATAGTCTACTGATTAACTTACCACTCAAAGTAGTATATTTCACTCTTTCTAAATTGAGAGACACTAGATTTATAACATTTCCTGTTTCTTATTTTATCAACCATTCAGGTCCCCACTTCTCAAACTGCTTTCTATCAATTATCACAAACTCACACTTTCATTCAAAGGTTCCAATTTTACACTTTAGCAAAACCTCTCTGATTTCCAGAAAAAGCTGCTCACCCTTTTATTCTTAGAAAACCTTTGTTGAATTCCAAAGAGAGATGGAGCTGTGGTCATAAAAAAATTGCAGAAACAAGAAATTGACAAAGAAACACAAAAGGAACATCCCTTTGCCTTAGACAAGAAAAGAAAGAGGTTTACAGGCTAGGTTATAGAAGCATGCATGATCTTTGTGGTAGCAGATAGCATATTATCTGCAATTGTGTGAAATACAGTCTGAGTTGGGAGGGACCACAAGGATCATTGAGTCCAACTCCTCGCCCTATGCCAGAACCACAAGAATTCTGCCATGTCCCAGCATTGTCCAAATGCTTCTTGAACTCTGTCAGGCTCAGTCCTGGAATCAATTCCTTGGGGAGTCTGTTCCAGTACTCCACAACCCTCTGGGTGAAAAACCTTTTCCTGATACCCAAGCTAAATCTCCTCTGACTCAGCTTCTTGCCATTTTTTTGAGTCCTGTCACTGGTCATGGGAATGAAGAGACCAGTGTCTGCCCCTTTGCTTCCCCCCATGAGGATGGTGAAGACCACAATGGGGTCTCCCCTCAGTCTCCTTTTCCCCAGGCTGAGCAGACCAAGTGACCTGAGTCACTTCTCAAACAGCTTCTTCTCCAGACCTTTGACCATGCTCATGATCCTCACTTGGACACTCTAACAGCTTAATGACTCTTTCATTTTGCAGTGACCAAAACTGCCCCCAGCACTCAAGGTGAGGCTGCCCCAGTGCAGGGCAGAGCAGGACAATCCCCTCTCTTGCCCAGCTGGCTGTGCTGGGCCTGATGCACCCCTGGATAGAACTGGCCCTTCTGGCTCCAGGGCACTGCTGACTCATGTTCAACGTGCCACTGACCAGGACTCCCATGTCCCTTTCCATAGAGCTGACCTCCAGCTTCTCATTCCCTGTCTATACATACAACTAGAGTTGCCCCACCCCAGGTGTAGAATCCTGAACTCAGACTTGTAAAACTTTGTGTTGTTGGTGACTGCACATCTCTCTAGTTTGTTGAGGACTCTGCCCTCAAGGGAGTCAATGGCTCCTCCCAATTTTGTCATAAGCAAACTTAGTATTCCTTAGAGTAGCTAATTACCCGCTAGTTGGTATCGTGTGAAGGTCATTAGGGTTATCAGCAATCAGAATAATTTGAGAAAGATGAAGCCATTTTGAAATTTAAATTTCAATTGATTTACAGCCCTTGAAAGACTGTAGTAAGGTATAGCTTTCCTCATTAAGTAAAAGCTGTCACACAGACTTTCTTAGATATAAACTATGTCCTGAAAGGAAGTGAAATGACATTGTGCACTCTATAGGTATATGCAAAACCTTTTTTTGCATTCTACAAAAAAATACTTCAACCATCAAACATTAATTAAAGAATTACTTAAATTCTGACATCAGTTTCTAGATTTATCCAAAAAGGGAATAACCTGAATCCATCTTTTTATTCCTTGAGAATTAAGAGAGCTCTTTTCATTACCATTTTCCCCCCAAGGTTAAAAATTGTTTTAAAATTCAGAACAATCCTCATCCTTCTGCTCTAGTCAAGGCCCAGGAAAAACTCTTTTGGCACCTACAGTTACCATCACAATTCCCCAGAATAACAAAACGCTCAGTCCTTTTGCTCTCTGTTTCATCTGTCTTTTATCTTAACATTGCCAAATCAGATTTTTTCTTCCTGTATGAGCTAACAAGACTACAAAAAAAAAAAAAAAAAAAAAAAATCCAAAAGGCTCTTTAACATTTCACGGACTATAATTAATATAAAAGCAAATTAATAAATTTCAGCACAGTAACTCCTCTGTGCAATGCAAAGATCAATAGGAAGGCATAGACAGACACTTGGAAGCAAATTCTCAAAAAATTCTCCTTAAAACTACCCCTATAGATATGTATTCTGAAATTAATTTACTACCACATACTAAAGTAATGGAAACTTAGAATCCATCCTCAATTTTTAGGGACTGATTCTGAATTTAGGTTATGCTTAATTAAAATACAAACAATCTACAGACCACTCACTATTAAATGGTGCACTGAATAATTCTTCTTTCATGAGCAGTGTGATACTCTGGAACTAAAGGTGTGCAGCTAAAACTGAACTGTGGGTGTTCCTCATTTCAATTGCTACAGTAAATCTGAAAAAAATTAAGGAAAGGTAGCAGCAAGAAAAGATAAAATTGTCCTGCTAAAACAGATTCTAAAAGCCAGCACTGGTGATATCTTTGGTGTGAAACTAACAAGTCAACAGTGATGCATCTCTCTGCTCTATATCACAAAAAAATGAAAGTTATTCAGTTTTAGATCAAAGTGTTTTTTGTTTTGTTTTGTTTTTTTTTGTATTTCTTTAGTGGGAGAAGATGGAGCCTTGTTTGGCTTTTGTGAAACAGAGCTGTGGTTGTGCTTCATTGGGCACTATCATATTCTTATACTTTTAAGTTAATTTTTTCATTTAAATGAAAGCCTTTATTCAGCTACTCTGGAAACAGAGAGAAAATATTAAAGTGGAAAAAAGTACAGTTTTGTGTTTTAAGGTTCCTTTGCACAGCAAAAACAACATAAGGAGAATTTCTTGTAAAAAATCTTCACTTAGCTGCAGAAAAAAAAAAGATTATTAAGTATAATCATATTCCATTTCTAAAGGGGAACGCCTTGACCTATCTGAAATTAGGTTCCCTTTCAAGGAACAAGCTTCCTCAATGTCTGATTATATGCTATGTTCTAAGCCTATGTTGAGTTCAATTCCATGCAAGTATCTATCTTCTAAATTTCAGAAAATGATTTTGCTTAACAGTGAAATATTTATTAATATTTATATATCTTTTTCTTTTAACTATTCTACATCAAGGTCAGAAATTGAGGTCAGAGAGAGGAAGGCCATACTTGAAGAAAATGCATTCTTAACTTTCCATTTTAATTAATTTCAGAAGAACTCTGGGCCTGTCATAGATCACTTATTAAAAAAATATATATTTTTTTCATTGTAACATATTTACATTTATGAGTATTTTCTTTAACATAATCTCTTAAGCCTCGACTATGTAACCCACACTTGATATTTGACTTGTACCCAGCAAGTCTGAACTGTGTTTTATGTCCAGGAGCAGTGGTGTTGAAGAGCAGTTTTAGAAGAATTATGTAGCTTAAAAACTCCCTCCAAGGGTTCATAATAGTCCCTTAAAATATAGTACTGAATTTGTACTAGCATTTTCTACTACATTATTCCACACAAAGCTGCTGAGATAAAAACACTGTAACTGCATATGTTCACATCTGAGTATCACACAATTCCAGCAGGAAGAGGTAAATATGTGGATTTTAAAGGCAAACAGACAGCAGTATATCTTCCTGTCAAGTGGGAATTTTAAGAACTTCAGAGTTATAAGAAAGGAAAAAATATAGATAATTTCCATTTAAGTCTAGTGGCTATGAAAGCAGATGTCTGATAGTAAAAATATTGTTCAACAGCAGCTCAGGGTTGATCTCTTTAAACTGTTACTGCTTTCTAGATCCGTGTCAGAAATTCATAAACATGGCTCATATAGACATGCTAAATGCCAGGTCCATAAATCAGTGTAATAACATGAAAGTAATAGACCACTGAACGTTTTCCTAACAAATAAAACCCTATAGTCATTTACAGTGTATGTCATGGAAGACACACTCACATTAAAAGAGGAAAAATATATTCCTCTGGCGTTTGCCTGAAGGAAGCTCATTCCAAGATCTGAGAAGAAAGAAAGTAGCAGGACAAAGAACTCAAAGGGCAGGCGCTTGCTTCAGGAAAGTCTGTCTCTCCACACTTTTAATGGTTGTGAAATACAGGGAGAAGGGCTTTTACCATGAAAAGAAATCATGTTTTAAGTAGACTTTGGAAGGAAAGAAAGGACATTGTAAAAGTAATTTTAATGGATGGTATGATCAGCAAATTGCAGGCCAAAGTGGAGCTGTAACCAGAAATACGTTAAGTGTGGCCACCAGAGCTGCACATTCACAGTTACATGGATGCACTGTCTCTGTATGAGATCACTGTCCTATTTTTTTTCTCTTGTTCTTTATTGTATTCCTGCTAAGAAACTGAGAAATAGACTTTTCTGTTTGT
>JAOTQP010001546.1:70715316-70767581 GCA_026413545.1 Cichladusa arquata
CTCATTATGTTAATTAGAGGACAATTAAACTTTTTAAAAATTAATTGTATACATTGACTCTCTTATTTTCGAAATCAGGCCCTTTCACGGTTTTGGATATCTCTGCTTTTTTAACCGGAACAAACAAACAAACTTCTGCTAGCCCCACACAGCCCTAAAAAGGGTAAGATTTGGGATTACACTAAGCACACACTCACATAAATGTATTCCAGGCAGTAAAGCTATGTTACTGAGGATGATGAGGACACAACTGAAATCTTAATTTCACTTATGACAGCACTAGGGAAAAACACAGCTTCTCAGACCTTAAATGGGATGGGTAGGATTAGCAGTTAAAATATTATTTAAAATATTGTTATAGAAGTGAAAGGCCCTAAATATAGAACTACACCATTTTTAGAGCCCTTTTTTTATAGCAGAAGCACAAGCAGTGCTGTACAAATGTTAATGCATCTTTTTTTAGGGTGAAACTTTGCTCTAGTTTATTTCAGTTCATATGCATGTAGGGTCAGGAAAGATGGGCTGAAAAGGGCTTACCCTCAATAGATTTACCCATATTCCTTGTTGAAAAATACATTGTAGCTCCCACTTAAATGCACAACGAGGCAGCTGAAGCAAGTCCATTCTTTTCCCAAACAGAAGTTGGTTCAAGCCATAATTTTTAATTATTTATTAATGAAAGAAGAAGTTGCTATTTTGAAATGCTGTTGAACTTGAACTAGAACTAAACTGGAATGACTTCAGCCACAGCTGAACAAAATGAAACAATATACTACTTCATCTCCTAGCACATAAGACTGTCATTCAGATATGGCTATGGCCACCCTTGGCACAGTTGGAAGAAAAGTGAATAGAGCAGAGACTAAATTGCATCTGCAGCCTGCTACTGGAATCATGCTAAACTGGGGAAGGATTTCATTGCATTGTAGGAGGCTGCTTTTGTTGCTCCTGTGAGCAGCAGGGCTGTGTGCCCCCAGCCAGTGGTTGTTGCTGACTACAGCATACACACAAGCCAGGTAGAAAGTTTGATTTACCATGCTTTCTTAGAGCAATGCTGGACTTCACTATTAGTCTGCTCTGCTGATAAATTTTGCTGGACTGATGTCTAAGACACTTGTATAAATGTAACCCCCATTAACTACTGCTGCTACTGCAGGGGACTCACTCTTGCTTCCATGGGTGACTGAAGTGTCATTCTAATAGCTTCTAAAGTGTCACAAAATTGTGATAAGGGAAATACAAAGAAATCTTAACAATATAAACAGGTATACTAGTGTCCTTAACACTTAACTGGCAAGTCCTCTAGCCCTGTTTTTCAGTATTTTCTACATTAACATGCCATAATATACTTTGTTTTATTTAGATGTTGCTCATTAAGAAGTTGTTTTCTACGGTAGTTTTATACCTTTTTTTCCTGTCTTAAGAGCAAGGGCCAGGAGTATCTCTATACATGGTGTTTCTTTTGACAGCACAGTTTATCTACATTTAATGGTGCTTCAGTCCACCCAATACTGGTATGTACAAAGTATAAGATAGCTAAAAAGCCCATCTGTCTTTTCTTGCACACAACCTGTCACCAGGTACATAGCGTTGCCACCAGAACAGATTGTATGTGCATGACTAATTTCAGACCCAGCCCAGCACATACCAGGTAGTCCTTGCAGAGTCAGAGGTAAGGGAAGAACAGCATTCATCCATGATCCTCTTTATTAATTAAATCTTGCCACAAACTTAAAAATACTCTTCTAAAAATTAAGAAAGCTCTAAAAAATGAGCACATGCTTTTCTCTTGATCATCTCTGATGGGATTTTCATACACCATATAATTAAAGGAGGAAGTGAACAGTATGAAAATAGAATCTTAACACCTCTAAAAGAACCTCAGGAAAAAGACAGGGAAGAGCAAGAGAAAAAATATAAAAAGTATTACAGTACTGAGAAATTGTACTAGTCAAGACCACAGCTGAAAAAAGATTCTGTTAGTAACAGACAGACTACAAAGAACAACAGAAGCACACTTGCCTGGAAATTGATCACAGTTATATGTTTATTAATTTGTTTTCACTTGTCAGAATTGATTTTAGAGCCATAAAGTATTTTAAACAATAAGTATATTACTAATTAGAAAAACATAGCGCCTAGAATTAAACCATGATATCATCTAGAATATTTTGCTGAACACAGAGCTGCAGCAAATGAAATTGGCTTTATAGCAGCTGGAACATCAGAGCCATCAATAAAGAAATTAGCTACTCACATTTGAGATAAAGGGCAACTTATGCTTACAATCACCCGATCCAAAAACTGCTGTGAGAGCAAAGCAAACATCCAGCTCATAAACCTATCAGTATAATTTTTTGGAAATAGTAAGAGGTCAGCATTGAAATTCTGATTACAGCCAAAAATGTCAGTGGCTGAGGGAAGCAATTTAAGAAGTGGTGTCAGTTCTCATTGACCAAGTCGTAAATCACCCTTTACTTTCGAGCTGATGTTAGGATACATGATATGACTAAACACAAGTCTAGAATTCTGTAATAAGTGAGGTGGAAACAATCTGTCACAATTTTCTTCTGTCCACAGTGTGGTTTTGTCACTATTAAATGTGACTTTCATTCCTTCTGCTCTCCCCAGGTTGCCAGTCACCAGCCTGACTGTCCTCAGCTTGTACCTTTGTGAATTGTGTGCTTTGAGAAAGAAGAAGCCAGTCAATGATTAAAAGATTTGTTATTTTTAATTCCTGGATTATTTGATTTTCCCAAAATGAGAAGATAACTATGATTTTTTTTTAAATCAATACACAAAAATTATTACAGAACTAGTGATTGAATATATTTATATGGTATATTCAATTCAATCAACCTGATCACTACCAGACAGTTTGTAAACTAAGGAGATTTTAAAATATTCTTTTCCTGATTAGAAAGACTAAAAAACTCTGAGTATAATTTTGAAAAGCAGATGGTTCCAAATTTAAGTAAGAGAGCTCTTCAACTCCTTAGATGGAGTTGCATTTTTTAATCTCCTTTATTAGAGTATGAACACTCTGGTCATGAAAAGGCCATATTCAATCATTCATTCTATAGTCATTAATTATGTGTTTATTTAGCACACACACTGAATAAACAAGTGTAAATGTTCTTTGTAACTCATAGAAACTGTAGGGTTTTGTAACCTATTTTGGTAGGAAAATTGTTATGTTGCATATAGATATTTTTCAGTTTGCTATAATTAAAAGGTTTTTATAGAGACTACAAATTTGTAACAGACCTTTTAATCAAAATATTTCAGTGTACACTCATATGGATTAGATAGTCTAAAATAATAGAAAAATCAAAGCAGCTATGAGTGCTTAATCACTGAACTTAAGTATGAAAATGCTCTATTGCCTTCATGCTTAGGGAAAGGCTTCCAAATGCCTATTGCGTATGGTCAGTTATTCCCAAATGTGAACAGAGCTGAAAATAGGAAAGTGGTCTATGAAACACTCATAACACTATATGAAAAAAAATCCACATCTACAAAACTGAAAATCTGATACCTTAACATTATTCTATAATCTGATAGATGTCAGAATCAATTACGGTTTCTCCTACTAAGTTCCTTCTGAGAGTGTCTAAAAATGAAAGACACTCTCTTTTGACTGCTGCTCATTTGAAATTGGCATTTTCATGTGGCAGATGGTGACCTTATCCCTGTGCTTTAGGAAAAATGATTTTTATTAAGCCTAAACAAGTGTGAACAGTGCTAATTTCCTGCAGCAGGCAGAATTTGAATGAGAGCATATAATGATTGGAAGAGTCCTGCCTCACCATATGGAAAAACGCACATTATGCCAACACAGTAGATTACTAACAAGACAGTCCCTTACAAATATATCCAATTTTTCATTTTATCAGTAGTCATGGAAAGCATATTTATTTTAAGATTTCTAGGAGCTGCTAAGCCTTGTTTGCAGCTAGTTCATACCCAACAAGCTAAACACTTAGTAACAGTGACATTGAAATGACTACATGAAACAAAGTGTAGTTAAAAATTATCAGATGAAGAGAACAACTGTTGGTACCTGTCAAGACAGACTTAGTATCTCAATAAAGACTATGTAAAAGTACAGATGTTTTGAAAGTCTATGTTTGATATCTGCATTGGAGAGTTAAAGGTAAATTGTGGATAATGATCTTACCACTGTCTCTAACCAGTAAGAAAATATAAAGGAAAGAGGAAAAATAAATGCAAAAGAAAGGGTCTTCTTGGAGATGCACAGTGACAGGACATGCATTGAAATCTTTGAATGGTTAAGAAAAAACATGTCAAATGGAAACCTGCCTAAAGTTTGCCCTGCTTTGAGATGGAGATTAGATAAAACAACCTGCAGAGACTCCTTCCAGACTAAATTATTTTGTGTATCTCTAAGGGCAGGCAAGCAAGAATCAAGAAGCAAGACTAGAAGCAGCATGACTTTCCATGAAATATCAGATTCCACTTCAGAGTTTCTGACTGAATGACTTTAGGAATTCTGACTGAATTGGAACACCAATTAACTGATCCCAAGGAAGAAAGGCAATAATTAATAATGCGTCTAGGTCTTCTGAAAAATTTTCTTAATAATAATCCCTTGAGTTATTTAATATCTAAAAATATATAATGGAAATATAAATAGGATTTCTAAAACTGAGAAATATTAACTGCAATTACTTTTAACTATTTTTAAAAATAGTTCTTTACTTATAGATTTAAATTTCCAAAACTTGAGACTGACATTACAAAATCTAATTTTGCAAGCAAATCATATCAGTGTTTTCTATCCATTGACTGTGAGTACATGACCTTCTCAAAGAAGAAAGATAACATATTTCTCTCTCTTAACATGCTAGGAAGAACAGAAGGGATAAAAGTCACATTAGAAACTTGAATCCTTTTGCTCATTCCCTTTAAAATCAAATAGATTCCCAGTGTTGGTTTCAGTTGCTTAGTAGTTTGTGAGAAAAGAAAACATTACAAACATACTAATGTTTATTTTTGCAGTAACTCTGTTATGGCTGTGACCTCTAGGTGGGACCAAGGCATCCACTGTTTGGTGAGGAAGTCAAGAGCACTCTGGAGGGCATTGAAGGAACTCAGGCTGGATAGAAAACTAAAAGTCACCACCTGACTTTAAAATGTCAGTGAAGATGAGATGAACATTCCTTCAGGGAAAACAAATAAAGCAGCAGAAGGGAAAGGTAGAGAGCAAAGCTGAACAAACTCACTCAAGGGATTTTCCTCCTATATGATATTTTTATTATTATTTTTATACACAGACATGTTATTTAGGAAAAGCTTCACTTCCAAGACTGAAAAATCTACTCTACTCTTATATCTGTTTCATTGCTGCAGTACCTAAATACCTGATCACAAGTGCCTGAATTATTAAAAAAATATTTAGTGACACATTATACTGCATTATCTCACATACCCTTCATCTCTCAGCTCTTTAAGGGAAAGCTTGTATAATAGTTTGATTTGTTTAAGATTAATACTTCATTCAGAAATAAAGATGTTATATGAATATTCCTGGATATTGGGAAATATAAAATCCACACTTTGCTTTAAAAAGAGACACGTCTCATATATGCGATTAGTGGAAGAATTAAAATGGTCATTCTATCACCTTGCCACACTTCAGAGGATACAACTTCTTGTAGCAGATACTTCCCTTCTCTGGTCATTTCCCAGTTCAACTGAAGCCAGTTCTATCCTCCACTCACCATGTTTAAATGTCAGTCTCCAGTTTATCTCAAACCTTTTCTGCCTCCTTTCACAAGTCTTATGTCTGTTGTGCAATTCTTCTCTTCCTTTTATAAAAATGGACATCCTTCTTCCCCATTTTGCTTGAAATAGCTGTAGGATTATACAAAAACAACGGGAAACAACCTCACAGAGAACAAGAGACAAGTTTTGGTTACTCAGAGAAATCAGGGATTAGAGTCAAAGTCAACTGCTTGCAGTTCACTCAGTGCTGCCCCACGAGTTTGCACCTTTATACCAGGAAAGAACATGTTCACTCTGTGAAAGAATTGCATATATTGGTCATCAGTGATTTCCGTGAGACCTAATGATGCCCAAAAGGGATTTTGCCCAGTATGAAAATGCAGACAACCTTAAAAACAAATAAAAATAGAACTTCTTTAGTATATTTTGATATTTTGGGTTTGTTGCCAAGTGCACCTAGCCTCAGACTAATGGTTGTCAGGCATCAAGTTGGCATGATAAGAAGGAAGGTCAGGAGTACACAGGAAAAAAACAAAGCCCTGGAAAACACACTTCTAGGGCTTTTTTTAGCAGTAAAAAAAAAGTATATAAATAAATAAATGAGACAAATTAAAAGTTTGACCTCTAAAGGTCAGTTTCAAAATACTACTTGTAGCTAAGAAAAAACTGAGACAAAAAAGAAAATGGACTTGAATAATAAAATAGTCACTTAACTAACTTTTCATCCAAAATATTAATAATTCACATATTAACTGTTGGAATGCATTATAGTCCAAATAAGATACTTAAGCACCTTTTCCTTATAATTCCTCTGCTTTTAAAGGAAATAGCTCATCATGAGGAATCTTCCAAGTTTGTTCAACTATGGATAATGCAGTAACAGCACCTTTCAAAGATAGTATTTGATCTCTTCGTTACAGTATTCCTAGCTTAAACGTGTCACCTTTAGGATGCCTTGTTACCAGTCATTAGAAATAATGAAGGCAGATAAAGCTTTATTTCCATAACTCTTCTCTAATTCCGCCTCAGAGAAAATATTACATTACAGAGCAATGTAAGGGTCAGTCCTTTTTAGACAACTGAAAAGAACCAGCAAGCCACATAATCAATTGGTTAGCTTTTTGTGCATGCTGAAACAGGGAAGGCTGCATTTGCAATTAGCAGGACTAATCAGTGACATGACTGAAGGAAACAGCACAAAGCTGAGTCAAGGGAGATCTAGGTTGGATATTAGGAAAATGTTTTTCACCCAGAGGGTGGTTGAGCACTAGAATAGGATCCCCAGAGAAGTGGTCACAACACCAGCCCGACAGAGTTCAAGAAGTGCTTGGACAATGCTCTCAGGCACATGGTGTGACTCTTGGGGTGGCCCTGTGCAGGGCCAGAAGTTGGATTCAATGATCCCAGTGGGTCCCTTTCAACTCAGAATATTTTACAATTCTAAGATTCTGTAACTGCTAAATTTTATACAGTCTGGCAAGTGTTTGGTTTTTCTAGAAAATAAGGACAGGAGCTTTGTGATTAGTGGGACTACTAACACAGTGTGCATATGTTTACAGTTTCAGTGTTTCCTTAAGGAAACTCAATGCCCTTTCTTAGATCTTATTTATGCCATCATCTTTCTGCTACCCCATTGTGGTACAAAGTCCTCAAAAATGAGCCTCACCAAGCAAAGAAACCTTTGTCCACTGATGATGTCACCATTTTATCTCAATATACAGTTTTAATTATTAAACACATATTAAAATTTAAATCTTCCTTTGCATTTTTATGCATGGAGTATTCAAAGTAATACCATGGTGCTCTCAGACTTATTTAAGGACAAAGGAGTTAAAGAGAAGTTACATTATAGTTTTGTGTTAGGTTGACTCCAGACAGCTGTTGAGTGCCCACCCAGCCACTCTCTCACTCCCATTCCTCAGCAAGGCAGAAGAGGACAACATGCAACATTTCATGGGTTGAGATAAAGACAGAGAGATGCTCATTTACCAATTAACATCATAGACAAAACAAACTAATCTTGGGGAAAATTAATTTATGGCTAATAAACAAGTTGAATGGTGAGAAACAAAAAAAAAAACTAATTAAATTGTCATTTTCTCCAATTCTCTCATCTCCTTTTTCCCAAGTTCAGCCTTCACCTTCTTTCCAAACTGTCCTTCCTCTACTCCATACCCACACAGCACAGGGGGAGAGGCAGTGAGGGGTTATGGTCAGTACTCAACAGCTCCTCTCTGCCACTCCTCCCACCTCACTTTTCCCCTGCTCCAGCATTAGTCTTCTCAGCAGGCTGCAGAGAAGATAAATCTGCTGCAGTGTGGGCCCTCCACAGTTCCTTCAGGGAATGTCACCCATTTGTCATGGTCCTCTCCACAGTCTGCAGGGAATAACTACTCCTCAGTAGTACACCCATGCTCTCCATGGGCAGCAGGGTGATACCTACCACACCTGGAGTGCTAGAGGTGTAGAAGAACTAGTTACAGGCAACCTTGCCCCTTTTAAGTCACAGTTGTACTAATTACCAAAGAATAGCCTGGCTCTTAACAGGTCACAGCTGTGACTTATAAAGATAAGCATGATAAAAGGCGTGGGTTGGCTGGTCAAGGGAGTTTGGGGGAGAGGACCTGGAGGAGCCCTGAGGAACCAAAGGATTTCTGTGAGGTCAGTCTGGGTCTGCAGTTAGACATGGCGAGGAAAATACTTACACTCCTATTCCAGCAAGAAATAACCTACCTTCAGAGTCTGCTAAGGAAACCTACTGTGGGAGTTTGCCGCAATCAAAGTCTGTGATTAATTGGAGTCAGGAGGGATAATCTGTAATAGGAATAAACCCTTTTCATGATGTTAAATAAGAGTCTGTGTCTTGGCTCGTTTCTACTCTTAACAAGAGGTCTGCTGCAACAGAGCACCTCCTCCTTTGCTCCTTCTCTGATGTGTTAGGATTAAGTGGACATACCCAGCTTTGCAGATGGACTCGGTTGTGTCATGTGCCTGAAACCAGCTGTGTTCAGTATATGGCAAGACCCTGTCCCAGAGCCCACCCCCTGCTCACCAGCCCCTTGCCACAAGTACGAAGTTTCAAAGCATTGATCTTGTTTTGTTGATTTACAGAACAAAGCTGAGTTAACTGGTGATAATCAAGCAAAAATATGTAGGTTTTAATATGACTAAAAGGAAAGAAAAGTTACATGAAAAGGAAGTCAAGACTAGTTTGGGGGAGAAATTACTTTACCGTAGCTTGAGATATTTGTATTGCATTACCCAACTGTATAACTTTCCTGTATAGAGAGGTTACATACAAATCTTGTGAGAATTTGCATACAAATATGTTCCTTTAGTTCAGCTTTCTTCTCTTCCAAATTCCCTAATATACAAACAAAAGCATATTCTGACAAGTAACTATTCTGCATGAGAAAATAGAAATAAGTTGTAACATTCTCTGCAACCAGAAGCTCTTCTATGCCTGTCTTTCAGTGTCAAAATTAGATGAGAAAGCAATGAGGGAAAACAGATGTAACCCTGTTCCTTTCAAAAGATCATGCGCTCAGTTCTCAATATGAATAAGAAAGGAAAACAGGGCATAAACTGAAAGGAGTTGTGCTACAGCTGCCTGCATATTTGCAGATGCCTTAACCTAGTCTTCCTTCCCATATTTTTTTAATGTCAGTGATATTCCATCTATTTTCACAGAAACATTTTTTATTTAAATTCTTGTCAATGATCATAACATTCCTATATACTTGACATTTCAAAAGCCTTACTCCCATAGCACAAAAGTTGTTGGTTGGAATTTGGTAGCTCGATACTTTTTCAAAAAATTATCTTTACCAGTCATTCAGTCAGGGATTCAAGGAAGTTGGCCATTTAGATAGTCTCATATCCAGGGTCTAGAAAAATCCTATCATTTTCTCACTAAGCACATGATCTGCACAAGTAAAAGATAGATGTAACCTCTGCATTCCTAGTATCTTCTTCATGCACACTGCCACTCCCTCCTTTTAGCAGTTTGTGAGATGCAGTGGCTTGAATGAAAAAATTCTAGAGTGGAAGGAACGCAGGTCAACGAGACAGAATGAGGAAAGGCTTTGATTTCTCTGATATTCAGCCAGGTAAATCCCAGTATGCTTAAACTGGAGTTGTTTGGGGGTTTTTGTTTTTTTACTAACAGCAGAAATATCATCTTAGGAAGTCCTTCCAATATATTTTCTTAGGGTAACCCTTACAGAGGTCAGAGACCTAAAGACTGCTGTAAGCAAACGGTACCATGTAAATATTCCAAAGACAGATCTTCAGATAACAGTGAGCAAATCCAAATTGATAGGTTAAGGAAGGGAGCTAGAAGGTGGAGCAATAGAATAATTTCCTAGTTCATATGCTGACAGCTACAGTTTTAGTTTAGACTTTGTAAGGCAAAGCAGAATAGCTGAATATGTTACAGTGGTATTGTTTTGCACTTCAGTGACTGATCACCAAACTTGCTTTTCTGAACCTAAAGGACCTGAGTGCTTTTCTCTAGAACTAAGCTGATAAATATTATGTCTAACATACCTAAGGGGACAAAAGGTCCTTTAAAAATGTCACTAGAACAAAGTGTACACTTGGAGCTAACAATAGCTAAGAGAGGCTGAGCTGTTTTAGATGTGCTGCAAGGGCAGTAAAAACAATCTGCAGAAACAGTCTATGTTACTTCATCTGTAGATGGCAAATTAGGTTTTGAAATATTACAAAATTTGGCATGAGGTTTTTAGTTTGTCTCTTTGCATAGAACTAAAAAAAAACCCCAACAACAAAATAACTGAGAACTATTGAAATACAAAGAAGGAAACCATGTTAATATAAAAATTAATTCCTCAAGATCAATATCAGGAGACAAATTCTCAGCAACGTGAAATCAACAGAAGTCTTTATTAATCACTGAATTAACAGAGTGGAAAAATTAAGCAGGTAAGCAGTTCTGTGAAACTTGAATTTTGCAGAAGTTACACAGCATGAATTATGCCATATATTATATAGCCATCCTCTCTAAAAAAGGATTTCCAAAATTTGTTTTAATGGAGCAAAATTGAATTTAATTTTTAAATGTCAGTTCTTAATTATTCCATCCCATATAATGAGTAGAAGTCTACATGTTCTTCACACAGACAGAAATATTTAACAGACTACAGGATGAAAATCTATTTCTGTCAGAATAAATAAGAATTTCCTAGGAACAGTCTGCATAAATACATCTCAACCAGATCACTCGTAGTGATCACACAACATTGTGTCAGACTTCTCTGCATTATTCACCATACTTAAAGGGCTAACATTCAAGTTCTAATGGGAATGCATATGAATATGATTTTTAACTGTTCAACTCCCTAAGGTATAATATATAACAAACTTTATCTTTCTTTAAAATTAGCAGTCATGTAACTCTGGAAAGAAGACTGTAGAACAAAATGTATAACATTTTTAAAACCACCATCTGAAGCACTGCCAATCAACCAATTATAATTACATTTTGTGCTTCTTAAAAAGGAACCCAAAATAGAAATCTGTCCTCATTCATACGCTAAAGTATGTCATTTTTAAAAATCTGTAACTTCATGAATTTTGAACTGATGTACTGTCTTACCTTGCATCTTAAATGCAGAAGACCTGAGTTATATAAAGCAAAGTAGAAAGACATAATATATACATTCTTCTAAAAATACCTGTTGTTGGCAGATGAATAGCCCTACCTTGTTCTCTTTACAAAGGACTCTTGAATTCTTTTTAGTGTACGCACTCAGTTTAGGAAAACTAAACTTCTCTGATAGGGTCAAGTAGTGAATATTTAAGTGTAAATACTTTCCTGTGGAGGTTTTGAAAAATAATACAACAAACAGGCAGTTCTTACTGTATTTGTTTTTAAGTCATCGTCTCTTTCTGCATATGACATTAGGAAAAGACATCTTTGAGAGGATAAATCCTCAATGGTATTAAAATCCCCAAACATAAATAGTTTCCCAATGAGAAAAACATCAGAAAAAATTAAACATATTTATCTTGGGTTTAACAAAGTGAAACAATAATTCATAGATATTCACCTTCTTTTTCCCTCCAAGAGAGTCCAATGGAACTTATCAAACACTAAGGATCTAAACCAATTCAAAAGTGCCACACCCCAAACAGAAAAGTTGGGTTTTTGCAATTTTAATTACCAAATTATGATGAAGATGAGGCATGAGGAACAAACAAGGGGCTATTGCTAGAGAATCTCTGCCATTTATATTTTCAATACTGCCAGATATATAAATTACTCAGCCATTAATTGGGTTAAGACCTGATATTTTACATAATCTACATCAAGTCATAACTCTTTCTGGGAGCTGAGGCATACTGGAACTAGTATCTTACTCACAAATAGTCAACTAGATGCCAAGTGTGCCAGTTTATGTACCAGTCAGAGAAAATATAAGTCTTCATCCAAATCATGTTTACTTTCTTTGCTGTTAACACATTAAGCATGTTGCAGAATACAGCTTTTTAAACACTCGTAAAGTAGATGATAATTTTATAGAAAGAGTTGTAAAGCATCTTCATTTGCTGAATGTAGAGGAAGACCATGAACTTCAATGCATATTACTGAAATAAAGATTAATTTCCAGATCTGTGGCTTTCTGACAGCACTTCTAGTCTGCACTTGACAATAAACATCACTCTGGTTGGGGTAGTATCAACACAAAGAGTAAATTGAGACCAAGGATATAGAAAGGTCCTAATGTTCAACTTCAGCCTTCATATCAGGATTCCCTCAAATCCATGGGTTTTGCTAGTATGGGGAAAAAGATATCCTAATGAGCAGAAGTTTCAGGGATATGACAGCGATATTTTCTGACAGAATAACTGAGCTATCGAGAACGAGTCCATAAGAGTATGCAATCTGGGAAAATAAATGAAAGGTTAGCCCAGACTCATGTCTGTTGCCAATACCAGCAAGCTATTATTCCAAGAAAGCCTTTCCATGGGTTAATCCTGTTTGTCCTGTAAAACTTCCCTCCCCAGTTCTCAATTGCTGCCTGACCATGCAGGAAATCATACTAAAGATATTTTCCAATTTTTAATGTTCCCAAACCTGCAATATTTATTTTCCTTCCACCCTTAATTTCAGCAAAGGGAAAAATGTCATCCAGAAATAAAATAAAGTATCTTGATTCTTCTTTGTCTTTGTTGTCTATTATTACCTTATCACTATCCATTTAGAATCAGCCACTACAGGTTCCATGTCCATACCTCATTCATATAGACATTATAACATTTTCCATAGGAATTACTGGGTTTTTTGCTCACCCAAGGGTGGGGTTTTTTTGCTTTAAACTTACATGACTGCCATATTACCTATGCAGTATCGTATTTATTATTTGTATTTAAAAACATCCCTGTAGAACACCTGCTGGGAAATAGTAAATTCATAATATTCTGAAGATGCTTTGCAATCAGTGAACTCAGATTTTTTTCCCTAGTGATACAGTGAAAAATGTCGAGCTGATTAAGGGAGCTTTACATCTTTTAGAACTTGTTTTGATTGTCTACAAAGACAAAAAATAAACGTATGAACATTCTATGTGCATTACAAACCCAGCTGGTCTGATTATCCTACATAACTTCCAAACATTTAAAATATCAACACAACACACAAAGTTGTGGAGAATCACACCTCAATTTTCTAATGCTATGTGCCCAAATAAATTAAAATTATAACTGTTGGTTAACTTGTTTCGTGAAAAGTGATATCATTACCTTCTTGTTAAATTTAATACCTGTTTTTATGATATTTACTTTCCTTTATACTTATAAATCAATCACCATAACCTAAAGATTAATTTTCATAATTGCTTCATGATGGCTAAAAGCAGAATTCTTAGATTTACTTTTCCTTTCTGTATAGTAGAAATTTTAATGGATTTTGAATTTACACATTTAACATGCCAAATAGATACCCACATATTTTAGCAAGATTAATTACAAAATGTCAGTGATTTCTATATAGAAGACATAGCTGTCATTCTGTGGAACAAAGGGCTATTTAAAAAAAATCAGTAAGATCCTCACATTTCACATGACTTCAAAAGGCAATGAAACACTTGGTACTGATTTCAGACGGAATTCACAAAGAAATATTGATTCCCTTGTCTTTAAGGGACATACATGACATATTGTGATTTCTCTTGGATATTTAACAGAAGCAAATCATCACATTGTCACATCTTCATTTTGTAGTTTGTGGTGCCTGCTGTACCCTTTGCTTACTTGGGGATGTAGAAACATGATGATATTTCCTTAACAGATTTCTCATTCATTTTCTCTAACTTAAATATACATATAGTTCTTTTGAATTAATACCTACATTTAGAACAGTAATCCTTACCCTTTACAAACACCAATTTTAAGATTAAAAATTAAGTGCTATGCTCTGGAATAGGATTTTTTTTAGAATAGAATGCATTTCAGCTACTTCATGTTGAGGAAAATCAGAAGAAAATACACTTTCCTGAAGATTGTTTCAAAGCTCTGTCTAGATTCTCATGCTGGATGCAAGGTAACAAAAAATAAAATTATAGAACAAAACAGATCAAATTTTTATGCCAGATGCTTTAGAAGTCTCTTCCACAATGGATTGAAGTTTACAGAGAAAAAGGAGTTTTAAAGCATGAAGAGGGAGGGGAAGGGGAAATTATGGAATACATTTTTAGGACCAAGAAGCCAGTAAAATAATATATTCATCTTGATGACAAGACAGAAAAGAGAAAAAGGATTACACAGGTACTCAATTAAGGTCTGGCCAGGGGCTCCACCCATCCCATCGTTATTCAGCCTTGGCCCATCCCCAGAGATGTGCTCGATAACCAGAAATGGAGCTGCCCCCAGTGTTCCTGTTTGTCCTGCTCCTTGCTGGGATAGGTCCTGCCTGCCTGGCCCTGCCCTGATAGACCCTGAGGGACTCCTGTTGCTGCAGCACCCTGACAGCAAAATGCAGAAAAACATATTTACTTTGTTGAATTTGTACCAGAAATATTTGAGTGCTCATTGCTTTCCTGGGCCAGACCTACCAAGCACATAATTTTCCCCTCTTTTATATCCAAGTACTGCCATATTTTAGTGATCTTCACATCAAATCAAACACACACACACACATAAAAAATTAAAAGGCCAAAATCTATGTTCAGGTCAGCAATATCAAAATTAGATTGCCTATTTCAAAATGGCTCTGCCTACTTATCTTTTCAAATTTAGTTTAGCTTACCTTAGCTGAGTTTATTTAGAGCTGCTTCTTAAGCCAGGTGTTTCAGATGATATTTTTTTTTTAAATCTCACTAAATAAATATCCAGGCTTCTATTTCTTTAATAACAGCTAAACTACAAATCTGTGCATGTCTTGAATCAGTTGAAGTTATTGTGAACAGATAAATCACAGTTACAACACACACCCAGTAGTTTGGAAGATTCCAAAGGGCCATTTCTCTAGATATGTGAAAATCTCTGTCAGATGTCCAAAGTCCTGAAATTCTGCTTAGACAAGATTTCCATTTTCCCAGCTACAGCACAGATCCAACAGACTGGGCTTAGTACTGCACTGAAAGATATCAGCAATTCAAAAATTTGTGAGGATTCAGGTCTCAAAGAGAATCCTCATGAAGGTATAAACTGCACATGTGTGTCTTGAGGCTAAAAGTATCATCACTTCATACCCAGAGAGCAAGAGCCTGAGTGCAAGGAGGCAATACTACTGCACATGCCAAAACCCTAGTCTCACTTACATCTTCTAACAACATTAAAAGCAGTGGAATCACGTGCAACATAACCAATTGGGAAATTTCACAAAGTGAATTTTATCTCGTGTCAAGTTGCACAGCCAATGGGTATTTCAGGAAATTAAAGAAAAACATACTGAGCCCACTGAAACTTAGGGTTGTATCCCAAGTTGTATCCAATCTCCTATGATGTTCTAGTGAATGACTTCATAAGAACACCATAAAAATGAAAAGGTTTTGCTTGGCGTATCTGAGAATCACTTATTCCTTCTCATGCATTAGAGAGATTAGCAGCCTCTTTAAAAGATCTTACATGTCAAATAGCATTATCAAAACATGGACACTTCTAGGTGTCACAGTTATGTCAAGATGGTACCACTACCAGCCCTTTAACTGGCATTCCCACCAGTCCTTTATTCACAGACCTTCACATTCTTTTACAGACCTTTTTCTCACACAACTCTGACTCCTCTTATAGACGTCTCTCTGACAACTCTGACTCCTTCTCTTATTGGCAGCTTCACCCAGTACTGATTCCTTGTCTTACAGGCAGTTCCACACAGTTCTGACTCCTCCTTTCATTCTGCACGACCAGCTAACCCCAAGCTGTCCCTTTCCCAGCCACCTGACCCTGTCTGTCCCTCACACAACATCTGTTCACCTTCTCCGCCCCTTACACAGGCACATGTCCCTTATCTCCCCACAGCACAGCCAGCAGCCTCCTGCTCTTACTCCAGCAGACTCTGGATCCCAAACTCCAACTGCAATCAACTATCCCATTCCTTTCTATCCCCCAAACTGACTGGGGAGACACGAATTTTTCCACTCCTTGGTAATCAGTACAGCTGCAGTCATTGGGGAAGATTCCCTCCTGCACTATCCTTTCAGCCTAGCTACCCATATCTATGAAGATATTTCTACAGTGGATTTCGCATATTCAGGATTCAACTCAGAATTCAACTGCAGAAGATGATAGCTGATATTATTTTAGACATTAATAAATAATAATTGTTACTACTACTTGTATCATTGTGTCCAGAATGCCATTAAGTCTAGAATTTCTCTAATAAAGTGGTAAAGTATAAGCAATAACTATAAAGAAATATAATAAATTATTACAAATGCAATGAAGTAATAAAGCCATAGTTTGTTTCCTTTAAACTAAAAAAGTTTGTGAAATAAATAAAATAGTACAAGCATCAAATATTAAAGAATCAGGAAACGGCAATAAGGAAGGAAAAGAGGAAAAGGACTAAACAGAAAGAAGTGGGTGCATATTAAGATATGTATAGGAGGCATTGAATACAAGACTAAACAAACAGTGAGAAATGTAATCAAAATGTAATAAAAATCGAAAACAAACTGAAAATACATTAACAGAATGGAGCCAGGTGGTTAAGCAGAACACATACCGTCCTAAATTCACTGTGTTTTATACCTGCCATTGTATCCTTGTTTAAAGAGCCACATAAATAATAATTAGGCCAGGATGACTGCATATTGTAAGTGTTTCCTCTTAATTGATGAATAATTTATGCAAGAGCATTGTATTATGCTGTGTTAATTAATAAAAAAAAGTTCCCCTGTGAAGTGCCTTATTTGAAGCAAGAGAAATCTCTGCTCCAATATCACACTAGAACCAAGTTAAACGTGTCTTCCTTTTTTTCCTAGACATCACACTGTGTTTGGTCGTAAAATGAGTAGAGCATGCTATGAGCAGCCCTGAATAGTGCATTCTGGACTGGGGGGTTTTTGTTTGGATTTTCAGGGATCTTTTGAAAGTTTTTATATGGAGGCAGCACAGGTTGCAGGCTGAAAAATGCTTAGAAACTACAGTACTAAACACAGAAAATATTTCTTGCCCAAAACCCACAAACCAGAGCACTGGAAATTCCAGCAGACTCTCATAATCTTTCAACAGCTCACTGATAGTTTATAATGACATAAAGAAACGTATGGGTACATTAAAAACCCTAGGAAATACAGCTGTGTTTACACCAGAGTATTAAATTACTTTCTCGATTTGTTCAGTGAGGGGTCCAAGGCTGGAGCACTCTCTCCATTGAATCAATACAGCAAGACTTCAAGCACATTTAAGTCACATATATCTGATTTGTGACCAGCTTGAGGTACACTTGAACACACTTATTTCACCAGTCGTATAATACAATCAGCAGAGACTCTTCTGGAATTTGATCTGCACTCAATACATCTTGCATCATGGACACCTAATAGACTCAGTTTGTGTCCTCTGCAGAGGACCTGCCTTTTTCTTGCTAGCATTCACAATAACATCCAGCAAGAAAACAGTATGTGAGCACCTGAAAGAGAGGCCAGGATCTGTATGTAGCCAAGACATATCCATCTGCCCTGCTCCATGCCAGAGTGTTCTGCATTCTTTGCTCATTGCTGCCTGCTTGGCCCAACTTGGGATATTCTGGGAAACCTGGTCAAGAGACAGCTTGAGACTGCCTCGGTCTCAAGTGAAAGTTTTGTGAAAACAAATATCTTTTTCACAATAGAAAAGTCACTGCTTTGTCCATGCCTCAGACTGATGACTTGTAGCCCTACATAATCAAGAAGCCACAAATCCATACTCCACAAAATCCTTTGAACTCAATGATAAAGTGAGACACTTCCCCCTCAATGCAAAAGCAGCAGATGTGGCAGATGTTTGTAAGAGAATCCTCAATATTTTGCATCTACCAGGGTTATAAAGATATACCTACACAGAAGAAAAACAAAACACTGGACAAGCAATAACTGCTTTGTATTACCCATACTCACATAACAAAGGTTGTATCACATTTTCTGTGGCAATTGTGAGGGAGTTGAGATACATTTCACATGAGGCCTGAATGCTGGCTCCAAAGAAGATAACATTTTATATATTTATTTTGTTTTGGGTACCCAGCAATTTTAACCAGTAGATGGGAGCTGACCTTCCTTATTTAGTAGAAAATAAAAAACTATACTGTCAGCCACCAGCTATCTGGAAAGGAATATGATAAAAAATATTTGTTGCCTTTACTGAAATGAAGGAAAGAAAAATACTCCAAACTTGAATCAGTACCTAAAATTATTTCTCTCTTTTGGGGGACCAAACCATAATATATTTAATATCCCTGGTCTCCATCTACTGGGTTTTCACTCCTTCAAAATTTCTCTTTCATTATCTCATCTTAATTCTTGTGTAATATAAATGTACAACCTTGGCTCTGAATTGCAATACATATATTAAAATAATGACCAACAGTGGAGGTCCCTCCTTTTTAAATTCTTAAAGTTTGGAGAAATTTATTACCTGAAAGGCTGACTAGTTTCTCTCAAGCAAAAAAACAGATCTAACCAGACTCATGCTGAAACAAGTGGGAAAGAGGCTGCATAAAAATACATCCGTGAGGGTCTAATGGCTGTTTCCGGAACCAGGATATAATCTCATCTTCTTCCTTAGCATGCCTTTCAGCCAGACAATAACAACAACAACAACAACAACAACAACAATAATAATAATAATAATAATAATAATAATAATAATAATAATAAAGATTTAAGGCATTCCACCAACGTCTTAGGCAATAATGAACCAAGAGGAGAGCTGTGTCTACAGTTTTTCCCACATAATGCAGTACTATAAGCATTTACTAAGAGCTGATAACCATCATTTACTTCCTCTCCATAACAAACCATGACAAATACTCTGTGCTGGACTTAGTTACATGGACTTCCTGTGTTGTTAATGTCATGTGTTTCATAATTTCTTCTGGAAGACATAGAGACCACATCAGCTGAGATATAAGGATCCAGGATTTACAATACTTTGATCTGCATTCTTTTGTTTCAAGCAGAATTACATCTTAATTAACCATGATCTTTATTAATCAATTTCAGTGACTCCTAACACAGCATAAATTAAGGACAATTATATTTGGGGAAAACGTAAAAACAAATCAGGTGTGTTTTCTAAGGAGAAATATACTTAGGCATTCATGTTTTTCCTCAATTCTTGTGGTCATAAGTAGAAAATAATTAAAAGAGGATTTTCAAAACACTCAAGAACTTTCATGCAAATCATTATTTGCGTTTTCCCCCCCTCAATTGTCCCCCCTCTTCAATCTTCAGCTTTGTTGGTTGGTTCTGCTTTCTCCAGATATTTCTTATTACCTAAGTACTGGATATGAAAGACTTTTCAGTTCTACTAATAATAAAGCATTTTGAGATTACAGAGTCTAAAATGCAAATATGCTAAATCACATATTAACATTTGGGCCACAGAAACATTGATATTTGTGAACAGAAGCGAGATGTTTTAGTTATTTCATTTCTTAAAATAAATATTTATCAGACTTTCCTAAGTAAAAAAAAAAAAAAATCCACTGATTAAACTCTGTTGGCTTTCTTCTTGCTGATTTTTCTCTTTTGCCACCTCTGCCTTCACAGCTCAAGGAGCAACATAAGTATGGCACGTTTTCCCCACGGTCTTGAGAGCCTGAGGCAAGAATGGGTAGTCCCAGTCTGCCCAGTCCTTTACTGTTCATCATGGACTGTGATTATTTGAATTTTGAGTTGAAAATGTTTGTACTGAAAATGCTTTTTCCGTTTGCAGCAGTTGTTTTTTTAAAACCTTGCTGTCTGGGTGACTTCGGGGGCATCTGATTTTGCAGCTTTTTATGACAAAAACTCTAGTTCTGCTTCAGATGTACACTTTCTTACTAACTTGTGTAGCTTCTGGCACGTTTACAAGCCAGACAAAAAATATGTTTAAGGCCCAAAATTAATAAATAACTAAGTTTTGCTATATGAAACAAAGCATTTTATTGACTTTCATCTAGTGCAGACTTCAATTTTAGCAGTGCTGTTCTTCATTCACATTTTTCTTTCTCGCTACTCAGTAGTAGACATGGTGTTTAGTTCAAGATTTAAAATGGATGTTGATTCCATTATGATATGGATACATTTCATACTATGTGGCTTTTGGCTAAGGACAGTCAGTTGGGGTTTGTTAAACACAAACAAGGAGCTTAAGTACACCTTACTCCATAGGCTGCATCTCTGCAGTATCTAAGAAATTTTCAAAAATCCAATTGCTTTTAATTCCTTTCATGTTGGTGGATTGATAGTACACATATTCTACTCCTGTCTTTCACTTCTTGCATAAAGACTAAACTCTTCCCTCAAAATCTATGTCTGTGTTTATGCAAATGCTGATGGATACACAGAGATGTTAAATTGATATTAATTATGATTGATCAGCAATGGAATTCAGTACACACATTTTCTCACAGGACATTCCCAGAGAGTCACTGAGGGTTATTATTATTCACATTAGCAGTGTTGCAATGCCAATAGTAACTCTGGGGACTGATTTAACTTAGGAAGCTGTGGCCAGGTAGATGAACACCAATGAGAAAAGATTCAAATCCTGTCAAATCTGACTTTTGAAGTGCCTGCTGAATGTGCATTTTTTTAACAATTGGCAATTATTGCCAATTATTATTGGCAATGCTGCAAAGCTAAGTTTGAAATGAAGAGCAAAATTTTTATTAACTTAAAAATAAATATTTTTATTTTATAATATATTTATTATACAGTGTTAACTAAGCAAATGAAAACTGGGCTAAGTCAAATTGTCTACTGATCTTTAAATTCTAGGACAAGAGAAAGATTGTAAGAGCCACACAAGAAAATGCTGGACTGACGAAGACTTGAGGAGTCATCTCACAGAGGGGTACTGTATTTTCTGCAGTTTTCCATGTGGCTTGAACACTCATGTTTTACATGCTATTTTCCAATAAATGGTGCAAATTTGGAACACAGAAATACAGTTGAAAACCAAAAAGACAACAGTGATTTTGTAGTTACTTTAAAAGAAAAAGAAAAAGCAACACTGAAATAAAATAACAATATTAAGGAAGATACAAGGTGATGTAAAGTTTGCATTATTCCAAGATTTATAGTTGGGTGATTTTGATTCTAGTTTTTCCTCACCTTTGGGTTTGAGCAGACAAAATATCTAACTATAATTTAAGGAAATAAAGCTCTACAAAACTGTAACAGTTTAGTAAATGCAAAAATTGTGATTTTGGCCTAAGTTCACCCCACAATTTGAATGTAGTCTTACCTGAAGGTGTCCTAGATAGCCTATTTAAATATATAGGATAACACAGGAGAAATCTTTTATCCCTCCCTGAGTGGACTAAGTAGCTGATTGATGTGCTGATACATCTGTCTAACCTTCTTACACTTCCTTATCTTGAAGCATACTTTTTTTTTTTTCAGCTGTACAATCCCTCCAGTCCCTTTTCTTTTAGCCTAAAACATCTGAAGAATGGAAAAACCCTGCAGCTATTTCTTTATTTTGTATTGCTTCACTTCCCAAAATAAGTCAGTCTTCCAGCAGATATGAGCTGAAGGTTTAACACAGGTTATCTCACAATTAATTGCACTCTAAAGCAGTAGTTGGAGTGTTAGTGGGTACTTAAGTAAAACAGCAGTGTGATGAAAAGATTTCATTTCTGTGACCATTTTGAAGGTGAGGAAAGAATACGAAAAACCTCATTCAAAACTTCTTCTCGCTACATATTACATCCTTAATGAATATAAAGCAGGAAGCCATACTACACTATGAAGACTTTCTCTTCCCTTTCATATACACTCAATTTACAAACTTGAGAGTTCACATTTACAAAATCCTAGTAAGAAAATCTAGTCACATTCAATGTCACAGAAATGTGTAAGTAAAAGGTAAGAAGGAAAATTTATCCCTTCTCTTCTAAGAGGAGTAATTCTTCTCCTAGATTCAAAGTACAATATATTTCTCAAGCCTTCTGAATAAAAGCCAATTGTTTCTGCACATGATTAAACAATAGTATTCCAGATTACAAAACAAAATTCTGTAACTGTTCCAAAGAGTAGAAAGTTTTGAAGAAAACTCACTTTTCAGGCAAATTACTGGCACTGTAATCCCACTACATGAGGGAAAAATACATACAGTAGTATTTTCTTAGCCCATAGTGTATTTTGGTCACCTCCACCCTGTTCCTTCTTTCTTTTCCTAGATTCCAGTTAAATCAGTGACTATCCAACCAATGATAAAATTTTCAGAAATTATATTAAAATTATTCCTAAATGAATCATAAAGGTTACATCTATCTTCAAGTAAAAACTTCTATTTTAAATGAAAGATTATTCTTTTGTAATACAGTACACTCTTTTCATTCAAGCTAATAAAAAGAAAGGGGCTCTTCTTTATCTAAAGAGATTGAAAACACAGTCAAACTTTTGTAGTCTCACTAAGAAATGGAAGCAGGCAAAGGAGGGAGGTTTGTATTTTTTTTTTTTTTTAATTAGTGTCCCTTTACTGTTCAGAATGGCATAACAGTCATATCAATACAGTTTCACCCAGTTTATCAGAACAGGTGTGACTGATCTTTTAAATTTAGAGAAAAATAATTGCCCCAGTGGTTTAAAAGGCAAGAATTTCCATAGGAGCTGAGCCTCCACAGACTTTCAGCTGCATATTCTCTCTTCTACAATTGTTCTTTTGCCTGCTCCTACTAACCACACTTAAGCTCTGTGTGAACAAGAGCTGGGACTGGACCCTTTAGGACACCCCTCTTATGTATCAGACCCCAGTCACACACATTTGTCACCAACTTGATTTGTGCAAGTGATGTACTTCAAATGATCATCCTTCTAAGCTCATAACATCACTTTATGCTGAATTGTGCAGTGCACTTTTATTCATTTCCTACTAGATTTCTCAAGAGAAATGTAGAAAATACCTCTATTGACGTATGATTCTTTGTTTTCAGCATATGATTATAGCTGTCTATAACTCAGACCAGTAAAAAAGCACTGTGATTAAAAGAAAAAAGAAAACCACCCACAGAACCTCAAACAAAGCAGAAATCCCCATCAACACACCAAAGTCATTACTTGAAGGGATCTATGCAACACTTCTTCATAATATCAGCTGCCTTCTGAGAAAAAGAAATAGTGTCAACATATCTTAATCTTCCACTGCAATAATATTCAGCTTTTATTTATCTTTTTATCTGTTGAGGTTTTGCATGAAATTCAACAGCATGACATTTAATACTGAACAAAATATTAAATAACAGAAAAATATATAAAGATATACTTTCTGTATTTTGGAGCGCAACATATTGGTACATAATAACTAGGTTTCTGTGGAAAATATTAGTACATCAATTTTCTTTATTTTTGGCTTTGCATATTCACTGTGTCTGCAGTTTCTCCCTGCTCTTGAAAAAAGTTAAAATCCAGTGCTGTAAAAATTTATGAAGTTATTTATGGCATCAGTGGAATACAAATTTGTCAACATAGTCCCAGACCACCAGGTGTCCAGGTACTATCTTATTTCCCACAGTTTAACAAGGGACGTATCTATATCCAGCTAAAGAATCCACTACTAATCCATTTCTCGGGGAAAAAAAAATAAGACCTGAACTGTGAGAAATGAAGATTCATGAACGGGAGGTAACATGTTTTTCAAAGATCAAATGCAAATTCAAATCACAGGTGCTCACCTCACTTTCACGTCACCAAAGACAAAATCATTAGGCACTTCTATAACATTGTAATACAATAATACAGCATTAAGGATAGAATGATAAAATCCTCTTTTAATGGCATTGTAACTTTTTTTTACAATACTTCTTTTAATTATGAAAATACATGTTGCTATTACTACATGTTACAGTCCAGACCTAGAAAACCACATTAAATGTTGTGAAAATTTTCTTTTTCAGTTTCAAAACTGGATATTCATTGATCTCCATAAAATTCATACATTGACAGACCTTGTATCAAGTTATTTTCTGTTTTGATCTACAAATAACATCAGTGGCCCAAAAGTGAAAGCTATTGATTAAACACAAGCCCCTAGAGAGGCCAAGGCAATGTTGGAGAGCTAGTCAGCAGGATACATTTATGCAGTACAAATCCACAGCATTTCCATTTAACTTTCAAAGCGCGACTCAGGGTTGAGAGAAAAATTAACAAAGTAAAATTAGTTCTTTCACTGTCCATGCTAGCTAGACTGCATCAAGGAATAATAAAGCAATTCAGCCTCCATGTCCGTTACTATGGTAACAATAAATTCCCTTCAAATATAAAGAAACAGCAGACTGGAGGGAATCTCTGAAACCTTTTTCATCAAACACAAGAAACTTGTCACAGATATACTCTCTATTTTTTTTTTACTCTGCCTTAAATATAATCTCACATCTTACTCCACTGTTCCTGTGGAAGGTGAATCAAGAAACCCTGAAATAGACTCCTGACATTCTGAGATCCACTGTACTCCTATACTAGCATTCTCCTTTAAGTTAGGTAACTTAGCCTCCCAAAAATTTCATTTTGTGTGTTACATGGAGATCATAGTCTTATCTTTCCTCAGTAATATTTTGCATGGATAAGACTATCTCAGTTTCCTAATTTAAGGGAAGTTGTGGTTCACTGACCATTCCCATTTCCTTTTCTTTGTGCTCTTTTTCCATTTTCTGACCATTTTTACTGAATATGTGTGACCACAATAGCCTTTGTCTTTCTAAGTGCATTCCTTATACTCTGGCATGCCCTTCTTGCATCTCATTATTTCTTTTACACACAAATTCATGCTCTTAAGGCATAGACAATCTACATCTTTTAAATTTCATCTCGTTTCTCCTATCCTGTCATCAGGACAGTCCTTCCTGCTTTACATAGATTTCACCCTCACGGTTCTCTTTTCCTTGATTATATTAGTAATTAGAAAGTTTAAAAGCTGTTGTCAAACTGTAACATTGAGATACATCAGTGCTAACTTTACTCTTGCCCATCAGCATAGTCCGCATCACCTCTGCTTCCACCAGTTTCTTGATATCATCCCAGGATAATAGCCACCACTTCTAGTCTAACTATGGCATTTAAGCACTACACCCATGTAGCATCTCGTCAAATCACTTTGCAATTTAGAAAGACTAGATAACTTACCTTCTCTAATAAAAATAAGTTTCTCAGATAGAGTCAGCAAATAAAATCTACAGTTTGTAAAACATTTTAATAATACCTATTTTCTGTTTAAATCTAATTTTTGAGGTTTTCCTTTCCTTCAAAAACCTATTTGGCAGTTTAGCATGAGCTATCAGAGACTGTACATCTAGTAGTGCCCTATCATTTGCTGATATTGACATATATTATCCTGCTTTCAATACATAGAGAGACTATCTAAATCCTTACTATGAAATTATTAAAGGGCTTCAATTTTGTTTTCAATTTGTGGTAATTTTCATTTTCAAGCTTTCTGTATAAGTTATTACTCTCTTTTTTTTTTTTTGCTTCATGCTGTACCCTGCACTATGACCATCATGAACCTTACTCAACCACTGAAGAAAGCATTTAGGTTTTTGATCTCCCAGATTACATATTCTTCAGCTCATCTTTACTAGAAAACTGTTAACATTTTTGGTTTTGGTGGGTATTTGTAACTTTATATTTTATTCTTGTTGTTTATAAATCTAAGAAAACTTTTCATATTCATTTTCTTCACAAGGTCCATTTCATCTTGACCTTGGACAACTTTCATTTTTTATTTATGCTACCTCATTCCAAGAAGGCTCTTAGTCCAGCTGACTACCCCTAGCCAATGCTCTTACTTTACCAAAGGTTGCCCTTTAAAAATGAGAACACTGGTTCTTTTATTTAATCTTCAGCTTAAATGTCAGTCCATGTGAAGCTCCTGCCACCTCTAAAAGAAAGTATAGCAGAAAATCCTATCCTATGGGTAAAGAAATCTGCTGATCTCTGCTTTTTTCATTGCTGGTAATATATTTCTACTAATTTTTACTAATTATTTTCTATGAGAAAATAATACATTTTAAAATTAGAATTCCTGGGAATTACTTTGTTTTATAACATCTCTTATCACATCCATACATAACACAGAGCACCTCAACCAAAATCATACCACTGCAGTATTTCCTGCATAGCCTATCTTCAAAACTGATTCCAAATCAAAAAGCTCAACTTATGACATCATTCATGCACATTATGCAGTGTTACACTTCTAAGGTGAAGGAGGATCTAGGCTGTTGATTTTTTTCTAGCTCTTGAAATAGTTCATAAGGCTGTTGTCAGCATTATAAAACTTAAAAAAGGAATCAATCATTATGAAGCATTTTTAATTTTTTAATTACCTGTACTTCATTTCTGTGTAAGACATCACAACAAGCCAGCAAAAAAAAAAGTCCTAATCATTAGAGAAAAGTTTATGCTTAAACGTTTTCATTATAAATTTATACTCTGTAAAAGTAAGTACTTTTTCCCATGTTCTTCATAATCATCAAATTACATTTTTTTATTATATTTACAACTTTTAAGCTATAATCGCAGCAGATGATTTACCTCACATAGAAAGTTAACTTGATCGACAGAAGATTTATTACTTACTTAAGAGAATGTAAATAAAGAAATTAGTATTTTGTGATTTGTTGAGTGGTATATAGATACAGCATGCTTTAAACATTTTTGCTGTTATTACACTAGTCACCTCAATGAAATCACTCAGTCTCACATGCATCTATTATTTAACCAGCTTTGAAATCCTTTCCCAGAAGAGATAATTCTGGGATGTCTGTTTTTCCAGTGAAAGAAGGTTTTTAGCTTACTGTCAGTATCATTTTGTATTCATATTTTACTACATACCTGGAATGAACTGCGCTGCTCCCCAAAATAATCTTCAGAATATCAAATACATAGGCAACATGAGAACTTGTGCTCTTGTCTAGACATACGATATATAATTTCAGAGAATCTGTCGTGTATTGCAGTCATCCGTATTATCTCATTTCAAATATCTATTCAGGCTATGTGAAACTGATCTCTTATTTTGACACTCTTCAGTGCAACAAATCCCTTAAATAATAATAATATAGGATCTTTTATGTTACACGTACCTTTATTTAAACCTTCACCTAAGAAAAATAATTATGTCTTCATTGCTTTATGCTTTTATGAGTGATTTCCTTATTGAAGGTAATTGTAATTGTAGCCTCTAAATTTGGTTTGAGGGTCTTTTCTCTTCTGATATTTTAGTAGCTAATTCTTACATGGTTTTTTTCTGGAATACTTTGTAAACCAGGTTCATCCCAGCAACTGAAACTTGTTAGTAAGTATCCAGAACCTCCAGGCACTCAAAAGATGAGCCCAGACATTGACTGAAAGCCATGGAGCTCTGAGGCAAGGGATCATCAAGGTGTTGGAGTCCAGAGAAGGGCCACGATGATGGTCAGAGGGCTGGAGCACCTCCTCTATGGAGACGACCCTCTATGGGGTTGTTCAGCCTGGAGGAAAAGCTTCTGGCAGAACTTATATCTACCTTTAAGTACCTAAAAAGGCTTTCAAGAAAGTCAGAGAGGGACTTTTTAACAGGGGCAGGTAGTGATAGCAAAAGAGGGAATGGCTTTAAGTTGAAAGGGAGTCAGTTTAGATTAGATATTAGGAGGAAATTCTTGCCTGTGAGAGTGTTGAGGCACTGGAACAGGTTGCCCAGAAGAGAAGTTGTGGATGCCCCACCCCTGGCAGTATTCAAAGCCAGGTTGGGCATGGTTTTGAATAACATGGTCTAGTGAAAGGTGGCCCTGCCCACAGCAGTGGAGCTGGAACTAGATGACCTTTAACGTCCCTCCCAACACAAGCCATTCTATGATTCAGTTATATTGATGAGTAGGTTTTTGCTCATATTAACATATTGAACACCTTGAGGGAACACTGCATATGTAAGGCTTTGTGGTTGTCAATGACTCTGCTGATTACAGCAGTATCAAAGCATATATCAGCTTCATAAACTAGCTTGAAAACAATTGCCCAACCACTGTTATTATAACAAAGAAATTATGAAGTTTCTTACTGTAAAAATATAAGCATTATTACATTTATTTTGCTTTCTTTAGTTCAATAAAAACACCACCCTCACTTCTATTTTTCCTTCTAATATATAAGTCTAGTAATTACCATACCCCAAGTCCAAATGCCTCAATTCTAGTTTTTCACCCCAGCCGGTTCCCATCTAATTCTATAAACTAATCCTTTAACACCTAAAGCCAACAAAGCCTGCTTCTTATTTTAACCTTTCCAACCTGCCAAAGGTTCTGATTTTGTGCATGCCTGGAAGGCTCAACAGTAGCAAGAGAGCTCTATACTCAAGTCAGGCTTAGACCTGCTGGGGTGCATAAATGGATGAGCTGCCTCCTTCTGCTTTGCCTGCAGAGCTTAATCTGATAGCTGGTGTTAGAGCATGCCTATTGGATTTGGTTTCACACAAAATACCACAACAGCCACTGGAAGAGATGGCTTCCCCACTTTTTGCAGGGCTCAATACACTCACCTGCCTCAATCTTGCAAGAATTTAAATCTATGCTTTAAGCCTGAATCTGATTGTATTAACCATCAAATTATTGAAAATTCAAAGGTCATAGAATTGGTGAATGTCTTTAATCCCTGCTTCTGCTGAAGCATTTCTGTTGTACATTAAAGCATTGAAGATTCAAAAGACCAGCAGAGGAAGAAAGAGCAGTATAAAACTCAACAGATTAGGAGGAGTCATGGGGCTCCATCTTTTGCCAGAAGGATTATTACACCTTTAACAGGAAAGGTATAAAAAATGCTATTTTATATCTAGAAGAGAACTCTTGCAAGCAAGTCTGTTAACTGCTAAACTAGAAAGTCCTTTTCCTTCTTACGGTGTCTGCCTCAATACATTATAATACAAAAGCTGAAACATCATCAGCAGTAGGTTTGCAACAGATGTGTATTAAATTCCCATTATACATAGCAAAAATTGGCATCAGAATTACAATATACTCTAGAAATGAATTAGCTACTCGATAATTCTATTAAAAAATGGACATCTTCTCCACTAGTCTTTCAAATAAATGTGGTAAAACTGTTTGTAAGGTTGTTTTCTTTTTTAAAGCCAGTTATACAGAAAACTGTAAAAATAGTTCCTGAGACATAAAGCCACCTCTTCAGCTATGAACAACATCCACTTCCAGGTCATGAGTCATTCCCCATTTATCTGCTAATTTTTGACTATTCACTGTTACACACGTCCGTTTTTGTGGCTTCCATTCCCAGTACAGATCCTGAGTACCAAACTCAGGATATTGTTTTCCATTTTAGGATGCAAGTCCCCAAATTTAAGTATTGAAATAAAAAGTCAAATATTGATATGATTGATTAGTATAACCTGTCACAAGACCTGGACACACTGGAAACAGCTGGTCAGTATTTCCGTCTTTCTCATAAATCTTTGAAATTGAAACAATTTGAGGCTGTTTGAATTTCTTGCATGTATACTTAGGACCTAAAACTTTCTGTTTAATTGAAAACATTTACCAGTTTAGTTTGCATGTCACATCTATTACAGTGGTAAAAAACCCCAGACAAACAAACAACCAAAAAAAAACCCCTTTGCTGCAGTGCTTAAGTTACTCTTAAGTTTCCAAATGACAATATGTTCTACCCACACAGAACATGACTCAATTTCTTGCCACCACTTATGTTAGAAGAAAATTATATACATTCAAGATATAAAAATATACAAAATAATTGAAGAAAAATTTGAAGCAATAAGAAGTTTTTAAAATGCTGTTAGAAATCTTCACAGGGCTATTCAAATGCAACCAGAGATCAGGTCAGCTATTTAACAGAGAGGTACCATTTTCTTTGTAGTAGGTTTGTGCTTCAAAGCATCTCCAGGCAAGCTGGTTCTAAGAGTTAGTATTGGAAATCCTGCCAATTGCCTCAGCAGGCATCATACAACCATATGAGTTTTGATTTGTTTCTGAAAGTGTCTCTTATTTATCTGGCTGCTAAACTGATTATCAAAATTTAAGAGGCCCAGAATTGTGTGAAAAAATGTGAGTAAAACTACATATTAAATCGAAGCATACTATTGGAAAGAAGAACTATGATTATTTTTTTAATGCCTTTTCATGACTTGTAAGTATATGTGTGTAAAGCTATGAATCAAATGTTTTCAAAGATTTTCACTTTTTTTTGTCAAACCTATGAGATACAGGAATCTCACATCTCTGTTTTGCATTTGTTCAGGGAGCAGTGGCCACTCAGGGCTGTGCAAGAAGTCTTTCAGACACTGAGCTTTCACTGAAGTCAAAAGACCTGCTTCCTTATGTGAAAGCAGAATTACTGAGAACTGATCACATAGCCATCATGTGATTTTGCTATGTCTTATTTAAATTCTATTACATTCAGCAGAAATTTTATAAGGAGATTAATTTCCTTTTGTTAAATGATACCTGCTTCTAAACACTTTCACTTTGGAAGAATTCTTCCTTTTCTTGGCAGAAGAAAATAGTAACTACAGCATAAAGTGCAAATACAAGGGCTTATTCCAAAAAGAGGAAGCAAAAAGGAAATATTTACTAGGAGGACTTTCTGGCTCTCTGTGTTCTGTTGGTTTATTTTTAAGGATGATGCTCTGAACTCATATACAGAAAGAAGAGTATTGACAGCACAACAGCAAAAGGACTTAACACAAGGAGCATGTATCCCATTCTCCAAGGAGACTTCTTCACAAACAGAAGTAATGATTGTGCATGTCATTACAATGTATCAATTCCAGAAATCCAGAGCAAGTGGATTCTTTTCACCCAGTCAGTGAAATCGTGTTTACTAGAAATTAGCCGAACAAGAGAAAAATACTAAGTTGTACATTAAATACATATATACACATATATACACACATATAATTCATTAGAAGTAGTAATTTATCTAGATTTTAGATGCCATCAGTGTGGGCTGCTTCAGCCATATACACTGTTTAGCAATTCTATGCAGCAATCCAGAAAGGAAATTAAAGATTATATCCGAAAAGTAGTTTTAAAGATTAACATAATGTGAATTAAATGAAACATCCCTTAAAAATGCTGGGTGAGTTTTCCTTTGATTTACAGCAGTGCTGCTGTCAAGCCTACAATGACATTACACAGGTATAATGAAGTGAAAAATGTAACCCAGTGAAGCAGGGCATTCATTTTGGAAGCAAGGTACAACTAAGAGCTTGACCCACGTAGGGATTTCAGAGCCTAGCCTCAGGGTAAAGTCCATATCTAAAATCCCTACATAATTTAGGGAGTCCACTAGGTGATCGTGATCAGCAGCCTAGTGGCTCTTAACAGCTGGCTGATGGGATGACCTAGTAATCTTGCAGAGACATAATTTGGGGAGGCAGACATGCAGATTCAATAGTTTCCTTATTGGGAGGGTTAAAATCTCCATCTCCTATAAGCCTCGTAAGCATATAAATAGAAAGTTTACAAAATTCAAAGGACAGCAATAAAGGAATTTTGCTGAAAATGAAGGGGAGGAGAGAAATCAAAATGCTCCACAGATGGGTTGCAGAAGCTAACGTGAGGTACTGACTAGAAATTTCAATTTGCATATATGTGTATGTAATGTGTATGTATGTATGCATGTGCATATGTACGTAACATCTCTACACAGTGAAAGTACAAATTCAAAATTTCATTTAAAAAATGTAAAATAAGATAACATCAACATACTGGAGAAACAAAAATAAAGTGTTATGTCTATATGTGCACATAAGTCCCTACTTGCAAATATACACATTTCAATCAGTCTCAATATGTCTGTGTATGCCCTTCTCCCTTCCCCAGATGGGATAATCTACCCTGAGCTGCTTTTCCCTGGAAAGAATCATAGAATCAAGGTTTGGGTTGGAAGGGACCTTCAAAGATTACCTAGTCTAACCTCTCTGCAATGGACAGGGACATCTTCAACAAGATCAGGTTACTCAGAGCCCCAGCCAAGCTGACCTAGAATGTTTCCAGGGATGGAGCATCTACTGCCTCTCTGAGCAATCTGTTTCATCACCCTCACAGTAAAAAACTGCTTCCTCAGATCAACCCTCTTTTAGTTTAAAACCAATACCCCTTATTGTAAGACACCCTACTAAAAATCTTTCTTATAAGCACCTTTTAAGAACTGGTAATTCAGGAACTGGACAGGGCTTGGCATTAAGCCTTCTTCCCCCACATGTCCCTACCCCATACTATTTGGTTTAGAGTTTCAGGTGTCTTTCTCTGTATGAGATGGATAGATAGACTGGTAAACAGAGACCTACACAGGCACACTGTAGAATAAATCCAGAGTTTTACAACTCTCAAAACAGAATTTGTTTTTTCTGGATTCTGTAGCAACAAGAAGGCATTTGTCTAAATCATGGATGAATAAGCTAAACAATACTGGGCCCAGTACTGAGCCTTGGGGGACAGCACTAGTGACAGGACTCCAACCAAACCCTGTACCACTGATCACAATCCTCTGGGATCTGCCATTCACTTCCAGAGTTTACCTATGAGGACACCATGACAGCAATGTCAAAAGCCTTGCTGCAGTCCAGGTAGACAATATCCACTGCTCTCCCCTCATCCAGCCAGGCAGTTGTCTCACTGTAGAAGGCAACTGGGTTGGCAAAGCATGATTTGCCTCTGATGAATCGATGCTGACTACTCCTGATCACCTTCTTGTTTTCCATGTGCTTCGAGATGACCTCCAGGATGATGCATTCCATCACCTTTCCAAGGATTGAGGTGAGGCTAACTAACCTCAGGAATATTAAAATTTCTGGGTTTGCTTCTTTTACAGGATCTATTTCTCCACAACGCAACATACTTGTACTATCATATTTGTAGATATTTCTCTTTTGTCTTACTATTTTAAAATACTATTTTGAATTAGTGTATTATTGATTTTGATATTCAAAGTTTCCTGCAATATATAAAAATGTAATGCATAAAAGAAATGCATTTAACTGTTCAAAGCAAACATGTATTATCTTGTCCACTCAGAAAATTCCTTTTCTCACAATTGTTTTCTGTCAGAAATATTTTTCTTTACAGCTATAACTTGTGAATTTGCATGATGCCATAAATTCCAAATCGGTTAGCCCCTGAATGTATGATTGTTAATAAAACTATGAAACCTATTAAACAAAGTTAACAGTAACTATCAATTTAGGCTATATGCTCAATGCATTTTTTGCCATAAAACAGGTTTGCAAGTCTTAAATGGTTTCACATTCCTCTAAACCATACTAAGAGCATAATATGAATATTTTAAGCAGCTTAGCTTTGATTTAAATATATTTACTCAGGATATGCTGGCAGCATCCCAAAATGCAGTGTAATACCCCTAAAGCTGGCAATCTCAAACTCAATTTAAGAGAGCAGATAATATGGACTAGCAGCATTAAAGCAAATAAAGTCAATTAACAGGAGTTTTTTTCCTTAATTTGTTTTCTCTAGCTTGAAATTGCAAAGGATGGATAAAGCTGTGGGATTAATGAAGAAAGAAATTAATAGAAATGGAATATAAAACAAAAAAAGAACAGAGAAGTCCAGGAGCTATTATTCATTACTCATTTCTTAAAGTTTAAAATTGTATAGCAACATTCTTTTATTTAAAACAGCGACAGTGCAAAATGGAAATTTCACCTTTGGAATATTTCAGACATTCAGCAGCATATTCTAAGAGAAAGCAATATGTTAATTTGAAAGCATTTACTTCCACTGAAAAATAAATTACTGAAAATGTATATCTAGTTATGGAAAATAATGTTTACTGTAAGAACTCTGCCAAATTATCTGTTCCTGAGATTTGCCTCAGACATAAAGACTAATTTAATTCATTGTTAAATGAGTTATTCAGCCTGCTGTATATGCATGTTGAGATGTTGGCATTTAGGTGTTCCAAGATCAAGACAAGAGGAAAACAGCCAAAAATAGTTACAGAATAGTAACACATTCCACAAGTGAAAACAAATGCTTGCATTATTTAGTCACTGCTTGAAGATATTTCATATTTTCCTGCCTACATTTCAGCCAGTTTAAGAATAGAAAAAAACAAGTTCTACAGTTACACTGGAAACCTTTCATTGAAACATTGCTAGTAAGTTCCCAGCACCCACTGATATTATATTTTAAAAGTAAATTTTTGTTTTTAAATATCTGTATTTCCAGTGATATCTAAAAAGATAAAAAACAGTCACTTCACCAGGAGAGCACCTCCCAAGAATTCTATAACACTACTCATAGGAGGTTCATTCTAAAGAACATTCTAGGCATATGTATACCCATATGCTTTGTTTCAAGACCCATCTGTTTTGATTTGATATATATGCTTCAAAATAACATTTATTTTATGAAACATACACTGAGTGAAAGGGTCCACAATACTTGCTTTGAGCAACACAGGGATTTTTTATAAACCAATTATTATTTGAATATATTCTCATAAATTTGCCAAGGAAATTGCAGAATCTTTTCTGAAGCTAGAAGTTTCATTAAGCTTCAAATCAAAATTGCGAAGTCAAGATGTAAAGCAAAATTTTTATTATTATTTCTGTGAATATTTAACTTCTGTATTATTGAAGTCATTCATTACAGTCTGTAAGTCATTTAATGTTGTAATTCTATGTGGATAGGTATTTAACTGGTCTCAAGTAATTAGATTTAAGCACCTTTGCAAAATTGTTTTGTTTCACAGTTATCTAGCCAAGTAAGGTATACTTTTCTAAGACAAACCTGCAAACACTTAGATTCACCCTGGATTCAATAAAGCCCTGAACTTGAGTCAAACTCGAATAAATTATTTTCAGATTCTATTTGTTTATAGATGCATATTTCAACTTGTTGTTAACATTTCCTGACTCTTTAGTATAATGTGAGCAATCAATCCATCAAACCCTTAGATTCCTTAAGAGACGATCTTTTCTGTTTACAGCTCTTTAGCCAGCTATAAAATCCCCTGCAAGAAGACTGTCCATCTTTGAGGTTATTTTAACATCATGTTAAAATGTGAGGGAAAACCAATCTCCCAGCAATCAGAGATTCAATATGGCAAATCTGAGTGAAGAAAAGCTTCTATAACAAAGTACCAGTAAAATCAACTACTGGTCTCACCAGACAAATAATGGAAAAAATGTGGAAGGATTAATATCAGATGTTAATTTTCAGGAGTTCTCTCCTCTCAGAAAAATAATCAGATGATGTATGATCCAGAGTGCATTCCCATCACAAATAGCAGGTGTGGAAAATCCAGTCAGCATAAGAATCAAAGATTATTTGTGCAAACACTGGAAAAAAAAATTGTAACCAGATAGTGGGAGGAAAATTTGTATTTATCAGGAAATAGATACTTTATTCAGGTTGACAGATCCCTTAGAATGCTGACTCAAAACGAAACTTGAAGAATTTCATTTAATAGAAAAAAATATTATTACTTTATTGTGGATCAAACAACCCTAAACACACAAAGGACACCCAAAATACCCTAAAGAAGACCTACTGAAAGTAAAACACCAACAAAAAACCAACCAACCAAACAAAAACAAACACAAAAAACCCCACAGATTCCAAGCATACTCAAATTTAAAAGCCACGAGTTTTTAAATGCAAAATGTAAGGTTATTAAGAAAAACCTATGATTATTGACCAGACTTTAATTTATAAAAATTGAGTTTATCCACAGGTAAAAAATTGTTTGTCATTTTCATCAGACCAAAAAGTTTGTGCATTCCAATAGAAGTCCCTCCTAGTTCAGGGGGGCAGCACTGGGACATGACAGAATATGTACCTGCTATTTTCATAAGTCAAAAGAGGACTTAGAAAATGTTTAATTCTCTGTGTGGGCTTTTTTTCTCCTCTATCACTTCATATTGAATCCTATGACCTACTATGACAACTGTCAAAAAGTGATTCTAATGCTTTGCAAAGTACATGAAGGAATTTTGTATCACTACTGTAAGAAACTGAACATTTAATATTATTATTATTATTAAGCAGGATTAGGATGGATTGAAAAATGTTTTGAGAAGTAACATGGAAGTGAGATACCCAGTTCTGAAACACAGCCTTTCCCTTGTAATCCAACAGGTGCATCTATAAAATCCAACTGTGGCATATGATTGACTAGCATTCTTTTTAAAATATAACTTTATTAATTTCATTTATTTAATAAATTTTCAGCATTTATCAACATTCTAAAAAAATAACTTCCCAAAACTATTGGTAGATTCCCAAGAACCACAGCCAGGGATTTAGGTATAACACTCAATTAAATTTGTGTTCTTTTAAAAGAAATATTTTGTTTTAATATGATTGAAGCTTCTCTCTCTTGTGCTTGTCTGGTCATTACCAACATTTATCTGTTTACTGGAATTGTATCCATCAAAAAGGCAAGGTCACAGGAGATCCATTTCAAGAAAAGATAAATCAGATAGATAATACGAAATCCTTGACAAAAGCTGCTTAAGATTTATTTATAGTGAATCATCTCATAATAGTGGCATCAGTTTTATGTATGGTTATACTTATAGCTCTGTCTTTTGCACAAAGGAAATAGTTCTAGAAAACTGGCATATGAAGAGCCTTAGTCTGTGGATGAAAACGCCAACTGTTTAAAGTGCACAAACACAATGTCTCTAATAAAATATCAATATCATCATTTTTTTTTCCAATAAAATACTGAAAAATAAAATAGTACAGCTCTATTCCACGTAACCAGTGAGCTGATTGTCCTTCTGAGCATTGGACTGTCAATAGCTACTGGGCAGCCATGAGATTACTTTGAATAATAAACTTTCTCCAATCAAGGTAATGATCAGAATGATCTACCTATTTAACAATGACCAACAGTCCTTGTCTTGTGACACAGTAACATCTCTCAGCAGCCCTGTTTGAGCATAGCATGAAACTATGCTCTGTAGCTTCTGCACTCTTAAAATTGCATTTCCTGTCTCTAAAACAATTATATCAGTGCCCAGAAGGAAAGGGAGTTTGGTTTTGGTTTGGAGTGTATTTTAGTTTGGGGGTTTGGTTTGGGTTTTATTTGTATTATTATTTGGTTGGTTGGTTGGTTTAATAAATAAGATCAAAGCACTCAACTCCAAGTTTCCTATAAACTTTTTTACATTTTTACCCCAGCTGAACACATACTTCTTTTGAGAGAAATAAGAGAAGAAGCTGCCAAGTTAGTTACTAGCTTGTGTAGCTAAAACCACCATCCTTCACATCTCTTCATACCCAGAGGCCATACACTTCACTGCTGACACAAACCTCAGAGAAGCAAAATTGTCATGACTCTGCTTAGTATTTTATTAATTACACTGGAGATCTCTAATGATAACATCAAGTCTTTAAATTAACTCCTCCTTCTACATAAATTCTGAACTAACAGTAAAAGATGTCATATGACAAGGAAGAATATGGAATAGTAATGGAACAAGGTAAAGTAAATACTAGGTAAAGCAGTATCCAGCCAAAGACAGCTCTGCAGCAGAAAAAGATGTGGAAGTGTAGCAGTGAAATATGAACATAGAAATGTAGCTCAGTTGTCTTTTCATAGTTGTCAATGAGAATATTGGTAAAGATAAGATGTATCAGTCACTTTTTTTTCCATATAATAATTTAAAACATTTTTAAATGGAACTTGAGCTCATTTGAAAAGTTTTGTGCCACTTTGTGCTACTGAACAAAGTGTTTCCATAAGACAAAAAGGAAAATACTTGGTTGCTACTTAAAGAACTATTGTAAATACATAATGGTGTAATCAAGATAATGTTATTTTTTAAAAATATTATATCACTTTTTATAGAAGTTTTAATATTAGTTGTAGTTCTGAAATAATAAATTTGTTAAAAAAACTCTTACCTGTGAAGAAAACAAACCTAACTGGTTTTCTTAAAAATTCTATTGAAAGGTAACTAATTTCTAAAAATATTGAAAAAAAAATTTAGTTAAGAGACATAATTATAAAACACAATGAATATTTGAAAAATGAAAAGCAATCCTCTGCATTTCTAGGTCACTAACACTGTAATTATGAAATATTGTACTTAGGGCATTTAAGAACTCGTAAAGCATCTGAAAATCTTAGCATACCCCTATTCCTTGCCAGCCCTGATAGAAATTTTTTTGAAACTTTGTTTAACAGCACAAAAAAGTCTTCACCAACCATAACATATTTCATTAATACCTAGACTAACTCTTTTCCAGTTTTCCTCTCACTTTGCTTAAGAGCTCAACTATCTTTACAGTGACACCAAAGAAAATATTTTCTGGTTACCGATGGGTTTATTTTCTCACAAAATATATAAAATTAGTTTCAGTTTATTACTTCAGTATCAGAGCTACATGAACTCTAAACCTTAAATTAGTATTTTATTACTCCTTCAACTTCTTGGACTTTAAAATTACAGTTCAACAGGTGATCCATGGAATTAAAATCTCTTCTGGATTTGTGCCTACTAACTATATTTGTGCAGTTATCCATGTGGGTAAGCTTTTGAAAGAAATGTGGAAATGTGCCTGATTAAATAGGGAAGTCAAATACAGAAGCAATGAAAGCTCTTCTGCCTCCTCTGGAGCTCCCCTAATTGATCAGCAAAGAACTAAAAGCTCAGCATATCTCGGTTCCTTAAAGATGAGACCCAGAAAACTTACCTAGAGGTTTTTTGCAGTACTGTAGCTTTAATCTAACTAACAAAGAGATTAAATGTAGTAGAAATGGACTTCACTAGGCTCTACTGATTTACAGCACTGCTAGGTGAACCCTGAAACATTGGCATAATTACCTCCTCTTAAAAGTGTAGTGAAAGGAAGTTACTTTGGGTCTCACACAGGTAAATCCTCTATAAATGAAGATTTCCCTTACACCAAGAATATTGGTCCTTGGCAAGCAGAGTTGATGTCTTAACAAGTACCACTTCTCCATTTTTAGCAGTTGCAGCGGGGTGTTGTAGGTAGGAGCATGTATACATCTACAGCTTCATTCACAGATTTTAATTTATCTATTTTAGGGTAGAAAATTCTAGTGTTCTCTCTTTTTTCTGTTGAAAACATGCTTGACTTTGTGGGTTCTTTGTTAAATTTCATGGTTTCCTGCTTGAATTTTTTTGTTTTCACGACCACTTTGAAAATATTCATGAAGATCACACCCTGTAAGAACAAATTCTGCCACCTTCACAGTTCTTTGCTATTCCAGGCTCACACCACTTGTCAGGAAGCAGATGGATAATTGTTATGAGTCCTTCCATCAAAGACCCCTGATGCACCCTCAGGCACTTCTCCTGGTTTATGTTAATGACAACTACAGCAAACATACTCCCACTTTTTCTTCTACATTTGGGTCACCACAGCACAAAAATGCCTCTGTGTGTGTGTGTGTGTGTGTGTGTGTGTGTGTGTGTGCACATTCACACAGAGCTGCACTTTTAAAATCATTGTTGCCTAGTTCCTCTGTTCAAGCCACAAAGAACACTTTGTGACATTCAAATTATTGCCAAAAACAAGTAAAGGGACTTATCATCAAAAGTATGATAATCAATATAGATTAATGAAAATACTGCTGTTTACTTTTTTAAGTATTTAACCACAGTGGAGTAGAAGACAAAAAGCTTCTAATTTTCTACCCTTATAACCATCAGATGGGTTCTGGTGAGTAGAACATGAGCTGTCTGTAGAAATAAAGTGGGGAAGGCTTCCAAAAATATGTGTTACAACTCTCTTATAAACTAGAAGATGACAGTAAGGACAAAAAAGGAAATCATGGTGAACAGAGTGCCTGAGGCCACATGACAGCTAAATACAACAGCTTTATCCAGCTCAAGCATCTTCCCATGAATGAAAAGAGTGAAAAATACACTGAAAAGCAAGCCACACTCCTTATTTGAGAATAGGGTACAGTCTTATGTTAAGTTACAACAAAAGTAGTGTTTAATGAACATTGATGAACACATAACAATGTAAATCTACAGTCCAATTTGAAATCTCCAAAGACCAGACACAAAAAGTCACAAGTGGACAACACTGAACATGCTCTGACTGACTAATGCTGACATGATCTTTAAATGTGAGTTTTCATTGTTTTGGCAGATTTGAAAAGACATTAGGAAATCTGATTTAATGCGGTTTTGAACACATTTTTCTTAGCTGTATCACAGTCACACAGTAGGTTTCTGAAGGCATATTGAATGTCGTGAATGATAGAGTCTGCCGAGATCTGAAGAGATAAGCCTTAATAACACTCATATTTTATAGTCTTTCCTTCTCAAGGACATCCAAACGAATACATATAGCATTACTGGAAAGAAGTCACATGTATCTTTCACAAATTTCCATTTTCTTCCCTCAGTTGCTTACAGATGAAGTATGTGAGGGGCTTACCACTTCTCCTGAACTGACCCCATGCATGCTTCCTTCACGGCTAAGAAAAGACCAAATCTAGGCAAAAACAGATTATTTAACTATGTTTCTGCTCTTTATGTAAACATCATACTTAATATTCTATAACAAGAAAAAGGACTTAACTGAGCAAATTCTTGGTTTAGCAAAAAATAAAACTATGCTTATTTTGTTGAATTATCACATCATTTTGTCAAATATTATCTTTATGTTTGATTTTTATTAGACAGAAACAAAAATCTTCCTATTTGCACAGTTGTATATGGCCTTTTTAGAAAAACAGTGTTTTTTCCATTAACTCTTTTCAATTCCTTTCTGTTATTTGTTCAACACTAATGGCCTTGAATTCATCTGCTTTATTTTTCTCAAGCCAACTCCATCCTGCTCATCAACTTTTTTTCTGTCAACAAAATGAAGAGAACAGTGTTGTCAGGACTATCTGGGAGCTTGTCCAAGTAGTTCATTGACTGAAATAGATCAGCACCTCAAGGTATGAAGGCAAGTACCAAAAACCTTGAAAATGGACTGGTTAAAAAGCACAGTTGTTAAAACTCAGCAAGACATAGTCCCTCAGTACTTGATACTTTCTTTTAAGAAGAAGAGTTCCAAATTTGCCCTCAAATTAGCTATGACCAGTTACCGGCCATCCATTTGAACTTTGCACAGTAACATTTTCAAAAGTCATCTTCAGACAGTGAAATATCAAACTTTCGTTGCTGCACAGACTAGAAGCATGGGTGCCTCAAAACACAAGAGAAAATAGGTATTTCTAAGCAGTATATAAATACTTTTTTAGAATGAGTAATCATTAACTTGAAAAGGTGGCTGAGCTAAGGTCTTCTCAACATCTGAATAAAAAAACCTTTGTAAGTATAGCAAACATGAAAACTGTAAACATTGTTGAACAGTAGAAATCAGATAGCAAAGAGGTTACAAGTTAGATGCCCTAAGGCTCAGTCCTGATATTGATCCTTAAGTGGCATAATACAAAATAAGAATGATGAATTTTAATACCCAAATGCATGCACATAATTTATTAAAAGTTCTGTATGAAATTTTTTAACAAATATTTGCTATTAAAATATGAACATGCATATTCCCATTTATGTATATAAAACCAAAAACCACTGTGATTAAGCATTTTAAAAGAAAATTAATTCCACTGTTTTAGAGTACTCTATGTGCTTTTAATTTTCCTAAAATACCTTTTAATCCAAATTCTTAACAAATGAGAAGCATGGAACTTCTTTTACAGTTTTCCTTCTTTGTAGGATAAATGTTCTAAATCTCAATGAAATTATTGCTTTAGAAAATAGTTTTCTGTTACAGAATATGTAATCTTCATGTTTGTTACTGTTACTTACATATATTTCTACATAGTACAGTGTTTCTGATTGTGTTCCAGTATCTGATCAGTAAAACAAGTTGTTCTGCTACTATTGTACTGCATTAATCAGTGAGTATAACACCTTCAACTTAAAAAATCAAAACAAAAAAGACACTATCAATCAAATTATTTTTATTATGTTGAATTTGTTTTATAGTACATGCCTCCGTATTGTTAAGGTCAATAAGTAACCAACATATGTAGGTGTAAAAAACGGTAGTGTGACTTTAAAAGATAATTGGAGAAAAAAAAATCAAGGAAAGCCAGGTTCTGGAATTAGCATCTTTGCTAATAGTGACCAGTACAGGTGGTTTGACTTGAAGTGCATTTTATTCAACATCACTGTGGACCTAATCATGCAACTTAGGAAGAATACTTCTATCACCAGTTCATGCAGGCAATGACTATACCTAAGATAAACTGGCAAATACCCATGAAATTTAATACAATTACTTCATTTTAGCATTAGAGAAATCTAAGCCACTCTTTTTCTAAACAGCATGCTACAGCTTTGATTCTTGTTTCTCTTCATATTAACATAAGCCACAAAACTGAACAGAAAGTTAGAGGATAATCAGACCTAAGGCATACTGCAAGTTATCTTATTTCGATATTTGATCCATGAATTGTGGTTTTGAATTACTGCATATAAGAAACTTTACAGTTTCCTATCATCCATGATGCAAAGATAAAAACACACTATCATAAATCAACTTAGCACTAAACTCTCAAGGACTGTACATCTCAGACAATCTCAGTAGACAGTATTGACTGATGATCAAGCACTCACACTAAAAATATAGGTAGAAATAGAAGAATTAATTGTTTTCCAAGTAAAATAACTGGTTTCATCAAAGTTTTGCAACGTGAATAGTTGGGCCAGGATTGAAAATATTTGCTTACATGCTTAAAAAAGTGAAAGTCGCACTTTACAATTGTGAGCTATGAGACTCAGATTTTGTTATAAATGTTTCATGCTTACTAGTGTAATTATTTTAATTATGGACTCTTTGGTAAATTATGTCCTAATTGTGCAACTTCCAAATAACAGCATAAATGTGAGTTGATTGATATAGCTGACATATGTTTAGCTCTTGAGCTGATTGAAATAGCTGGTATATATTTAGCTCCTAGGGGAGGACAAAAGCCCAAATGGATGGCAAGTTCAATAATAAACTAATCCTTAATAAATTTACCCAGATTATTGCCTAATCATGTATCTGCTTTTCTTAAAAGAAAATTGCTTTACATTCTGTATCAGCTACCTTAGGACAAAAACCATTTTAAAGTAATAGCTATTTCTATATTCAGAGAAATGTGGCAATTTGAAATATTGTCCTGGACATACATAAAGAGCTGTGTATGAAGACAGCACACTTTTTCAGAGTGAAACATTCCTGCACCTTTCAAAGCAAGATTGATAAGCTTTATTCAATAAATTTCTGTAGAGTAAGTAATCAGTTAAATGTGTGTGTTCACAAACAAGTCCTTATTTACAGGGCTAGCTATGATTATCTATTGTGAAAACAAGCAGCACCCACTTGCTGGCAAGCTTTTAGCAGAATGAGTGAGCAGTGTCTGATTCAGCATTTTTGTATTTTCATATCAGGAAGAAACTGATGACCCATTCATATATTAATCTTTCTCTTTTAAATTTCCCTCTGAAAAAAAAAAAAAAAAGAGTTCAATATGTCATAATAGACACTAAAGCCGGGGGAGAAAACAAAAAACCTTACTCAGTCCTCTTTGACTTCTCCATATTGCTGATTCCATGAGGGAAATGGTTCATCTAGCCTAACTTAAGCCATCTAAGAGTTATCCTGCTTAAGTCAACCTTGTCTAATCCTTCTGCCTCTTTCACTCCCCAAATGCTGCAGAGGAGCCCTAAGGCATGGCTTAGACTAGAAGTTTAGTTTTAAGACAGAAATGAGGAGTTCCAAATTTTTTACTTTTTCCATGGATTTTCCCAGACTTTCCAAGAAGGACCAGAACAAAACATATTAAAATATACGTTCATTTTCATGTAAGCAATCACTTTCCATTTCACTATTTCAAAATAATTGAGGAAAAAGATGAAGTGAGAGGAAAGGATCAAATACAGGATCAAGATACAAACATTTTTTTAAAAGACCCAAACAAACAAATATTTTTTCCTTCAAAATTATTCTGCCCATCCATGAAACCACATTTTTCTGTTTGACTGCAAAAATATGATGCTAACCTTTAGCTATACATACTGAAATAATATAAAATATTTTTTAATTAGTAGACATCAGAGACACAGTAAAATATAAAGATAGAAGAAAAGAAGAGGGGAAAAAGTAATCATAATTTAAATTTAAAAGGACATCAAGTCTCCCAAAAAACAGCTCCTGATAGCAAAGTAGGAAAGGTCTCTCTTCTGTCAGTTATGAAGCCTTATTAACAAACAGGTTTTTTTTCCATAATGGAGGACTGACAGACACCTTCAGCATTCCTAGTTCGATTGACTTTAAAACTAAATAACCATTTTCTTGAAAAAATTAGGTTTTAAAGAGTCTGTGAGTGGAAATATTAATATAATAAAACATACATTCAGTTAATGTGCATTAATGTATTTCTCCAAAAAGTCTCTAAAACTCATAAATGAATTTACCTTCCAATGAATGGATAACAAAAAACGTTTACTGTGAACCAAGAAGAAACTTAGTGATCTAAGCTCTAAAGTGTGGCTGTGCTTTAAACTATTCCTACTGTAGCCTAAACTCACAATACCAGCAGGGAACCTCTTTTCTGATGCCTCAGCCAGAAACACCTGGAAATAGAAACACTTAAAAAAAACCTGATATCTAAAAATGTATATTTTATTTCAAAGCAACCTACCAAACATATTCTTAGATGAGTTACTGTGTTTCAATAGCATTTTGGATTAGAAGAAAAATGCTCAAGGTAGTCTGAATCATGACTGATCCAAGTCACTTGCAAATGTGATGCAAGCATAGCTTTGCAGCAATGTAAGAGCAGTCTTGACTTGAACATTGCACCTATTTGTCACTTCTAATTTCTGCCTAAAGGGAAAAAAAAAAGCATGATCCTTTTAATTCATTAATAAGTACTTTTACATGAAAGTTAGATTATGTTTTTGAGTTTGCTAAGAGTTTTATATAGCATTACTATACCACCTGCTTTATCCAAATCTGGCTGAGCTCCAGCATTGGAATAATGATCATCACATGTTTTTTCTGTATTCTTTGCATTACAGACAGCTTTGGCTGTTTAAATTGAAGGTGCCCGAGACAATTATTAATGTATAACAAAGGAACCAAAGGACTCGGGGCGGGGGAAATGGGGCAGGACTGAGGAGAAGGAACAGGAGAACACAGCATGGATGGCACGGGACACACACAAAATTATAAGTATTAATATGACAGTGATCTTTGATTCTCCATATTCCAGTTCAGATGTGACAGCATAATGACATTATGTCATTATGTTATCATACTGTTTAATCTAATCTTCCAACATACATTACAGCATAATATTATAAAAAGCTTATTCAGGAAAAATTAATTTGCCTTGTAGATTGGGGAGTATGGAAATAAGGCACCCTCTATTTTCTCTTTTGCATTATTGACATACCTTCTAGTAATTGTTCCTCTGAAAGAGATTAAAGAGGATGAAGGTTAAAACTCAGAAACAGACTAGGCAAATGCATTAAGTAGGGGACAAAGATCTGTTTTATTTACAATTAATACAAAATGCTTGTTTTGCTTTTTTCTGAATTGAGGGGATTTTCTCTGGTATAAAATAAATACATTAAAAAATGGGAAGAAAAAAACTAAAACTAAACTCTAATATTGAGTTTAGAAAAATCTCCTTTTCTCTCTCTCTAGTTTCTTATTTCAGGTGGCAGAAAACATTTCTTTCAACAACCACATTTAAACTGGAGGTATTACTTGAACATTGCATCTCTTCAAAGGACAAGTGGCAGTCAGTAAGAAGCAAGTTATCAGTAAGAATAAGCAGTTAGTAAGAATACAAGCTATAAGACAATTGTGTGAAAATCATTTTACGAGACTATTGGTGTTCCAAACACTGGGTGAAAGGATCCAGGGATATTCCAGAAAACTCACACGGATGAAAGCTTTCTTAACCTACATTAAATCTTGATAATGCAGTAATGAGTCTTTTAAAAGGATAAGTCTAATTCCCCTATCTAGTGCAATAAAGACTGTATACAGCTAATCAGCTTTGCCCTTTCAATTAAACTCGTCCAGGACGTTCCATGTAGTCAGCACCCTGAATGAGTCATTAAAATTCTCGTTCTGTAAGAGTTGTGTGCAGTGCACCGTTGTTTCTAAATTCCATTAAATCCAAACGGCCTTTATCGCTCCATGACCACTGTGACTTCAATCAGCCAATTTAATTACCTTACAAAATTGTCAGCAGAAGCAGCAAAGAAAAACAGGAAGGGTTGTGACGTTATCAAATTGAAATCTTCCTCTGTGCTGTTTAATCTAGACCAGTCAATAACAATGCTTCTCACCTCCTTGCTGCCTTCCCGAGGCTCTTAACCTTACTCTTCTTTCAAAGATTTCTGTTGTTGTTTATAAGACTGATTTTGAACTCCTCTTCGTGAGGTATTGAAACTTCTTCTCCTCGGCAGTAATTTTTTCATTGGCTCTGAGTGCTGGACTTGCCAAGACACGGACCCCCGAGTTTGGCTTGCAGATTTTCATTAAACTCTTGACTGCCTTCCCCGCTCAAACAAAATATGTACGTTTTCTTGTTTCTCTCAAATAGAGGCAGAAACCTTACCTCCTCCTACTAAAAGCATGTCAGTGCAAAATCCAAAGGAAAGAAAGTACACATCCAGGAGGGCTAATGCAAGTCCCTTAAGAAAACTGCATTCGATTACCCAGCAGGTATTTTTCATTTGACCTCTTGTCTCATACACATCTGCAGAGAGCTAGTCCCTGCTGCTGTGCCATGACTTCACTGGTTTTAATTGCTACAATTTTAAAATGCTCTCCTGAATCCCAGAACCATGTGTTTTGACACTCGCTGTCACCTCCACAGGCAGTGGACGCAATGAGCCAGCCTCTTCTCTGGTTTTGCCACACTCGAGCTCATAAAAACAATTGTATGGAGATAATATGCTTGAGAAAAAGGAGCTTAGCTAAGAAGTATGTCAAATTAAACCCGTGCTAAATCTTCACGAAGACTCAAGCACCTAGCAATTCCCCTCTCGGGGTTCCCACAAAGGAGCTGAAAAATGAGGGGGATTTTTCCCTAAATCACAAAGAATACATTATTTTATAACGTGTAATTTGTTATGATTATTGTTTAATGTAGGGCAACAGGAAAGTGCTCGGCTTCATGAGGAGTTGGTCTGGCGGATTTTTAGAAAAAAATGTAAAAATAGTCAGTAGTAAGAATGCTTTTTCCCTTGAAAAGCTTTTCCTATCTCTCTCTTGACTTTCTTTTGCTTTTAAGCTGGAAGAAGCCACATAGGCTCACACACCCTTCCTTTGTAGCTCATTGTAACACAAAACATTCAGCTCACTCTCTCATCTGCTTCAAGTCAGACAACTCCAAAGCACCAAAAAGTCAAAACTACAGGTATAGGCCTCTACTTGTCTTTGCCCTTCTTGAATGTCCTGAAGAAAACAAAACATCACACAAAGTGGGTTAAAACTTATCAAGCAAGTAAGCACCCTACAGTGGAGATCTTTAGTCTTTCACCACCTTTCCACGAATAATGAGAGCAAATACAGCGGCCAAACTTCTTTCACCTTCCCATCACAGATCTCTCTTCACACTTTTACTGTAGGAAAGACGAATTGCTCACAGCAGTAGAGACAAGGCCGGAAACGGGTAGTTTAAATAAAAGAGGGCATTTTAGAGCATTCCAGACTTCAAAGCTCTGACATACAAGCTCCATATAAGTGGGGAAAAAAGGGGAGTTTAACTAGCCCAGGCTCTTACTGCCTTGGGCAAGACGAGGGGTGGGTTTCTGAAAACACAGGTGAACAATTAGAGGTGTTTACAGCTCTTAATGGCTTGTTAATTCAGCATTTCGGGGACAAGGTGTTGAGATGTCTTCAGAAGGTAAAGGCAGACCTAAGAAAAGCAGCCCGACGTGCCCAGCCGTCGGGGGCAGAGGATCGGCTGGGCTTTGGATCTGCCGAGGTCCCTGGAATTTCCTAGGAGCCGCTGCCGTGGGTCTGAGCTTACACAGGAGCAGTGAATCGGAAAGCTGCGAAATGTGATCCCGATAACGTAAAGGATGTGCCGGCGGTCACGTATTTTGGCTTTTGTTCGGTGCCAAGTGATAAGGAAAAGGTTTCCATCACACTTAGCACAGCGCGGAGACAAATACTAGGCTGCTGCTTTTCTCGTTCCTCAAGGTGGGACCTATCTTTTATCCACATCGATGGTTTAGGGCTATTCCCATTTGACACCCTCGAGTACCATACACACAAACTTCACCAGCGTTCCCTGGGCTCCCTCGAGGGCAACTGCTCAGAAAGGGAAAAGGAGAGAGCGTGGTCGTATCCTCCATGGAGCAGTGTCAGTCAGGAAGGGGGCCTGGTGTGATGCCTGAATACCAGGTGGCCCAACTCCAGCAGCAGCAACAGGCGGGTGTCCAGATGCCTAAGCAAGTGTCGCTGGGGAGGGAACAGTGCCATCGCACCAGCTTCTCTCCGTGTTTGCTCCGTAAGTTACAAACAGAAATAACCTCCCGAATTTGACAGATAACCCAGGCGGTTCCACTTCCCTGTGTGATTGCTAAAAAGTAGCTTTAGAGAGAGAGAAGGAGGGAGAGAAAGGACATGCTGGCTAGTCCCAACAATGAGAGGAGCCGTGGGAAGGACAATGCGCATCCATGGTGGCTAATTTGCACAGGAGAGATGAGGGGGCTGCAGCTCTGGCAGGCTTCAAGCTCTCCCCTGTTGCCATAGCACTGCTGGCTGAGGAAGAAGAGCGGGGGCTGGCAGGCTGCCTTCTGGAGGGAATCTCCTCAGCTCTCGCTTCTCCCCGGCAAGGACTCCACGGCATCCCGTTTTCCTGGTCGCAAGGACATCCCGAAGGGACGGATAGCACGGGAACTCATGGGAGGGGGTGGGGAATTCCCCCTCAAAAATAACCAAAGCTTTTCCACAGGTCAGTCCCTGCTCCCTCCCTCCACCCTGCTATGCCCTACACAGAGATAGAGATGTCAGCCTTTGGGGAAGACGTGGAAGTTCTCTCGTGGTCGCAGACAGAGTGACTTAGCCTGCGCTGAGCTAAATCCTCTTTCCTTTATAACAGAGATGTGCATCAGGCCCGGATGAGCAGGGCAAAAACTTCCTGCTCTTTTCACGTCTAACGTTCTCCACAACAAAATAAACTTACCAACTGCTCCCTACTACTTCTAATGTTCTGTGCTGAGTTGGCGACAATTCTTTTCAAAGACAGGGCAGAGATGCAGAAACGGATTTCTACTTCGCTGCTACAAACTGTGGAGTGAGCACAACTCGTTGGCCAGCTGTGTGACCAGGACTCAGTTGGGAAGTTAGCCCAGTGGAACACACGCATGCACCACCATGTCACTGGTAACAGAGACCCGCTGCATCACCTTTCAGCCTCGGGATTATTTATTGCTCTAGTGCTTGTCAAACCACTGTCTCTAGGGCTGTCTCCAGAGGTACACTCAACTAACAATTCAGAGGGAATGCCACTTTAAAGAAGGAAAGTCCACGTCTTGCTAGTGCTGTGACCAGGAAGATGTTTGTTTACATAGCTATACCTGAAACTCAGGCTGCTAGAGATAGACTCTCGGCGCCCGTGGAAAGACAGACAGCTGGGCAGTGCCAGATTACAGGCATCCTAGCACTAAATTCACGGCCATGATTATGGATGAGACTGATTGCAAAATAACCCCACAATGGTATATGGGCCCGTTTAGCCATGTCCAAAGAAACAAGCATTCCTGAGGACGGTTGCTAAGAGCAACGTGCCTTAAGCACCACCTTTAGACCAGATGGAAGCAGAAAAAAAACAGTGCTGCTAGGAATTCAGCATACGAGATTGGTAACAGCCTGGTGACTTTTTAATCATTACTCACCTTCCCCTCCGTATGAAACTGTGTGCGGGGATGCTGATTTAAACTAAAATAAATACAAACCAAGGCATTATTCCCAAGCAAAGGCAAGAGATTTCTGTGCCCCACAGAAATGCATGCAGCGGCTGCCACAGTTTATCGCGGACAGTGCTAGTGAGGGAGATCCGCTCTTCCTCCCTCCACCCGTGCTGCCGACAGGCACACAGGATGCCACTTTTATGGGGGAACAATTTTCTGCCTGTCCCTTCCTGGCCGCCCTCCGCTGCGGCTGCTCCGCGGTACCCGGGCGACCAGGAGGAGGCTGATGCGGGGCTCCCATCGTAGCTCGCCCCGGTCTAGCACCGAAGGACATCCTCGGCCGCATAGATCCCTTCGGACTTGCTTTCCGAACTTTGCGTCCTGCCCTTCCTCACTGCAAAACTTCTGTAGGAGATGGAGCGGCTGGAATTTATCCCTCGCTTTCTTGCTTAGACATACGCGCACTTGCACAGGCAGAGCTCTTAAGGTTAGTGACCTGGTCCAGCTGGGATAGCCTTTAGACTATAAACCCTCTTTATTCCTGAAATGTCATTCTTATCTGCTTTTTTTTTTTTTTTGCTTTTTTTTTTTTTTTTTTGTTTTTCCCGGGAGAGGGAGGAACTCTTACAACTTTCCTCACATAGAAGAGCTGTGCTTTCTAAAGGTACCGCAAAAGCTCTTCCCCGAGCACCGCTCAAGACATAAATCATCTCTTCTCTAACCCTAAACGCCACTCAAGTGTCAAGCAAACAGACAGATACTTCAAGGGAAATCAGCCCAAAGGTCTCAAATCACAGCGTTACGCCCGCGCGGGATCGGCTCGGGGGGGGAGGGGGATCAGCGACGGGCGGCGAAACTTAACAACTACTTGACAGATTTTTAACTGATCAAGCGCCGTATTAGCCATGCTTTCCCCTATTATGGAAACAATAAAGCGAAACAATGGAAACAATTACGAGGAAGCCACACAAGCTGCACAGAGCCGTAGGCAACCGCGTTTGCCAGTCTTTTTTCTATTGTTATTATAATTATCATCACCATCGTGCCGTTACTACAGCTACAATGAGCAGCAGGGCCAGAAAAAAAAGAAATCACTCAGCAATTCATCCCTCCGGATGTAAAATAAAGAAGGACTTCGCTGCCCGACTCTGGTAGCACGTCCCAGCTCTCCCCCAGCATCCCCTTCTGAGTCAATCCTATGTATATCACATTCAGGCTTAAGCACACAATGAAAAAAGTGTCCGGAAATCTTACCAAATCTTAATACATGTGTGGTTCCGTGAGAATATCCAATCCACAGTAAGCAAAGAAGGAGTCTAATGGTGCATCTGAAGACTGAATTAGTTACAATATGGGAAATAATCTTCATGATGTTTCTATGCACACACGCGCTGCCTTACTTCCCCCTTCTAAGCCGTCAGGTTTCCCGGTAGGGTGAGAATGAGGATACGTAAACTGATGGCCCTCAGACACGATCACGGCATGGTCACAGAGAGAGCAGAGAGTCTACGCTTCCCAAACCCATTAGCAATCCCTGCATGTTCTTCATTCACTGCGCCAAGGAGCAACCTTCAACTGCAAGGAATGGTGGGACATCCATGTTAGTCGGGGGAGAATCCTTGAGAAATCCAAACACACACAATGTCCAGCCGAGTAAACCTGGGAGGCGAGAAAGGAGGAAAATCAATAGGTAATCCAGCTCGAGAAATCGCTGAGGTACCGCCACATAGCGAGCACCCGCCGTTTCACTGGCGAAGCTTTTGCCGTGCTCCCATTCTACTGCACTGCTGCACAGCTTCTGACGCGAAGCCAAGATTAAGTGAGAGAAATTGAGATAGCTCTTCTCTGCTTAAGGCTGCCTGCCAGACAGCCTTCCCAGTTTCTATTATGCAACCGATCTGATCGCCCAGCTTTGTCGGTGGAAAAGAAACCAGCTCGGATTAATTTACATGCTTCTTATT
>JAOTQP010001546.1:70767972-70784031 GCA_026413545.1 Cichladusa arquata
GGTTACTGCTAGAGGGGAGAAGGGAATCGGTTGTGTGAAAATCAATTCCTGTATTTTAATAGCTGACTGCTTGGGTCGAGATCACTTAGCTTAAGAGTTGTGAAAGAGAAGGCTGACAAGAAAGTCGTGCAGGTTATCAGAGTAACGTTCAGGTTTGGAAAAAAAAGAAGAAAAAGAAAAAGATAATGATATTTACAATCATTAACTGTTACTCAATGCATGAAGTAGAATAAATGCTATGGCTTGTATACTGACGGTCCCTAGGAACTTGCTCAGGACCCAGTGATAACAGAGCATCAGATTGCTTTTGCAAGGTAACAGGAATCGGCAACGCTGGAACAACCTTGTTGAATGCACAGACCTGTTTCGCTAAACTTGCTTGAAATCTCAGTGTTGCTTGAAAGACAGTAACTTCGGGATGTACTAGTTTATGATTTTCACTTTATTCTGCCACTCTCTTATTTTGCACTCTGCTTTCCTTTCACTCCAGTATTATGGAAATGTTGCTGTTCTTCCCTGTACTATGATGTATGGAGTCTGTCATTTTGCTGTCCTCAGTGAGAACAGCATTTTCCAATTTAATAATGGGATACGGAGTTTGCATCTGCAAATGCAGCCACAGACTTGTTTTTTCACCAGTGTTCCAGAGAAGATAAACCCATTCCGTGGACTACTTTAGATTTTCCTTGGAAATGCAATTAGTTGTGTGCCTGCATCCACTGAAATACATTAAAGCAGGACTGTCAGATTTTGCAGTCTGAGTCAGGATTTGCTGAACCTACTTGAGCTTTACTACAAATACTGAAATATAATTCCTGTATTTCCCATCAGGAAAATGAATTAATTTTTTTTCCTGCATTCTGCCTACAGAGATCTTTTGCAACCTTTATCTCCTTCCTTTGCATTTCATTAATAAAGAAAATATCACAGGGAGACTTCCCCCACAGATACATACAGAAGAACGTAGAATAAACCTGACTTTACAGAAATAAATACGAATTATGCCAAGCTAATGAGAACACTCTGTGAAATCTATTTGAAGCAGAGCATGGCAGAGGTGAGTTACAGTTTATTCTTAATTTACACCTGTGTGTTGTAGACCTGTAAATAAGTAACAGCAGCATTAGGATTATAACTTGTAGTGTTTGTGCTCTGTATCCCTAGAAGTGTTAACAATTCACACTAACTTTTTATCATTTTGCCTTACTGATTAACTCCGCACACTTTTACTTAAAACACTGTAAAATGTTGATGAAAAGGAATGTACATTCTGCGAGAGGATTATTAAACATCATTGATTTTTTTTTTTCCTTAAGATGGAGGCATAACTGCAGTGTCAAAAATAAGTATCATGAATGGCTAGTTCTGCAGTCTAGCAGGGAATTCAATCAGACGATTTGACTATTGGAGCACTTTTAAAAGAACACCTAGTGTTAAAAGCAAGGATATCTAGCGACTCCTTCAGTTCACTCTTAGAATATCTCCCAGTAAAAAATGCAGAGAAATACCTTTTCTTCTATTTACTATTTCATTTATTCTTTTCCACTCGTTTACATTTTTTTTCTTAATCCAAGGAGAAATAAAACCAACACACGTAGATTCTGTGAAAGTTCATGGCCTCCCTCCCTGGTGCTGATGAAATAAAGGATATTATTTAGACAAATTTTTGACTGTGAATTCTCAGATGCAGCTTGCTGTCTAACTGGATTTTTTTATTTATTTAATTTCGTTTTGGTGAGAAGTTTTTAAAATATAATATTCGTCGTCAGGTTTAGAACATTAAGCAAGACACAACCTTTGGACAAAATGACTTCTGTTATCAGTTTGATTTTCTAATGTGTCTTGAAAAAAAATAATCAGCTACCTGTAATCTCAGCCCAACAGAGCACCTAACTCACGGAGGCGTTTAGAACTGGAATCATAAAACAACTTGTGGTTAGTTCCTGTTACTATTAAACACTCAGCAGCCCACGCTGCAGCCCCTGGTCTGACGCCTGAGGCTCACACCGAGTTTCCTTCCCCCCGCGCCAGCCCCCGCCGCCGGCGCAGCGGCCTCAGCACCGCGGACAGCGCCCGGAGCGGCCTCGGGCGGCCCCTTCAGCACCGCGGACAGCGCTCCCGGCCGCCCCCGCCGCTCCGGGTGCCAAAGCGCCTGGGCTTTTCTACCCTTTCCAGTCACTTCACAGTGCGGAAAGGAAATTAAAATCTCTTATCGGCTTCTTTGAAGATATATATTATACCCTTTATTATGTTAGCTAGCCAGCTATTGTATGGCATTTCCTGGGTTCAGGAGTACCGATGTCCTCCTTATCTGCTATCAGACACCACCTAATGCTCTGTGTTAACATCCGTCCCCCCCTTCTTTCAAACCCTTGCTCCTGCCTTGAAAAAAAGTAGTAGTTAACCCAGAAATATTTTCACAAGAATATGAATCCCTTTTATAAAAAAGCAAATCTTACAAGGCATCAGGTGTTTAGAACTCACTAAATATTTGGTGATTGAAGATCACTTATAGACTATATAATTGACTAAAGCCTCGGTCTTCCCCACCCTAGACTCCTTTTCTGTTATTTGGACTTTAATGCCACTTCTTCCTCATGAAAAAGATGCTTTTGTGCATCCTCCAGACTGATTTCTACATGAAAACAGGTAAATATTCTTAATGCCTTTCACATTTCTTTCCCTGTGAGATGTACAATTCAAAGTCTGGAAATCCCTAATATAATGTCATGCTAGATAAGCTGGTCTTCTGTTTTGGGATCTTTTCACCACTGTTACACAGCTCTTTTAATATTAAAGTCTGTATGAAACTGCCCTCTACACTTCAGTGATCATCAGCTGGGAAATCTGCAATTCCTCGGATATATATTATGATTTGTTTGGTCATCTATTGTAGACACGGTGGTAACACATCTCTAATACACAAGGACATCTTTAATACACAGAACTCTGTTCAAGTGTAGCTGATACGAAAAATAGTAATCCAGCTATAGACAGGGAAAGAAGAAGAGACAGTCTGAGGCCTTACATCTTTTCTGAGTAATAAAAACCTACTACGGTCTTAGCTGTGTGTCAAGTATAAATGGTGTACATTATGTACACAATGTTTCATTTGGAAAGGAGAGATATGTGATTCTGATTAGCTTACTATATCAGGAGCTTTTTCCATCAGATTTAATTTTTATGTGCTGTTATCATTATAAAAGTTAACCCAATTCCAGCTAGCTGCCACCTACTGGGATGTATAGTTTTATCATATTACTTTAGAAAGGAATGGGCTTTTATTTTCAGGTCATAGCTATGACTCTAAGAACAGATAGTGAGGTTTTTATATCACATAATCTACTATTTTGACCTCTCACAACAGCTGCTATAAATTTAATGTATGGATAACATATGGACCCCCAAATGTTTCTCGGACATTTCTCAGCAAATCCTTGCAAACGTTTTGGATTCACATGCCACCACAAGTCCTCCTGCTGTTGCAATCTGGTGTGGGGAGAGCCACAGCTTACTGCAACACCTGACCAGCATCTCCAAATCTCTAGAATCAAGTATTGCAGCTTTGCTGACAAAGCAGTAACAGTCCTCCCTTCTAAAATATTTGCCAAAGTATTCAAATGAATGTTGATATTATCATTTAAAACACATTGCGGCCCACTGGCATTTCACTCCCACCAGCTATAAAAAAACACCCCATAGGTCCTTCTCTGTTTGGTATTATCTCAGTCCAAATTTACAACCAAGTTTCTGCTGCGCCAATGATTAATGACATTTTAAGATGGTAATTAATTTTTAGCTAGTGGAAAGACTAATTAATGAAGTGAACGTGCGATAGACTTTATTGTTCAGGCACTTCTGAGTATCACAGCAATGCACTTTCCCAGCAAGTTTAAAGCAGTAAAAACAAATAATTTTCACATGATCTACAGATCAGCCTTTGGTCCCTTCAGCTTCCTTTGGGGTTGGGGAAGCTGTGCAAGATTTTGGGAGGAAAATTATGATGCTTTAAGCTTTTCCTGCTGTACTCTCCCAAAAGTTTCTAAGCAGAATGTGAAAAGAGGTTTCCATTATAATGTATTCCTTCCTTCTTAGAGCACGCACGGCTCTTGCTGTCATGCCTCCACTCCTTAGGCAGGAATGTCTTTTGCTTTCCTGAGGGTGTCAGCGTCCTGGCTACTTTAGCCATGCATGCCCACCCAAAGAATGCCGATTTTGTTCAGCAATAAATGACAGGGCTGCCGATAAGCCGAAAGGGGGACTGGCTGCGCCGTACGGTGGGGGCCAGGCAGAGGCAGGAGAAGACTTACGGAAGTAGACACTGTTGTCCACCCACAACTCTAGCGAAGTTAGAGCCCGATCCTCAGCTCCGCTCCCTCATGAAAGCCGGGGGCACATCCTCAATGCAGCCGGTTCGGCCTCCCTGAGCCCGGCTCGGGAGCAAGGCTCTGACTGCCGGAGGGAGTTCCGGGCTACCGGGAGGGCACCGGGCGAGGGGTATCGGGGGGCTGCCCTGCCCTGGCCTCTTGCCCCCTCTTCCCACTTTCAGCGCGTGGACAACGGCGGCTCTGACGATGCGGAGCAGCGATGGAAAGGGAGACAGGAAGCCGACAGGTCTGCTTTCCCCACAGTGAGGGACAGACCCGGGCGGCAACAGCGCTCGGGTGAGCCAGCTCAGCGCCTGCCTTTGCCCCGAGACCCCTGGCCAAGAGCCATCGTGGTGTGCAGCTCTCGGCACAACGCGGGCACGATGCATCCCCAGCCACCCACTCCCCCCTCGGCCCTCCCCAGCCCCTCATTGGCATGCAAACCCTCCGGCCGTGGCGGCCAGCCGGAGACCCCGGGACATCCTCCTACCTTGAGTTGCGGGAGGGGAATCGGGGAGGGAGAGGAAGGCGGAGGCGGGGGAGGAAGGGCGGTGGCAGGACGCCGGGGACAGCCCGGGCTGCGGTGCAGCCGGCGTCCGGGCACCACTGACGGCGGCGGCAAGCGGGGAGGGAGGGAAGGAGGGAGCGAGGGAGGAGGGAGGGAGAGAAGGAGGGAGGCAGGGAGGGAGGGAAGAAGGGAGGGATGGAAGGACGGGAGGAAGGAGGGAGATCCGCCTCCCTTCGGGAGCGCTGCACAGCGCCCTTTAAAGGAGCAGAAACCCGCTTTCTCTACGGCCGCCACTGCCGGCTCCCCACACTGCCAAGTCTCGCCGGTGCCTGCCGGTCACCGATGGGCGCAGGACTTCCCCCCCACGCCGTCATCTGAAGAGCCCGAACTCGCCGAACAGCGAGTATTCACAGCGTTAAAAGTCCAAGCTCCTAACTGGGGTCCTCGAGCCCGTTTTGTGAACGCAGAGAAGGTGGGAGCTGGATCCTGCCGCCCGTGAAACTGCTCCAGTGACCCCTGCCTGCCCCCATTTTTCCCCGTGGGTGCGGGGGTGGGTGGAGTGCTCCTATCTCAGCCTGCAGTAGTGCTAGAAAAAGCTTCGGCAGCTTCTCGGCTTGTTGTCATGCTGAAACCCGCCTGCTCCCGCTCCTTCCGTGAACTAGAGGGTACTAAGCCCAGGCACTTCCCTGGGCTGTAAAGAGGATCCAGGGAATGGGCGACCACGTCTGCCCCAACCGCCCCCTGCAGCCCCCGACTCGCTCCTGAGCGTGAACGCTGCGGGAGGGGGCCTCCGCTGAAAGGACCGAGGCCTCCCTGCTGGATTGGGCTGGGAAATGTGCCGTCCGCCCCGCCTTGCGGGAGTGCCAATGATTTCCTCCCTCGCCCAGCCGCACTCGCCCCCGCAGCGCCACAGGCGTCTCTTTGCCTCTTCTGAGCTTCTCCCGATTTTGTTTCGTGACTCGGACATGCCTTGAAGAGCTGCAGGATTTCCCCTGTGTCCCCCACCCTCCACAATGCAGCCTTCTGGAGGTCTGACCTCCAGGCAGATGTGATGAGCAATTTGACAGGAAAATCCCTGTCTCCTCGCCTTTCTCTCACGGAAAATTCCCGTTCCCGGATCCGCCGGGGGAAGCAGCCCGTAACCCACAAACGATGCTCAGGAGTTGCCCCGCTTCATCTACCCAAGCGACCAACCAGTTATCAGAGGCAGGAGGGGAGGACTCAAAAAGCGTCCAAGAGATGGGGCTGGTGCGGTGGGGGTGGGTGACTGAAAAGCTCCTATAATTAAATAAACAGCAGAGTTGTTGTGCGAAGTAAATAAATAGTCAATGATCCCATTGTGGAGCCGAGCGCAGGCGGCACAGATTGCGGCGGGCTCGCAGCGATTGGGCTCTGGCCGCTGTGACTTGCAGCTTAATCGGTCCCACAGCACATCCCTTAATTACTTGCAGCACACTTCCATGGCCGACAAAAAACTCATTAGTCAGTTCATTTGCCTGAAGCGGTAATGGAGATAACTCTCGTTAAAAGCAAACGCACTGCTAAAGCAAAGCGCTTCATGCCACCCTGGGAGGGGAAGGGAGCTGGGCAGGAGGCTGCTTCTCCAGGACTAAGCGGGCCGCTCTCCGGGTGGAAAACTGAGTGGAACAATGTCGTGGAAAGCTGAGTTCTGTAAGATCCTGCAGGAGGGAAAGGAGTGGCGGGGATCGCCACGGGACTAACCAGGTCATCTCCACGATCTCCGGGGAAGGAGAGGCAGGTTAACTCTGCAAGACCAGCCAGAGGGTTGGAATTATATGAGGTCGGATAAGCAAACGTTTGTGCAAGCACTGATTCGGTGATTTCTTCCTTTTTTTTTTTTTTTTTTTAATTTTTTTTTTTAAATCTCTGACCGCTTTTGCATTGTTATTTACTATCCAGTTTTCTGACCAGAGAACAAACAGAGAGCAAGTCAAACATAAAAAGACATGAGTCAAAGGTGTCACTCTAAGATGACAGAAAAGAAGGCAGGGAAAGAAAAGGGGTATGGTTCTAACATTGCAGACAGCTTGTGTAATACCCTCATGTAGTCACTTCAACTCAACTACATTGATGTAGAGCCTTTTCCCTTGTTGCCTGGGTTACATTTCTGTCCAGATGTGAAATTCTCAATGCTTTTCTCAGTCCACAACAGTTTACAACGAATTAGGTCCTCTCTGACAAGAAAGGTTTTCAGTGCCACCTATGCTTATCCTTACCTATTGTTACCTATTGTTCAGGGTATTTAGGGATTTTGCATGTGTTTCATTAGTTTTTAAATGAAGTATTTTGGAGCAGGAATGTTGGATCAACAAGCCTATGATCACACTGCAAGTCAGGGACATAATGGGAAGTCTATGATGGTAATTTCTCAAGTGTTGAGTACTGCAAAACTCATGTGTTTACTATGTTTACAAAACTCGTGTTTCTTCCAAGTTACACTGAAGGAACTTTGACCTTTATCACTATTGACCACTAGAAAGAAAAGGAAAAGCACAGACCCAGTTTGCCAGCATCCAAAATGAGAGGTACCAGAGAATTTGCTACATGAGGTCCTGGGCTGTAACAAGAAAAAACAAACCAAAACAACAATAATAACAAACAACCAAGAAACAAACAAAAAGAAAATAAACAAAAGCAACCTCCCCAAGCCAGCCCCCAAACTTCTTCATTTGCTTGCTTCTTTTTTATTCTTGATTATTTTAACTACAATTTATAAATTTATGGGATAATAATATACATGTCATCTTTACACCAACCATTTTAAACAATTTTTATAAATGCCAATAAATGCGCATTAAAAGTAAACACATTTGCAAAGATCTTTGTGAGAATGGTTTTCCCAACATTATTTTTAAACATTTTAAATTAAATTTTCTGAGTTTATTACATTCCCATTAGGTGCATTTACACCTCAAAGTTAGGAGTAATGGAAACTTGTAGCCCAAGTCCTTTAAGCCTTCCAAAATGAAATTGCCAAAGGATGACAGATTCATCCTTTCCCCACAGAAATCTATCACTAGTACCTTGTAAATCTGAATATTTAATACTTATTATCTTTCTGGCTTCATCTTCCAATTTAGGTCAGCTATGATAATATAAGCACTGACAGAATTTAAGGTCTTTTGAAAGAGTTTCCATCAAACATTTTTTATAACGCCAGATCTACAAAGACCCCAAACCAACCAAAATAACAATCTTTTAGGGATTCTGGATGCTGTGGCTTAACAGCCCTAAACAGATTCTGTCCAATTTAATGACCTAAATATAAGTACTGACATTTGTTCGAGATGAGTAGTTCACAGCTTGTGCCCTGCCACAGAAAACACTCAAGCAAACCTTTGGGACTTCAGATTGCAGACAACTGAGTTTTTTGTTCTTTCTGCCAGCCTTTTTTTTTCTCTCTCTCTTGCGATTGTGAAAAAATACTGTGTGGTCTTTCAGGAAATCTGTCTCCTACACTATGACATAAAGATTTTTGGTACTGATTATGGGCAAAAAAAAATTATTGCTATTTTGGCCAAGGAAAATTCTCCCAAATGTTGTCTTTTCACAGTTTTTAATGATGACGTTGTATATTCATATTCTTGGTCAAACTGGCTACATGTATCAAGCCATGTCCCTTCAAACAGAAGAATGAGTCAGAGAAGGATGGAATAAAAACAAAAAATCTGTTTAAAAGAAACAAGTCCCTTTTCTTGTATTGTCCACTTGAGGGAGACAATGAGCCATAGGTTATATCCATATATCAGTTTGATGGATCACATACAAAATTTATGCGGAATTTGTACCCATTGTGTGTTATTGTTCATTTTAAAAATACTGACTTATGTAACATAGCAGGCATGATGTTTCTCATAGCACTGCATCAATCTGTACCTCAGACAGTTTTCTTTTTTCTTCTTGCCTAGCAAGATGGGATCATTCAATGACTTCCAACTGATAGTCCAGACTCTTTCTAGATGATATTCCATAATTCTAGAATAAATATGTCACATTTGGACTACTTTACCTGATTCAAGACTTACATTTGACTCACTTTATGATTTAAAAGATACACCAAAGTGTAGCACATTACTAAGAGGGCTAAAATAGACACTACCAGAAGCCATAGAAGAAAAAAGCTTAACCTGTGCCTGAATGCCTTTGGACATACATACACAGCTAGGAAGTTTTATTTTATTTGGTGCCAGTCATGATGCATTTTACAATATTTTCCAAAAGACTGACATATTTTGAAGTCCTCTCAGGAAGACTTTAATGACTTAGCTGCTGTTATTGTTAGAAAATAGTCAGATGTTTGCCTCGAACAGCCTTATGGCAATTGACAATCACCACTCTTCTACCTGCAGAGCACATAAAGATGAGTTTTTATTCCTCTCTCTAAAAAGATCTAAACAACTGAATAAATATTATGCAGGAAACTAAATGTCACTCCTTTCTTGAAACAGGCTAAGAAGGAGGACACAGGAAGCTCCAGATCATTCAGCTTCATCTCAGTTCCTGCGAAAGTGATAGAGCAGCTAACCTTGAAAACTGTTTCCAGGCACATGAAGGGCAGTAAAATCTTTAGGAAGAGTCAGCATAGATTCACCTAGGGAAAGTAATGTTTGACCAAATTGATAAACTTTTAAAATTAGGTGACCAGCTTGGTGGATGAGGGCAGAGCAGTGGATATTGCCTATTGCACTGTTTCCTATAAGATTCCCATAAAGCAGTTGTCAATGTATGGGCCAGATGAGCAGAAGGTGAGGTGGGTGGAAAACTGACTGAATGGCCAGACCCAGAGGATGATGATCAGTAGCATGAAGTCTAGTGGGAGGCCAGTAAATAGCAATGTACACCAGGGGTCATTACTTCATCCATTTAATTCCACATCTTCATTAATTATGTGGATGAAGGGCAGAGTGTACCTTCAGCCAGTTTGCCAATGACACCAAACTGGGAGGAGCAGCTGATACAGAGGATTGTGCTTCCATCCAGAAGGATGTTGACAAGCAGGAGTGGCCTGACAAGAATCACAGGAAGTGATCACATCTCATCAAACGTTCAGAGTCCTACACCCGGGAATGAGCTACCCTCCGATTTGCAGTTTCTTAGCTGTAACACTGCTTGGCAGGTAAAGCCCTGGAGTCCTGGTGGGCATTCAGTTAAACTTAAACTAATAGTGTTCCATTGTAGAAAGGGCTGATAGTATCCTGGGCTGGATTAAGAGAAGTGTTGCAAGCATGTTGAGGGAGGTGATTCCTACCCTCCATTTAGTACTGGTGAGGGCATACCTGAAGTAATGTGTCCAGTTCTGGGCTCCTGAGTACAGGAGACACATGGACAAATTGAAAACCATCCAATAAAAGGAGATGATGAAGAGACTGAAGGATCTGCCACATGAAGAAGGGCTGAAAAATCTGGAGCAGGTTAGCCTGGAGAAGAGATGTCACAGGGAAGAACTTATAAATGTATGTAAATATCTGAAGGAAGGGTGCAAATAAGATGGAACCAGGCTCTATTCAGTGGTGACCAGTGACAGAATCAGAGACAAAAGCCACAAACTGAAACACAGGGTGTTCACTCTGAACATCAGGAACTTTTTTACTGTGGGCATAACCAAGCATCAGCACAGGCTGTCCAGTGAGTGAATGGACTCTCCCGCCTGGAAGGTATCCACCTCTCTGGACATGGTCCAAGGCAAACAGCTGTAGGTGGCCTTGCTTGATTAGGGAGAGGGTTGGGCTAGAAGACCTTCAGAGGTCCCTTCCAGTTTCAACCACTCTTGTTGATTTTCGTGTGTCTCCCCCAGTCCACTCTATTCTGGATGATTTTAAGTGTCTCAAAACTGTTTTTGTCAGTGTTTCTAACTGGTCCATAGTACTGCATTTACAGGGAGCAGAACTGTATACAGTATAGAAAATACTACAACAAAATTAGTGGGTGGAAGGAAGGACTATTATTACTGTTTTCAGGTTGCCATCTTGTTCACAAAGCCCAATATGATCTTTGATTCCTTTGCAATAGCATGATATCGTAGTTTCATATTTGCTGTGTCACAATAAAATCTATGTCCCTTTCTGCTTAACTACCCCTGATTAGTTGCTTCCTCACTTGCACTTGCTGAACTACTCATTTATTCCCAAGTGTAGAAACTTGTGTTTTTTAATATCATTCTTATTTTTTTTTCCAGAACACTACTACAATTTATTGAGACACTTTCTAAATTCTGGGCCAAACCAGAAACATTTCTTCAGTTGCTCCTATATAGCCTTCATCAAACATTTAAATGAGGCGCCCAAGTAATTAATATTTGCAAGAGTAAATATGTAATAGCAGCATAGCAGGTCATAAAAAATTCTAGAGAAGTATTTTTTTCTTCTTCTCTCCTTGAGGTTAAACAGCATACCAATAAAACTGTTTTGCACCAACCTCTACATTCCATTTTGCTTATGCAAGTGTCATGTCTTGTTCAGGTTTATTCTTAGAAACTCTAGAGTCTTGTTTATGAATACTAATATATTTTATCAAGTGTCTTATCCTTGTGCTTTGTTCTTTGAGCTCAGTAGATTCTGCCTCCCTCCTTCTTTAAAAAAATTATAAATAGGAATATGTATTTATCAATTTAATGAATTTGTGTGTCTCTATCTTTTTACAAAACCAGTGTTAATTTAGATGTGTGGAAGAAAAATATTAATAGGTGGGCCAATAACACCCTCTGGCTATAAATGAAGCCTTGAAAAAAAAAAGGCAAAACGTAAGTGGAGCAAATTATATGACTGGGACCTAGCCTTCAATCTAAACTTAGAAGCAGTCATAATGGGTACAAAACTACATAATTTAAGGAACCCCAACAAAACTCAAACAAAACAAGACAAAAACACCACCAATTAATTTTTATAAGCTCAATACTTAAACATTATGAGGAAAGTTCGTGATTTATGTCTTAAACAAGAACTGGATACATCACCTGATAATAGAGCCTTAAACAGCCCTATGCTTGATAATAAAAAAAAAAAACTTTAATTTCATTAATGGGGAGTGGAATTTTTTCTACTATAAGATAATGCCCAACAGATATGTAACCTTGATCTGTAAATATGGAAGAGGGCATTCTAATAATGGGAAGAAATTTAACTTTGCAACAAAATTTTTACTCAAATAAGATTTAAGCTTCCGCAATAAGATAAGAATTAAATGGATCTATCATCATTGTGCTTTTTTAATGTCTCACTCAGTATATATCACATAAACAATTAATATTAATCATGCATCAATGAGCTGCATCAGTTTTTGTACAGCTGTACTGTTACATTACCAGTATATTGGCAATTATGCCCAAAGTCTCCATACATGGGGAACTTTGTGTTTGTTGATCACATCTACAATATTAAAAAATAACTGATTTCCGAGCATCTGAGTTATTTATTCACCGTGAATTAAGAAAAATAATTTTCAAGGGGGAATATCATAGCAGGGGACTTAGGTAACAGGTTGTTAAAAATGCCTAATCTTAAAGTGATAATACAAATAGGATTCATAGGTGATATTTTTGTGGCTAATATACAGCTGAGAATAGACTTTCATCCTCAAATATGTAGCCATTTAAACCAAGTAATCTATTATATAGTCTGATGAATCATAATTAATCCTATTTATTTTCCTGGGGTTTAGAAACTGACACAAATCCACTGTCAAGATTCATATATATGGTACTGTATAGCCCGTATTAGTAGTGGTGACACACAGTAGCTAGCTGTCAGTACTAGCTGCTCATTAGGACAACTGGTAAAATGTGTTCCATTGACTTCAGACTCAGAACAGAAGAATTAAAGTGTACTAGTGTGTAGAAAATTAAAATATCCGTGCTGCGTCTAAATCTCTTTGAGGTTTTGGAAAGTGAATTTCACCCAAAGCAAGCATACACTTCTAATCTACCTTGAAATTGTTTTAGTTAGACTATATAAAGTGTATTTGGTCCATTTCAGAAGAGGAAAGGAAAGGAAATTGCTCCACTATTCAAACCTAAGCAGTTTATCAGATATGGAAAGTCATTTCTAGTACGTGAAAATACCCCCTGGGGCACATTCCTCTACAATATGCATCTTAAATAGATAGGAAGTCACATACCATGGCATTATATTATAAAATAGAATAATGACCTACTTTAGCAGTGATAACCAAAAGTGAAGTAATGGGGCCACAAAAATATGTAAAAATAAACACCTTTATTAAGTATTTCTAGCTCCTTTTTATAGAATCACAAAATTTTTTAGGTTCTAAAAGACTTCTAAGATCATCAAGTTCACCCATAAAACATGCACCACATCCATATGCCTTTTGAACACTTTCAGAGATAGCAATTCCACCACTTCCATGGGGAGTCTGTTGCAATGCCTGAACACCCTATCAGTGAAAAAATGTTTCCTAGTATCTAATTTAAACCTCCCCTAGTGCAACTTGAGGCCATTTCCCCTTGTCCTATTGTTTGTTACCTGAGAGAAGTGACAGACACCCACCTCACTACAACATCCTGTCAGGTAGAGATCAATAAGGTCTCCCCTTGAGCCTCCTTTTGCCCAGGCTAAACAACCCCAGCTCCCTTAGCTACTCCTCCTGAGACTTGTGCTCCAAAACCTTCACCAGCTCCATTGCCCTTCTCTAGACCTGCTCTAGCACCTCAATGTCCTTCTTGCAGTAAGAGGCCCAAAACTGAGCATAGGTTTCAAGGGGTAGCCACACCAGTGCCTAGTACAGGTGGCCAATCACTGTCCTACTCCTGCTGGCCACACTATCTCCTACACAAGCCAGGATGCCATTGGCGTTCTTGGCCGTCTAGGCACATTGCTGGTTGTCAGTCATCTGACTGTCAACCAACACCTCCAGGTTATTTTCCTCTGGGTCACATTCCAGCCAAGATTTTCTCTACCCCCAAGTCTTTCTCTGTCTCTACATGGGGTTGTTGTGACTGAAATGTAGAATCTGGCACTTCTTGTTGAACCTCATACAATTGGCCTCAACCCATTGATCCAGCTTTCTTATTGTCTATCAGACCAACACTCCCAACTTAGTGTCATCTACAAACTTACTAAGGGTACTCTCAATCCTCTCATCCAGATCGTTGATAAAGACATTAAACAGGACTGGTGCCAACAGTGACCTTTGTGGAACATCACTTGTAATTGTCCCTCAGCTGGATTTAACTCCATTCACCACCACACTTTGAGCCAGCCATTGAGACAACTTTTACCCAATGAAGAGTGCATCTGTCCACACCATAGGGAGTCAGTCTCTCCAGGAGAATGCTGTGGGAAACCATACCAAAACTCATGGCTTTTTCTGACCCTTAAGCCTGTCACCTTGGTTGGAAAGGAAACCAAGTTAGTCAAGCAGGATCTGCCTTTTCTAAACTGATGCTGGCTGGCCCAGATCTCTTGGTTGTTCTGCTTGTGTCTTATGGTGGCCCTCAAGATGATCTGCTCCACAGTATTCCTTAGCATCAAGGTCAGATTGAGAGGCCTGTAGTTCCCTGGATCCTCCTTCTGGCTCTTTTTGTACATGGTCACCACATTTGCTAACTTCTAATCAAGTGAGACATTTCTTGTCAGCCAGGACTTCTGGTAAATGATGGAGTGTCTTGGTGAGCTCTTCCACAAGTTCCCTCAGTACCTTCAGGTGGATGACATCTGGCTCCACAGATTTGTGCACATCTCAGTGGAACAGCAGGTTCCTGAGCATTTCATCCTGGTTTAGGGTAGCTTCACTCTTCTCTTCATCAGTAATTTCCAGCCCAGGGGGGCTGGGTACTCAGGAAGCAACTGGTTACTCTATTAAAGACTGAGACAAAAAAGACCTCAGTCTTTTCCTTGTCTTTTGCCCCTCTGCATCTAGGAAAGGATGGAGATTCTCATTAGCCCTCTTTCTGCTAATGATGTACTTGAAAAAAATGTTTCTATTGTCTTTTACAGTAGCAGACTGATTAGGCTATAAGTGGGCTTTAGCCCTTCTAATTTTCCTCCTGCATAACCTCACAACATCCTTGTAGTTCTCCTGAGTGATCTGCCCCTTTCTCCAAAGGTATTACACTTGCTTTTTTTTTTTTTCCTCCCTGAGTACCAGCCAGAACTTTCCGTTCAGGCAGGCTGCTCTTGAACTTCAAAAACTTGTCTTTTGGCCCGTGTGGACGGCCTGCTCCTGTTTCTCTAGGATTTCCTTCTTAAAGCCTATCCAGTCTTCCAGTACTCCCTTGTTCTTCAGAAGTACCTTCCAAGGAACTCTTACAACCAGTTTTCTAAAGAGGCCAAACTCTGCCCTCCAGAGGTCAAGACAGAAGTTCTGATGATCCACCTGTTTACTTCTTGAAGAATCAAAAACTTCATAATTTGTGATTGTTGTGCCCAAGACAATCTCTGTCACATCAGCCACCAGTCCTTCTCTCTTCACAAATAGCAGGTCCACTGGGACATCTCCTGTGGTTGGCTCACTCATCCAATACTTTTTACATTTTAAGCATTTTTTGAACCTTGTGTTCCTTAATTTCTGTGTTAACATTCATTTGCTGGGAACAAAAGTCTTAGCTTCTGGGAGAATAGCTTAAGCATCATAGTCAGCACAATTTGAATATTTAGTCAAATACCTTGTCAAATTAGCAAGTGACTTAGAGAAGCCATTTCATGCTGTGCAAGGACCCCCTTCTCTAGAGAGTGTGCTAGTACCTATATGCAAGCTAAGAAACGAAGATCACAGTTCAGAGATGAGAACTGCTTAATGCTCCAGGCTTGGACAGCCACAAAAATAATCTTTATATCTTAATTACAAGATCTGGTTGAAATACATTGTACAGGAAAATCTTCTAGAAGTGAAAGGGACAAAGAAGGACTTCTTTCTCATTATTTGAGATTGCTGAAACCAGTATTTTGAAGTCACTGACAGATAAAAAAAAAAAAGGTGGTTTGACATATTATTCTGAGAGAAAGTTCAGGACAAGCAGGAGAGCATGAAACCAGTGCTGCAAATAGCAGAACCAAGACCTGAAACTGAAAATTAGGAAGGATAAGAGAAATCAAAAAGCTGTTCCAGAACTGGGCGTTCCCCAGCTGGGAGGCAGAAGTGTTTGAGGGCTTCGCTTCAAACGAGGTGCATGTGAACAAGAAAGAGGTTCTGGTAAAGGCAGTCACACCT
>JAOTQP010001546.1:70784350-70802715 GCA_026413545.1 Cichladusa arquata
TTTCAAAAAAAAAAAAAAAAAAAAAAAAAAAAAAAAACAAAAAAAAAAAAAAAGGCAGTGTCCTTCCACCTTAAAAGTTTTTTTTCTCCTAATAGATAACAGGCATTACTCTGATGTCTTTTGATACAAAAGAGCAGAGATACTCCTTTTCTAAACACAGCATTCCCTTTTAGAAGTCCTTCAGGAAGAATATCTAAATCAAATGCAAATGCTTATCTCAACAGGATGAATTTATAATGAACAGTAAGGAGGAGGAGACAAGCATATCATATCAAGACTTAATTTGAAGTAAAATGCTTTGCTGTTTTTGTTTCTTCTTTCAGACTTGACATGAATCCAAAAAGGGAGAACTAGCATTAATGATACTCTCATCTTTCATGTTTTATTAACAAGTCTTTTACAGCTGGAAAACAAACAACAACAAAGAAAGGGGACAGGCACAATTCTAAAAATCACTGAAGAGGGAATTGAGACAAAGCACAAAAAAAATTAAGTGAAAGCTAGCTCTTACTAACAATAATTTCTTATACATGTCACTGCAATTTAAATAGCTGGAACACATAGGAACAAATGCAGTAAATCTGAGTTTTCCACTTTTAACCAGAGATGAGAACATTTCCACAAATGATAAGAATATTTTCATGTAAATCCCTACATCTTACAGTAGATAGCACTGTGAGTCAGATGATTAAATAAAGTTCAGAACTTTGAACAGCAGGTTTTACCGCAGGTCCCACAGGCAAAAGAATGGAACCAATAATTTCTTACAGGCTTCTCTATGGCAGGTAAAAGGTGTCTTTGAACAGTCTAAGCAGATGGTTTATAACACCCAAAGGAGCAGAACAAACTTGGATTGAATCATTTAGATGATATTTGAAACCCACATATCTGTAACTAATATGAGGACCTACCCTGTCTGTTACAAAAAACCCCAAACAACTGACATTGGTATTATTCACTCTTTTCTTTGTAACAGACCTTGAAGGCAGTATTATCTGCTGTTTCATTGTTAACTGCCAGTTTGGGAAATAGGTATTTCAAAATTTAATTACTTTTCCCCTACCTTTTTACTTTAGGAAAGCCATAAATAAACGTCTACAAGAAAATAAGAATTTGAAGTATTTCCAGTTGTAGCCATCCAGAACCTAAAAATGCTTTTAAGCCTCTAAACGCCACTGAATGCTAATATCCTCCCTCACACAACTGGCTCAGCTGTAAAACACACTCCCCTCTATGGGGAAGGTATCTTCATCCCTTTCATGGGCCATAACCGGCTCAGGCGTGAAAATTCCCTCCAGGGAAATACTCGGGCATTCACACATAGGCCTGAGGGTATTCTTCCCTTCTTACTGATTCAATCACACTGATGTGAGAAGCAGCTTCATGACTTAGAAGGTGTCCTAAAACATCAAAGGCTCCCGAAGTGCCCCCAGACTAATTTCTAGGAATTTCCATCAGAGGATTGTGGCAATTCAAAAATCAGAAAAATAGTAAAAATGATACAGCAGTACAGTCTTCCCAAAGTAGAAAAGATAGTAAAATGCAGGTGTAGAAGAAGAGATTACAGTCAACCTTGCCCCTGATAAGTCACAGTTGTATTAATTGCCAAAGAAGAGGAACAGCCTTGCCCTTAATGGGTTGCAGCTGTAACTAATAAAGATAAGTCTGAAAAAAAGGGGTGTGTTGGCTGGTCAGGGGATCTTGGAAGAGGAGGGCCTGGAGAAAGAGGGCCTTGAGGAGGTAGAGGAGCCCTGAAAAAGCAGGAACGATCCAGAGAGACACAAAGAAGAACAAAACAAGGAAGAGAGTTGCTGCTGTAAAAGATCAGTCTGGGTCTGATGGAGTCAGAGCCTGCTGCTGGAGCCTGCAGATATAGTCGAGCTAGGTGAAAGCCTGTGTTCAGAGTCTGCAAACCAGTACTTGCAGTCACAGTCTAGCAGGAAATAGCCAGCAATCAGAATCTGCAGTTGGACCCCAAAGTAGGAGCTTGCCGTAGTCAGGGTCAGGAATGTCAATCTGTAAAGAAGAATGAACTGGTACTGTTGTTAAACGAGAGTCTGTGCCTTGGCTCATTTCTACCCCTAATGAAAGGTCTGCTGCAACAGTAAAAATCTTGATTGCAGTTATTCATGATCCCTCATTTGACTCTGAAACTCCCTCAAATTACTTATCTTAGTTATTAAAGGAAACAGGTTTTTATCATGTGCATAATTGTTAAACTAGAAGAATTTGGTCTTGTTCTGCACTTAATCAGAGCATTATGGCCCAGAATTTACAACAGATGATTTCAGTCAGCATAACCTAACTGTCTTCACTTTAGCTTCGAGACATGGTGTTATTTCCACTTCATTGGTCAAAAAATTCATGAACTTAGGAAGCAAAAGCAATTTTTTTTCTTATTTGCAGATTATTTTTACCTTTTCCTGTCACACATTTGATTGTTCAGCTGGGTCCACCTAAGCTGGTATTTGGCACTTAATATCTCATTCCTTGGCTTTTAAATACTAAAGATGCTGATTGTGAATAAATTTTCCTAAGGAAAAAGAAATGAATCCACTCTAAACTAATTCCATGTCTTCTTTCAAATTTATCCCTAAATATCAGGAGATAAATAGCTAATATATTAGTTCAGAAACAGTTTGATTAAATGGAGGTTTTCTCTTATTCTGTGAGATAGTAATAAAAAAGTAATAAGAAATAAGTAATACATTTTGCTAACACTTCTAGGGCTGGGTCATCACCAAAGACAGATAAATAAAAGTTACCGATTTTCCATAATGAGAGCTGAGAGACTTTGATGTGTTTCTTTGAAAATAAATGCCATCTAGAAATGAAGACATTTCGCTGACATTGACAGGCCCAATGTGGCTGAGAGTTTAGAGGGCAATATTTTTCATTAAACTTATTAATATTTTAAAAATATATGCATCCACCTTTTTTTTTTCTGATTTGTGTTCCTGTTGAGATTCTAATATTCAATATACTCTATGAATCTTCAACCACTTGGAGACTTGAGACTGGGAGAGAGAATAAATGCCAGGAATTTGAACCAAGGAAAAATTCCTTATATCAATGATCATAGAATGGTTTAGGTTTGAAAAGAACTATAAAATCATTGAGTCTAATGATTAACTCAACACTGCCAAGTCCACCACTAAACCAGGTCCCTAAGTGCCACATCTACATGTCTTTTGGCATAAGTACTGGCAACCTATCTCTTCTGACCTCTGTGACTAAATAGCTGAAAACTTCACCTGTTCCCTGAGGAATCTTTAACCATCCCATCTGTTGCATTTCTAAAAAAAACCTTTGTTGGTCCACTGATCTGACTGCATCATGCTTGATCCACTGAGTTCATATAATGGTGATTGCTACATGGATGGAACATTTAGTGATATTCGTAACATTTCCTTTTAAAGGCTAAGTTGTAGCTCCTTAGCCGCAATGATGATTTTAGTAAGTTCTTTGCTTTAATTTTTCCCTGCTGGCACACAAACACAGTGATACAGAAACAGGCAATTCATAAAGCATTAAGCATTTTTCTTATAAACACTGAAGATCTGTCTCCTGAAGTGTTTTGTCACAAAAGGTCTTACAGCTGAACAGTGCTAGTATGTTTTAGTGGAGTTAAATCAGGAAAGACTCCAAAAGAATGTTACTACATTTCATAGAAATATGAAATGCTGATACATTTGCAAAATACAGATAATTTCTATTAATTCAACCTTATTTTTAAATTAGAAATGAGCTTTTAAAATGGCTATGAAGCTAGGATTAATTTGGAGGAAGGAGTGTATGATTTGATGACCTAATACAAAGTCTGTGAAGGAAACAGGAAGGCTCAAGACATAAGCATGAAAATAAAAACTTTACAAGAGAGGGAGGAAAGAAAGGACTAAGGTGTAGAATCAGTTTAGGAATGTTTCAACTATTTGTCAGAATCTATCAAAACTTGTAGTCATTGATGTCTCTAGATTTGCCTTGAAACAAGGAGCCTGATCTCTGACAAAATTTACTTATTGTGTGGGTAAGCCAATATGAAAGTCACAAGTGTTCCATGGATTCAGTCATGGATTTAATACACATTGCATTTTTTTTTAATCATTACGTTTCTCAAAGTCCTGTTTTGGTTGCAAAATATAATTTCAGAATTGCTGAAGTAAGTGAAAGAGATTCAAGACATTAAAATCTAGAAGAATACTGCCTTCTGGAGATCTCTTCCTCTCGATTTTTCTTTTAAAAATAATTAAGTACTATGTGCAGATTTTAAAGTTTATAAAATAGTGGTATTTTATATTAATTTTTATTTGGCAAATGGGACAGGATCTAACCCAAAAGCATGCACAACCTGAGCAGGTCAATCAATGTCCTTTTTCGTCAGTGAAACACAATATACCCAGTTGAAACACACCTGACTAGAACATAAAACACCAAACACAAATGTGAAGTTTAAGATTTGTAAGTGGTATAAATTCCATTTACATTGCCTATATTTACTTATAAGGCTTGTCACTGCACCCATCTTCAGGTACTTGAACTGTCAATGTCTAAATATATTCCTATACTTCAAAGATTTATTATTTTGTCATAGTTAAGAGATTTTCACAGTGACAATACCAGGCACATCACTGCTACACTGACCATCACAGCTTTGTTTCAAAGTGCAGAGGAAAGATAGTTTCACTCTTTCACAGTGGTTAAGCTTCTGTAAACCACTTTGAACTAAACTTCTCGGATAGGACTTCTCTGTCCAAATTTAGACATCAGCATCCAAAATAGCTGTCTAGACTCCTTTAAAGTCAGTCACAAAGAGTAAGCTTTCTTACAAACAGATGGATCTGACCCATTTACTCAACTATTCTATGATGAGGCAACTGAAAGTAGGTCTTCAAGTAAAGACTGAGTACAATAACCATTTCTGCTTTTTTGATTATTAAGTAGCTTGGAGGGTTTAATTTTAAATTAAAATATAAAAAATGTACCAAGAGAAAGTTTATTTTGCTTTTTTATATTTAAATAAATGTATGCTATTACAATATATGTGTGTAAGTGCAAATATATGTCTAAGTGTTTAAGAGAGTATATCTATACTTCCCTCATATCTTTAAAAGGGAAGTGTAATATAGGAATTAAATTCCAAATTGTATCATGTAACAGAGCACAGAAAATTCCACTTCTCATATGAGTGTCATCAGAAAAATTTACTTCTATATTGTAGGCCATCTGCTCTATTCTTTATTTTCTTTACAGGGATTTACAAAGTTCTTCAACTCTATTTTATAAACAGGAGTGCTTGTACAAAATAGGAAAATACACAACCCTGAAAATTATTAAGGCAGCATATAATTTACCTGCACTTGCACAAATGTATCCCATTTCTTTATTAACTGCTATTTAACTACACATAAAATCTATTCATCGTACAAGAATTTTCTCAAATGGAACATTCCGAAATGTCTGAGAAAAACACACTAGCCTTTTAAAAGTCTTGAAAATGTAAAATACTGATAGTGTTAGGTCAAAGAAAAGGAGTGTGCACCTATGCCAGGGATGCTCAGAGCACATGGAGTGCTAAGATCCTTAGACATGCACAAACTGTGAATTTCAGCATTCTTAATTGTGACAGTAAGATAATATCATCCATAATGGAGGACAAAATCCTAAATTATTTAAACTTTCATATTGACTTTTACTGCAAAGGAGGTTAGCTAGCCCAAGCTGGAACTCAATGCCAAATTCACTGCCTATTTGCTGGCAAGAGCACTCAATTGGTGCTGTGACATAAACACACTGGGTGTCTGAATATGGTATTTCATTAAATTCACTATAAGACCTCCTCATTCTGTTTGAATTAGAACATATTTCAGGTCTGAAAGAGTGGGTATTTATGTGAAGAGAATAAAGAAAGTGGATTTCATATAAAACACACCTTACCTTGATTTTGCACAGCAATGTTACTTAGATTGAAATTCTGGAACACAATATACTGGGAAATAACCTCAGTAAGACAAAAATACTCTTTAGTAACATTTTGCACAAACTAAAGTTGTGGTCAGGAAGACCTAGAAAAGACTTAGAAAAGTTTAGACCTGATTTGAAGTCAGCAGACCACTACAAACTCTCCGACAAAATTCTTGCAAAAATATAAATTAAAAATTATTTTATTAATTATAAATTATAAATTCTTGCTACATTTAGGCTGCTTCAGAAGGGAAAGGCCTCTCTTTTCCCGAGTCTGAGTCATTAAGAGATAAACTCAATTCAGCTAAAACAATAGTACATTAGAACAATAGAATATTAAATGGGAACAGCAACTTTGTTCCATGAAATATTTTACTTCTTTTTTGTTTCTTCTAGTTTTGAACCTCTAGTTCTTCCCTCAGTTAAAAGACTCTTGAAAGACTTTCACATGTGGAAAGTAAATGCATTAATTTGTTCAGGTAAGGGCATTTTGTGTAACTTTCATTTTATTTTATTTAATTCTTGGGACCAAATATTTATCTCGTGCAGTTGCATAGATCTTGCTGACTGAGTTACCGTGAACTATTTATTCTAGAACCAACCTTGAGCTTTTCAAGGGAACAATGGATTTAATGTTTCTCTTCTAGTATCACAGCATAATTTTGGGTTGTTGCATCATATTTGAAAGAAACAATTTGGAACAAAACAAGCTATCAATTATCAAAATACAAATTTCAGACCACGTACTTTTATTTTAAAGTACCTGCATTCATACATTGTTCATTCAATCAATATTAACAATATAATGAGCAAACTGAGTGGCCAATTCAGGTTACACCTAAAACGTTTAAAGTATGATTTCAACCAGAGTAATCTTGTTTTCAGAATTATTTTACTACTAGATCATCACACTGTGAAGCACAGTTGCATGATATATTGTACTAGATAAAAAGAAAAAAAAAACAAAAATCAAAACCCCTGGAATATCAGCAACGCAACTGCTTTTGTTAAGATTACAGCAGCAATTTAACAAAAATGTATTCACAGGCCACAGGGATAGAGGAAAACTTTTTTTGTCCATCTTTCTACCAGTACAGGATTATTTTATGTTTACTAACATGCAGTAAGAAGAGAACAGCACCACACTATCTTACTTGACAAACTATTTAGGTCAATAACAGATCTATTTAACGAGAAATTATCCAAAAAACTCTGTGGGAAAAACATGGGCATCACTCTGGATACTTCAGTGAGTTCCAGGTCTTGCTTTCTTTAGAGTTTGCTATTTGCAAAAGTGCTTGGGAATTCTTAATGACATTTGTTTTCTTGATTACAGAAATAGCCTTATAGATGCAAACAGCTGAATAGGCTTTGGCTGAAATTTCTGTTAAATTTAGCATTACAAGATAAATAATCTTAAACCCAGTAATGTTTGAGGATTATAGTGCAAAGGACTATGTTGAAACAGATAATTTCTTCCTGATTTTGAGTGTATCTGCACAAGCTGTCTATATGTTATACAAAGGGAATTTGCTTGACTGAAATAATCACCCTCTTGGAGTTCTTTCTCTTTGAGTGCTTTAAAGTCTTAAAAATGAAAGGTCTCATCAGCTATTTGTGTTTGCACTATTGCTTAGGATTACTTTGATGGTGCCTTAGAACTGACAAAGTCTTTTTGAAGATGGATTCTCATGTTCAAAGAAAAAGTGACAAGATCATGTTCAGGTTGAAGCAATTTTTTTCACTATTTCACAGGGCCTTTTTTTTTTTCTCTTCTCTTTTCTTTTTTTTTTTGTCTTTTAAATGAGCCCTAGAACTTCAGAGATACCAGGGTAACTGCTCTGTGGCAATGCCACTCATAATCCAGAATTCTTATTAGACTGAATTGCTGCAGTCTCCATCCTGCTGTAGTACCTGTGCGCTGATGATTTTTATATATATATATATATATATATATAGACATACACACCTTTCAAATATGTTTTGCTGTGGAATTTCCCAAGCAACTCAGAATCTATTCTGGATAACTGGGTATGTGATCCATTAAACTATAAGTACCTGGTAGGAAATAGAGCAGAATTCATGAGCATTCTGACCAAGGAAGGTTTGAATGGATGACACAAACAGCTGAATCCTAGAATATTTATGCTCACAACTACTCTGTTTATTTTTTCTAACTTTTTTAAAACCAATACTGTTGAATATCTAAAAATATGCTATGAAACACTCCCTATACTCAGATAGAACTGTTTCACTGCTATGGTATATAAGGCTGGCTAAAGAACTGTTGCCATGATAAATATGTATATAAAAGACTTTTCCAGTGAGCTTCAGATGGACTTTGATTCTAAAATGGAAGGTAAATTGTTAACAAGTTAAAATCTCAGAACCTGCACTTCTAAATATTGCCATAAAGTAGTTTGCAGATTGAAATATGATGTCAAACCACAAGAGATAGTGCAGAAACAGGTGCTGATCTACATTCATATTCTATCCTTAAATCATTTAAATTAACATAGATGAGGTAAGAATATAGAAAATATCAGCAAAGTCTTCAATATGCTAAAGAGTCATGAAAAAATTGAATTACCATATGAATATGAGACAAGAAAGAGAAAACAAACAAAAGCAGGATTAAAAAAAGGCAAGCTGAAATTTCTGTTCTGGAGAAGGTACAAATTCAGTTTACCAAATTACAATACAATGAAATGAAATTTAAAAGAAAAAAATAGGAAGACAGATAAAAATGAAGAAGGAAAATACAATCAACAAACCAGATGAGGTCATACAAATTGGTTTCACTTGAAAATTTAGAATTCCTTAGACAAGAGGAGTCACAAATCCTCTTGATAGCAGCACAAATGTCAAAGCCCTGGGCCTAATGTAGCACCCAAGCCAAGGGGGCCCCCAAAGTGCATTCTCACAGCCTTTCTCCCAGCATCAGGTTTGAGACCATACAGCTCTGCCTTATCAAAGCTGACCTTAAACACAGACAGTTAAATCCTAGGAAGAGGGAGAAAAGGGGTTGCAGAGCTTTTGCACCTTACTCAGGACCCTTGAATATCAAATATTAAGCCAAATATAAGGCCAGATACACAGTCAAATTAATTAAAAGTTCTACAGTGTTTTGAATGAAGTATCATTAAAGACATTTAAGAGTATCTTCTGATCCTTGCTATGTGTTCTACTTATTGGCTGGATTTTTTGAAACATAATTGAAAATAAAATGAGAGAAAATAGATAATGGGCATTGAATCAACACTTATAGTCCAGTCTGTATTGAAAAACACAGAACAAAAATTAGCAAAATAAATTGAAAGGAAATACAGAAGGCAGGATGTTCTGAGGAGCTGTGGGAAGAAGGACTAGCAAACAAATAGCTAGTCAAAGAGCAGACTGCAAGCTTGTGCTTCTTGGCTTAAAAGCATGTATGCATGGCTACAGTAAGAGAAAGTGGCAGCTGTGCATTGCTATCTTCCTACTCTTTCATTGCTACTGGGAAAATAAAATTGAGAGGACAAGACATTGTACACTAAAAGCGAGATAAAAACCTTTGGCTTTAAACAACTTTGAAGCAAATGTTAATTAATTTCAATGAATGTCTACTGTCATTCTGAGTGTAGGTGGTTGGCCTAATATGTGGGGTTTTGCCCTCCAGTCCTCTGAGAAGAAACTAGTACATGACCCACATTCTTTCAAAATCTGATAGAACCTGAATTCATCCTTGACATATTTACCAAAATTCTTAAACTCTTCAATTTTTTAACTTCTGCAGGCATATTCCACCTGTAGGTGAGAATCAGTTTTTGTAAAAATAAATTTCATAGAGTCTTTAGTATGGGCTAGAGTAAAATAGCTGATTAAACTTCTTCCCAATTAAAAAAAAAAAAAAAAAAAAAAAAAAAAAAAAAAAAAAAAAAAAAAATAAAAAAAGAAACCTGAAACAGAAGCAATATACATATTTGGTGCAAAGCATTTTCTTTCCATAATGGGCTCCAGCTGTGATTCTATGTAAACTAGGAAGATGGGCAGCTAGTTTAAGAGCATAGTATGAATTGGTCAGTGTGGGTTTGTTACTCAGTTTGCAATCTAATAAGGATATAGAAGCCACAGTGGAAAACCTGACTAGCTGGACAGTGTTCACTATATTATATTGTGAATAGACAGGGATAGCAATTATGTAAGTTCAATTGATAAATAATTAAAATTACTAGAAAAGAACAAGTAGTAGGTCCCTTTGTATTTCCATGTAAAAGAAAAGCTTTTAAATACACTGGGTTCATTACACAAAAGAAAGCAAGAGTGTGAGAGTTGTATACACAGTGACAAGATATTAATTCTGAAATGATAATTACATTCAAAGTCAGTAGATCAAAACTGAACTGTGTAAACAAATCTGGTATGGTTACCCTCTTTATAATAGCTCTGTCGAAATTAGTTATTGGCAAAATTCAAAGGCTTAAAAGTTCACCAGTGATACGCATTCTACATTTTAAATATGTACTTGAATATTAGTTTACAGCTTTAATGCCAAGACAAGGTGAATGTTCTAGAAATTGATTATGCTTTATTTCCTGGTCTCCCTCACAAGAGAAGAGCCAAATTACAATAATATTTTAGATCATCATATGCCAAGTGGACACTCTTTAAAGCAGCCTGTTCTACTTTTCTTTATTTAATCTTCATATGGCTCTCACCCAGCTTCTTCTGATATCAACAAAAAGCATCCATTTCATTATTTTTTTCCCACCTTCTTGTCTTTCACAAGGTTAAGAAGAATATTTGAGATTATTTTTGAAAAGCTGTTGGATAAAAACAAGCTTGAGCTTTCTGACCCATAGAATATTTTGGTAGTCAAGGAAATAAGGTTTTTTTGCCATTTACAGAAGAAAGATTCCTTTGTAACTAACCAGAAAAATAGTAAAATCATATATCTTAAAATCATATATTGAGGTTTTGTTTTAAAAATAATCATGTACTGAGGATGTTCCAAACCAAAGTCTTATTCACCCAACGTCATTAATTAAATTACAGCTTAATTCTACAACTTAAGAACAACTGATATGGTAATGTCTCACTATCGGATCCACACCTAAACTCTATTTTCAAGTTATTATCATAATTACTGAAGAAAATAGGATAGCCAGATTTTTTGGCTCATAAAGTCTACATAAACATTTTATGACCAAAAGCTGCAAGATACTTTTCAGAGGACTGAGAGGAGGGGGCCCTCCGAGAGTAGCTCATAGACACTCCAATAGCTCGACTACAAAGAAGAAGAGGAAGTCATAAGTACACGTCTGGATTATCTTGCAATGCCATTCTCAGCAGGACTTTGTCCTTTCAAAAATACACATCAGAATTATTCTTCTCATTGACATGAGAATATCTCCAGAGCAGGACATATGACAGAGTTATGCCCAGCCTTCCTACATTTCGAGAGCAAATGTATCCCAGTAGCCACGAACCAATCAAACCTGGACTGACTGTGGTGGGGAAAAAGGCATTGAGATGCAGCACTATGTACCAATTTCTAGCAAATATTGAGGCTTTAGTGTGAATTTAAATAACAGACAACCTGAGTTTAAATCTTTACAACAAGATCCTAAACTTTGTCAATTTTACTTTGCGCTCTATAGTCAAAAAATATTCTTCTGTCTAAACCAGGAGAAGACACGGTGAAAAAAAAAAAAAAGACAAAGTGAATGTTTTAAGGTACAGTTGACATTGTACATGAGTGGCAAAATTTTTGGTGTTTGAGGCCAATTAAAAATATTCAAGTTAAGTCTGCTCAACTTGAAATAGAAAACAAATGATAGGAACTAGGTATTTCACTTCTAAAAATTAACCTTCTTCCAAGCATACACATATTTCACTTTCTTACTGATGCACTGCACCAGTCCCTTTCAGCAACAAATGACAGAATACATCTCATACAAAAGAACTTACACTTCAGCTATTTCTTTAAAAGAAATCCTGCATAAATATTTCACTATTGTAAATTCAACAGTTATCAAGACAGCACCAGATGTAGATTTATACTAGAGGATTTTATGTGTTTTGTGGCAGCATATCTCATAAAAACTGCAATAAATATGATAATTTTTAATGTCTTTATGCTTTAGTTTCATATTTTATCAACTTATAAAACAAAGATTGAATGTATATGGATATGATAATCTCAGATATTGCTTTCAAAAGTGTTATAATAAGAATAATATAAAGATTAATATTTTAATGAAGAGTGAACAATTATCTTTCACTGATATTTGGAATGGCTAAGTCTTTGGCCACTAGATGCTACTATCAAGGGACATTAGTGGAATTAGTTTGTTACAATGATTTCACCTTCACTTTAATCTTTTGGCAGTAGTCATTCTGGATTTTCAATAGATAAGTTTACATGAAGACATTCAGCTTTCATGTTCCCTGTTAAAAAATCCTGATTCAGAGGCAGAGGGCTAAACCGACACACTCTTTAGCAGGGGTGAAAGAGTGATGAGCAAGGGTATTCTATTTTTCTTTCTAATTACCAGTTATCTAAGAGGATGAAGAGAACTTTGATCTTTCAGGTGAATTGAAATGCAAAGTGTAAGAGGGATGTAATTAATAGTCTCCAAACAATTTCAAACATGTTGCAGAGAATAATTGACATTATTTTCACAAATGTGACCCGTGAAGGCTAGATTTTGCTTTTAAGATGTCCATGTTTTGCAACAAAGCAGACTAAGTCTAATTTGCATGTTGATCATGTATCACATTAAAAATAAACTGCACCACAGTGTATGCTTGTATTTCTTGTGCCTTGATGAATAAAATCGAGGAACAGGGCCTTCATATTGCTGTTTTTGTAGAAGAGACACACATGGTGCCAAGTTCAGAAGTCACAATGTATGGTAGCATAAGAGTGTCAGGATTGTTTCACTGGTGTTAGCAGTGTTGCTTCTACCAAGATTCATGGCATCTACTGTGCCCTCAGGTGAGTCACAGCCAGCTTCAATGTGTTTGTCCATCTTGCTTTCCTCTCTGCCAGTTCAGTCAGCAGTTTGCAATCAAATCTTTATTTTGGATAATAAATCACTGATGAGTAAAGGCCAAGAAAATATCCTCCAGGATTTCTCACAGCCTCCAGATGCTGGCCCAGTGATGTAATCAGTACATACCTCTGCCAGTGCTTAATCCTTCATAAAACCATTACAGACTCTGGGATGCTGCTGGACCATATGGTCCAGTACGGGTCCTTCATATTATGTAAATTTTTAAAAATTAAATTCCCATTGTGTTCTCCAGGACTACAATTTTCTTGCCTTTGGAGCACCTGTTCTACCAGCTGTGGTTCAGAAGACGTTGCCTTACAATGTAAGAATGTCTAAAAAGTACAAATAACCCTGCTCAAGAAATGGAGAGAGATTACTGCATATTCCAGATCTCTGGTCAGTATAGGAGACGTATTCTTAGTGTTAGTTTACATTTATGGCAATACCTTTGTGAGAGAGTGAAACCCTTCCAAGAGGAATATTATACTCCAGTTTATAGCTAATGCCTGCTCTTGAGGTGAAAACCTCAGGATAAGCAAATGCCAGTGTGCCTGCTTTGTCTGTTCCCTCATTCAAGAAACAAACTTTCAGAGCGCCTCCAGGCTGAGGCATTTGGTTTTTTTCAGTCCAGAAAAGAAAAGATTGCATGGAGATCTCACAGCAACCTTTCAAGTACCCAGGGGGATCCTACTGGAAAGCCAGAGAGGGGTTCTGCATCAGGAACTGCAGTGATAGCAAAACGAGTAATGGGTACAAATTGAAAGCGGAAAATTCAGGTTCTTCAGCTGAATTCAACAAGACAAAGAAAATGTACCATTTCATTTTTTTAGTTGATTCCAGTGACTACAACCCCTCTGTAAAAGAAAATGTCTAACTAGTTTTCTATTTTGTTTTCCTTCATATTCCAGCTTTTCTCCTAGAGACCTCACTGTTTTCCTTCTACTAGACTGCATATTTGTATACAAATATTTGACATAACTGCATTTACACAAGCAGTTTATGTTTAAATTCTTTTATTCACTACAAATCCTAGGTTTTCTTACAGTCACCATTTGCAGTTCCACTGGTAAAAACTGAATCCATTATTTCTAGATATGAAAGTAAAGCAGTTGGCTAGCTAATCATATTTTGTCTTAATGTGTCAGCTGTATTCAACTTTTTAGATTATTATTCAATGTTTACATATTCCTCAGCATAATTTCCTATTATGCCAATTTTCCTCATCTGAAATTGTTGCTGATTGTGCTCATCCCTGTGAGAATTAGCTCATTAGGGAAAGATCATTGTTCATATAGATATAGGAATTTAACAGGGATGTTGGACTTAGAGAAGTAAATAAATGTGCTTTCTGGACAGATAGTATAAACGCAAATTATCCATGTTAAAATATGGGCATCTTCCTCACTTCCTCATTTATTTACCCTTTTTTAATAAAGGAATAAAGAGGTGCTGAGATTCTGAGGTATAGGTAGCAACATATTATTGATATACTGTATTTTAGAAAATAGCCTTAACACTATCTGAAAGATTTTGTCTCTGCAACATTCTCTGTGAGGCAATTATAGCAGTATCACTAAGTTGACATACAATATGTTCATTTCATTGGGGTTGAGCTGAAATATATTTAAACTAGAGGATTTTGCTGCTTTATCTGCTAGTAGTGTAGGTAAAACTTTTGCCTAGATGGATGCTCACAGGGCTGGATAAGTGAATAAATACATGGATAGAGGGAAGAAAAGACTTCCTAAAAGTGGTGCCCATTTCCCTGTTGACTCTACCAGCTGCAATGAGGGGTCTCTCACAAATGAATGCATGGAGAATATTCTCCCATGCAGGGAGAATATCTGTAGCCACAGGCTTCTGAGGATTATATCAGGAGCCACATAGACTCCTGAACATACTACAGATCTAAACTCAGTTCACCTCTTCATACACAACTTTTGAAAGACACTATATTGCCTCTTCCAAAACTCTTGTAGAACTAAACTTTGAGTCATTCAACAATTCACTCAGTGAAGGGATATTATGAGTAGCTCCACCAATAATGATGGAAAATCTGCAAAGCTAGTGTGGGTTTTTGACAGGTTTATGCTGATAGACTTTTTTTTTTAATGGATAGACTTAGTACATGATAAAGTCTAGAGGTGTGAGATAGAGGTACTGTTCCAGAAAGACAAGCATGGCAATGACCATGACTTGTGGCATACTGTCTGCCTGCTGAACAGTTAAGAATGAAAGGTCAGCTGCATTGAGCCAAGCACATGGTTTAAAGCACACCTGAGTACAATTTAACTGCCAGTTCTTCTGAACTTTTAGCCAAAAAAAAAGATAGAAATGAAGGAATAAATCTTTCTTAAGAAAGATATCATGGCTACAGTCAGGAAAAAAGTGTAAGACTGGGCTGAAGCAAAAGGTGACCAGCTCATACCACCAGTGGTGCAGCATACATTTTTACCATGCTGAGCATTAAACACCTCTATATAGCCACTGAGTTTGACTCACAACTCGACAGGCGGATGTTTAAACAGCTCACAATGAGAATAGTGATCAAAAAAACTTCCACTGACTGCACTAAATCGCCATGAATCACACTGGGGAGAATGTGTTTACATAATTATATGTATACATACAGTTCACTTGCCAGATAATGCAGACTTTCAGAGGGAGCCATATGAGGCATGTGTTAACATTTACTAGAGATGAGGCAATTTAAATTCTTGGTCCTTTACTAATCATTCAACTCCACTTGAAAAAATAAAAAGTAACAGCTTCACTTGAACACTAATGCTACATGCTGGGAAGTGCTTTATTGCAGCTTGTAAAATTACCTTTGAGAGAGCAGAGTCTAAATGCAGACAAAAACAGAGCCATGGATTTAAAGCATGCTTTTGTTTTGGAAAGTAGCTCTAAAAATGGCATCTTGCGGGGGTTCTCTCTTCGTTATCCCTACCACTCCAATTTAGCTTTGCTTAAGTGTCAAGTAAAAAAGATGTTTTCCTCACAGTTCCAGGCTGTGTGAACTCACTCTCATGACTGCCTTGACAGCAAGTCAACCTGTGTTGCTTCCTGCTAACATATCGGTGCCAGTTCCACTGACCCAGTGGGAAAGCTGAATTACATATAACTGTAAATAGGCACAGAGATTTATGAAGCATCTTTGGTTTTAACTCTGTCACTGGCCCGTGATATATAAGAGAAGGAGGGAAGTGACAGAGAAGAGGCTATCGTCACCAGTCAGTGCAAAGGAAAGTCATGAGAAGTGCAGTGAAAGATGCTAAAGTGGAGAAGGGATGAGGCAGGTCCACATGTGAGCATGTCAGGATTCAGCATGTCACACTGAAGCTGAAGTCACAAGATTGTTGCTAGATGAGTAAATACATGCTGAAGAAGACACACCAAAACCCCAAAGGAAACAGCAGAAGATGACAGGTAAGATATCTTGGCAGCTGTTAAAGAACTGCCCTCAACAGCTGAATGAGATATGACATTGTTTGCCTCTCAGAGCCCGCTACACACGGAGAGATCAGAAGATAGGGTGATAGATATGAATGCTAATCTGCAGTGTAAGAGAGGTGTTTGTGTTGTCACAAATAACTAGAGTACTGACAGATTACAATCAGTCATTTGGATATCGCCATTCCTTGTTTCATTTACTGTGACACAATCTCTAGACTACAAGGGATGCAAAAGAAAAGAAAATCAAGAAATCTCATGTTCATTTCCAGGAGCATCCCACAGACTAGCCAGAGATTGGTAGTTAGTCATTTAAGTTGTCTAAAATGGGGTACATCATCTGAGCCATTCCAACATTCCTGCATTTGACTAAAAGAAAGTCTAGCATGATTAGCTCAAATGTGTGTGTTTATATTTGTAGAAGCATACCTAATATTGCACTTACTGTATGATATGCAAAGGCTGAAAATTCCAGTTTGAAGCTCTGAGTCAGCTTCCATTTAGTCTCTTGAGCTATTCCTACAAGACTAATATACACAGTATCTGGGCCCATAAAATGACGTGAGGTCAATTGGCCCAGAACAACCTATATCCATATGATTAAATTCTCTTAGCTTCAAAATAGGATCGTCCATCCAAGTAGTTTTTCACAATGCTAGCTTCCAGATCAGTGTTAGGAATTGTTTGGATGAACACTAGTTGACCTAGGTCAAGTGCAAACCAAGGAGCTTGATAAAAATTTAACACTATGGACAATAACATCCCAGTGTTCAGTTCAGCTCCCCATCACTGTTTATTAGCACAGAGATATAATTAGAGATGTACTCTTGCAGTCTGAAACCCAGGCCACAGTCATTATCAAACTGTGAGTTCTGAGATCCAATGGCCCTTTATCCTCTCAGCTCTGCCCTCACTCCCATTTTCCCCTTATCCCCCCAAGACAAAATTGTGGTAATGCACTTGAAGCAGGATTGTACTTGGCTCCTCATATTATTTGGATGCACCACTCTAAGGCTCATTTACTTTAAGTACAGCGTGACCAGATGGGTTTGTTGCAAACTGTTCTTGAATTCCCTGCCAAATGCATTTACCCTTGGAAAACACCTGTCTTCAGTCTTGCCAGTACTCACCTGTAAGTTCATATGTTGTCAAATGACTATTAAAGCACTAAAAAAGAAAGTCTCTTCAGACATTTAGGTGTTGGCAGGTAGCTTAAAATTAGCAAAAAAATTGCTTACCTGTGTCTAGGCAAAAGACAAGGCACACCACTTTTCTGAGCAGCAGGAAAGACTACCTAGTATCTTAGTCCCCTTCACAGATTTTCTGAACTCATCAGTTTAAGGGAGTGACGCTGAAGACCACAGAGGAAGGCTGAGGACACCAGCAGCATTTAGATGGGCCTTGTCTAAATGTTTGATTATGTTTGAAAATAGAGCTTTCTTCTGTTGCAAGCTGTTTATGAAGTCTTCTGTATCATCTTTCAGTCTTCATCCTTACCTACGTTTCACAATGGTCACAAGTGAAAACAAAAAAATCAAGAAAATAAACAAAAAAGCCTGGCACAATTGCAAACACACACACACACCCCAAAAATCTTTAAAACAAGCAAATAAACAAGCAAACAAACAAAGTTAAAAGAAAAAAAAATAAAATCTACTCATTCTCAACACTTCTAGACGACACAGGACTCTTATCTATTCTTTTGCAAGTTACATTTCTTGAAAATATATTGTTTATATTTTCATTTCTCATTTTACATCATGGAGAAAACCACTGATGTTATAAAGAATTATTTCTGTATTTCTGATTTTCATGGGGTTTACTTAATAATCAAATTAACAGAACAATTTCCAAAGCAAGTGGCAAAAAAGCATGTAAAAATATGTTGTTCTCTAGTTTTCCTTTTTTTTCTAT
>JAOTQP010001546.1:70802815-70852594 GCA_026413545.1 Cichladusa arquata
TCTAGTTTTCCTTTTTTTTCTATTTAAATCAAGTGATAAATGAGTCCTGATAAACTGAACAACTTCACTTAGAAGCATGCACAGTGAAAAGCTAAAAGCTTTTAATTACACACTTGCTCAGTAGGGGCGAAAGTGTAATTTAAAAGACTCAGGGCAAAAGCTGAATTGTTAGTTCTATATTTTAGCACAACCAAGCTACAATTAGACTAAATTAGTTAACAGCTTATTCATTAGCTTTCAATAGAAATTTGGATGCACACTGACTCCAGGTTATTGTTTGCAACAAAATATATACCTAGATCAAAATAGTCGTGCATAACAGTTTAAACAGTAGATGTAGAGGTTACTTGTAGAGCCTTGTGCTGGGAAGTCAAAGTTTTATGAGTTCAAGCCATTAAGTCAGAAAATAAACTAATTTATTTAAAGACATTACACTAATAACTCTACATTTCCTAGAATTGTAATAGAGAACCACTCACTTTCTGTTAGAGGAATACCAGTGATAGTAAACATAAGAATGCAATATTTCCATTATTTCAGAGTTCTTTTTATTTTGTAATTTACATGTAAAAGAGCACCTTTTTGGATAACAATAAATAACAGCAAGGACAAAAGTAATATCTTGGCAGAGATCACCAAGTGTGAACCCCATTTGCAGCAGAGCACAACAAAATTCTCACTCTTGACAAATGTAAGACAAAGGTAGGATGGTATCATACCTATTTGCAACCTAGAGAAGAAAATCTTGGTTTGACCCAAGCCAGAGGCAAAGCTCTTTTTTACTTTACTCAAGCCAGCATCATAGCCTCAGTAAATGAGGAATAAATGTTAGCTCCTGGGATGTATCACTCACATGTTCCACTTGATTTTCAGACTTCCCCAGCCATGAAAAAAAGTCTACTACTACTGTGCTGCACATTAGACCTCAAAACAAAGAAAAACCACTGATCAGGCACCACTGTGACTTGCCAGTACAGCTAGCAAAGGGTATCTCATTTCTATTGCAACTGGAAAATGGTAGGTATGGATAAGATAAGCAATGTCTCCTGTGATAAAAACAAATAATAGGGAAAAAAATACTGCCAAGATATTATAGAGAAAAAATTTTGGGAAGTAAACTCCAGCTCTGGAGTTCAGCTATTTATACTTGTAATAGCTCTGAGGAAAGCTAAGAAGTTCTTTCCTTGAATCTTACTCAGACAAAACAATTCTGAGGACTATGGGAAAGACTGAAAGATCTGGGCTTTTGATCTTCTGATGGTGCTAAGTTTTATCTTTTCTTTTTATGTGATCTCTTTAATTTGGAAGATAGAAGATCTTTTTGCTTAAACATAAGACTAAAAAAATAAGCATTTCAGAAATTACACTACAGTTTCAAAGTACACAAATGAATTTAAGTAATGAATCCCGAGGGCTATGAGTCATGCCATGCTACCTTGTTATTTACACTGATTTACTATCTTGTAGAAAAGAACATATATTTTATTTAAAAATAGGACAAGTTGAATTATCTTTCAGTCATCCTAGAAGTGTCCCAAATGGCAACGTTAGTCAGAAAAGCATGCCACATGACATGGAATATATAAAATAAGAAATTAAAAGCTCTTATTAGTTTAAATGCCAGCAGAACAAATTAAGATAATTGATCTCAAAGTATCCATACAGTCCAAAAGCTATCATTCTCCTGGTGGCTAGGCACCAATCTCCAAGAGAATTCCATGCCAGGATAGATATATAAGCTTTGAGCCTGATCCAATAAGCACAATAACAGTCAATGGAGAAAGAGGACAATGCATCGTCCTTCGACACAGTCAGTAATAACTACCAAATTACAATATCTATCAAATTGCAATGGGTTCCCCCAAATGTTCAAGTGATTTCTCTTCTTGGTAAACTAAAGGGCTATCTCTAAAATTTTCTAAGTGGCTTATTAAGTAACTGCTACCTCCCTTACCCTCTCCAGGATGCAGCAAGCATGGTGTATTTCCACAAATATTGATTTAGATTAAATAATGAACACCTTTCTGCTACACTGGCATCGTGTTTATGATAATTTTCTGCACACATTTAAGCAATTGAATTTCACTTGCATAAGTGCCAGCAGGATCTAATCAATTCCCATTAAAGTCAGTGATAGAATTTCAGCTGCTGGCCCCACATCAATCTAACATTCAAGTGTTCACACTAAAAGTGATGTAGTTATCTGGAAATGGAGAGCTGTTGAGTTAACGAAGGAAACAAGATTCTTCTGAAACTTTTAAGAGCTATTTTGAGGAAACAAAAATTCCCCACAGGTATATAGAAAAACCTGTTTTTTTGGTTCTGCCTACAATTTTGCCTCTCAGAGTGTTGATGACATAAAGCTACTTATATCAAAGATAAATTGCCAGTTTCTACATCAGATGTAGCACTTTATCTCAGTTCTGAGAAAATGTTTCCAATTGCCTTATGAGAGACAAGAGTCAAGCTGGACATTTCACAACTAGAACAGAACACTGAGTTGATCTAAACTAAAGGGAAACCCTGTGAAATGGCAACATCAATTCCATACAAAACCTGACACTGTACATAATGCCCAGCAAAGCTGAGAAACATATCTTGAAAGACTTGTCTAAAGCAAGTGGTGGATAAATTCCTTCCTAAGCTATGCTTACTCGAATTTAGCACAGTGAAAACCTTTACTGTGCCTGTGACTAATTTTGTCCTGATTTTATTTGGCAATATCTTAGTTTTTTCAACTCATCATTGTTTATGACCCAGACTGTCTTCTGGTTCTTTTAACACTCTCAATAGACCATGCATACATAATATATTTCTAAAAACGTATGGCTTTTTTTGGAAAAAAATGCAACTGCCATGTAATTTGACAGAATACAGAGTTACTGTGTCCTGCAACTCTTATCCAAAGAAAATTCTGAAGAATGTTAAGGAAAGACAGCTTTCATTGTTTGCTACATTCTTTAAATGTATAGCCAAAATAACAACACATATAAAAAGCCAGCATCTGGGTTCTCTTCTCACTTACACTGTTTTTATTGCACTATATATGTACTTACTTAAATGAGACCAGTTGGTTTATAAAGTGAAGAAATCTCCAAGAATATTGTGATGTTTTATGAAAGACAAAAACTAGTGCTAAATGTCAGCTTCTGGTTAGGATAAAGAAAACTTTACTTAGATTCAACTTAGCTATTTCTACAGGACAAAAACAGGGGTCCTTATGAATGACTGTCAATAAAAACATGAAACTTGATGATGAGAGAAACCACCATCTACATGCAAATTAACTACACTTTAAAAAAAAAATTAATAGATAATTTGTCTCTATGATAAAAAGATGATCAAGTTCTAAGGAGAGTCATATGGAAACAAAAAACCACTCAATTTAATTAATACAAAGTATCAAATTTTGCATTGTCAAGGTTTCCACAATAGTGCAAATAAAAAAAAAATTAAATCAAACAATAAATAAAATAGCTACAAAGTTATACATAATTTTTCTATATCTTGTAAAATTAAAATACGTGAAATTGTAATTATAATAATAATACTAGTCCCTCAAAAAGAAATACCATGCACTTGCACAACAGTGAATTACCAGACTAATTAGTCACTAATATCTGGGCATTAACTCCTCACATCCCAACAATTCAGTGATCCTCCTTTGGACAGAAAGGGGAAGTATAGTGTGTAGAAAGACAGTTGCCTACAGAACTTATTTTTCAAAGGTGACACGAAGAGATGGGAGAATAAAGAAGAGCAGTGAGAGATGGGAACAGAACTGTTTTTCAATAAATTTCTTATGCAATCATTCCACCATTTGATATAAAGTAGCATATGGCATGAAAGCATGTGCTGCAGATGGAGTCCACAGTGACACAGACATCTGGCATCCAGGTATTTGATTCTGTGTTTGCCAGCAGGCAGGGGCTTTCCAGAGCTTATTCACCCACTAATTTTTCACAGCAATGTCAGTGTTTTGTCCACACTTTTCTTTCACATGCTAATACAACATATTTTTTGCACTACTTTATGTAGACATCTTGCGGTGATTCGGCCCCACGTGGCAGCTAAATTCTCACCCAGCTGCTTGCTCTCTCTCCTGCATCAGTGGAACAGGATATGGTAAAGAAAGAGTAGGAATGAGAGAACTCATTGGCTGAACTAAGGGCAAGCAGATTGCTTACCAAGCATCACTTCAGGAAAAACAGATTGGCTTGGAGGAAAATTAACTTAATTTACTGCCAATTAATGTATATATGTGTATATGTGTATATATATATGTATATATAATTACTGTTTCAGATATTGAATAAAAGAAGAGAAACAAACATTTACATACATTTACACCTTTCCTCTCCCTTTTTCAAGACCAGCTTCACTCCTCCCCTGCTATTGCTGCATTTTACACTCAGCCCCCTCCATGAGGCAAAGCATGTGCAGGGTGTTGTGGCGGTGTGATTCCTCTCCAAGCACTTTCTGTCTCCTCTTCTTTCCTCTCCTCTTCCTCTCTTCTCCTCTAACCTTGGTGTTCCCTTTGCTGTTTCTCATGCCTTCCTGCTCCTCCTTCTCTCTCTCTCCCCCCACTGCTTGTGGGTCTTCATCTTTTCCCTGCACTCTCTTACATTCCCAGAGGTGCCACCTTTTGGATGACAGGCTCAGCTGTGTCCCATGGTGGATCCATTTGAGCCAGCTGGAAGCAGCTTTGTCTTGCGTGAGGCTGCCCTGTGCCTCTTTCCACAAAAGCCAGCCCTGCAGTCCCCTGGCTGCCAGCACCTTGAAACCCGAACAGAATGCACTTCCATATTCTGCAAAATGGGAAATACACTGTGAAGTTTGTTGTGGTTTGTTTGAACAGTGGGATTGCCTTTTTTTCTGAAGGAAAATCATGTTGGATAGGTGAGTAGGAAAACAATTTACTAGGGTTTATATCTAAGAAAAATCAAGATTAAACATATTTTTAATTTAGGTTGGAAACAGCTATGATTTCTGTGGCTTAATTTCTCAGTTTTGGGTCATGCCATAGGGAAAATTCTACCATTCTCGATTATTGTCTCCATAACTACTGCATTATTTTATATATTATAGTATTATACCCAAAGAACAACATTCTCTGCCACTGTCTTCTAAAAAGTTCACAGGGTCCTAAATTGCAAAGTCCTAAATTGATTTGAGTGTTGTTGACATGAGGCACTGTTTGCCATGTACCTGTGATATCTCATAGAGCTGTTACGGTCCTTATTCCTCATCTGCATAAATGGAGCAAGCAGCACAGATCCGGCTGGGTGACCTAAGTTGACAGAAGGCACTGCTTAGTATACTGGCTTTAGCCTGAAGAGCATTAGACTTTTTCATAGTAGCCAGTCTGTGACCACATTTTGGATCGGTGCTGGAAACAGTGAAGATAACACAGGGATGTTTTTGTTATAGATGAGCATTGCTTGCACAGAGTCAAGGCCTTTGCTCCCTCCTACCTCACCTCACCTCAGCAGTGTGGGGGCTGGGGTGCACAAGAAGCTGGGAGAGGGCACAAGACAGGACAGCTGACCCCAAATGACAAAAGAGATGTTCCAGCCCATATGGCATCATGGTCAGCAATTAAATCTGGAGTAAGAGGGAAAAAGGGAAGGTTCAGAGTTCAGGTGTTTGTCTTTCCAAGTAACTTGTAGTTACAAGTAGTGATGGAGCCTTGTTTTCCTGGGGATGGCTGAACACCTGCCCATAGGAAGCGGTGAATGAATTCTGAGTTGTGCTTTGATTGTGAGTGCAGACTTTTCTTCATCTATTAATCTGTCAACCCACAGGTTTTCTCACTTCTACTCATCCAATTCCTATCCCTATCACAATGTGGGAGGAGTGAACAAGCAATGTGTGGGGTTCAGCTTCCAGCCATGCTTAAACCACAACACCCAGTGAAAAAATTGGGGAGAATTCCAGACAAAAGAGAAAACCAGAGATGTTGGGGTTTTTTAACAAAATATCTACAGAGGAGTTATAATATCTGAAAAGACATTTGACTTTGCCCAGAGCACACTCTCTGCATGGCCCAGGATTGCCTTTTGCCAATTCGCTCATCATCCATAAACTGATTGTATTTATCCTTGGGCTTGGCTGTAAGATTGTGGCTCTATCTTCTGAAGATGCCATCTGCTTTTTACTGGCACTGGAGTCAGTCTGGCACCCTCACATAGATGGGTTTTCAGAAAAGAGAGCAGAGTGCTCAGTCCTGGAGTGCAAGGCTTGGGACAGACAGGGATCTGTCAGTGCAGGCAGGTATCTGCCCTGTCTCCAGGAGTCTGGTTGACCTATTGTCTCACATAGTATTGAGGGTTTTTCTTCTGGAGCACCATCTGATTCAGTAACATTTCAGCAGCATTTCCTTTTCACAACTGTCTTTCAAGAGCCAGAAAAGGCACTATTTTTTTGTGGATTATGTCCTTGATTTGCAAGACAAGATGTCAGCTCTAATGTGAGGACAGTTTTATCAGGAAGACCAAAGACAATCTGTCAGGCATGTGAAAAAATATTTTAAGACACATTTTTCTTTGGACACTATATTTTTTACTACTTCTTTAAGTACAATCAATATTGTATTGACAATTCTCAGTATGATAAGCCAAACTTTATGATTTTTTTTTTTTTTGTCAGCATTGTAAGTCATTGTTTGCAGTAGTTTAGCTGCTGGTGGATTTTCTCAGATTAACCAGTTTGAATTAATTTGCCTTATATGACATGACTCCTTTGAATATTATATTTTGTAACAAGAAAATGTGGATTTGATAACCTTTCTTACAGAATTAAACTTGTATTTGTTGAAGTAAGGTGATTCAAGATTTACCCTTCAGAATTTATTTAGATTTTGCTCTCTGACTAACATATGCATCACACACACATGAAGGTTTAATTGCAAGTATCTCTACCACAAATCTCTAAGCATTCACATGGTCATCTAATCTAGAGATTGCTCAGTGGTTTTTTTTTCCCTCAAGTCTTGCATCCATTTGGTTACAGCTTTACTAGGTGTGAGGATGAGGTTTGCCATATCATGGATATATGTAATTATGTAGAGAATTATAAATAAAATTTCAGGAAATTAGTTAATTCATTTCAACTAGAAAGAAGGTATAGTTTTGTCCATATAAAAATAATGGTCATACTAAAGACTAATATGAGCACAGGCTTTTATAAAGAAAAAAATAACATGGTAATAAAAGATTATAATTATTTTGCTTTGGTCAGTGGGGAGAAACTGAGAATTGGAAATCTGTCTCCTGCTAAGTTCTGGGCATTTGCAGCTTTAAAACTCCTTTAATGTTTGTTGCTATATGAATGTTAGTGTTCATTTAAAATTACAGATAATTTTTATCTCAGACTTTGCAAATTTAAGCACCTTAAGATCCTGACATTTTTAAAGTATATATACTTTAAATAGGTGTATATGTATATGCTACTATCTTTAGTTTACCATTTGATTTTGCAGGTGTTAGTTGACTGCTCAAATAGCAGCAAATTAAGTGAGCAACACAATGTACAGACAGGAGTAAAAGGAGTGTCTTCTGTAGCCAGACTGCCTTAAGCTGTTTAGAGAACTTCCCCTGTGGCTGGTTCAGATGAATGAGCATAATTAACATGAATCTCTAGTGGCATTGCAGATGACAAATGGATGGTTTTGTACTGAAAATCTTTGCTTTTATGTTACTAAGATCTGTTACTGTGATTGTTAATTTTTTTCCTTCTCTCAGTCTCACTTTGGGGTATCTTAAAAATAACAAAAAGATTCTTGCTCACAACATAATAACAAGTCAATGAGTTCTATATTAGGCTTATCATAAAATTCAGAGGTTCCATGAATAAGGTGTTCTAGCTAATGAAACAGAAACTGAAAAATCAATACCACTCAAGTAAATACAATGAAGGATCCAGTCTAACACCACTGAGGTTTTGACGGCAATAATTCAATTTTTTCTCCTGCAGAATTGGGATGATAGAAAACAGTCTATATATTTTGTAAAATAATGGCATGGCAATGTATGTTAAAACACTGAGATCTTCTTGTCAAATATCTAATTAAAACAGTAAGTGAGTCTAATTCAACTAATCAAAATATGTGGAAGCTACATTTTTCTCAGAATCATTAACTTTTTTTAACAGCAACATAGCTCTGGTTCAATCAAGTAAATCAACACTCCCATGAAAGGCACTTTGGTGGTAGAGGAGTTACCTAAGTACCACTTGCTATTGTGCTCAGAGAGTCTAGAAAACAGCTCAAGAGAGCTGTTATCAGAGGCAATACAGTTTCAGGAACCCAGGAAAAGCTGACAAAGACCCATCCTAGAAAAACAGTACTGGTTTTTCTAATATAATGTACAGTACAATGTCCTGATTGACATCAGCTCTTTTGTCAGACTGAATATTTCAATAAAATATTTGCCCATTAGAAAGAAAACACTTGAAAACACTCTGACTTTGTGGAGAGACTATGCTTTAGAGCTGTGAAAGTGGAGATGAAATATAGCACTACTCCATAGCCCAGTATTTCGTTTTAGCTTCTTAAGAAGTATTTTTAAATTCTCACTTCTGCTGTCTGTACTCTGTATATAAGCTCATATAAGCTTTTAGGGAAAATTTTAATTTTCATGTATTCAAACCTAAGAAGGCAATTCTCCAAAATCCCATAAACCACACAGCTTGCTCTTTCTCTTTTGGAAACACACATATTTTGATTTACAGACCTGATGGTCGGTCCTTAAATAATTTTATTCCAGAAGTTACTACTCCTCTCTCTGCATTGAGCTTAAACTCTTTCGTGAATAATCTTTTACTTACAGTCAATCTATTTTATTGGGCATCTCTTTTCTAGAATGATAGACCCTCTGCTACTGACTTTTCCTCCAGCGACAGAAAGAGATGACCAGACTGCAGTTTTATATTACTTAGCACTACAACCTCTGCTTCTCACTGTTGATTCTATAGGTAAAATATTCAGGCTTCTATTTCATTACTTCTCTGCTCAAAATCTGGCTAACTAGGGTAAATTCATTGGAGATGTGAGTTTGAACTAATCCAGGCAGAAAAGGAAATCTGAACTTGGGCCTCCTACTTTCCTCAGAAAATATTCTGTTACAAGGTATTTTAGAAAATACACCCACAGCCTCCTCCTCTTTCTGTTCTTTTTAGGAAAGTATCAATGAAACTCTACAGCCTTACAACTTAGTTCTGTCAGTTCATCTGAGAACACTATCTAGGCTGAAGTAAAACACTGAAATTCAACATCCTGGCTGGACCTGGTCATAAAATAGCAATCGAGCCACTTGAAACCAGGACAATTTCAAAGATTCATAAAATTCTGGTCAGTTCTGGTCATATGAGCAGCATAAAGACTTGCTATAAAGTGTGGTCTGTCTTTACATGGTAGCTAAGCAAGATTTTTCAGATTGACAGCTTTACCTTGGTGGGTGTATTCAGTTTAGAACATACAATGCTTTTAGATCTGGCCCTTGCAATGCAGCAGAAAGCATGATGGCTTTCTACAGAGTAAATTAATGGCTGCATAGACTAAAACACTTTACAAATAGGTAGTGATAAACTGATGGAGGAATTTAGTCCACTAAATGAGCAATAATACTCTACTTATCTAGGAAGCAAGCATGCTTAAATATTGCAACATCTATAAGCCACCACTGTCATAACAAATTAAAGCAAACACTTTCCTGCTTTGAATAAAGAGGCTGAGCAGCTACATGACTGCAGCCACATCACTTAACACAGGAAGACACATTACAGCAGTCAGCATTTTTTAGAAAGCACATTTTTGTAGCTTTTTGTTTTCCCTACCCTTCTTTAATACATCTCTGCTCATCAGAGTTGAGGGACATTGGCAAAAAAAAACTTGTGAGAAGATTTGTGCCAAATTAATTCCCTATGACCACTGCAGTTCCAATTAGGATGTTACACTGTAATTTTTTGACACTGCAAGTCCTAGTCACAGCCTAAGGCCTAACCACGTACAGATTTAACAAGGAATTTAATCTGTACACATGAATGCATTTATGCATTAGAGCTAAGTCTTTACAGTCATATCATTAGCATAGTCACAATCTTCTTCCAGTTGTGGTTACACTGGCTGAAAATTACTGTCACTAGGTCCAGAGGCAACTGTTGTCTCTCTGACCTACCACGTGAGTATTCCCCAGGACTTTCTATAAAAATTTAAAAAAAAAAAAGGACTGCTTAAAAAAATTAAATAATATATGCATGCTAATCTGGTTTATATGGACAAAAGTGGTCCCAAAAGCACCTGAATTGAGGGTATCTAAGGAGGCAGTAGCCTCTGGCCCCAGTGCTCTGGAAATGTGTAACTGGTTAGCAGGGTAGCAGCAGGAAGAGAAACTGTGATGACACTTCCTTATTTTTTTCTCTCTGTAGGTTTAAGAAAGATATTGTCTGGTCTGAGAAACCCATTCAATCTTTTTTAGTTATTTATTTACCCACTTATTGTTAAGTCCAGTAAGAATTTTGATTTATCTGAAATTTCATTTTGCCCAGCTGAGATAAATGCCCTTGACACCCCCACAAATTAACAGAGATTAGTTGTGAGAGACATCAATCTGAATAATCTTATGTGTAGAAATGCCACAAGACTATTTTGCAAACAAAATCATTTACAGTTGTTACACTACTGAAAACTGTTAATCGTCTCTGAAATTATGTTTTTATCTCACATACACAATAAACAAGGAATCATTTAAGAAATCCCAAAAATGTAGAACAAAGCCATGCCAAATTGCGGTAGCGCAATTGTGGCCAATTATAAAGCCCAATATGAATTTTTGTGTCTATGTATAATATTCTATCCACTGTCTCATCAAAGCTTCAGACTAATTAAGAGGAAGACATTTTGGTAGTGAGCCAAATTAGTTTTAGATAAGACATAAAGAGATAATATCTCCTCTCTAAGTAGAGAAATGCCCAAATACAAGCATTCAAAGAAGTTGTGTCATACTAATCCTTTTGAGTCATGAAATAAAATATTGTGATGAGAATAAGTTTGAAGAATGGATTAAAAACCAGGTGCTGTTTTAAACCTGAAGTAGAAATAGCCAGTTGTGTTTAGTTGGCTTATATACACTGAGAAAGAGAGGAGAGATATTAACTCAATTGACTAAGAGCTATTGTGCAACCTAGTAAAGACTCAAGAATCTAAGACAGGAAGGAATTAAACTAGGCACACAAAGGAATTAATGGAATTTTTAAAATGAAGATTTTTAGCTATGAAGTACTTATTATTCAATTTTTAAACTTGTTTTTCTTCATTTTATTTCTTCATTTGGACAAGTTATAATCCTGAGCATTTGGTATGTAGATAATACTTCCCTGAAAATTTGTAATAAAACAAACATTTGAAATTAAACTATTAGTAAAATGGTTTATAAAAGGACTTTTTTTAGATAACTATGGTAGCAAACACTTATGCTCCATTTCTTTTTTTCAAATTCACCAGTTGAAGAAGGTTCTGATAAAGGATTTTGATCAAGTCCCTTATATAAAGCTATTGAGGAAGCTTGGTGGTTGCTTGATGAAAAGCAAATTGTATTTATGCATTTAAATATACATATTAAATATTTAATAACAATCAATGGTCAATTCACATATTTTGTAAGTAGTTACAGTGTCTTGCAACAGGGAGTAATTCTATCAGCCCTGCTCTAGGAATATTTAAGCATATCAACAGTTTGATAGGAGGAAAACTCACATTAGTAAGGTCTTTTGCAGTGAAAAAAATCCAACTTATTTAATGCAGAGTACTCAGAGAAATGTTTATATATATTTTTTATCACCTAAGGGACATGCCTGCACTTCAAGATTTCAAATAGGTAAACAATAAAGACGAGAGCAGAAGCCAAAAGCTAGTGGTTTTTAAAGAGATCTAAGTGCCTTGAAGATACTGTTTCTGCATATATGCAAAGAAAATACATGGTGCAGCAACATGTGATTTATTTATCTGGTATTCTGAAATGAAGGATCTTTATTTTATTAGAGATGTTTTGACTTTCCTGATGTATTGCATTGCACAAGATTTTTTATTACAAAATGAACATATTTCTCTTTTTGGGTGGGTATCCACATTTGACACTGCACAAAAGACATAGAATGCCATCCAGCAAAGCTTAAGATGGGCCAGGTCAGGCACAGATAAATTCAGTGCCTCCATTAGCCACAAGCTGTGTGCTCCAAGAGTGATAGTTTCATGCTCCAAGAGCAATGAAACACGTGACACATCAACTGTCCTACCCCCTCCCAATCATTAAACTTAGATAAACTTTCATTTTCAGAGCTCGAAACAGAAGTACCAGTGTTCTGTTACCTAATCCCCACTGTCTGGTGTTCTTTTCTCTAGAAAATTACCCTTACTTTTATGCTACTTGCCTGCAATTCTATGAGCAAGAACATTGGTAATAACTAGTAAATCTCTTGTTCATTCATCCTGAATTGCAAGGAGTGGATACTATGAGTAAAGGAAGCCAGGAATAATTTAGCACCTATTTATCATGGAAATAAGAGTTCTTTATAATCAGACCTTCAAAGATCAGAAGGATAATGATCTCAAAATAGGGCTTCAAAACATATCATTACTATGCATAAGGATCCAGACAGATCCATCATTAAAACATGTATTACAAAATCTGTGCTAAAAATTTCATAGCATTGATCCAAGAGACTTATCAATCATTATGATCACAAAGGACTACTCAAGGATAACTGAAGAAGAGCAAGTAATGCCACCAAGGTGATGAATTCATGAGTGAATGAGTATTTGATGCAACACAGATGAGTTTTCAGGTGTATCTGAATAGAACTAGGCTTGAACATTGAAAAAAGAGTTCCTTTTGCTGAGACTGAACTATGGAAAAAGTGCAGATGAGCTTGGCTGGTTTTGAAACTTAATTGATATAAACATAGAATATGGAAGTAGCAGATGTCTTGCATAAGTTCAGACTTGGAAAAGTGTTCACATTAGCTGATCTTAGAAAAATAAAAATTCCTAATTGGGCAGAGAGGTCGAGATAATACTTTTGTTAGCAAAACTGTATATAGCAAAACACCCGAGTTTTAATGACACAAGACATTAAATATAAAGGTTTCCTTTTCCTGGTGTCAGGTCAGGCAAAAGAAATTTTAAAAAGCAGACATCTGTAGAAAGGCAAATGCAAATTTCAAGATTGCATTGAGATAAGTATTTTCATATTTAGTGGTTTAAGAATGGCAAAGTGTCAATTACATCAGGCCTGTAGCAAAATTAATCTTAAGAAATAACAGTACAATCAGGAAGATAGCATTGTCTTATTAATCTGGAGAACATACATTCAGCTTTTCCTGTTTCTTTGGAAAGAAAATAATTTAAATTTTCAACTCAGTGGCAGCCATAAATGTCAGTAGCTTAGCACCCCATAGTTTTTAGAGTTAACGTCTCTCTGCATTTTTCATTGTTGCATTATGCCATAGAGGGTTTGTTAGTACCGTTCAATAGCATAAAATCATAGAATCATAGGAAAACTGAAAAATATCTCAGAAGTTCATTTGAGAGTGTTCATGCATAAAAGAAAGACCTTTTCTTTAATATCTTTAATGCTGGACAGATCCCTCAGGCTTTCCAGACATCCAGTTTCAGTGTTCAGTTTCGCTGGAAACTTCTAAAAATTTCTGCCGAATATTTTTCTTTTCTGCAGTTTGAGGCCTTTATTTCGAGTCCTGGGCTTAATGAATTGAACCAGCCTTCTATTGTTTATCTTAATTTTATTTTGTCTTCTCTAGCTTTAAATATATCAAAATGTCCTTAATGTTTCCCCACACTCTAGAAATTTTTAATTATGTAACTAATTAAAAGAGTAACCACAATGTTAAAGCTGAAGTAGAAACATGCTAAAGAGCAAGGTAGACTTCACTCTCTGACTAAATAATGAAAGACAAACCATGAATCATTATAGGTTCACTCTGTGCATTCTCTAGAAATAGTTTAAAATAGATTGACCAAGGGTACAACATCTCCTTCTAGCATATTGGGATTACTTACCGAGCTATTTGGTGTTGTTATGCCAATGTGTTATGCCATGTTTTTGGATTGTCCATACTATCCTCATCCTTATCTCTACTCCATTGAAATGAGAGATGAGGGCAGAGGAGAATTCACAAATCTGACTTCAATTTTGAGTATTATGGACCTAAAAGAATTTGGACAGGTCTTTGAATTATTTTCAACCTCAAAATGTTGGAGCTGCCAATGTCCATGTAGTGACAGTGAAAGAAAGCTCTATCAAGTGTTTTACACTTTTAGAGATACCTCTGTCATTCTCATTGCATGTCCAGAAAAGATTTGGCAGCAAGGAGGGAAGCCATCCTCCTCTCATCCTATTACCAATATCTACTAATGTATCACACAATCTCCATGCAGCTCCTCTTCCTGCATCAATATCATTCTGGTATCCAACTCCTATACTAAAGTATGCAGACTTTTACAGATCTAGTGACCTCTCTGTAAATTCTTTGCACTCCTTAGAAATAAAGCAACTGACAGCAAACTGAAGCAAAATAGACAAAGGCATTGGACCCATGTGTGCCCTTTTCTATTACTAGAGACTCCTTCTAATGCAGCTAAGATAGGCCAATGAATTTGTTTCTTTGATTTTCAGCTAGCACACTTGATATCTAGCACACTACAGTTTACTTTTTGTTTTCTTCCCCTGGTATAAACTTGGGATAGCACTTATAACAAAAGCTGATTGACGCATGAAAACCGGGCAACTTTGTTTCATGGCATTAAAAGTATCTCTTGTCCCTTCATTCTCTTCTCTATTGGACATTAAGTAACACGAAATTAGTTAATTAATCACTATTACAATTTACAAGTTTGGTTTTTTTTTCTTTTGTAGTAACTCAGTAAGCATGTGAGGGTTTTTAACCAAGGAACTCCTTCTTACCCATTGCTATATTTCTGCATTCATAGTCTTGGTAAGAAATTAATTGACTCTGATCTTTGAGAGTAACTGAACAATTACTCTGAACACTTTCTCGAACAGCCAGACTCAGCCATGCTGTGAGTATACTCACAACACATACACGTGGCATGGGAACCACATCCACTTGCCTTGCAATGAGTAGGGCAAAAGTTATGACCGAGAGGGGAGGCTTCTGTTTTTCATCAAGCAGATTCAATACACATCCTCACTGCAGAGAGCTAGCACATGGCACCACAAAAGGTGCAGTTACCTAACAACTGAACTGTGGAGCCCTAAATGAGTAATTTCCCTGATTTTTGTAAGGTGCTCCAAAAATTGTAGCTCATTAAACACTCAGCTTGGGTTTCATGTAGAAGGTTAGAGGCACCACCCATACATAACCTTGCACAACAGTTGCTTAGTAATCATTCCAGCATGTGTTTTCATAGCATGAGTCTCTGAAAAAAAAAAAAAAAAAAAAAAAAAAAAAAATTCAATTTCTCTATAAAAAGGGTAACAAGGCTCAAGAAAGGTTTAGATACCAAGTCTTACAAGGAAGGGCTGAGGGAGCTGGGTTTGTTTAGTCTCAAGAAGAGGCTCAGGGAAACCTCATTGCTCTCTACAACTGCCAGGTTGGAATGAGATGAGGGCTCATCTCTTCTACTGTGCCTGCAATAAGAAGACCAGAGGAAATGGCCTTCAGCTGAGAAAAGGGAGACTCATATTAGGAATGAGAAAATATTTTTTCACTCTTAGGGCAGTCAGCCATCGGAAGAGGTTGACCAGGAAGGTGGTGGAGTCACCATCCCTGGAGATGTTTTAGAGGCATTCGGGCTTACAGTGACAGTGCCCAGTGGCTGGGCTGGATCCTAAGGGCTTCTTAAAATCTACGTGATTCTATGATTTTATAAGACTGCAATCGTTCAGTTTTGAGGTTAATATTGGAGACAGCAGAAACAACAAGTGAAACCTCATTGATATCTTTGCAAACAAATTAATTTCCATGATGAGAAAAGAGCCTAGGACTTAGCTAGAAAAATATGAGTAACTAATAAAAGAAACTTGAGGAAGTTTAAGTGTTTTACTATATAAGTACGCCCTGTCCTTAATTTATCTGTCTGACTTCAGCTTTATTTATTTCCATTTCTTAGACTGATAAACCTTTCTGCATTTAAGAAAGTTACACCACTTTTTCTTCACAATAACTCTTAGCGAGTTCCAATTTTCTTATGCTGTACAGTGCTACAGGAGTAAAAAATTCACTAAAAATAGCAAAAGTACTGAGTAGTTTTAATGCTATAGAAATACGACATTTTTTTTCCTTAACAAGATAAACTTTTACTTCCTTTTAAGAACCCTAATATTCACATGAGATCTCAAGTAGAAATAGTAAGTGTTGTCATACTTTCAATTATATGAGCAATATGAGGAAAGAGGTGGAGGTAGACCTCTATTAGTCTGTTGCTTCTCTTTCTAACATCAAAAATTATTTAGAGAAATAAATACTATAATCTATCATTCAATCTAGAAAAGATACTACAGATGTAAAGGAGAGTAGAATGCCCAGAGTAGGCACACCAAAATACCTGTAAAAAATGCTTTAAAAATATATTAAATTCTGAAATATTTGTCCATAGATACAATAATGAACCTCAGCACACTAACCTGCTGGTTACCCAGACTGAAGACTAAGAACTTGATGTGACATGAACTCTCCCTAAAGGAAGTGTATGTGAGTCTCATAGAACACAGTAAATAAATTAAATTAAATATTCTTGAGAATACCTTGCCTATAATTTCACCATTTAATTCTCTCAATTATTATATCTCATTTACCTCAACTGTCAGGATTGTACTTTTAAACTCCCAGAGATCTCCACTTTCTATACAAGTTTTCACTATGGCAAAAGCTCAGTTGATTGAAATTAGCAGTTTCCTGCATCATTTTGCTTCACTGACTATTCATAGTTTTAGAAAATAATGTATTTTACAGTATACTGTTATTGAGCTTCAAAGAAATAAAACATTAAGCTGACTAAACTGATAAATTTTTGGTAATATTATACAGCACAGAATCATTATGCTTATTTTTCTTGCTAACTACAAATGATAATTATATTTCAAGTCACCATAAAAATCTATGACAACAAATAATTCTGCAGTCATCCAGCTAACACATCGATAAACTAGTTTCATTATAGTACCACCAACTACAAAAGCCATAATAAGAAAATACAGTATATTTGCCAATGTCACAAATGAGATTATATAGCAGGTTTTTTTGTAATGCACAAGGTTTTTTTTTTCTATTTGATGTAGAAGTCAATTTTACCTTTCAGTTTACAAGTTTTCTGTACATAATTATTGCAAGAGAAGTAAACAATATTATTAAATTGCCTATAATGCTGTGAGCAGAATGTGGGAAAAGGTTATTACCTACTTATTAATCCTGAGTTATGTAATCACAAGATAACAGAAATATAGTTTATGTTTTGAATTAGATAATGGATAATCCACTAATGTTCTGATGGGACATTTGCCTATGAATGGTGACGAATGTACTAAAAGTTACCCATCTGGAGTATGCATACTGCAAGAGTTTTAATTATAAGAATAATGCACTTATTCATATTTGTTGGTACAATATCAGCTAAAACAGAAAACTTAAATATTCCTGAAAAAATATGCACAAGCACAGCACTAGAAAAGATTTCATACTTAGCAGATGGCTAGTTCTGCAGAGATGCTTTAACAGATGGTTGGCATGAAGGTCTGAAAAAACGTTTACTAGAGTCTGGAAGTCTGAAAGTTATGATCTTACCAAACAAGACTCCTTCTCTATTCCCATGAAGGTAATGTGTGGCATCACACTGTTGCAAGTAAATAATATCTTTTTTATCTCATATCTAAAGGCAACCATCGTTACCACTTTCTAAAACCTAGCACAAGAGTTTAAAAAACCCATAGCTTCCTTATCACTTGCTGTTGCTTGGTTTGTTTTTTATGACTAGTGAAAGCATGTGTGCCTGTGCCTAAACTTGACAGCAGACTTTTCCTCCTAAATTTTGAGAATCCTCCTGACTATGAAGTGCACGTGGCATTCGAACCATAGGTATCAACTCAAAAGAAACATCACACCCTTCTGGGGTGCTTTATTAACTCCATTGTCAAAGCTGTTCCAGTGTAGACAATAACCCTTGTAGAAGACAATAACCCTTGACGTCCCTGAAGATTAAAAGGCTTGAGATTATTAGATCTTTTGTAAATTCTACCATCCGCATGAAAACTTCTTTTTTAAGGAGAAAACATAAAATTTAAATACAAACCCACAAACTTTTTTACATTTTATGATTGCACATAATTTCCATTGACTCGTAAAAAAAACAAAGACTCAGTGATAGCTAATGATGTGAAATTCCTGTTGAAGCTTGCTACATACTTGCAAAAATCACCACAGAGGTTAACAGAGAGGTAAGCTGTCTTCAATACAGCTAAATTTGACACCATTTTGCACAGAAAGAAATCCATAAAGCAAATGGAAGATTCTTTACCAAAATGAAACAATGTCTATCAGTAAGAATGAGTTTTAGTCTATTTATTCCAAAGGTAGTATGATTAAACATTAGTTATATGGTCATTTGAGATGTCCAGTTTTAAAAAACAACTCAAATACAATGATTTCCTGATTTTGCTTCCCAGTTGCGTCTATGAACAAAGCTACCTCTCACTTCAAGAAAAACATGTATTATCTTTTATTCTTAACCATTAGAATTCACGTGTATTCTATGTCCTGCCTCATCTCTAGATGTCATAAACTTTAAGAGTTTTTTGGACACTGTCCCTCATTCTTTTGGGAAACAGAGGCATTATCAGTGCAAAAGAGATCTGACCAACCTGAGAAGTTGAGTATGTCCCTGCTTATTGCTAGGGATGTTGGACTAGATGACCTAAAAAGGTTCCTTGCAGTCCAAATCATTCTATGATGTTGTAACTCAAACTGATTTCAGTAGTTTTCATTAACAACTTAACCAAAAGAAGGTAAACAGTGTGATAGGTGGAGGACTGTTGAAAACTATCAAGTACTAAATCCAAACAAGTAGAACTCTTGCATTTTCAGTAATGAAAAAGATAAAGAGGGCCAAATTCATTACATGATTTAGGTACAAACATCTAGGCGGCCTCACATGATTAATCCAATTATATATGAATGTATTAATAAACTGTAATATGTTCTCTCACATGGTTCATTATAAACAGATACAGGCTGTGATGGTGGCAAACTTAATTACGTTATAGACTATTTTAATTTACAGGTTATCATAGAAAAAGAAGGCTTTAAAGAATTATCTACATTTGCCAGATAAATTTAAATTATAATAATTACAGTAAAATCTATATTAGATACTTGATAGCTACATTTTCACATTGCATTGTGAAATCAGTTATTCTTCACAGTAACAGTTTTAGTCCTCTCAGAAATTAAAATCGTGTGTTAGTATTGAATTTTACATTTAGCTCTTGTTTATTTTGATTATTTAGTGAAAGTGAAAGATTCCTTTCACTTATAAAATCATGCAGTAGCTACTCTTAATATTGTACAGTAATAAATACTGTTCAATTATGAAAATATTTCACAAAGGGAAAACATTTCACAAAGGGATGGATCTTCACTGATTTTGTGTGTCCAAATTAGCCTTGAGTATCATCCCATTTTACACAAAATATTTTAGGCAGATGAGATGAATTGAGGGTATCTATCATTTTCACTATGGAGATACCCTAGATAGTCACTTAGATCAGATATCTTTACTTAGGGGTGAGCAAAAGGGACTGATGCAACATGTGAACAACAGTATGAAGACACAGTGGTAGGAAACAATTTTTTCGGAAATAGAGAGGTTAGGAAGTGTAAGAGTTAAGCATTTCTACATATAGGAACACCTGCATGATGCAAATAATTTAAAAAAAAGAAAACACCAATGCAATTTCAAAGATACACAGATCCAAAAAATCCTGCCTGAAAAAAATCCTGTGACCTTAAAGCATCTCTTAAGTTTTTTTCCACCAAGTCCAAAAATGCTAGCACCCAGGGTGATATTAATGTTACATCACAACTCCCAGACCCAATTCCCTGGCATTCTCATTCCCAGTGAGTGCTGCTGCACTGCAGCATTATTTCCATAGAAACACTTCTAAATATCAGTACTTCTGCTGACTTAGTAGTTAAGCTTGTGCTAAAGTGTTTTAGAGTGTATCCATTTAAAAGATTCTTTATGCCTATAAGAAGACCCTCTTTGCTACTTTAACTTCCTGAGTTGTAAAGTCAAAGAATGTTTATTACTTGATACAGAAATGCTTGAGAAAACAGTTTTACCTCTGTGCTGATCATTCTTGTGTATTGACTGATAAGTGTTTCACTCAACTTTTAGCACGTATTCTTCTTCAGCATATGACTCCTATACTGGTATTTTTTAATCTGTGGAAATAGCAATGGCAATTAATTACCAAGTAGTTCCTTGTTTATGTACCGAACATATATAATTAGAAAAAATAATTGCAATATAACAGAACTATTATAAAAATCAAATTTACTATTACTTTATTTCACTGAGAAAGATTATATAGTAGTAGACTATATTGTATCTTTTATGATAAAAAACTACCACCATTACATCTTAAACTTATTTCATTTGATCATGTCAAAGTGCTTCATGAACAATTAATTAAGTTTTACAGCAAGTCTCAAAGGTACGTTAGGCAGAGTAAAATAATTAATCCTTCTGTTCTTTTCTGTCAGGTCCATTAGGATTTGATTTTGAGTTTAACTGTCCTTGTTATTGTCTGCTACTGCAAACAAATGCATAGCTCTTCAGCTTTCCACCTACCAGATCTGAGGAAGGGATTTTCCCTGATAAGCCACCACATATGTTATATGTCACAAGCTTTTCCATAGAGAAATACACTGAATTAAAGAATGTTCTTCTGCTCCATAGTATGTTTATTTTTTCTTATATATTTGTGTGACATACTGGAATGTATTGACACGGTTGCAGAATACATTTATAACAGGATTATTGAACTGCATGCACCCTAAGCAAAATTTCTTTCTTTTTTTGTCTTTTTTTTTTTTTTTTTTCTGATTGAATTGAAATTACAGTCAGAAATATTCTAACTTGGAAAAATTGCTTCAGAATTTCAGCAGTCCTCAGCTCATTTTCCTCTCATCATCAAAACTTCAAATAATTAATCTTGCTACTAATTAAGGTATCTTTCACTAAGAAAAGTAGTGTATTACAGGAGACCAGGGCTGTGTGCATCATAGAAAATACAGTTCGGGTAGCAACATAGAAACCATTTCTTGTAAGTGCCATTTTGTTATATGAAATGCTCACTTTCTATCTTTTTGTTTCAAGGCAAATTAGCAAGAATTAGCAAGCTTTATGGAAAATGTTAGTCTATTAATATTTTTGTACAAAATCATTTTCAGCTGAATATTATGTTTGATGTAAATGTTTCTGTCCAAAAGTATATCTGATGTTTTACATGCAGAAGAACGCATAGATAACTGACTAAGTATCAAGAAAATAAGCTCAAAATTGTACTGCATGGATCTTGGTCTTTGTAGAACCAGCTACACTTCTGGCTGGATTCTGGAAATAGATCTTTACCGTTCTACAACTCATATTTCAGTAGTGCTGAAAACCCAAAATTTAGAAATGGATAGGGAGAAAAAGGAGCTATTCCTGAACACTCTATTCTGTCTAATCCCTTCAGAAGAGAGAATGGAATTAAGAAAACTAATACATGTGTTTGATAAGAACTTTGCTTTTACTTCATTCTGCTGAGACTAAAAAAATTCTTGTGTAATATTCCACAGTAAACAGTTTCAATATTTTGAAGCACCATTCAGCAACCAAATTTCAAATGCTCTACAAATGTTTATTACAAGAAAGATGCCAATGTAACAATCTCACAAACGTTATTTTTTAGATTACTGTCATAGATCATAAATGAATCATAAAAAAATCAGCATCCTGAAAGCTAAATTTTATATTTGCAAGGTAAATGGTGAATTACTCAAAGCAGTATTTGGCAATAGACTTCCTTCATACCTTTGCTAAACAACTTTGAGTATCACTTTCCTGAAGGTGAAAAAAGTCAAGCAAATCAAAACACTTTAAAAATACAATTTTTCCAGCATGAATGACAATTATTTTGTTAAAAGGCAAAAATATAAATAAGGTATTTATGATGCTCAGGGAAATCACAAATATTCTTTGACAGAACACACGCTCTCCCTTCAATGAAACAAGTAGTTGCCACCATTGGCAATACTTCAACAGCTCATAGCTTGGTCTCATGAATCAGGCTCAAGGATCAGGCTTTCCTTCCCTCCTACTTCCCATAGTACTTCAATATTTCACCCTCACTTTTTTGCCACCAAACTGCCAGAGTAAAACACCACTCCCTTGCAACCTTAGCAAATGCCCTCTCTCTTGCCAGCCATGTAGATACCAATAGATCTCCTGCAAACATCTGTACAAAGGCACCCACCTGAGCTGCTCTCAGAGTTACTCAGATTGCTAACTCTGTGAAAAACCTCACCTCACATTTCACAGAAGTTCACGTAGCTAGCATGAGTATTAATTAGTGTAGACCAGCTCACACAGTTAATGGCATTTACACCACAGTCTGGGAACTTACTTCTTAAAAAAGAAAACCAAAACCAAAACACACAAACAGAAGAACCCACCAAAAAAACAACAGATAAACCAAACAGGCTGGTTTTAGCCCAATTTAATTTAGTCATAGCATGGACGTAATACTAATGGCTTTGAACATTTTATAGTCTGACAGTTGGATCGGCTCAAATGGAGCCATGGATCACATGGCCAGTGGTGCTGTGCTGTATGCATAATTTTGCCATCCCTCATCCCCCTAGCTTCATTTTGTTCTGCTTCAAGTATCTAGCTAAAAGCATAAATTATGAGCCTTTTGGGAAAATGCCTCTCTTACCTGACAAAAATAGATGTCTCTGGATCTGGGAATTAAAAGCATTTGCAAAAGGCTTCTTCATGCATTTTTTCTGAAGTTGCAGTAGTGGCAGAAACTTATTAATTTGCTTAACTAGTCCTAAATTTTAAAATATACTTATTTTCAGTGGAAAGACATAGTTTCCCGTCCAGTCTCTACTTAGTTAGAAAACATTTCATGATATGCTTAAAAGAAAATGAGAGGTAAGCATATCTATAGTGTATATCCATTGTTTGTTCTCACAGCCTCATGTTTAAATATTAATTTTATAGACTTAAATCCATTTGCTCCAAAGTTTCCCTTGTTGCCTTCTTTATTCCACATTGAACTGAAGTGGGTAAACTAAATATTTTCCAAATAAAAAAATAATAATTGAATTTACCTTCAGGTCCTCTTGAAGCCAGCTATGTGCTTCCTGGCTATGCTACACTTCTAGCTAACTTTCATATGCATACTAACAAGGTCTGGCAAAGCGTGAACGACTCCCAGTGAATGCAGTTGTGCAGAGCCATTGTTGTTCAGTCAATAATGAGGGCAAGGGAGCAGGAAGTAGAAGGAAAAAGGTTAGGGCAATAGCAGACATTTTTCCAGTAACTAAATTTACAATAACTTTTAAAAAGCAAAAGATGACAGGAAAAGCAGCAGAGGCCGTTCCTTCTTCGCCAGAAGTCCTCTGACTCTCTGCTGAATCACATGGAGCATAACTACTGCCCTTTAACTCCTCACATTGAGCCTTAGTAGGACTGAGGTGACTCATTCCCTGCTTTATACAGCAACTGTAACACAAAATTAATTTCCCCATGCAGAGCTTCGACCTTCAAAGTCTGTTCTAGCTATTAGAAAGCACTGTCTCCTTTTATGCCACCGGAGATATAAGTGACTGAAGATTTTTAAACACATGTCCTGCAACACATATCTATTAATATACCTGTTTTACAATCTTATCCATGTATGTGAGCACCCATTCAGTGACTATTCTTACAACTTTATGTATAGATTCAATATAATGCCTACTCATAATTCTCCTAGACACATGCTGAACATAGTGTGATATTGAACTTGATTAGCAGAAATTTGTCAATCAAGAAAAAAAATCCCAGAATTGTTCATTAATGACAGTAAAAGAGAGGTTTTAATTCCAATAGAAATATTATTATCATAAGGCTATAAACCTTTATTCAAAGCTGTGCAAAAAAAGGAATATTACTTATTGTACCAGTAAAAGACTAAAAACGTGCAAGTTTTTAGTTACCACCATTGGAAATACTTCAGCTACTTGTAGCTTGGTCTCATGGATCAGCCTCAAGGATCAGAATTTAATCACAGTGCTAAAATTATTATAGTGTGGCATTTCTACAAGGAAAGAGATTTTCATCCAACGATTCAAATAATCTTAAATTTTTTCTTGTGGCTAGGGCAAACTAAGATATTATAGAATGTGCCTAGTTTTATTTTAAAATAGTGTCTTCCTGCAAGAGAGAAAACGATCTATATTTTGACCTATTCTTTTGTCAAGGATGTAAATATAACTAAAATAATCAAAGAAATTGTTTCAATGAAATGTTTGACTGACTGTGCACACTGCCAGTGTTTATCACAATAACACACAGTCCAACAACAACTTATCCTTTAAAAAGGCAGTGCTGGTAGCCTCCTCCCTGCACATCAGGCTCAACCCTAAAGACATGGGCATGGCTTTGAGGAGATAGAGACTTGCCCTGATGTAGCATCACTGGGGCAGGAACTGATGGCCCTGGGGGCTTAAAGAGGGGCCCTGGTGGAAGGATGGCCCAGGTCTGAGCACGGTGGATGGAGGGCAGAAAAGGTTGGGAACAGCAAGAATTAGCAGTACCCTCGGGATCCTGACAACCTCAGTGCTGGGCACTATTTTCCATGCAAAATCACGACCAGTTATTGCAGCTCATCCTTCTGGCCTTTGGTACTATGGACAGCACCTACAACAGCAGCATTTGTATATGACTCAAATGGGGAGGAATTTTCCACAGGAAACAAATGCCTGTGACTATATATTTAGATCTATTCTTAATTTATTGTAGTACAAACATATTCCTACTGGTTAGGAATTTTTCAAATGTAAAGTTAAAAAAACATAAAGTAATCTTTTTCAGGACAAATTCAGACTCAGTTAAAAATTTCTCAGTTCTCACCCCCTCCAGTTCTCACACCTTTTACAACAGAAGATACTGAAAAAACAGGTAGTACAACAATTTCCCACATAATTCTGTATCATGAGGAGAAGGAAGCATTCCTCTTTTTCAATTCACACAATCCCAGTATCAATTTTTTTCCCACTTAGCTGTCAGAATACACATAGTGAAAAGAATAGGATTATACAAATACCTTAACCACTTCACTATTTTGTTTTTGGGCATACAATTGTAGTATTTAATTTATCTTGTTTATAAATTGGGTTCATTTTCAGATGAACATTTCTGCCTCCTCTTCCCCAATGCTTTCTCACTCCAGTTTTCATGCAATTTAAATGAGACTCAAGGATGGATTTCTTGATTAGCTTATGCAAAAGCTGCATGCAGTGTTCTGCATTGCTCATTGCTAGTTGAGGGATGGAACAAAAACAAATAAATATGCACCTCTCACTAAAGCTAAAAATAAAATATATCTTTTTGCAGTTGACTTGGCGAGTCTCATTTAGAGTTATGGGACTTCCCTCCCTCCCTCCCTCCCCAGCAGTATTTGGGTATTTGCTTACCATGGATTGCCTGCCTTGCCTGTACACTGCATGATAATGTTCCATGGGCCAGTTTTAGGACACCTAATCAAACAACTTAGGTTGAAAAGCATTTAGAGAGATTATACTCCTACAATACCTTCAGACACGGTTATTAGAATGATGTGTGGACTTAAACTCACCCATAAAAGGACCCAGTGACCTCTCGAACATTATGGGTACTTTCACTCCTAATTTGGGCCCCTCCACTGATCCTTTGAAGAAAGTTATGCTATATTTTCACCACTGTACTAAACCATCAAGATCCTCACAAGTATAAAGTAAGTGTGCCAAATCACAGAAAGTGGTGTTTTAAAAAATGTAAATATATTTTCATCTTCTGGTTTATATATCAGTAGTGTGTGGTATCTTTTCCCATCACTGCCTAACCATAACCAAATTGGCATGCCATAAACCTGCACTGATTTGAAGGAAAAATAAAAACAAACCAACATTTCTCTCAACTAGAAGTAGTTCTCCCTAATGACAAATTGTAAATTTTTCCATCAGATTTCCAAACTGACTTTTCCAAAACTATCTACATTTTTTAATACTAAGAATTTTCTTGTTATGAAGGAAATAAGAAAAATTTCTGTTCATCCATATTCTCTTTTACATTTCTAGTGCAGACTTAAGTGAAAACACAGATCTACTGCTCAAGTAATCACTTTGAAAAAACATGTTCTCATAAATCATTCTAAAAATGATGTTTCTTTCACTAAGAGATTACACAAATAGCAAATCTGTATTTTGTGACAGCAGTTCCTGAAAAATACTAACTTAAATCAAGCTAGTACAGTCTAAAATACACAAAATAAGCTAACCTTTTATTTCAAAAGTGCCAATGATACAAAAATTCACATTAATTTATGGTATTGAAAATAGAGTTCCTTGGCACTGTCAAGAACAACCACCATAGAACTACATTCATTTGACTGGATTAAGAAAATACTGCTAGCAACTGAATGAACTTCTTCTAAAATTATCCTCTGGGAATTTGCAGATCTAGTCACCTGAAAAGTCCTAATTGCAAACATCACATGTATCTGCTGCTCAACCTACATATGATAGTAAAATGAAAATTATTAGGAGAGACAGAGAACCCAACAGCCTTGCATGGTGATAGTTTTGTAGGAAGTAGCAAGGCATGAATCTCACAAAAAAAGTCTCTGTCACAATTGAATTGTTAGTAAGAATAGAGGTTACAAGGCAAGCTCTCCTTCTGTCCTATTCCTCATCCCTTTCTTTTCCACTTAATCACTCCATCTTCACCACTCTACTCCCCAGCTACCTTTTATTTAATGCTACTGACTGTCCACTCTGAAATGCCCATCACTGAGCTACAGGATGATGTGGCTATAAGAAGAGCTGGTAAATATAAAGATGCACAGAGAGAATTGAAGAGCAGCTGCTTTTGCTGTAGCAAACCCCTCTTGAAATGTATTATAATATGCTTTTCTTATCTTTAAAAATAGGTCAACTTTCATTTCAAAACAGATCTCAAAACTTCAGAATCAAGACACAATTGTCTAAAACCTACTTGAGTTTCTGGAGGCAGAAAACCTGGACATGTTAAAGAAAGCAAAGGGATGAAGAGTGGATATGAGAGATTCTGTTTTCTATCTTGAATAAACTGACAAAATGAGCTCATTTTTCTGAGCCAGTTTTCCTTAAATTCCAATGGTCAAAATCTCACCTTCTTAAAACTATGAATAAAGTAATCTGTTATACATTTTTACTTATGGTAACAAAGAACACACAGCCCAGTAGTTTATATCAACTAAGGACCAAATCCCACATTCTCTCACTCTGCTAACCAGAAAACAAGTCTATTAAGTAGAAATGAAACCCATTTTTCTACAGAAAGACAAGAAAAAAATTTAAAACAAATTCAGTGAGCTAAGTAAATGCAACCAACATCCCCTAACAACAAACATGAGACACCTCTCAAAGATCCATATTGAAGTGCCACAAAAAGTTTAAGTTAAATGCTTGTGCAAGAAAAAAGACCTCAAGAATGTTATGAAGTTTAACAAATCTTGTCAATTCAAAATTGAAATAAGTTCCTTAAGGGAAGTAAGAGTACTGTGCATTTTGTACTTTTCTAGAGAACTGGAATGGGTTTAAGTTTTGATATAAGAGCTGATCCCAAGTAAAGTTTGGAGTCAAATGCAGCAAACGCCCTCCACCACCACATAGCTTTCCAGCTCTGGTACAATAATCTTCTAGAAGATCCACTCTCCACAGAAGTTACTGCAGTTTCTGGCACATCCTCACTTTCCAGGGAGCAATAAAGCACTGTCTGCAGTGTTTGCTAAAACCTCTCATAGCTGTCATTAAAAAAAACCAAGAAAACATGTGGAAATCTTTTATCTCTGACAGATTTTTAAGCTACATCAACAAATGATTGTGGAATATCAGTTTCATGAGCACCACAACAGAGAGTCAAGAAGGCACTGTAAAGAAACTAAAGCATATACCTTCTCTGACTGAACCGAGTTCATTTTGAGAGATGGAACCATTTCTCTTATTTTTTAGGAAAAGAAATAGAGTCAGTAAATTCAGTCTTGTGTCTCTCGTGCATCTGTCTCTTTTACGGTTGAGCCTTAAATTACTGTCACTTTTATAGAGCATAGATCTAAGGCCCACTGAATGTTTGGGCTTTCTCTCTATGATGCAAACACATGAATATTACACCTTTGCATTTAAAATCTCTGAGAGAATTTCTACACAGACATTTCAGATATAGATGACAGAAGACAAATTGCTAAAACTGTGCCTGAAATTAACATTACTTCCAGAATAATAGCAATGCTAACTCTCCCTACCTCATACTTTCTGAGATCAGACCTAGCACAAACCAAGCTCTTGTTTCTACTGAGCTGGCGCATGAGATACCCATATGAATGTACCTTGTGTCACTGTGCACCTGGCTGGGTGGTCTGATTTATAGCTTCATATGTAGTTTTCCACGGTTTGACACCTGACATGCTACAGCATCCAAATGATTGACTCAGATTAACGGAATCTCGAGACAAGATATTATAACATTGTTCAAATGCATGCAAAAGTAAAGCATCTTTAGGTAGCTTTGCATGAAAATCCCTACAGGGCAAGTGGATACATCATATCCCTGGTAGATTTCATTAATTCCCAAATTTTTGAAGTATGTCTTTTATCTTCTTATCCAGCCAGAATTTTATCTCTGCTGCCAAATCCCAGTAGCTGTATTCCTGCAGTTTCATAGTTCTCTTTGGTGTTTTGACAGCCTTGTTGAGTCTGTTCTCACAGACAAGGATGTTTCTAGCCACAGTGGGAGCTGGCAGCTACCTCAGTTGTGGCAGTGAAAACCAATATGTGTTGGAAGGAGGGTCCTGAGCTGCACCTTTCACAGTCAAGTGTATTAAATTGTAAGTAATGACAACTGAGTATGATACTCCTGGCGCTGAACTGCTTCAGCTAAAGCCTGAACACACGATCTTCTTCATTTTTACTGTTACAGGGATAGTAATCCCAGGTGGAGAAGGGAGGAAGAGCTACCCAGACACATACAGTCTAGTCTGATGCAAGACCAGAGCCCATAACTCGAAGCCTTACTTTCATGCCTAAAGAGTAGATGCTTCTGATTCACAAGGTTACTGTGAATGTTACAGCCATGTTTCCATAATTAGGAACAACACATGTTTCTCAGGTTTCTAAAAGTCAGTTATATGCTAAAGAAACTTGGGAAGATTTACTTGACATATGTACAGTCATTTGCTCAAGGACCTCAAAGGTATTTAAAAATATTTCAGGTCTCCAAGGTGTGGACTCTTAAACATAAGGAACGCCATCAAAGTATTTGGTATGGGAAAAATAAACAGAAATTCAGATCTGGTATTTTTCTTCTTTGTTTGTTTGGGGTAAAAAATGTTAAGGTTTGACATTCTATTTTCAGTAAATGAAAAAACATTTGCCTAAAACTACTGAGAAAGGGAGGTGTATGTTTTTCAATATTTTCTTGGTGGAACACATCAGTTTTCTCAACCTTTCATTTTGCACATTACAAGAAATATTCTTCAATATCTTCTATCTTTTTATGATCTTGTTTTAAAGAAAACCCATGGCACTTTAGTAAATTCCTATATATATTTATTCTACTTACATGCAGATTTCTTAATGACAGGTTTGCACTTGAGCCATGGAAGAATTGTAGCTATTGCTGAAATATCATGATTCAATGAATGCAGCTATAACAGTGGCCAAAGCCCTGAATAAGTCCTATCTTCACTCATTCATAAAATACCAATCTTCTTTTATGTTTCTTCAGAAAAATAAAAAGAAAAAAAAAGGAAAATATACAGATGTTAATGAGCAAGAAAGACTAAAAGAAGCATTAAGTGTTAATCAACCTGTATTTTTATCTAGGCACAGCAGGCTTAAGATTTTAATGCAAATTATTTGTCAACAAGACTTTAATGCCAGAATTGTACATGCTAATGTAAAGCCCATGAACATTTGTTCTAAGAAACACTCTCACTGTTAGTGTTGGCTTTCCATCATCATTACTTTTTACAAAAATTCATATAAAAGATTTTTTTCTAATGATTGCAGCCTGTATCTATTTTTTTTGCATGAATAAGTGTTTGTGTGGCTGAATGCAGTGGTAAGTAGGGCAAGAGTAGAGCTAAGAAAATTTTGGCATTTAGGGACATGCGAGAGGAGAAATCCAGGGGATGAGGGTTCTAAAATTAGGTGATGAAAAGGAGGAGGCACAAAAGTATGCAGTAGAAGTTTGAGGATGTTGCCAGGAGTCCACTGCCTAAATTCTGATCTGGAGGTAGGGCCACAACATTCTCTGCCTTATTGTATTTCAGTTGCCATGAATATGGCAGATTTCATAACTGTTTGTTCTTGTCCTGGTGACAGACCACAATTACATCACAGTGCAACTTCACAGAGGATCATAACAAATATTAAAACATGTTCCTTGATCCCTGAATATTTTCACTCTCCAGCACGATGGCAGTGACTGTAATGGGTGGAAGCACTACCAAGCCCAAAGCTCTGCATTCTGCTGGACTCAAGGAGTATGAATTCAAGTTATGAGCTTAAGTTATGGGTGGAGAGAACATATTTGTAGCAATCTGTACTCCGAGGGAAACAGTAGTAGTTGTTATTGGCTAAAGCATCTCTCATGAAAATAAATGCTTTTTTCTGACTTTCATTTTATTTATCTTTATTGCACTAAATACAAACACACTCCTATACACTGCTTTTCATATTGGAAGAAAATCAAGCTGAAATGCTTGGATCAAACTCTTATTTTAGCTTTGTGACCATACAATTTCAATATTTCTTTTTTTTTCCCCCAACATCCTGTGTCTCAGAAAAAGGCTCACTCAATAACTTTGAAACCATGGAAAGAAGTTTCTGTGAAAGAGACCTAATAGCATGTATTTAGATAAGATTAGTCTGGAGGAATTTAAAGATACAAGCTTCTAATAATAAAACATTACTTTTTGTCTGGTTGAGACATAGTTATGGAGTAATATAGGGTATTAAATCTGTTTAACATAGAGAAAGCACTGCAAGTAACAACTGTAAGATGTAACTGATTTTTTTACTGATCGATCAGAGGTCATGTAATTCAATGTTCGGGTGAGCATATGAATTATGTAAGGTCAAGAACAATCCAATGGCACAATGAGAAACTGAACACAGAGAGGGTATGGCTGAGACAATTTTTTGGCAATTAATTGCACACCAATTGTTAAGCAAACTGTTTGTTGCAGACAAAGAGCCACATCCTTTAACCAATTCACATCAGTTCAAAATATTATCACAATTTTTTGTTCTCCCTCTAATATTACAACTCTGAAATAATTTTTTAAAAATAAATTTATCCCCCTTTTTTTTTTTTTTTAGTATATTTTTCAAGATCCCTTTGATTTCTTCACGGAATTAAGAGTGGAGTAAACATCCCTATTCTGTAATGAATCAACATCTTCCAAATGGAACACCAGCTAATTACAGGTCTCTCATTTTTAGGACATATTATAGCTCCCAGCAAGAACTTGGAGGAAAAAAACAAGGAAACAAAAGATGTTTGTTACTGAAGTTGTGTACAGACTGCAAACATTCTTTCTTATCAGCTTTACATATTTTATCCTATTTTGCAGAAAAATAAGTTTTAGATAGAGATGGAGTTAATCATTAACTACAACGACAGAACGGGAAAAAGGTCAGTGATCATGCCATTAACAAGACTTCCTCAAAAAAAAAAAAAATAAAATCACTGACCGTAGTCCTTGTCCGCATTTGCAGTACAATCATTGTGGCAGCAGGTTCACTGCAGCTGTGGCTAATTCACTGTCAGCAACAATAATCTCATTGTGTTAGAAAACATATAAAAAGGCAAGCATGGAAAGAGAAAATTAATAAAGAAGAAACTTAAAATATAAACACTAGCACAATGATTTGCAATGAACCTCATTATTTGAAGAGAAGTACGGGTTTATTGTGTTGCAAATACAACAAAAAGCCTCCAGCTCATGTGAATCACTTGTTAATGTGACTATTGTGCCATTGTAAATTATTGTAAAGTGACATTATCACATGCATCATCCAAGCCATTTTCTAACTATTCATCAGCATTAACTGTCATTGTGAAAAGACAGTTTCCTGTGTTTAGAAGCTATCGTTATAGATACATACAAACTCCAGGAATTTCAGTCACATATCAGTACAGTTCAGATGTTTATACAGTATCCCCTTGTCTCTACATCATTGTTGGAAGAGAAATTATGTCCTAAAAGGTGAACCAGAAATAAAACAATAGAGAAAACTAAACCAAAGATGTGCAATAGCTTGAATTACTGAACACCACCACCAAAAAAATAAAACCAACCAAAAAACAAAATAAAACCCAGAAAACCAAAAACAACCCGTGATGTAGTTAGTTCTCTGTTTGAAATATGCTTGAAATTGACAAGCCAATTTCTTCTCAAATATGTGCAAGGAGATAGATATATGTGTGACTGGGTTGAGGAAAGGGGAATTTATCATTTAATAGATCATAGCATTTTGCTTGTTTTTATTTCTTAATTAGAATAAGAAATGAATGAATGTTCTGTGAATGTCACACAACCATTAGAAATGCCCTAACAGCATCAAGTGATCTGGTCTGCCTAGAGGAGTGACCACGGGAAACGCTACTCATGAAAGCTACACAAACCTGACCATCTCCCAAGCCCCTCAAAGTGGATACTATCCTTGGACCACCAGCCATTGGATTAAGGGCCTTGGAAGGCACACAGTTTTCTAAGCCTTATTTATATATCTATAATTCTGGAGTTGGAGTAAAAAAATCAATTTTTTAATCTGCTGGTATTTCCAGCATTTCACCATTCACTGCCTAAAAGCCATACCTTTAAAGAAATGTTTCAAGCCAATCTTGTACTTCCTTGAGCAAGTTCCAGTACAATAACATTGTGTGAGTAATGATTCTGTGTTTACATAATTTAGTAATTTCATGATTTTGCAAAAGTTCTAATGTCCCCAAATTGAATCTGTTTTACTCTTAATAGTAATTAGCTAGTAATCAGTAGGTGATCTCCCTGTCTTCATCTCAACCCATGAGCTTTTCACCCTATCTTGTACCCCTGATGAGAAGGGGGAGTGATAGAGCAGCTGAGTAGGCACCTGAAAGATAGTCGAGGTTAACTCACCACATATGTGTTCATATCTCTGGAAATAAACTGAGTTCCCTCTGGATATAAGTAGGAACTCCTTATCCAAACATTTTCCCATTGAAAGCATATACATTTATACATACGTACATATACATTACATTGTCCAGAGTTAAATGTTCAAATACTTCTGAAGAGATGTTAGTAATGTCATTCAATGTTGTTCCCTGTGAACTCTTAAGGGTCTAACAGGAATTAGAGAAGATCTTTAAAAACAGACAGATATTTCCCATATAGATATCTCCAAGATACTTGCCAGAAATACCAACAACCTAGAAAAACTGACATGTTGAAAGTTTTAAAAGGGTACATTTTCCCTATTCTTTGTCCCATGCATCTGATGGGATGAAAAGCTTTTTTATGTCTGTCCCACAGAATTGATTTTTCCGCATCACCTCTCATCATATATCTGCTTCTTTTCCTTCTTTCAACCAAGAAATATATATTGAAGGAAAAAAAGGATTAGGAAAAAAGAAAGAATAAATCATCTTATAAAATACATCCTGGATTTTTAAATTCTTGACAAAATTTCAATTTTCATTTATTAACCGGGGAATCAACATATAATTACATTCTTCTTCCTATCACCCCAACACACCCTAAATGCTAAAGTCATAGTTTCTAATACTGTAAGTCTGAGGGTATGTATTCTCAGCCTAAAGCAAAAATTATACACAGACCACAAAATAAATTTTATTATTAGAGTGACTATGTTATTTTTATATAAATGGAATTTCTTTTCAGCTGAGACACATCTTTAATTTTCAGTATGCTACTGTTTCTGATCAGTGGAGGTAGCATACTGCTAAGGAAGGCTAAAGGTTTTTATCAAATGGACCTCAGGAAAGTATGAGGCTGATTGTGTAGCAGTATTTTTCAGCAAAATTGGATTTTACAGTTGTAAACTTAGTCTAGGCTATAAAAGCATCATTTTAAGGTTTAGTTGTTAAACAATTTCATAGTGGGTAGGTGTTACAGAAGAGAAGGATACACAGTGAACCTGTATTTTCTATCAATTACTGTTGTCTGTTGACATTTCATTTTGAGGGAGTTATTTTGTAGGCAAATGTGAAATAATTTTTCCAGAACAAAATTTTGATAACTAGAACAGCTAGGATGGAGAAAGAAGAGAGCAAGTGAAATTTACCTCGGATAATGAATAGACCTTGAATTAAGGAAAATAATACAACAATTCATTTATATGGATAATTTCAGAAAGGAGCAACAAAAAGATTTTTGCAATTCTTTTAAAGATTATTTATGTATTCTGAGAAGTTTAGGCAAAATTTTTTTAGCATAAATTTAAGAATTACTTCACCAAACCAGTTGTTATATTTCATCTTCAGTAATGGCTTTAAGTTTCTGAGATGTTGTCAGTATAGGTTCTGGTTTTAGTATTATACAGAGTGCAACACATTTTGATCAAACTTCTATTTGAAATTGCAAGGCAAATATCAAATACATTTTGAAAATGTCATCTCCTAGAAGATACCCTCATGAAACCACTCATTGTGTTGGCTAGACTTGTAATCTAAGACAATTTATGTTATAGAGAGCAGCTCGGCAGAGAACAGCTGGGGGGTACTGGTGGATGAAAAACTGAATATGAATGGGCAATTTGTGCTCGCAGATCAGAAAGCTGATTAAATCCTGGACTGCACCAAAAGAAGTGTGGTCAGCACTTCAAGGGACAAGATACTTCCCCTCCACTCTGCTCTTGTGAGATCCCACCTGGGGAGCTGTGTTCAGTTCTGGGGGGCCCCCAAAATATGAAGGACATGGACCTTATGAACCAAGTTCAGAGGAGGGCCACGGAGATTATCAGAGGGCCAGAGCACTTCTCCTTTGAAGACAGGCTGAGAGAGTCAGAGTTTCACTGCCTGTAGAGGAGAAGGACAAGAGGAGACCTTAGAGCAGCCTTACAGTACTTAAAGAGGGCCTACAAGAATGGTGGATGAGGACTTTTTTGCAAGAGTACCTGATGAAAGGACAAGAGAGAATGCTTATAAAATGAAAGGATAGATATTAGGAAGAAATTCTTTACTACAAGGGTGTCAAGGCACTGGAACATGTTTCCTAGAGAAGTTGTGAACTCCCATCCATGGATGTGTTCAAGATCAGATTGAATGAGGCTTTGAGTAATCTCAAAGGGGAAGGTGGCCCTGTCCATGGAAGGGGAGGTAGAACTAAACAAGTTTTAAAGGTCCCTTCCAATCCAAACCATTCTATGACTCTGTGATACTGGTGCTAGTAAAACAAACGGTGCCACAGAGGACCAGTTCCAGGCACTGCGGCAAAAGAATCTAATTTGTAAAATTGTTAGAATGGTCATTAATTAGTTCCAGTCTTTCAGAAAATTTCTGGATATCATCTTGAATTTGAAAAAGAGAAAACAGTCACAGATGTTCAGACATGGCCAGCATGCATGTAGGTTGTTGTCCTGTGATATCCAAGTTCAACACCATTGAATGAACCTGTGTATTTTCCACTAAAATTTTCCAGCATAAGTACAGCCATTGCAGATCAGAATTTTAAATTATTTTATAATATTCATTCCTGTCAATAAGAATTAGGTATCCCAGCCTCAGAGGTTTTAGAAGCATTTCAGAAGGTTTTTTTTGTATACATAGCTCAGTGAAAATGTCAATGCACTTTTTGTCTGGAAGTCCAGACAAAATAAGTCTTTATTTATTATATTTATTTCATTAGAAGAAATTTAACAAATTAAAATAAGTATGTATTTGCTTGGAAATAAAGCAATGCACTCCAACTGAGCATTTTGTTCACTGTTTTGACACCCTATCTTGCTGTATGAACAGATATTCAAAACTCATCCACTGAAAGCTTTCTTACATCAGTCTCTGCAGCACCTTATTCTGCACATTTTCAGAAACAGAATGCTGCAAAATATGGATTTTTGCTTTAATCCAAATCAATAGCTGTGTTTCTCCTCTACTCTACATTTAGTATGACATTCATATTAGTCCAAACCCAGGATCTTAGTCTTGACTTCTGTCTTGGTTCTGGCCAGAACAGGGTTATTTTTTGCAGCAGCCAGGAGGGGGCACAGTTAGGACTCAGATGATATTCTAAGGGAGGAAAAAAAGAATCTTCATATTGCCAGAGTCAGCTCTGGCACTCCATACAAATTTCTTCCTCAGGGTTTGTGTACACGGGACCTCGTCTGGATCTACAGGTGACTGCTCCTTATTTGAATTGCTATAGATTATTTCTAGCACAGCTAATCCTCTCAGGCACTGGATATCTCTCTCCAGGGAGTTCCACTTGCTAGAGTGCACTACTAGATCATCCTTGAGACAATACCTTTCCCTCATGATTGCCAGGAATTGCCTCCAGAGGCTGAGGGTTTCAGTCCTCTTCCCAATCCCCTTGTCAATGCCCAGATTCCAGGACAGGGATCCCAGTTGCTTGGCTTCAGCTGCTGCTTTTAGATCATGGGCAGCAATATCCCAGCATTGGAGCAGCCAGGTCACCAGCGTCTCACTTGACTGCTGGCTGAAATCCTTTTGCGTGTCTTGCAGCTTACCCAGGGATAGAGATCAAGGCCCTGCCTCTTCCTCCTGTTCTCAGGGTCCTGCTTCCTCATCATCCTTCACTGAGTGAACTGATTTTGTTTTGCATTTCTTTTTCCTAGGGGTCACAGCTACCAACCATCACAAGTTGTTCCTCTAGTTTAGCTGCAGTTTGATTTGCCATGGTGCTTTCCCCTGTTCCTCCTGAGGGTGCTGTCTAGAAATGAGCAGCGTCCAATAAATAGTAGTTAGGGCCCAGATCATTGCATAACTTCCTGCCTCTCTGGAACTGCCACAGAAGTTGTTTTTTTTTTTTTTAATATTCTTCTACTTAATCAGGGTCCTGCAGCTTTTCAGGGGTGAGCTTCTAAACCACTGGAGCAGAATAACCCTTCAAAAGCTGATCCATTTTCTCCCACCTTCCATGCTGCTCATGACTATCTGTCCTTGGGGGAGACCTCTGAAGAACCTGCCCAGAAATCTCTATCTTGACTCCAAACGCTGAGGAGGCCTGGCGGATTTAGTAACAAGAACATGCTTTCCTTAACATCCAAAGGGAATTCAAGAGTCTCAAAAGCTGTTGCAACAGGCCTGAAGGAGGAAAAGTAGAGTGGGGGGGCAGGGAGAGCTGGGGAAAATAATGTTCTTCCCACTGGCTGGGTACAATAATCAATGGACCCTCAGATGTAGCACCTGAGGTAAGGACAGGAGAGCAGCATTGAAGACACATCCCAAATGACCCTCATTGCCCTTGGTGTTGTCACATCCTCAGCTGGTGTCACACACTACAGCAACAAAGAAATCCTGATCCCTCTCCCTGCTGTGAAAAAGAGCAATGGAATGGGCACCTACAGGAATATTTGGAAACATATACAGGCTTAGGTACTATAACCATGTGAATAAACCAAGCAACATGTGTCCAGTGGCTCTGGACATAATACAAGATCTACTTAGAACAAATTTGTTTCCAACCTGCTTTGATCAGATTTGTTGTTATCTCAACCCTTCAAGTCCCGGACGAGGCACCAAATTACTCTGTCATGATTTAGCAATGGTATTCCCCAATTCAGTGTTTCCCACCGAAACCATGCACTGCTCATTCAATCCTTCTCCTTCTCTCTCTCCCCATATGGGTGGATGAAGAGGAGAATTTGAGGCACAAAACTTAAAGGCCACAGGCTGGACTAAGGACAAAATACTGGAAACAGCAATGAGATAGAAAAAAAATTAACAGCAACAGCTACATTATCACTAACAAAGTGCTCAAGAGAAGCAAACAATTCATATATGGTTGCTTGGAACAGGCATCACCACTGCTTCCTCTGCCATGCTCATTCCACCTGAAGGAACCCCTTCTCCCCAGAAGAGACTCCCTTCCCCTGCTCCTGGCAATGCTGTGAAGGGGTACAGAATAACCTCCAGGTCCTGGCCCTCCTGGCTACAGAAAAAATTAACCCTGTCCTGGCCAGAACCAAGATAACTTCTTAAAATTAATATTTTATTTGTTTATACTGAAGTCTCTAGAAAGCTGGAAAAATATTTAAAGACATGGATCACTAACTAGTAAATCTGCTCTATTCTTTAAAGGTACATACAGGCTCAATTCTAACAGCTCCAGAAAAAGTAGTGCAGATCGCCAAGGCAATGTATGAGTTAGAAGCTTCTAAAAGCTACAAAGTAGGTTGTTACACAAGAGACTAAAAATAGCTGTTATGATTTATCAGGTCCTGATTCTTTTGGGGCTGTTAGAATTTGGAACAGGAATAAGAGTCCTTTTGTAAAATCTCTCCTTTTGTGTTTGTCTGGCAAACATGAGAAAAACTTCATTATTTTCTCAATTACCCATGAAGATTGTTATATACTCATTTCATAATTTGGAGCATGAGTCTGTAAACCACACATACTAATGGTGCGTTTTCTAACAAAAAGGAATATGTATTTTGTTTTAATGTTACTTTAGGCAAAAAACCACATCTGTAATGCAAACTGGTAGACAATAAGCAATTTAGAGCTATGGCAGAGTATCAAGAATGACACTCTCCTTAAAGCATCTCATTACATCCAGATGCTAAAGAGCTGAAGAACACAATGCCTAATATCATGCAATCATCTCAGACAATGAAGATTGAAAGCCTTAGCCTGCAATTCTTGAGGCAAAACTTTTATTTTCTGAAAGACTGCAAAGTCAAGCCATATGTTTCACTGACATTTTCTTCTGTAGCTCGATTGCATTTTGTTTTGTATAATATGTTAAATCAGATCTTTATGTCCTGAATGTAGTTTTCTTGACTGCTACCCAGCTACAGTTGTTTTGCTATGCCTAGCAGGTATTACACACAGCTGAGATAAGGGCATTATTTCAGAGAAAAACACTCCATTGTCCTCTGGATCCTTAAAATGAAGGAATGAAAAAAATCTAACACATCTTTATGTTGGACAGTATGACAGACAAAGCAAAACTTGTGGCTATCAAAAAGCAAAGTAGAAAGGCCTGGTGTTTAAGAAAACTGAGCCGATGTTTGCTGCCTGCAGGGTGTAAGGCAGATACCAGGGCGTGGATGACAGCTTCTGTTTTCACTTACTGCTTGCAGAAGATTGATGACAAGTGCTTTATGAAAGAAGGAAAGTAAAATTGCACTGATCCAAGATATGTGCACAGTACATCCACACAGCTCCTCATAAATGTTTAACTGAGGCTGTGTGTCCATAGCTATTTCTCTCTGCAGCAGTACAAGTCGAAGCAGTTATTCTCCTGTCTCTGTTCTGTGCTTGTTTTCACATCTGTACTGCTCACTTGCTTTTGTAAATATAGCTATCTGTTGGGCCACAGAGTGAACTGGATCAGCAAATTGAGCCAAGCTAAAATACTCATACTGAAAGTAAAATGCTGATGGGGGTTGGAGGAGGAATTTTCATTTGTGATTAAGTCAAAGGCAGGAAAGATACTGAGTTCTGCTGCAGGCAGGGTAACTTGAAGGATAATATTGTAAAAAAAAGGGCAAATAAAGTGTACGTCTACCATGAGAAGAAGGTAATAAAATTATGTTCTGCTGTATGGATCAAATTATAAACTCAGTTTTTTCAGAAAATGTTGTAAGGATAATCTTTTTTAAGTCATATAAGCATTTTCTGTTTTATGAATTTCAAGGAATATGCATTCTCAGCATGGTACAGACCTTGCCTCTATTTAAGTAGTAGCTTAAAAAAGATGATATTTTATGAAAGTGAATGTATTGAAGAATTCGCCTTTTTTGGAGGTCATCCTATCATCATTTTTCTTTTCCGAGAAAATGTTTTCAAAATTATAAGTAAAATGCTTACCAGCTGGAAGAAGGAGGACTTTAACAATGTGTGCATGTGCTATGAGGATTCCAAAGGCATGTATTTAGACAGATACTTTTCTGCCATGTACTCCTGCCCCACTCAGTCCAGTGGAGACTGACACTAAAGAAAAAATTCTTCCAAAATAATCCTCAACCTTGAAACATAATTTACATAATTACATAGTTTTATAAATAAATAAATATCATAAATAAAGACCAATACATTTATTTTTGAAAATATCCTGAACTTGTGATGTTTTTCAAAAGCTTTAAGAGATCCAACTTTCACTTTAATTCACAAAAATTAAAAGTAACTTTCGACTTGGCAATTATTATAAAGGATTTAGCTCTGGATAAAAAAATCTGGACAGATCTCAGGTACAGATACCTTTAACAGAAGGTGCTTGACCCTGAATTCTGCCAGTCAGTGCTCAAAACATAATGCTTTATCGAACCTTAAGCAGCTGCTTGTTTAGAAACCTTCACTAAAGCTTCAGCACAGCATTTTAGTTATAACCACCAAAGACCATGACAGAGAACACATTTTACCAAGTATATTTCTCCATGACAGAATACACTCACACATTATCAATATTACACTGCAGTTTGATTCTCTCAGTGCTCAGGCCTGAGCCACAAGATATCTATAAAGTACTAGAAATATATGAACTGACCTTGCTTACATATATTGGGAAGAGAAAACCAATAACACGCTCAAGAGGTGGCAAAGCTCTTCTACAAAAAAATGAATGTTTTCCTTACAGTAAAAATTACAGTCATGAACATAAAGAAAATCAAAAGAAAATTGAATACATAATTTTATAGATTTATTCCTCAAACACTCAGTATTATTTTCTAATTATTATATTTAAAATATTTTGTTGTCATTCAATTAAAACGAATGATAGCCATATTGTTACAAATACATCAAATTAAGGATTTCTTTTTCCCCTTAAAATCATCAACTGTTTCATACGCAGCATAATCATGATTTTCAGGGCAAATCTCTGTTGAGTCTCTTCTTATAGGCTCATCAGAGAGCTGCAAATATAAATAATTCCCAGGAACCAGTTTCCAAAGTTAGAGGAATTATTATAACCTGAAAATTTTTTCAGCTATGAGAGTGGTGAGAGAGAATCATAAAAAAATATATATTCCCGCTATAAAATCAGCAGTTAAGCACTGCTGAAAGCAAACAGCAATTTAGGCATCACTATTAAGCAAGAGAAATTACACTCCACTTGTTGATTTCCAGGCTTCTTCTGATAGCAGAGGCACTTAGTGTTATCTCAATCAAGAGCAACAATAAAGCATGTCAGATGCAAAAAGAACTATCGAACAGCCAGATTGAATCACAGCAATTCAGAACATGAAGGTGGCAGGAGGACAAGGAAATTTTCTGTTTCAGGCAGGAATTCCTTTTGAGGCTCTTTTGTGCACAGGAGACTCCATCCCTCGTGGCAGTAAAGTAAATGCTTCAGAGTTGCAGGTTTGATAAAAGCTACATGCCATTTTTGAGAAACAAGCCCACAGTACACTTGCTTCAGCTATAATGACTCAAGTGGTTGGTCTGCTAAAGTCTCTGGCAACTGCTCAGGCAGAAAACCCTTAGTGACACCAAACAGAACAAAGAAAGGAAGGGTAGATGGAAGGAAAGATGTCTGGATTGAAGGGAGGACTAAGTACTTGCCATTTCAATTATCTAATTGTCTAAGCTTTATCCAGTGCCAGTCTATTACAGAATTGTGACTGGCAACTTTGCAGAAAGTCCACTCTGGCACGGTCTGGTGAGAACAAAAATGTCTTCAGTGAGATTGTATTGAAAACCTCACCCCAACACAGTCAGCAATGTAGGAACACTGCATCAATAGGATAGGCAAACCTTCCAGACTGCTCTGGGGAGGGAATGAACCTCTTAAACCACTTATTTCTAATGCCTTGACAGGTACTGCTGAAGAGCAGTAGGTAAGATATTTCTAATCTGTCATATAGAAGCATTGTTTAGTGTCTTTACTTATCTCTCAAGAAGGTGCAGAATAAAAATGCGAGACCCAAAGAAAATATCAGAGTAAAACCTGACTTTTAGAGACTGATGTTGTAGAAAGACTTGGACAACTGAAATACAGCAATACCATAAGTTCTCTAAATCTAAGTGGAGAGGAGGAGAGGGGAAGAGGAAAGGTTTCATTCTCCCCATCCGCCCAGCTATATTAACTGTCATATATCTTATCACATACTTATGTATCTGCCAGTGGAATCATGTACATTTACATAACAGTCCACAGAAAAGTTAATTCAAAATAAGGAAAATATATGGATTATTTTTGCACTTGGTTATTAGAGTTGTCAGGACAATATACACAGGAATAAGAGGCAAATCTAAAGAACATGGCAACTTGTGTCTTGATCTGAATAAACATTTGTTCATGAATAATAAGAAGAGTTATCCCTCACACAAATTACTAATGTTTTTCAAAGAAGACCACTCCTGACATAATTTCCTGTGAATTTAGGAGTGGTCCAAAACTGAGCAAAAATTAATTCAAATTTTGACTAAAATTTAAACATCAGTATAATAGATTCACTTTGCAATTTGTTAAAGGAGCAACTAATCTACTTAACAGACAACACAACTACTTTGCAAATGTCTAAGTGACAAACACAGACCACAGTAACAGATCTGATTACACCACTAAGAAATCAAAGAGTAATCATCTATTCATAATAATATCTAAAATGTGAGCAAAATATTGTTGTAGCATATATATCAGTTAGAAGGAAAACAATTAGCTGGAGCCAAGGAAAACTGTAGATTTAAATTTGAAGTAATCAGAAATGGCTTAACAGCAAACTGTAGATAGCACTTCATGAAGAAAATTATTTAAACTATTTCACACAGGGTTTTGCAGTAGGGAGAACACCTGGAGAAGCATAGTTTGATTAAGGATAACTAGCAAGGACTCTGGCAGGGAGCTGTTATGCTTATCTAGCCTGTTGGAGTTCTTTGAAGATACTGCTGCTCTAAGAGATAAGGGGAATTCAGTGGATGTAATATACTCAGATTTTCAAAAGTATTTGACAAAGTTCCAAACTAGAGATTAGTGGTTGAGGTAAAGAATAAGGGTTAAAATGGGCTACTGGATAAAAAGACTAGATCAGGTGCAAAGTATAGAGTACTGCTATAGAAGGAAACTTCTTAGAAATTGGAAAGAGGTTTGAGGTCAATCAGGTTAATAGGCATATGCAGAAGTCTAGGAATACATTATTCATGTGACAGTGCCTTGTGAATTGAGTTGCCAAACGTCCACATCATATATGATTGCATACAAAGTAATTAATGAAAAAAAAATATAAAAAGCATTACAGGAAATTAATCAAAACAAATTCAAGAATTCTTGCAAGGAAGTGAAAAAGAAGTTAAATAATTTTAATGAGACTGCTGACAACTACACCAAATACTAACCAGAAAAAAAAAAAAAAAAAGAAGAAGATAAACAGGGGAAAACTGTATTGTCAAGAACATACAGTGTGAAAAAAATAGTTACTATCTTTTTACAAATGAATTAGCAAACAACTGCAGAGATGGTTCTATTGCCATGTAGGGAAATAGGCAACAATCATGGATGCTCATGGTTCTTGCTAAAGCACGAAAAGAATAAAAATGTAAAACTAAAAAATTAGAAATTTTGGTAAATAAAAAACCTAAAGGAGCTGTTTCTATCACTGTCGAAGAAACAAAATCTCAATGTAGATTTCATTCTTTTGTGCAGGTACATGTTTATAAACCAAGGGATTCAAGAGTAAGGAAACAATCCAGTTGCAGAATTAGGATTCTGAAACAAAAAAAAAAGTTTCTATAAAGGGCTACTACAAAAAGTAGTTATTTGAGAAATTTGCTGTAACAAAAAGTTACAGTTTAAGGAACATCTAGTGTATTATTATTAATTAGCACTGCTGTATGATTGTAAACCTACACTCAGCAGATATTGTGATGATGTAAATCATCAACTGAGTTCAAGTGCCTTTAGATGACTGCTAAAGTATCCAAAAATCCATTCAGTCATGTTTGATGTCTAAAGACCCTTCTCATGTGAACATAGGTATGCAAAAGAACAAAGCAGGTCAGATGATTAGAATTCCCAAGAATATTTCTGCTTTTCACTAGACTTACCCTCCATCCTCCCTCCCATATTTGCCAGGAATTTACTTCCTAAACTTTTAGAGAAGCTTTGCCTTGTCTATCCATCTTTCCCTAGAGACTCCAGCCCTAGGAGGTGTGATTTCTTTGCACAAATAATTGTCATTTCTCCAGATAAAATCTGTCTAACCCCAGAACATTCAGTGTTACAGACCAGCCCAAAGGATTTTGCACTATTAGATTTTTGACAAGAAAAATGTCATGATAGCTCATCAGATTCCCCTTTGTAGCCTTGTAATTCATTCTATAACTGTAAAATCCTAATTCGTGTCAGGTGCAATCAGCTGTCTTCTGTCAATACAACGAATAAAATGGCCCAGGAAGATTGAATATATGATCTTATTAATGCTCTATAAATCAAGGAATTTTAGATATACAAATACAGTAAAATAAACAAAAACAAAGCTATTTTTTCTTATTATCATCAGCAGATTCATATTGCATATGGCTGACTTAATAGGTTTTAAATTTATTCTGCTCAATCTTTGCTTCTATAATGAATGCAAATGTGGTCTCACAAACCAAAATGCAGAAAAAGGTTGTATAATATACTACCCAATGCATTCAGCTCTTTTTTTACAGAAGTGTTTTATAACTCAATATAGACATTTTAAATCAAAGCAAAACACTTCAAAAGGCACTCAGAAGACCTATGACATTAACAGCATTGTAGGGGTTCTTATTTCTTTCATATAGCATTTTTTTGTATTCAGTTTATTCAGGTAACAAAATCAATTTTATTAGTTTTTAAAATGACAAAAAAAAAGTTCTTACTGGTTATGAAAAAATATCACATCACAATGTTTCAGATATTTATATTACACTTGTTACTACTATAGATGCTGCAACTAGGATTTAATCCATTATATTCCTGTGGGATGCAGGTTAGAAATACAGCATGGTTGACTAACAAACACACTTTTAAAAACCACTGATGGCAATACATTTGGTAAAGAATACTTTTTTTATCACAAGCACTTTTCAATTTAACTACGCATTAGGTCTGATTGTAGTATACCTATAATTTGTCCTGATGAACTGGAACACAGTTTGGCGTGCTGGATTAAGCAATCATCTCATCAGAATTCTGAAATGCTGCAAAAAATCCTAATCAATACATAGTGTTTCAGAAGATATAACATCTTAATAATTCTTTCATTTGTTTGCAAATAATTTTTTGTTGCTACAATGACATACAGTTTTGAGCTTTAGCTTTATATACCAACTCCTAGTCTACCATGATTTAATTTACCATACTTTACCATTATTTGATTAGAAAAGGAAATCTATTCCTGAAGGATCAGAATGAAAGACAAAATAAAGAGGCCAGTATTTCAAGGATAAAGGCTATTCTTGTGAGACATCTCCTAACTTAAAACAGCTGTAAGCTTTGCTGAAGTGCATGGATATATTCTTGAATACATAAAAGAATTCCTTGGGCAACGGATTTACTAGTAAGGAGCTAAGGCTTAGAAATAATACTGCTAATCTTTTTTTAAAATGCCTTGAAAGAATATAGCAAATATTCTGCTTAAAATATTGAAGGGGAAGCTTGAAGTCAACCATACCTTTGTTAGGCAGCCTCCACAATACCTCAGAGCAACCAGAGTATTGGAGATAATCTGCCTCCTGAAAGCTATAGAAAATATTACCAATTTCCTTTCATCTTGACAGTAAAGACTCAAGTGGCAAGAAAATATCTGTTCAGATAGAATACTATTGCCTTATTTTTAAAGTGTGTGGTTTGCATCTGTGAGCCCCTCTAGTCAAACTTTACGGATCTCTGTCTAGGTATTGGAAATGCTGAATCTTCATTCAGTGACCATCCCAAACCTTTTAAAGGTGATGCCTCAGATGATAGGACATGACTGATTATACTGGAAATAAATGTTTTTTTATCTAAAGTGTACCAAAGGTGTGGTGGTAAAGGTTTAATAACTATCACTCAAGTCAAAACATTTTTTTTCTATAAGTAAATTTGTATGACATATATATGACCTGAGGTACAATTCTTCCATAGTGAAGCATAGTACATAAATACAGATAGAATATATTCTACACATTTATGTGTTGTCTTCCAAACCCAGCTACATATATATACATATATACAAATCTGAAATGAATAAAATAGCATCTTTATCATCATTTTATATTTCAAATGACAATTTTCCTTCTAAGAAGAAGCAGGCCAAATTTCCTTCCAAAGGGATGGAATAATTGGCTGATTTTCCCTAGTCTTTTGAAGTCTTGCTGGACTGTTAAATTTTTTTTTTTCTTTCTTAGCACTTCCATTAACTGTGGAAACCTCAGATTGTACAATTAGATTCTTCAATGACAGTTTTTGTCTTACTATTTGAAAAGAGAAGTTATTCTGGAAAACACAAAGCCAAACAGATGGGGGGAAGAAAGAGAATTAATAAGTAATACTTTGCAGCTATAACAACATCAGAGTTGGAGCTGATTGAGAAACCTCAGCCAAAATATTTTACAACAATTATTTAGTTCATGTAACTGAAATTTAATGTAGAAATATTTTCAACAAGATTTTCATCCAGGAAAAAAATCATGGGATAATCTGGTTCATTATTAATTTTTTAACAGAACAGAAGGGAAAGTAACTTTGCGCCACCTCAGTAGTCTAGCAGATAGAGTCACTTGGCAACTTCAGAACGTCAGAATCTCAGTCAGAGACAGAAGGAAATTAGATTCTCTGTTACAAGTGAACATTTTGACTAACCTAGTTTGTTTCTCCCAAAATACCTTCACCTCATGCTGGTGTGGAATAGGATTTTTAGGCTTCAAAATTTTTGAGAAGATAGAAAATCTTTTACAACCTTCTCTGCTTGAAATTCCCTTGCTGAGATAACTACTTACATCTTGAATTTTAAATCCCAAAAATCTAGGACTATAGTAAAGGTAGGTAACTTTCACATGAAAAATGTTGCCAGAAAAAAATCTGCCTATAACAATTAGATAGTGGTCATTATCTGAACTGTATAGTGGTTACAATTTTTAAGAAATATATGATGGACCATATGAATACAGAAGTGATTTATTCTGAATTATTTTTCGTAAATTCTTTTGTGCAAGTTGTTCACTTACATTCTTTGAAGTTTCTCTGGTTTTCTGAGATGTAAGGATGTTGATCTCAAACAGTGCTCCTATGTGCTGCATTTTTATTATATAGGCTGTCAAAGGCTAGGGACCTCAGGGCTGAGACTGGAGAATGCATTAGATTTCATTCAGAACCACCTCAGAATGCTGATGAAAATCTAGTGAAAGCCTGACATTTTTGTTAAGCTTTTCATCTTTAATAAAAAAAATAAAAAGTTGTGGAAATGTTAAATTTTTTTGGTGTTACTCGTTTCATTTTGAAGAAGTATTTCTGACTAAGTAAAGAAAAGAAGCTTGCCAGGAGGAAGTGTAAAGGAATATTTAAACAGAAAGTGGATTTAGAACATAAAAACAAATTTATAATATTTAAATTACAGCAAAAGAAACAAATATCGTGAAAAGAAAAAACACTTTGGTAGCACTAACTTGTATTTTAGACAGCATTCAAGTCCTCAAATGGAGTTTCTGTCCATCATAGACAAACTAGGGCAAATATGAATTCAAGATAATTGACGAGGAAAGAAAAGCTTTTAAAGTTGATGGACTGATAAAAGAAGACACTCAAGTTTTTAGATGACAAGGAAGATCACTGACTTGAAATAACTTCTCATAAAAGGAGATCATCTGGTCGGTGGTATAAGATCATTTATGATAAGAAGTCAAAGGTAGAGTGCTGCCAGATATAAAGTACATATCTTCAGATGCCTGAAGAGAAGCTATTGTCAATCTGTCAGTTTTGAAAGCAAAATAAATCGTCCTGTACTTTTTGTTCATTTTTTCAAGAATTCTGAACCAAAATGATATGTTCTTATATCTAAAAAGTACATAACTTCTACTACCAACAGTTTAATCCTAAACAAGATAATATAAATCACTTTCCATCATATATTGTTTATATAATATGCAATTTCTAATTCCAAGGTATTGACACAAAAGTAATTTTTTCTCTTAGAATATTTATTCACTAGTTAGAACTCTGCAAGCAGTTAATTCATACCCTAAGGTTCTCTTGACTTCAAAATAATATATTATCAAGAGACTGGAAATTGTTTTATATGTTCTTCTTGCTAATAATTTTATCACTTAAAATAGAAAGCTGATGCAGAATTTCTGACCTTAAGGTAATAACTAAATTTCCTCATTTTTCTCTGAAGGTGTATTAAGAGTATGGAGTCAGTGACTAAAAGTATAAACTTTGGAAATATTAAAAATATTATGGCTATGAAGGTGTCTGTCTCTGGAAAACTCCTTTTCTCAAGGTAAAGTGATTCAGCTATTAGCCAGAGAAACTACCCCAGAGTCCTACAGCAGCAAGTACCTCAGAAGGATGGAAGAAATTAAGGAATGACCCTATCGGCCCCTGCTCTCACCTGTCTTCCACTGTTCAATAGGACTGCCACAGCTACTGGGTGATATCACAGAAGTAGCTGGAGACATGAGAGCCTGGAAGATTCTTCCCAAACCTGATACTTTGGAAAACAGTTCTACATGGTGTATATCACATGATAGTACTGCCTGCATCTACATTAAATTATGACAGTACTGTTGATTTGTGGGCTCATCACAGCTGATATGATTAGGCACGACAGAATGATGGGCATTTTTAGATACACTGGAATAAGCAAGCTTAGTTCTGCCTCAGGTGTCTCCAGCCCTGAATGCCTCCACACAGGACAACTGCAATTTCTTTCATTGGTTGTTTTTGTGCCTTTGCCATTTTAAATATATTGAAGGAAAACTTGTAAAATGGTTTGATATCTTGCTGTGCACCTTTTGCAGAAAGGAATACAGTCACATAAAACTGCAACATATCAAGATTTCTCTTTTTATTGCCTTACTAATTCTTTAATGTGTATAGCTCTGAAATATATCTGAATAATCATTCATATTTATTATAATCATAGAACAATAGCATAGTTTGGGTTGGATGGAATCATTAAAAGATCATCTAGTTCCAAACACCCTGTCATGGACATTGTTCTGCCATTTCAGGATTTCATTCCCTTTCCTGAAAGGTAATAATTCCGGTCAGGAAGGGGAATGAAATCCTGCGATTTCAATGAGCATCATTTGGGCAAGCTTTGGTCCATATCCCTGCACTTCTT
>JAOTQP010001546.1:70852694-70884952 GCA_026413545.1 Cichladusa arquata
AAAAAAAAAAAAAAAAAAAAAAAAAAAAAAAAAAGAAGCACAAATACTTCCCAGAGGCTTTTCGGTTATGTGGCTGAAAAACACTGCTATTCCCTACACATCTTGCTTCTGTAAATAATGGTATATACAATAATAGTCACCTCTCAGATGAACTTTGCTAGCATAGATACAAGTGTGTTAAACTATTAACAAATATAAAGACCAAGGTGCATGCTTAGAACTAAAGCCAAAACCAATTAAGATATTGAGCTAGGGGCTTGAGTTATGAGTAAGATTAATCAGAACTGTCTGCTTACAGGAACTCAACAGAACTAGTATTGCAGCACCCTTGTGAAATTATTTGCATAACTTGAAAAATAAAATGTAATTCATTTAAAAAGGACATGGAAAGCAAAGTGAAGCAGCACTCTATCAAAATAGTGTTGGCTGTTATTAACTGTGCTTGTTCTGGTTGATTTAATGTTCTTCAAAGTAGCTAGTATGGGGCTGTGTTTTAGATTTGTGCTGAAAACTTTGTTCATAAGACAGGGATATTTTTGCTGTTGCTGAGCAGGTTTAGCACAGAGTCAAGGCCTTTTCTGCTCTTCACTCAACCCCTCCAGTGAGGGGACTAGGGGTGCACAAGGATTTGGGAGGAGACACAGCTGGACAGCTGACCCCAACTGACTAAAGGGACATTCCATATCATATGGAGTCATGCTCAGCATATCAAACTGGGGGAAGAGGAAGGAAGCAGTTCAGAGAGATGGCATTTGCCTTCCCAAGTCAGCATTAGGTGTGATGAAGCTCTGCTTTCCAGGAAATGGCTGAACATCTCATGAGAAGCGGTGAACGAATTCCTTGCGCTTTGCTTGTTGCACGCAGCTTTTGCTTTACCTGTTAAACTGTCTTTGTCTCAACCCACAAGTTTCCACACATCAAATTCTCTCCCTCGTCCCAGTCAAGCAGGGGGTGGAGGGAGAGTGAGAGAGCAGCTCTGTGGAGTTCAGATGCCTGGCGGTGTTAACCCACAACAGCTATCCATATTTGACAAGCAAATGATCCTTGAAAAGACTATGAATCACTCTTCAAATGCATAACAAAGGTTCAGAGAATATTGATACCAACTCTTACAGTCACCTACATAAGAAGTAAAAAAGGTGAGATCACAGCAACCTTTATTCTCTTTATTCTCTGTTTCACCTTCCTGATACAATTTATTTTACCAATCTATGGCTTATGTGTTAATCTCCTAGTTTAGGAACAGTTTTGCCTAATTAAGAGAAATTTCAAGTCTATTTAGTTATGATCAAAGAACTAAAATTACTTCGCAGCAAGTAATTATATATTTCTATGTGTAACTGGAATAGGAGAGTAAAAGTCTTTACATATGTTTGGTGCTTAAAAATAGCATTTTCCCAAGTGTAGCAGGTAATTGTAAGTTAAGACAGCTAATTTTATGAAAAGAAGATGTCCAACTAAAACATTACATTATATACTTCGAAAATTTGTAATCAAGAAACTTTAATGATTGCTTTGGCTTAGAGTCTAGAAAAAACCCAAATCAGACATTAAAAATAATAAAAATTAACATATAGTAGATGAAGACTGGAATTTTTTATCAGTGACTATGCAATAAAAATTAGGGAAACAGGAGGCCAAAATAAAAATTATCTCACTATTAACTTGTAAAATGTAAGAAAATCTATTCTTATACTGGTAAATGGCAATTCTGTCAACAGCAATGCAAAGCACATAGAAGTATGCAATGAACATAGCTCATCAGTATTTGGAAAAAATATGGTGATAAATACTTCACACAGAATAAGTATTATCTTCCATTTCATAAATAATTTCATATGGCAATGCACTTCCTTAATTTAGTAGTTTAAAAATTGTGGTTCAGATTTATTTTACCTGAGCATTTTGAGAGAGTTTACTGAGGCATTTTCTGGATCATTAATACAGATTCTCAACAAGCCTTAGACCTTTGCAAAATACTTATTTAGCATGAGACTAGGCGCTGAAACGAAAAATAAATGTAAAATAATAACACTGTAAACATTGGTTGAAACCAATTTTCAGAGCATTAGCGATTTTTAAGTGTTACTTTCAGTCAGATTCAACTACACTATTAAATTCAACAGAAAGGCACTAGAAAATTTTAGAGGTACTCTCTATCTCCATCACTGTATCTCCTTACCTTATAAAAGGTTTAAAACCATCTGAGAAGATTAAAATCTATTTTAACATTCAGAACATGAAAATGTAAAATCTAATGCCTTGCATTTAGGATTAAAAAAATAAAAATTATGTGTTTTCTTAGATTTCATAGTCTATAAGCAGAAATTTTCCATGAAAATGATGCTCACATGGTTACAATACTGTAAAAAGTGTTTTCATTGGAAAAACATTTTTGCATCCATGTTAAGCAACACCCGCCAATAATTAATCCAGAGAGATTTTTAAAATATCTTTGGCTATTTCTTACAGGAGAAGATGGGGTAACCACGTGGTACAAACTGTGACGTGACATAACTTTGCAATCATGGGCTTATAGTGACACGGCTGACTTCATATATGGCATGCTACAAATGCTGCTAGTGATTGAGGCAGCTGCTTGCCATCCTTGTCAGCAGCCTAAGCTGGCACCTGCTTGTCTTAACATGAAAGTCTTTGTGATATGGAGTTATTTTCTCCCTACTTTTCTGTCAGAACTTTTAACACTGATCAGTATTTATTCCACTGCATTTTTATCCTCTGCACTCACTGCTGTCATTACCTCCAAACCTTTTGAGCCCACTGAAGGTTCAACATCTTTTACTGACTGCTCAGACTCATAGATTTGCTCTAGTATCAGGAAGAATTCGTCCTTGTGCTACAAAGCTACAAGTATGATTGGGGAATCGAAGTTATCTACATGTTTTGTGGCTTAGGAAAGGTACTCCCCAATTCAGTGCCCCACTAAGACTTTCCCAAAAAAGAAGCCATGCACTCTTCCCCTCTACTTCTCCCACTTCCTACTCTGGGGATGGATTTGAGAACTGGAGGCAGAAAAGATGGAAATCAAGGGTTGAGATAAGAACAATTTTAATGGACACAGCAATGAGATAAGAAAATGAACAATAATAGCAATAAAAAATAGCAACAATAGTGATAAAAAAGTGCACAAAGAGAGGCTGATTTATGCAAAATCTTCACCATGCCTGGGACAATGAAACAATGACAGATGGACCCTACTTCCCGCCCCTCTGTTGCCCCTCCAGTCAGAAAGGGATTGCTACAACCCAACCCCAAGAAGGTGAGGGTAACCCAGGTTCTTGTTAATAGATTCCTTGGGGTGAATTAGAGTGAAATGACACTGAATAATTGATGTTTTCAAACATATACATGTAGGGTTTATTTAAGAACAATTTGGTTGCAACGGAAAGCAGATATGTAGCTATTTTGTTTGCTATTATTATCTGTAGTTACATAGCACATGAAAGCATAAAAATATTGCTTTAGGAAATGTATAGGGAAAAGAGAGAAAAAGAAAGAAAGGATAAGAGTAGAAAGATAATCACCACCCATGGATCTGTGTCAAGGCTCTACTGTCGCAGCTGGGATGTCCATTGCTCAAAGTAGGGGTTTTACTCCAACTTGATCCTTTGGGCGAGTAAAGAAGCCTACAAAACACAAAGTCAGGTGGGTTTAAATATGCTCAGGCTCAATGGAAACACCCAGAAACCTCCCCGTGGCAGGGGAGCTTTCAGCCCTCTGGCCTTAGAAATGAGCCCAAGGGCTCTTTGGGGGTCTTTGAGTGTTTACAACACCTTTTCAGCTGCTTGAGTGAGTAATGCCCAGTCTGACCTTCCCCAGGGGAAGCAGAGGGGAGTTTTACAGCTGAGGAAGTTGTGTAAAGGAGGGCAATTATCACAGTAAGAGGCACCATCTAACCTTGCAGGATTTACCTTTTATTGGCCTTGAAGCTAGATTGTAGCCTCCAGATGGAAATGGTTTATTACCTTTGTCATATACAGACCAGCCATTACACACCCAAAAATTCACCTCCTCCCTTGAGGGATGCAAACCTGGCCTCAGCGAAGCACTAGAGCAGTTCTGAAGGATGTAAGAAACGATGCAATGTCCAGTTCTGTAAGATACAGGGGAAGAGTTCAACCTGAGTCTAAAAAGTGACTATTTAACCATAGGACTAGTAACAATCCCATGTTTGGATTCCTAGTGTGTACTCCTGGATCTGTTGTGGCTTGCCTTGATTGTACTGAGGAAGCTTGATAAAAAGAATAAAATTAAAATATACCTAAATGGCAAGAGATTTCAGTTGTTTTGCACTAAATGAAAGTGGGAACTTGAAAAGCTGAGAGAAAATATTAATAATCTTAGTAATCTGAGAGGGTTTTTAAAATGTATTAATGGCAATAGGCAGTGCAAAAATAATATCAGCCCACTCCAGGATGAGGACTATATTAGTTCAGTCTCTGTGCTACCCTTATCAAGACAGTAGCTGAAATTCTTGTAGAAAATTAAGCAACAGGACTAGCAGCAAGCCATCTGCTTTATGCATTACCATCTTCAAAATTCAGATCCAGTAAGAAATGTGGAATGGGAAGAGAACTGGACAAACAAACGTGGAGAAGAATACCATTAAATGTAATATGTTCATTGTACCTTGTTTAAAGACATAACACTTTAAGACAGCTTGAGCAATTAAAAAAAACCCAAACGCATAACATAAAGTTACAAGCGTGGACAAACACTAATTATGGCTTAGAGAGACTGCAACTGAAAGATTCCAGGCAAGATACTTCACATCTTTACCTCTAGTTCCTTTTTACTTCATATCTATCTCATTTGTTTTTGATCTTCTTGACAGGAACAGCCACATACCACAGCTTTTGTACAACAAACAAAACAGAGATGCTTCAATGTATTCCCACTGCTCTTATTAGTCCTCACCCTACAACAAAACAATCAAAAAAACCACCCCACATCTTGAATTCTGTCCAAACTGTCTGCTACCATGGAATATGAAAATCATCTTGGTAAGAAAATGCTACATTATGTCTACTAATATTTCAGCCAAAGTACAGTTTATAGTAGTGGAGGTTTTGGAAGAACTTAATCCCACGATCGAAGAAGTGTTCAGTACATCCTGTCAGATAATTAAGGCTCTCAATTCCTGTACACTGAAAATCCAGAAGCTGAAAGAGTATGTCACTTTACAGGAAACATTCAGTAACTTTGCATTGTTAAGTCTTGAAGCAATTTCTAAGAAACACTTCTTGTTTCCTTCTGGTAACATTACCTTCCATGTCAAGGACATGCAGTTCTTACTATTGAAGACATAAAATAAAAGCTCAATCTAGTTTAGGAAATAGATTATTCTTGGCTGGGTTCAAGACAGAATACCTTTGAAAGGTCTGGAACAAGCTGTTGAAATAATTTAATGAGCCATAATGGGAATTAAATATTTCATTGTTTTTCAAAATGAAGACCCTTCTGTTCATTCAGTGGGTTTTGTATTTCAGACTAGACAAATTCAGTTTGTCTTCAACATCTCAGATGACCTTTTTTTTTCTTTTTTTTCTCCTTTGTTACATTACATTATATTGGTTTGTACAACAGGAAAAACAGAACAGACATCTGCTACATATTACTCAGATAATGTAGGACACAGAATTATTGTGTCTGCATACAAAATGCTAGAAGCAGATATGAAGAATTAAAGGTTCAGAAGAGTAAAAAGTATGAAGTAATGATAACATATCAATTGCAGAAGGATTTTAAAGTGGAAAATTATTTTTTGCAGATGTTTAACGTATTGTTTAAAAGAAAGTTTTACAAGGACATCAAATAGATCATTTAATGTCTTCTTGCCCTTAGTTTCACTTCATAAATAGGGGTGAACTTGTATTTCAACATGTTTATAGGTCTTCAGATGAAGTACTTGTTCTTTCTTGCACAGTCTTAGATGAAGAAGAAATCTAAATTCTAGACTTCTATTTACATTATTCCTATTTTAATGAAACTAAACTGAAAACATTTGTAGTCTAACTTTAGAAAGCTTCAGGATTTGTCAAGCTTCCAGTATTGTACAACATCTCTCCTAGCTGCCAGTACAGGCAGATGTAAAACTTTCCCCATGTTAGTTCATTTATACCTTGAAACGGGCTGATGTCAAGGGAAAGCATGAGGGCAGAACTTATAATCTTGCTGACAGCAATGCTAATATTGTTCCAAAAATTCAATATGAGCCTAATTCTGCTTCCATTAAAATCAGTCAGATTTCATCTCTTGACTTGAACGAATGTAGAAACAGTGCTCAGGGGAGGCCATGCAAACAGCTCTTAGGGAACACTCCCATTTTAGATTTTTGAATACTCACATGACTACTCATTGTGAAATGAAGTAATTATCTTTAGGTTCTACTAGATGCTGATAACACTTTATCACACACTGCTTTTCACAGATGAATATGTCCACTTATTTGCTGAAACCAAGTTTCACATTTCCTATCTAGAGTATTTCCATATTCCAGCATTTCATAGTACAGACAGAACCAGTCCAGTTCTGTCTTCCTCCCAACATCCTCAATGTGGCAGCATTCTCAGAGCCAGTACTTCCCTTCTTCAGCCAGCTTCGATGCAAGGCAAACAGGTTTCCCAGTCTGTGTCAGTTTATAATTACACTCAGCGTTTCTGACACTGTTTCCACCCAGGATTTTTAACCATGGGAAGCAACATGTGTCAGAAGTAGACATGAAAAAGAAGGCATTTGGAAGACAGACTCATATTCATTACTATATAAATGTAAAGCTTGATCCTTAGCTCCTCATGACATGTATTTGTAGATATAAAAATGCCTTGATATGGAAGATATCTTGATGCAGAAGGACCTTTAGGCTTTAGGTTTTCTTTTCCTTTTTTTTTAGTGGGCAAAGCCATTTTACACCTGTTACTTACCAAGGATTTCTCCAGGAAACTTTCTTTCCTCAGAGTGAAATAAGATCTGTAATTAAGATCATGATACTTAATGCTTCTTCTCTCAACTGGTTCTAAGGGAACCATAAGAAATTCCTCTTCACGAGGGAAAAACAGTCATTACACCTTCAGAAATAACTTTGTATTTAAACATCCTCCTTTCCCACTCTCTTCAGTTTCACATCGGCAGCCAGCTAAAAACCACAATGGTCCTCAACCACCTCCTGCCAAGTGCAGTCTGTAGGAAAAAGACTTAGCAATCTCCCTACACTAACAGCTAATTACACATACAAGGAGAAAAAACTGTTTTTGCTGGTCAAATTAATGTAAAAGTAAGTGTCCTCTTTTGCCTGTATCAGTGAGGGGAATGTTTGTTTTGTTTCAGCTTTTGTGCCTGAAACTGTTTCTTGCCTCCTCTCTTCATGTGAAAATATCTCTAAGATTTCTTTATATTCTGATTACCAAATTCTTTATGATAGAACATCAGCATGCCCTCTCCCAAGGATTCCCAGTTAGTGCTCATAAGGCTTGGCCCAGATCCTGAAAAGCCAGCACAAAGGTCATAGGAAGAAATAATCTTTGACACCAAAACTAGGAGTCATTCCCAGACTCTGTGACTTTTCAGAGCAAGGAAATTCCCAGGTTCCTGTTTCATTGAAATTCTATTTCCTTCATTAAAGATGAAAGAGCAGAACAAGTAGCTTCTATTTTTATATTCTTTCTAAAACAAACATCCTTTTTTTATCTCCTTTGATTATATTGTCATCCCAATTAATCATACAAGTTAGAAAAGACTAATCTCAGGCACCTGCGAGACATTTCTTGAAAAAGTCACACTTTTAAAATGTGTTAATCTTTAAACACTCTTGTGAGGTAGGAAAGTAAGATTTAACACTGTATTAAATAGGAAGATAAGCAACAAAGAATTTACAAGAATTGGTCACTCTTGACATAAGATAGTTATTAATCAATGCAGAATATTAATTTAGTTTGGGAATTCAGTTGTCCTTAAATTCACTGTTTTTATCTGGGGTTTTAGTGCTGATGGTGCAGGTTTACAATTTGCAAAAAATAAGTCTTATGATATCTGCACAGCACTTGGTTAAGTACTAGTTAGTTGTAAAACAGAAATACTCTGAGGACAGCTATTTTCTCAAAAATTGACACATTCATAACCTTATTTATTTTCTGATGTTGACAAATACTGTATAAGACAGTTTTCTTTCTTTCTTAAAAAAACCACATTTTTAACACTTACGGGTTTGCCATCTATATATTTAAAATATTTCATACATAAATATGAAGGTTTTGCCTATCATTTAGCTTGCCTACAGTGAAACACTACAAAGGATGGTTTCAGAAAAAGGATTATTATGGACTGGAAAGTACTCTTTACTTGCTGTTTTGCAAAATTTGTTCTATCAGCAGCATTCATTGCAATAATTACTCTAAGGTGTCACCCTGAAGTATGACAAAATCATAATATGGAAATGTGCATCCGTCACAGTTGGTTTGAGTCACGACCAAAACTGATACCACAGCCAAATGTGTCACAATGAGTCATGTTAAATAGCAAAGTGGCACCTGAGTTTTGTTCTGAACTTTGTTCAATTGTTACTTGCTGATATTCCATTTACAAATTTCATTAGTTTTGGACTTTTCAAGATTCTGCTGAAAACTCTGTGCTGAAGAACTGCACAAAAATGAGGAAAAAAGGAATTATTTATATGATTTTATAGATTGTATCTCTCAGGCAGACCACTTGAATTTGATTTCTAGAGGAGAGCCCTTCAGATGTTTCCTCCCAAAATTTGCCTGAAACCAGAATAATAATGAAAACATGAAAAGCAATATCTGCATGGAATAATAGAGAGATAATAAGAAACAAAGTAGGGTGGAGGGGTGACCTACATGAGTAAAAAAAATAGATATATTGATAGATACGTATAAAGTTCTTAGTGTTTTCATATACTTTCATATACAACTGCAAACTGGTAATAAACTACAAAAGAATATTTCTCCAACATGATATCCACAAAATTGGCCAAGTATTAATATACTACCAGGTCATTAAGAGACGAAACTTCATACAGAACATAAATGTATAATGCCTCCTTGAGTCAAATATAAGATATTTTCTGGGCCCAAATCCCAGAATCTGGGAAAAGGAATAAAATTAACTTTCAGGATTTTGACTTCAATGAAACAAAATGAATAAACTTATTGGGTAGATGACGAACCCAAAAGTTAGATGAAAGCTTGGGTGGATTCTAATGGGTGAATGATACAAATCAGTGTTCACACCATTCTATAAATATATGCAATATATGTGATATGCCAGAAATATGTATCCCAAAAGAATATTATGGCCCCATTAAAATTATATCTGTGTTACACAAATTGCTCTTGCAACGGACAACACAAAGAAATTCATCTTGACCAATTAGCTACAGGTACAAAAGAAGAATCCAAAAAAAAGGGGCTCCTTCCAAGGCTGAAGTTACAGATACTAAGGAGGGTAAACAATTGTATCTTGGAATTCCAATGACAACATCACCTGATGTCATGACTTCAGGAAGATTAATAAAAATGCATCTCAGTGTCTCAAAGCAGACAACACTTGAGGTGCTTATTTCACTCCAGCACTAAATTACTGAATTTAAAAAAGAAGACAAGCAAACAAAAAATCAATTTGTAACCCTTGTTTTGGTTTAGCTGTCTTCATTATTTTATGGAGAACTTACTCTAAAAAATTTCTCAAAACTTCTATCAGTATATTGCTACTTTTTCCCTGATACATGCATTTATGCCTTTGTGCAAAGCTTCAGCAATTATTTAGAAGGCAAGAATAGAAAAACAGACTATCTGTGATCCTAACTGGCAAAGTACATGCTTCAGCCGTCAACTCATTGACTGGTCACCTCAGTTGTTCTTTTTACACTTTGATCATTAAAGCCCTCCCAGTGGCCTCAGGTACATGTTCAATCAGAGAGGAGACGGAATTAGCCTTAACGATAGAAACAGCGTGAAAGAAGATTCTCATCGTGCTCCAGCAAGTTTTACTGTATTACAGTGAGTTACTCTACTTTACCTAACTCTGGGTATCTGTGCTGAGTCACACCAAGAGATCAGCTGATGGTTTTGTAGGGGAGTTTCAGAGATTTGTAACAGACTGAAAAAAGTTGCATCGACAATTCATTCTTGTCTATATCCCTGAGGATACTATCCATCAAAATAAACACCATGATATTTATGCTGCTTAGATTAAGACTGAAAGAGATCCAAGACTGTAATGTGTTAGGAACATTTGCATTTGGCCTGGAGGAACAGAAGAATAACTGTAGAGAAGACACATGCCCCATCAAAATGCAGATGAAGAACTTGTAGCTTTATATCCTAGTTTATTAGAAACAGTTACAAACAATTAAATCAATTGAATCAGCAAAAAGGGCTTCAAATTTACATCACTAAAAATAATCTATGCATGTTTGATATCATCATCGACTAATATCTGTAATATGTTTTCTGGGAAATAAAAGCTAGGAGAAATTCTGTACTATCATGAACCCAAACCAAACTGCTATTACAAAGCAGTTACATTTTAAAAAGAGACAGCAATCAAAGATAATTATGTTCACAGTTTGTTCTGTTCAATCCTGCTACCCATATATATACATCTGACTAATATTTTTTCCTCAAATTTGTCAAGCGATTTGAAACATATCAGCTGCTCCTATCACATTGCAACCACTTCATTTTACAATGCAACACAGCATGATGCAATGGAACCTAAACAATTCTACAACGCATGTCTATACAAAGAAATGCATTAGTATTTTTCAAAACTGAGACTTTAAGGCTCCAAAAGAATCCATCTATCCTTTTTGTTTGCTGCCTCTCTTCGGGAGTCATTAATCAGAGAGAGATCCTTCCCAACACCAGGACGAGAGGACAAGACGCTCTTCTCCTGCTTCAAGCAGCTGTACTTCCAAAGTGAAAAAGTCCTGGTTCTACTGGACTGAATTATTTAGTCTAAAACAAAGAGGTTCTATACAGATGGAAAAACATGTGTGTTGAATGACAAATAAAGTCTTATTTAATGAATGTATTAAAAATTGTTTTTCCAGACACATTTCATCAAAGCAAAGCTCCATCCTTGGGAAAACAGCTATATTCACAATCAAGACAGATGTACAAGTCATGTGAAATAAGGCTGCCACTGGACTGAATTATTTAGTTGTTTGCTACAGACTTTATCAAATTCAGCCTCTGTATAAACAGACAAAATTAAATGGGACACAGTTTGAGATGTTCTACATCCTGATCCAATTTGATCATCTGTGTGCATCAGATCTTTGGAAATGCTAGTGTAAAAATGTCCTTATAGTGAATGCAAACTTGTGGGTACACTTTGGATTAAATAGTCCATAAGACTCAATAGCAAAATTCAGGAAAAAAAAAAAAGCAATAATCAGTCACACATGCATGAAGAAGTTTGAATTTCCAATGTGGTCAACTCTGGAAAAGTCTGTCTTCCAACAAATAAATGCAAGTGTATTTTCAATAGCATGCCTTTTTTTGGAAAGGTGAAGATTTATTGTCACTATATATCTAGATCTGAACAATTTCTTTAACATTAACTGTCTTCTTAAATACTCATCTAGTTTACTGACTACATCCCAATAGATTATTCTGTATTTTAGAAAACTGCCTTTTCTGTGACACATGCTTATGCAGTAACAGAAGCTATTGGAGAAATTGCTCATAGATTATTAAAATGCTTGAGAAGCATGAATTTATTTAAAAATTCCCAAATATGATCTCTAAACAGTATCTAAATATAATCTTTTCATATTGAGCCACCACATTATTCTGTTGTTAATGAATTAATGGATTACTAGTTTGAATAGCCAGTATTTTATTATTGTTGTAGATTTTCTTTACTTTGTGTTGACAGTTGCAGTTTTTGTACCACATATCACATAATTTTATTTGTGTGTGATTACAGGAATATGTTATTACTCTGTTTTAACAGTTTCACTTTTAGCTCTTCTTCAGCCAAAAGATAATAAAATAATAATAAAAAAGATAATAAAATAAAGTGTGAAACTTTACAAAAAAGGAGTAATCTTGCCATTTTCTCCATATCTCTACATCAGTTTGCTTAACTTGGTAAGAAACTGAAACCATAAATATAAAAGTTTCAGATTAAAATATGACTCCACAAATTTTATATCATTCTTAAAAGATTTATAATAATGGTGGAGGATGTATGACTGCAGTTGTTGCCAAGCACTAGGAATATTGTTTCTGTGGGGTTTCTGCCCCAACAAAATATATCTGTGCTTGCACTAAAGCAAGAACTGTGAATAACCCTCCTAATTTTAGGAAAACATTTTGAGGATGAAAACTCCTATTAAAAGAGAAGTGTGCTCACTAACCAAGGGTGTTAGCAGATGTTAACCAATTACACTGTCAGCTGACATATCTGTTCTAAAGAAAAGAAAAAACTAAAGATGACAAGAGTTCCAGATAACTAAACCTGACCAAAGGCACTAAGTAGCTACAGTAGTAGTTTGCCAGTAGTGTTTCACCAGAGGAGACTGGTGTTTAGCTGAGATGCTGGGATGAAGTTTTCACAAGTTTTCCCTGGAAGATCAATCGATGCAGTTCAACACAACAAGATGAGCAGAGGGGGCTGCAAGAGGAAAGTTGCATTTTGTGTGCATACTAATCCTAACAGTTTGTCAGAAGAGAAAGTCCAAGGAATTGTTTGTAACATCGTAAAGTTCCTTAGCAGGAAAATGGATTGCTAATGCATTTAGTAAACCAACATCTGTGAAGCTGGTGAAGGTTAGCATGAGAGCAAGTGGAAATGATCCCAGCTGTACCTTTCTGTGCAGACTTAGAGGCACGAAGTTCCTTTAGTTATTAAAAAGCTACAAATGGATGGAATCTCCTCTCCAACTGTGGTCTCCTCCCAAAATAAAAATGTGGATGTATCTGGATAAATTGTTGAAAATGGGTTCTAACTTACCACAGAAACTGGGTAAGTTCCTTTAGACTGCATAAGAAAGCCTAAAGCCCTCATCTAATCAGTTGAGCAGGGAGTAATGTACAAAAGCCAAGAACATGTAGCATTTTACCCTGTCCTGAACAGTACAATATTTCATATTAAAAGTGTGGCTATTACAGAAGAAAAAGGGGAAAAAAACAGGAAGTGCATGTACAGAAATTGTAACCACATTATTGTGACATATCCAATATAAAAGCATTCTGTTTTTTCTTTGTTTTCTTTTTATAACAATTAAGGTTCTTAGTTTAGACTCTTGACAAGTCAAATATGTTAACAATAAATCCTTTCCTTAATATAGGGACAGTCCTTTTTGTTCAAAACAAGATATTAACATGGCCAAACAGCCTGGTAGACTGTGCCAGAGACAGAAAGTGGTAGCGCAAGAAGGAAACATGACCAAAGATTAACACAAATCAGTCAATTGCAAGATTTCACCATGCTCAAATCAGGGATACAAAGTATTAATAGAGAACTTGAGTGATAAGAGCAAAAGTTTTTTGAACTTTAGCTTCTGCTAGAAAAAGGAAAATTTCAAAATAATTAGAGTTTTTATCCTTAATAAATAATCCTTAGCTAGACCACCCTATCTGAATTACCATGAAAAACAATTAAAGAAGAATTGAGTGGCTGATCTTCCAAAATTACAATAAAAATTATAACATATAAAATATAACATTGTACAGCTCTTATATCATTGTCACAAGTGTTTTGAAATAATACTCCAATGCCAGTAGTTTCAGAGAGTCCACTACAGAATGTATTTCATCATCTCCCTAAATTAACTTGACACATGTAGTGTGAAAATACTGTAGATAACTCAGTCACTAATGCAGCAGAAAGACACATGTAGTTCTGACTATAATTTTTGGTCCCAATAGTGATTATCTGAAGCTGTAAATAGTGACAAAATTTAGTCTCTTGTTAGCCAGAACTTTGAAAATCTCTGTAGTGTTAGCAGCATGTATAAACATTCTAGTTAAAGGGAATGCAATGTTTCAAAACTGAGAAGCTTTTCCGAAGCACCCATTTTCCCACCATGTGGTAGACAAGTTAGTTGTTTTACAGAAGGTATTCTGGCACTATGGGTTGCCTTTAGCAGAAGGATACAATCTAGTTATGAAACTAGTTATGTAAAACACCAACCAGCCCCTCTCAAGGTTAAAATACCACTGAATATGCTAATTACTGATGTACATTAAGCCAGACTGCGAGCAGGCTTTCAATATGCTCTTTAAAGGATGACACTTGTTATCTCTACTTTTTTGCCATAAAATAAAATTTTCCTGAGAACAGCACAACTGCTGGGAGTGAGGAGAATGAACATGATGAACACAGTATCACCTACTGTTACTCTGCATTACTCCCTACTGTGCATGAAGAGGTCTGTTCAATGGAAATAATAATTAGAGAAACTGAGTTTAAAACCCAGCATAATTCCATTGTATGTATGCATTTTTGTATCACCAATTGATATTTTAACATACTAGTTTCATTTATTCTTCTGTCATCTAGTAGTAAGCATCCAATGTACATGGCTTCCTTTGGAACCTACTCTACAGTCAAAAAGCAGTATTTCACCTTTAACACAAATACATATAGAAAAAAAAATTTTAAAATAAAAACTTCCTAAACTACAATAATTTTAATGAAAAATTTAAAAAGGTAAGCAGTTTTAAGCAGTCTAGTTACAAAAAATAATTTTGTTTCTCTTTCTTGATATTTCTTCCTATATCCACAACAGTCAGCGTGGGATTTATAATTTCATGTACTAGGTAAATCAAATCTATACATGTAACCCTTGTCATTATATGTCACAGGCAACTTAACAAATTTCATTATAATTAATTACTTATTTCATATAATCCTAGCCGATTTTTTTTCCATGTTTATGCTCTTTGGAGTACATACATGAATGCATAGTGAGGTCTACAAAACAGTGCTTGACATCAAACACCTCTTTATATAGTCCAAAGAGAAGTCAATTACAGACAGCATTGACTGGTATTTTACCACCTAGTTTTTTTAGCATCATGCCTTCACAAACGAAATATATAAATAGAGTCAGCTTGAACTGATATATCACAAGAGCTGTGATACTGGAGGTGGTTTAAGAGGATGCACTTCTCATAAGACAACCATTCCAATGGCTTTTGCATATAAATTACCTAATACTGTCTAAGAATGATTTATACCATCTTGGAGGATCAGACCAATGCATATACACCTAAAACAGTGTCATAAAAGTGACACAAAAGTGTTGTGTACACTTAATCCTCATTACTGGGAATACAGAGAAACAACATCAAACAGCTATTTCATCTTAAGAGTATTTTCTTTCATATAATAATTTAGTTAGATTTACTAGGTCATAAGTGCAAGAAACTAGGTTTGCCAGCCAAATTAGATACCATTCTGCTATTATCACAAATTTTCTGTAAATGACAAGAAGACAAGAAAACATCAGCATAAAATGAGATTAAGTAATAGGCCCTAATTTTCCCCATATGAACTTTAACAAGAAAAAGTCAAATTCTTACTAAAAAACTGAAGTTATCTAATAATACCTAATAAAAAACTTCACACTTTCTTAATAAAAAATGGTCTTTCAGCATAACAACTAGGATTTAGCCTACCTTGCTATAATTTTATCAAGTTAGGCTATGGCAGTACATTAGCAAGTAGTGTAGAGCCATGAACTATGAAGAACTGATGATTAAGTCCAGAAGTGGCGCAGGGTTGTTTCAGATGGTGCTCAGCTTCATTTCACCTCAGAAGAATTTCATCTATGTGCTTTGAGACCTTGGGGCAGTGTGTATCCAAGTGGAGAGCTATGTGGAAATTCTCTATGACCAAAGACTAATGTATGTAATTTAAACACGGTGCATCCCATGGCTTTGTAAAACTTCTCTTTAAGCCATCTTAATAATCTAGTCCTTAAAAAACCAGACCTGAACTTAGGTTTACCATATCTATGGTGACCTAAACAATGGATTGTTGGATTTACAAAAAGAGGAGATTCACCAATTCACTAGTCATCTTCTCCAATAATCAACATAGGTTTACTATTGCTGCAATACTTAGATTTAATTTATTAATCTTGTATCTTAGAAATCAACTTCAGATGCGATTTATCCCAAAAGGATGCAAATTGAGCTAATACTATACATTCCTTGAAACTATACAGATCCTTGAAATTGCCAAAACTTTGTCCCTACGCCTACACTTGGAAACTGCTTCTCATTAGACTGTACCAGTAAGTAGCATAAAAGGACCTTCAAACAGATATAAATAGTATATACAGTTGCAGAGACAGCTGCAGTACACAGCTGTATGCCAGTATACTTTGACTGGAGTTACAACAGCAAAATCCACATAAGTCTAAGCATGAGCAGCCAACAATTAGATTTTCAGTTGCTGAATTAGTTGCAAGCTATATCAAGTACACGAAATCAGCAATATTATGTGCCATGAAAATTACAATACAAGGTAAAACCTCTAGTTTTATACTTCTTAAATGTAAAGAATGTATGGAAATTAGGACATAACACTACTCTTGTAACTGGGTATGGAATAATAAGAGAAATCATTAGTTAAAAAAAACTACTTCAAAGAATTCAGTTAAAAATGAGAATAACAGCAAGGTTGAAAAAATAAGTGAATTATCTGATCAACTGTTTATGTGGCATTGTGGGGCTGCAACATTTTACAGAACAGCAAATTATTGAGACCTTAATTAACTGTAATTCCATAGTCTATCACTTTGAACCTATTAGTGGATACTGTACTACTCTGTAGTAGAGTTGGACAGAAAAAATGGATACAATGTTCCATATTCCAGTAGTTGTTTTACTGGTATAGATCATAAACATTGTCTTGTTTTTTATTCTTGGATAGTGCTTCACTATTTACCTTTATATTATTGTGTTCTTACTATGAATTAAATCTATGTGGGAGGAAAAGTGATTTTCAAACAGTTATGTATCAGCCACACAAAAAAACAGGATTATGACCTTGAACAGGATTGTGCTTACAATAGAACAATATTTGGGCTATCTGTTATCTGTGAATACACTGAGCAGGCAGGCTGCTGTCATCTCTTACCTGCTTGCAGTTTTCTGTAATTCATTATACAAAGGCTCTTTTCTAGGCAAAACACAAACTTCTGAAAGAGGAAGAGGTACATAATAAACATCAGTCTATGCCTATTACCAATATACGAAAATCAGAAGCAGCAAAATAATTCAGAATGCTTCCTTATTAAGTATAGCAAGATTAACATAAAAATAATATATTTTACATTAAAAGCTTGTTCTGCACAGAGAGCAGTAAAATGATGCCATGTTAGTAATACAAATGCTACACTACTAACTACTTCCATTTGAAGACTACCCACAAAACATTAACCAGGGTGCAAATTATTAAAGAATAAATTCATCTCCAGCATAACACCACCATTGCCACAGAACTTGTCACAAGTTGTCACACCAGATTAATTTGACTGAGCATTAAAATGCTCATTACTGCAATTATGATTTTTCTTTATAAAAATTCATTGAGAATTATCTGAACAAAATTATACTGTGGCTGATTACAGCTCATGAATTTGCATGACAATCAGCAGGAATATTCAGAGCCAGTTAACAACATGCAAATGATTACATTTAAAATAATATAACTTAGTAATTGGATATACAATGCAGGGTGTATCAGATTTAAGAAAGTTCAGGCTGTTTCTCTAATTTGTAAATCAAGTGAGAGAAACATAACTTTTTCCTACAATAAACATATTTTTCATTATTGTAGAAGCCCTTAAAACACAGCATGCAGAAAACATTCTTCCAGGACTGTAGCTACTTCTATACAGCAAGAATCAAAGAACAGTCTTCAAAAAATGAAGATGAAATCCTCTGAATGAATATGTTATACTCCTCAAAATATGTCCAAGCCTGTTATAACTCTTTACCCCTCCTCAACTATAAAGGTTTGCAAACACTTCAGGTAATATCAGTCCTAAGCCCCTCTTGGTGAAGTACATAATTTAATCATTATTTGTTTTGACTGTTCTTTATTTAGCTCAACAGAAGAGTTCAATCCTATCTCATCCAGGTTCTCAGCACTCTAATAGTGACATTTCTTTCTGAAGTTCAGTGAGCAGCCTGATTATAGCTGTCAGGTGTTACTTGTTTTCCCTCATATTGAAGTTTTTTTTTTTTGCTTTACTTATTTATGATGTGCTGTGACTGACTTATTGACAAAAGCAGAATTGCCAAGTTTCTCTTTACAGCTGCAACAGAAGGAAATTACTTCTCATGCTTCATGATTTCTAAGGAAAATAAAAGAAAGTTCTTCCTTTGGTTATTCCTTAGTTTTACTCTCAAATTCAGATCTCAAGTATTCCTGTACTTCAGTGATTGCAAGTATCAGAGACAACTTCAACTTCAGCACTCAATCTGATGAAGTCCTAATATGGGCTCTAATTCAAATCCAAATCTCCCAAAAATATTTGATGGGTTCCTGAACAAAACACCTCTTAACTCCATGTTCACTCAGTCTAAGTTTTGCATGCAGTGGTGTTGTTAGGATTGTTCACAAGAAGAAAAGCTCTTCCTTTGCTTCTTCACTTTTGCCTTAAATTCTGAAAGCCCTATCATTTTGAGTTAGAATAAATCAAGCATCCATCTTTGTCAGTCATGGTTGGCAAATAATACCTGTATCTTCATATTAAATCTAAAAAAATTAGATATTCATAAACAATTTCCTATGACTTTGAAAGTATAAACCTCTAATGCTCTGAATCTTTCATGCAAGAAGCTACAAAAATAGGTATCAATCACACTTCACAAGGAAACCTTTCCAAGTCTCCATTTTCTTGAGATCCTGATCACTTCCTTATTCTTTTTTATAATCCATATATTTCTATAAAAGATTGGCAGAAAAAAAAAACAAACTCTCATTTAATTTTTTAAAGTAATGAATTAAATAATGGTAATTACAGCAGTTCTTACATCTTTAGAGACAGACCAAAACCTGTCCTTGTCAGAGTATACTTTGAGCACAAACTTTCAACATCCACACATTACAAAATTTTGTGGCAGTGTAACACTTACAAGGTCAAAGCAGTGGCATCACATAGTTTAGAGCTTAATATAGATTAAATCAGTGTATGAAATTAATGAGAATAATAGGGCTTCTTACATGTTATGCAACTATCAACCTATGAAGATAAGTCTGATAGGAAACCTTATTGGATCCACTGAGTACACAACAAAGCATGATGGACAAGCTGGACATTTATAATTACAGCTTGTTCTAACTGTAATTAGCTCCACATCATCAGCTGAAGCACAACAATTCCTCATCATAACCAAAAGCTTATCTACCCCGTAAGTTCCATGTGTAACTCAAGTCTGTTTATTAACATGTATTAACCAGATGCAAACTTACTGCCCACAGGTGTCACAAAGTCCTTCTATTGTCAGCAGTTTAATTATCTCCACACTTGTACCAAATGAAGAATGGATCTTTTTTCTTGTTAGATTATCTCTAAATCTGTAAAAAAGAACCATAGAATAGAAAAGGTTTTGTTAAACAGATTCTTTAAAAAGAAACAGCCACTGCTATTGATAAAGTGCTGTCCACTGGAATTCTTTGGGCTATAATTCTTTGTTGTAGCCAAAGATTATCCGCTCAGTGATTTTCATGAGTTTCATAAATCCTTGCTCTTTTATCTCATACTCTAAGTCAATTTTTGTTCTTCATGTAAAATTAAAAGGTAAACACTCAGAAAAGCTCACATAAATAGCTTGTGTTTCACTTTGATGAAGTGCAGCTCTAGGGTCTCCAAAAGAATTTACTCTGAGTTCAAATATCAAGGTTGTTTGAGACTATATTCTACATCTCGTTCTTCTAAAACACTTGTATTGTAGCATATAAACAATATCGTATATAAGCTCATAACATGAACAGTTGCAAGATAAAGCCTCTAAACCACCTGCAAAAAACCCCTGCAGTTCCCAAATCTGTGCAGTTATTGAACACCCTATATAGGCACTACCTTGGCACCACCCTCCTCAGCTTACCTGCAATACACACACAGAAAATTTTAAACTGCCAAAATAAGAATCAAGCAAAACTGGCCTTGATAAAAGAATGGGATATTTAGAGCAAAGATACCCTGACAGACTATTCTAAGAAGGAGGCTATCCATATCTCTGATTTAAAGATAAAGAAGATTAGGTGAGAGGATATCTGATTTATTTTAATGATTCTATTTTTTTCTGACGATAGGCAGAATTATAAGCACTTTTGGTTTTTGTTCTTTCCTCCCAAAACCACTCTTTTAATTAGCTGGAGAAGGCAGGCCTCCGTGTGAAGATCAGAAGGGCAGGAGAGCAATTCAGGTTTTAGACTGACTACTTGAAATACAAAAGATTGAAGAGATGTGTCTTATTGCAAATACTATGATTAATACAAGTTGTACATTTTTTAACACAACAATGAGAAATAAAGAAAATATTACATCAAAGATAACTTGCTATTAATACTAACAACATGGATATAGTGTTCCTGCCTTGGTCCAGAGTGTTGAACTAGATGACCCTATGAAGTTCTTTACAGCCTTATTCTCTATAAATATTAAATTAAACTAGAAATACATCAGGGCACTGACTTTCAGTATTGAACTGGTTATAAATTAAATTAGCCACCAATAACAATCAATCCTTATTTAGTCTAAGGAATTATCTGTCTCTCCAATTATAAATCTTAACTAAAAAATTCTATCAAAGCAAATAAAAGCTGAAGTTTGAATGGGTAAGTAAATTAATAATGGGACCAAATCATTTAGTGTCTACAATAAAGTCAGATCTTATAAAGTCAAAAATTATAAAGTCTTCTTTTTACACACCGATCAGTTTTCACAAGTATATCTTTTCTTTTAAGGTAAAAGATTGCTTGCTGTCTTTTCTTCCCAAGAAGTCATATGGAATAATGGCTACAGATTTAGGACTACAACTAGTATTATTACAAAATGATACTTAGGAACAATTGCACCTTCATAATTTTTTGGTTTTCCTATTTTCATTACAAAGAAAATATAATCAAGGTAATCTAGGGACAAATTCTGGTATTATTGTAGATAACTACCTAATTCATATTGATTACTTTCATGATTTCAAAACATCTTTACTATTCCTGATATCAGCAGAAAATTATACTCTGTGAAATGAAGTGAAAAGTGGATCTATTTTAGGTCCAGAAGAAGCTGTCCCACAGTTCTACATGCTATAGTTTATATTACACATTTATAGAGCATAATTTGTAGATTATACCACAATTTATAACTCATGCCCTAAAAATATGGCTTTTGCAGCAAGATGAAAGCTGCAGCTTCCCTAATGAAGTTCAGCACTTCTTTTCCCTAGCAAGCTTATCCATATTTCCCTTACCTCCCTTCTTATTAAAATCGTTTTCACTGGTACATCTCCTGTAGTATCAGCCACAAAGAGTATGTATAATGCCCCACTGTTTCTATTTCAGAAGCAATTTAAGGATTCAGAGACTACTATTTCAGCTATATTCATGACATCATCTAAGTTGCCACTGATTTTGCAGCCCTGTTCTGAAACCAACTTTAAGAGCAGTGCCTATGGGCTGGTTTTACGCTAGTCTAGTCTGAGAGACAGATGTGTTACCATTCAAGTCCTGAAATCTTCTGCTTTTAACATTTACTTGCTCAGGTAGAGATGTAAGAGTACGATTTTAGATTGACATCAGTATCTGCTTTGAAAAAGCACCTTGCAGATACTACAAACAGAGAATAGCCCAACTCCAGAAAAAGTTTGTTCACTGTGCTCAGGAGTTATAAAATGAATCTCTTTCCTCAGGTAACTTGAAGTGAAGCCTCCAGGATGGAGTAACACAGTAAAGTAATCCCTTCTTTTCCTGGAATCTGGTTTTGTTTGAAGTTCAGATATACAAGCTGTAGGGAGAACACATGCTACTTTTCATTTGAAGGAACTGGGAACTTAAATCTACACGGAACCCATTTTGAAAGAGTGTGTCAAGATGACTGATAAGTATGGAGGCTAAAAAGAAAATATCAAGGCCTCTGAATGACTGTGTATAGACTTAATGTCATCACTGGGAACATTGACTTGAGGTCATTGATCTACAGCGCTGGACCCAAACTGGCAAACTATTTCCAAGGGCAATGATATGAAGTTCAGCTTTTTGGTTGAAAGTTTCAAAAGAGATTTTCAGGCCCAAGACATAATAAAGGGCAGAAAAAGCAAACTGCTTGGAAAGAAGATATGTATAAAAGCAAAGTAAAATTCCAGGATGAGCAATGGAATTCAGCTACAGAAGTCAGAACTCCAAACATACCACTATCCTAAGGTGGTCCAGAGAGAAGCTGCGAAGCACCAGCAACTGGTTTTACACTGGTGCTTTAAATGACCTCAGTTTTGGAGAGGTAGAAGACCTTTGTTCTCACTCACATAAAGTAGCTGATACAAAAGGACATGTATCCAGCCAATATAATTCCCTTAGAAAGGGACATTGAGGAATAATAGCATTTTACTTTGAACTGTATCAAGAATTTTCTTCCTGGAACAGTTTTTCCAAGAATAGCTGACTGAAATTTCACAGAAATTTCTTACAAGCACTGAAATATGGCATGGAACCTTGGGAGGCTGGGGCAAGAGTACTACTTCTGATATGAATGTTGCTTAGTCAATGAACAGCCTGAAAAAAAATTCACATTTTTTCATGTACATATCTGCCATTTATTTTGTTTTAGCACATATTCCAGTTATTTCCACAGGATAAAGAAAATTCTATGCATAAAATAAAATAGAAAAAAAAGGAAATATATGTCATTGCTCCAGGTTGTATGATTTAAAAGTGAATCAATATGCAATAGGGGTAAATAGGAATACGCTTACTAGTAACTTTTCCAAATGTGTTTTACGGTTCTGAACAGTGACACTAAGCTGTTCATAATGCTTGCACAATTTCCAGTATCCTCTGCTACATTGTATTTATTCATAGGATGTTGAGCCATTTTGAATAATTTCATGCATATCAATATCCATAATTGTTTCAGACACTCCAGTTGCACATACTTCATTACTGGGTGCTGTTAATTTAGAGACATTGTTTTTTGTCAACACTTCTTCCATTCTGAGTAATTGTGAACTGTATAACTTATTTTCATTATTTTACTCTACACTGACTCAATCTTTCAGGAGTATATTGGCTTTTTAAGTTAAAAAGGCTAATGGTAACCCTACACCATTGTTTAAAGTTAGCACATCATGTCACAGTGGATGACAACCACATTTCCTTGCTTTTGTATCTCTTTTCACATAAGTGATTTGAGGAAAAGTGGTGGCTAACATTATTATTGACATTGCAAAATTGCTTCTTGTGTAGTAGGAGTCATAAGGGCCAATTCGATGCACAAATGATGCTTCTCTTTCTTTGTAGAAAAAAATGGAATTTAAATACATGAAGCATTTAAACTCAGAACCTGTACAATAATTTTAGTTTATTCTGTCCTCCAAAATCCAGCAATGTAGAATTTCCCAGCTAACCAGAGCAGACAGTATTTCTCATGAGTTATGCTATCCTGTCAAATTCAGAGGATTAACTCCTAGATTCCTTCTCTTCATCATTCCTTCCTATAGATCTTGTTTTTTTGATCAAGTGACAAAGAATCTCACATTTGTTACCACATTTACTACCACGTCACTAACATCTGTTTGACAGAAGGCAACAGCATGTTGTACATCTGCACTGAAAACCTCAGTACACCAGAGCCATAACACAACCACAAAACAGACATACTACTACATAATATATGTACATACATATTCCGCATGCTGGGTAATCCCAACTACAGCACACACAGTATTGCATTTCTGAGTGTCTTATTTACACACATTGCATAAATATAGAATCAATTTTGAGCTTGCCCAGTTTTATGCTCGGTAATTATCAACTTCAGCTAGAAAACTCATGAATTTGATCTCAATAAACCCTACAGAAATGGCTTAAAATGTAAGGCTCTTCTATATCTTTTTGTATGCATGTCTCTGTGTGTGTGCGTGTGTGTTTTGATCTGTAACATTTCTATTTAAGCTTTTTCTCACAGAAACAAAGGCTTTAAAAAAAGTTGAAAACCAAAGTTTAGCAAATCGCAGTAAAAAGACAACTTGCTGAAAGAGGTCTAATCCTGCCAGCATAGATCTCCATAAAAGATAATCAGATATGGAGAGTTTTATATGATGAAATTCTTCAAGTGTCCTAATAGGCTTATGTTGCATATCTCTGCACTACATAGCTGTCCTCAGCATAGGTATCCCTGTGTCACAATGATCAGAGTCTGTAAAAAAAAAAATAAATTCCAGATGGCAATGACTTCACAAAAGATTACAAAATTGTTACTGTCAGTAAACTAACATCTGCATGAAAAAGATATTTTTCCATCCTCTCTCCTACTATTCTTAAGCCTTTACTTTGATTGCTTTTTCCTGGGATTTGTTCAGACTGTGGTGACAAATGCAGTATCATTTAAGTATCCAGGCAAACTAAAGACAGATTGAATAGGTGCAGCAACACACAAAATGAATCACAAAATCTGTTCTCATGACTACGAGTAATCAGTGGATCTTCTGTCTTAATGAAGCCTTGGTTTTCAGTCACAGGGAATAAGGCAAACAGGGAACCTCTGTGTTTTATTATAAACAAAAATTGATTCCAGCACAGCTCATCAGTGTTCAAAAGCAATCAGTTTAGTATATTGCCAGCTCTGCTTTTCTTTTTCTTTCGTGCTGAACTGACAACTTTTACTCCATCCATAGAGAAGCTGACAGGTGGAGCAGCAGCTGAGCAGCTGCAGGCATTTGGCTGTCTGTGGCTTGCTGCTGGTGGCCAAGAGCTTCTCTTCACTTTGGTGTTCATCCCTGGAGAACTCTGGAACTCAGAAGCACAAAGCCAAGCCTTTTCTACTGCAACTGCCCCAATGGCACAAAAGAAGCCAAAAAGATTAGAAGGACTTAATCTATATCTCATTATTCCCAAAATACGGATATGCATGTCTCCTTCTTGGACAAGCAGGACTCTATTACCTCTGAACAGTTTGACGAGAAAGAAAGGATATTGAAAATCCATTTTAACCACAGGTTTCAAAGTAACATGATTACTTCTTAGCATTAGCAACCTGATCAATAACAATGGCTATGCCACTTTAGAGCAGACATCTGTTTTCAAAAGTTTGGACCAAAGCTGAGGACCCTGCTTGTGTTTTCTAGCATGATGACTTCACTATTCTACCACTATCTCTTGTCTATTTGAGAGATAAAATGTGAATCCCGGAAAGTAGGAAACGAAAACCCATGGCAGTCCTGCTGGAGAGCAGTACATATGATATGCCCTAAATATAGTGGAAGTAGATGGTAGAAGCCACATGGATGTGGAGAGCAAAAAGCAGAGGCTGCATCTTTTGTCTTTGCCAACTTCAATGCATTTTGTGCTATCTTATTCCTAAGGTCTTATTACAATCCTCCAGGGCAGTTATCCGTTCAATCATCTCTGACATATGAGTCTGTTCATTTCACTTACAATTATGCAATGCTGACAAAAATAATTGTCACAATATTTAGTTGCAAAATAAAATGAAACAGTGTCAAAACAAGAGCTGTGCTAAAAGATACCACAATACATTATTTAATGTATCCCTGAAAAGAAAAAAAATAGAAAAAAAAAAGTTTTTATTCCAATCAGATCAACATGCATAGGGATGGCAGTCAGGAGGTTCTCAGCTTCTTTCCCATTTCTGACATTCCTTGTACTTTGTTGAAGGAAAACTCCAAGTATGAACAAGCCTCTCTGCTGCAGTTTTTCTTTACAACACTTAACTCCCCTAAATTGATCATGTAAGCAGTCAGTTTTATATATGGTATATATAGGAACTATATAGTATAGTTCCTGCAGTTTGTAATCTGTCTGGAGATCCACAGAAAACATGTACAGGAGTAGAAGCTGTGAAAATGTTTACTGGATTGGTAAGAGAATGTCCTGAAGTATTATTAATGACTGCATTAATTGTTAAAGTTTGACTTGGAACATGTTGGAATAGATGTCAGGCACTGCAACAGGTTGCCCAAGGAAGTGGCAGAGTCAGCATGCCTGGAAGGTATTAAAAAGACATGTAGATATGGCTCTTTGTGACAAGGTTTAGTGACGGACATGGCAGTCCAGGGTTAATGGATATGATGATCTTAAAGGTCTTTTCTAACCTAAAAGATTTTATGATTTATCCCACCTCCATGAGTCAATTTCTGATGGATCTAGAGCTGGAGAAGAATATATAGCCTTAGCCAAGTGCTGCAAAACATCGAGTCATCCAATGTTAACAGAAATTATTAATTGAATCCAGTCCAGCTACGTGTTTTTTGGCTATTTTCACTGTCTCTGCACTATTTCCTACATTAGTTCATATTTGACCCATTCACACAATCAGGTGACATTCAGAAAGCACTTCCCTCTGTCTCTTCATATCTAAACTTCTGCTAGCCCCAATGCCAAACAAAACAGTTTTTCCCTATCTCCACTGTGGCCATCTGCCAGGAAAGGGTGTGAGTAAATCTGTCTGTTTCATCCAAATCTAAGGGCTAAATTTTAGAAGTAACCAGACCAGTAAATTAGTACAAGATTTATGAAAATCTGCAGGTGGAGAGAAAAAAAACTCACATGCACCAGAGAGAAGAAAAACCTCAATCTCTACTTCTTATGACTGTTAGCCAGCTACTGGCAGTAATTCCCCAAAGGCAGCCCTGCCAAATGGCATGTGGGCAGCTTCGGCAGAGTAAGGATGCTTCTAGAGATGCAGTGATAGGTGTCCCACAGCCAAGCTTCTGGGAAAGCCCTGCCCCTCTTACTGTTACACACCCCTCTCCCTTGTCCCAGAAGTCCTTACCATCTTCATGTTACAGTCCCCCATGGAACTCCACCTGTTTTCTGTCTCTATTGTGTAAAATCTCATACCCCACATGATCAGAGTTTCACATCATTTGTCCAGCAGGACCAGCTGCCCCTTCCCACTTAAACAGGAGGAGGGCCAGCACGGGAGGTCTCCACACCTCTAGCCACTGCTGGCAACTGCCAGTGCCCTCAAAGGACTCACTAACAGTTTACAGAAGAGCATTCTTTATTAATAAAATTGTAACACATTAAGGTTTGAGAATTGCGAATAACAGTCATAGACTGCAAAAAATATTTTTAAAGCAATATACTAATAAGTTTTAATCCACAATAACAGCTAGTTCTAGAAAATCATTCAGCATGCATAGAGAATAGTTCTTACCCAATAGGCCTCCCTATAGGGGAGAAAAGAGGTTTAGCCCAGCAGCTGATCCCAAAAGTTACAGGGCAATCCTCCTCATTTCTCCCCATTTTTAACATATTTTTATGATATTTCTTTATGTTTAGTTGGAGCTTGAGGGATTTTGGTCATACCTTTTACTCCGTGAGGGGTGGTTGTACCTTGGGGGTGAATATTTCAGGATGGTATCCAAGATAGTACACCACCAATCTGGGGATGTGACATGTATCAGTCCAAAGAGAGGGATTTCACCATGGTTGGTGATTCAAGAGCAGGACATTTTCCTTTATCTCCCATGGTTTTCAGCTGCTGTGGAGCTCACCAGCTAGAAAGTACCACTGAGCTCCCTGTTCTGCAAGGGTTTTGACAGTGCCTGGCCATAGTGTCTCTACTCCACCCTTCATTTAGACCCCTGAGATTGCATTGTGTGTGGGAGGGCACATATGCTGACCACGTGCCGTCTAGAGAACAGCAACAGCATTTTCCCCTATAATTTCTGTACCGTTATCTTTTTATCCTCTTATCTTCCCACTGCACTAGAGAAACAGGTGTTCTAATAACTATTTTCATCAGAATAGTGAAGTGATAATTATGTTTGGGTTTTACCATCAGTCTTCCAGACCAAAATCACCTCAAATAAATATTATAAAATGATAAAAATACTCACTAGTAATCTGTAGAGACATAAACAGTGACATATTTATGCGTTCATTAAAATGTGAAGGAACAAAATGAAACATTATTAAAGCATAGAGTTTTAGTAGTTCTAAATATATGAAAAACATCAATATTTACAAGAACTCAATGTTTTATTAGCCTCTAATTCTTTTCTCTTTTAAAGAGTTGTTTTGCAGCCTTGTGTAAGCAGTAAGCATTCAAGTTTCCTCTTAGCTTCTGTCCAGGCTATTCCTGTTTGGCTTGTAGCAGCTTCTAGCACAGGATTTATGCCCCCAAAAGCCCCCCACCTTCCCAGAGGCATAGTCAACTTTTAACAGAACCACCAGCTAGTACACACATATGAGAAAGGAAACAGGGAACCAGCAATTGAAGTCACGAACAAAGAGGGTATGAAGACAGTTGGTTTCTTGTCAGGCTTCTCTAGCTTTTCTTCCTCAAAACTGTTGTCTCTACTGTGCCCATTTTCCTTCCTTTGATTGCCTTAGGCCCAGACAGGAAGGTGAATGGACTGTGACACACCTCAGTCACTCAGCTGGAGTTTTTGAAACTCTCTAGAAGCTAATTTTCTTAAAGAAAAGGGAACACATAAGTACCAACCTGCCCCCTGTAATGGTCCTACAGGTAGATGTAAACTCCCCACAGCCATGGGGAAAAGGAGCTCACTCCACCATCATCACCTGCCTTTTCTGTGCAAAACCTACCTCAAAATACCAGTCTCTGGTATTTCTGATTCAGAAATGAATCAGTGGCTACTTTTTTCCTAGTTCACTTGGGAATTTCAGTAATCACTTGGCAGGTTTTCCTTACTGTCCTCATTTACATTCTCTCCTGAAGTTGAGAAATTCCATTTTCTCAGGGAGTGTTGCTTGTGCCTTGCAGAAAGATGCAAAGTCCCAAAGCCCACCTTAGTGCATGGCCATCCCAGCAGTGGTCTAGGGCTGGATGTAGGGCCTCTTGGACTTTTTGAAGTCTACTGCAAATCTCTGCTTTGCCTGTGACAGGGATTCCTTGCTGGCTATGGCTCCATAGCTTTTTGTGCATGCCAAAGTGCTCGTACCATCCACCTTTCTGATGCCACACCCCCACCTCTCTCATGAGCTTTACCCCATCCCAACATGTCAGAGCTTTTTCACCAGCCTTGTAAAATGAGAAGTGTCACACATTATACATTTTATATATTTTCTTTCCATTCACACTAAAACTTTACTTATTGATTTCATTAGTTATTATGAAAGTAGGTTTTGTACATTATGTACCTACATTTTCAGGCACATATGTTTTAATATATGTAACTCGATCTGTATATATATACTATATATACACATGAAGTGCAAGTATAAATAAACAATATGTATCTTATTGCATATATCTATTCTCTTTTATATTTAAATTTCTACAGAGAAATAAATTATTTATCAATGGGCATTTTTCTCTATATAGGCATTTGTGGTCCAGATAGGCAGCCAATCACAGGTCATGACCTTTCCAGATTTGTCATCACCCTGCCACAAAACATCAGCTGGAACAACATTGCAGCCAAGAGTACTAAGTGAAAGGAGAATGGCGATGACATAGCATCATTCCAGTGCAGACAGACAAGGAAGTTTGTCCTGATGACCAATGTTGGCACTGTCTGAGATCACAGAGGCCATCACACTGTCACAAAAAGCCATCAGCCAGTGGCAAGGCCATACCAACATATTATGGGTTACAGCCTTACAAAATGGCAGCTCTCAGCCCTAACAGCACTGAACAAAATGGTGCCCCATGTGTGCCGTGTGAAGGGATCTGTTGTGAGGTACCTCTGGGTGAACAGGATGGAGCAGCTTATCCTACCAGCCATAGGGTATTGTGCCAACAGGTGGGCTGTGAGGTCATACGACATGGAGACACCTGGGCAGAAGGACATGGCACAAAGATCACACGAAGAGGGGAGGGATTTTTTTATAGGATATCATGTGAGGGCCACCAGGGGCAGGGCTTGCAGGGGACATTTTTGGCAGAGACAAGTCCATCTCTCACTTCTTCTGGACAGTCCATATACTGCTAACTCAAGACGATCCATTCTTATTTCTGAGTTCTCAAACCAAAAATAAGGTAGACCTGGGTGGGATACTTTAGGAATGGAGAGGGGCAGTTTTTAGGAAGAAGAGTTCCAAATAGCACAGAGGTAAAAATGCAAGAAAGCACAAAACATGAATATTTTATTCTTTCTTGTTAAAGCTATGACACAGTGAAGGACTTATTTCAGGAGAAATAAGTAACAGGCTGAACCTTTTCTTACTGTAAGATTCAAAACTATCTCTTAGCATTAGTTTACCATTAACATTATCTGGTCAATTGGGACACATATCATGAATGCCTTTCTTTGGAAGCCAGAATCCAATTCCTGAGATCGATCTATCACAACTATTTTTCTGTAACATATTTTAGCAAATTAGGGACCTCTTGTTCCATGGAGCTTCTTTTTTTACTTCAAGAAAAGAGAATTTTTTTCTGAAAAACAGATCAGACATTTTAATTTAACAGTAGTACCCTCTTTTTATTTTGCTTGCTAACCAGTGAAATGGGATTATATTAACATATTAAATTAAATTCTGTTTCAGTGTACGTATAGTTATATTTGCTTCTACACAGCAAACTTTATTCCTAATTTATCAGACTCTATCATACAATAAGCTGAAATTTAGGTGTAGTCCAAGCAATAGCTAGCTTCCTATAAGTGGCAGAAAAAGTTACAGTAATCACAACAGCTCTGCAACAATCCATTATATTTATCTTAGAATAAATCTGAGCCTTTACTAATTTGTATACATCTACTACTGTATTTCATATCTAGCTGCATTAGCTAGTACCATCTGGAAAATGAATTAATTCTTCATACAGTGACTTCAACATTATATACTTAAGAGTGAGATTTAGAATTCTCTGGCAATCAAAATTATTGGTTATATTGAAACCAAACCTGAAAGTCTCTGAACAGGTTTTTAAATTTTACTGTGTACTGAAGTAACAGATCTTATGTCAGTCCAATTTAATGCTGTATCAGGTCATACTGACACTGGACCAGCCATTACCAGCAGTCGTCTACCCAAGGAAAAGGCAACGCTGATTTCTGTTTTGGAGCACTGTATTTTCACTCATTTACGTTCTGATTATGGCTGTGAAACTAAACACATTCACATATATTTTAATATACAAATACTCTATTCAGTGTAAAATCCTATATTCACATGGTTATCAATGAACAAAAGTGGCTTTGTGATTTTATGACTGGTGTGTTTTCTACAGATTACCTACTTATAGGCCCAATTGTGTTTTCCTCACTTCAAAGCCAGCCTGCAAAAAAGTTATCCTTTGAAAACAATAGAAATTCTTTATATTCATATGACACTTGAGAAACTTTGACTTAATGCTATGACATAGTTGAGGATCTTTGATCAAAGAATTTCACAATCTAAGCTTGTAAAATATTCAGACCATTCTTTTTGTTTCTCCAGCACATTCATCAGTCTTCTGCCAGTGTTTGAAATTAAAACTTTTAAGCATCCTGTTGATTCAAAAAAGATTTTTTTCTCTAAGAAATCATAGCTATCAAAACAAAGATATTGAAAAGGAAAATTATAATATTGTCCATATTATAATGTTTGTCACTAGCTAATAATTCATTTAAGAGGTCTAAGCCAATATTTCTTTTTATCAATTTTCTGAAAATCTTTTAGCAGTGCATTTTCCACATATTGGTCTTAGCATTTGGCCAAATTGATTTGGATTTGGGAATTTTTCTATAAAACATTTACCATTGTTTATACATACCATAAAAAAATATGTTTTTCCTTAGTATGCACCTATTAAAGTGCTTAAATTTGAAGCTCCACAGCTAACCAAATTGTTAAAATACTTACCCAAACATAAAAACAACCCGAAATGGAGAAAACAAATAGAATATTTTTAACAGTTTAAGTTGCCTGAAGTTTTCTCCATAGGTCCAGGCAAGAACATTGAAAAAATAATTAAATGTCTCCCAGATTAAATTAAGTTTAAGGAGCAATAATAATTAGCAGAAAACATATCTATGACAGAAAATTGCAATAAAGCTTCTGGCCACTACCCCCAAGAGCGGCAGCACTCGCAAGGTGAGGATGGGATGTCCCCA
>JAOTQP010001546.1:70884962-70918938 GCA_026413545.1 Cichladusa arquata
ATGAAGGTCACTTCAACACTTTTGTCATGTCTATTTAGAGGGGGCTTTTGGCACTCAATGAACAGCCAGGGGAATTAATTTCTAGGGCAGCTTCCAAGATAGATAACATGAGAAATGAAGCTAAAATGCTTTAGAATTATGCTTGGGTGGCATACAGAAATGATTGCATGACAAAATTAAAATTACAAGAAACAGAAAATTAAGCTAATTAGTTAAGTAATTATGTTTATAGGTTGGTTCAGCCTAACTAGGGTCACCCATAACCCTTCTCAAAACACATTGTAGTAGGATGTACCAGTTTTGTTGTTTTCTGTTTTTCATTCAATGGCACCACATTATGGATTTTTCATTTTATTTTCAGCCATGTCTGTTAAATAGTGCTGGAGAGGATTACATGGCCTTGGCTGGATAGCATCATGTAAAACAGATGACCTGTATAATTTCATGAATCTGCATACTTGATTACTCAAGCAACATCCTAGACTCAAGCACCCAAGCAGACATCCCTTCTAGCCTTCAGTTCCAGTGTCCTCAGCATGGCCTGCATTAAGATTTCAGACACTGCTCTATTGAGTGAGTGTCACTGGAGAAAGGATTGAGATAGCTGAGATGAAGAGAAAGAATAACATTGTGCCATTACCAACTACCTCTGTCTGTAATGTTGTGGGATAATACCTCATAACCAAATGGATTTAGTAGATCTGCAAAAATATCAAGGGGAAAAAAAGATGATCCAAAGCCTACAAAGTCTCCCATAAAGGCTTATGATCTAAGTACTCAGCCTCCAAAAAAGACAAGAATTTTAATCAATTATTCACTCTTTCTTTCCATTTAAGAACCAGGGGGCAGTAAATTACTCTATCAGGCAGTAGGCTAAGGCAAATCAAAAAGTGTTTATTCACTTAAACCTCAGTAGGCAGCTAAGCACCACACAGCTGCTCACTCACACCTCCACATTGGGATGAGGACGAGTATCAGGAGGGTAAAAGTGAGAAAATTAATGGATGGACATAAATACAGATTACTAAATGAGGTGTGCATAAACAAAGATGAAGAATTCACTCCCTATTTTCCCATGGGCAGGTAGGAGTTCAGCCATTTGTAGGGTTCCATCACACATAGCAGTTACTTGGAAAGACAAATGCCGTAACTCCAAACATCTCCACTTGCTCTTTCTTCCTCCTCACAGCATGCAGTGCTAAGCACACCAGATGGTGTGGGATATTACTGTGGTCAGTTGGGGTTAGCTACTCTAGCTATGTCCCCTCCCAGCCTCCTGCACACTCCCGCCCTACTCACTGATGAGCCAGCGTGAGTAGAAAAGGCCTTGACACTGATCAACACTGTTTGACCAACTGACAAGTCAAAAACAGAGCAACATATGATTTTCTACAAAGAAAATGAACTACTCCAGCCAAAACCGTATAATATGTAGAATCTATGTCACAGTATGCTGAAAATGCTGATATCATGGGCTGGACAAGTTCAGGAGGCAGTCGCCAGAGGCTTTAAATATCTGCCAGCCATTTCTAGTGGTAGAAGCTGCTGGACAACAGGACAGAGCTCCAAGAAAGGATCAGATATGCTTTCCCTCCTCTTCCCTTGATGTGAACAGCCACTGTTGACCACTGCTGAAGACAGGACAGCTGTGCATGTCTGGCTTTCATCTGACACCAAGTGATCCCTGCTATAGCAGGCCTGCACAAAACATTTACAAGCAAATTGCAGCCTTAAACAATGACATAATATAATTATTATCTCTGCTTAGTTCTTTATTCCTAATAAATCCTAGCACAAATGACATCTCAATTACCACAGTTCATTACAACTTAGATCATTCTTCTCTTTTTTCCCAGCTGAGTTCAAAACATGGCTTAAAGGACTCTTCATAAAGAAGTAAAATTTATTCACAGTAGGATGGCTCAAGGGACAGTTTGAGATCCAGTTTAAAAAAGGAACTAGTTTCTAACAGCAAATACTTTAAGTGAGAGTTGTTTCTTTTCTTCCTTGTACTGTTACTATATTCTTCACTATTATAAACTTTTATTAGAATAAGCACACCTCTCTAATCCTTGCAGATAAAACAAGGTCAGAACATGGACAGTTGTAACATCTGCATGAGTTAGCACTTAGGGCTCTGGGATGTGTGAATTGCTTAATGGGTTGTTAACTCAGATGTGCATTGATAATAACTGAAAGATCAACTTGTCAACATTACTTATTTGGCCACTGATCAAAGCACTATAAGAGGATGAGGGAGATAATATGAAGGTCAGAATAATTTTCTGGGGGGATTTCACTTTGGCACATGAATATGATTACTTCCTAATAGGTTGCTGAGGGGGGGGGGAAAATATGAAACTCAGGTTGAGCCAATATGTGGAACATCATTCCAAGCAGGGAAGTAGTCTGAGCCCATGCTGCATGTAAAACTCACTGGTGAGCCCAAGGAGTCAAAGGCACAAGATAAAATCTTGTTCAAGGCTCTGAACAGGTTCTTATTTTAGTGTCTCATATGTGTGAAACCTAATTTACAATTCCTAGAGTTTCTTTGAGATCAAGACTTACTATACTAGTAGCATTCACTAGAGACATCCCTATGGCCTAGATGTGCCAGGAACTCTGCGACAGAATAAAACAATGGCTGCCTGGGAGATCTTCAACTAATATCTACTATTGTTTTGAAGGTAGGCATACAGCACAGAAGAAAGAAGGCTTCATTTATTTTCACTATTACAATGAAATTACTTAAATTATAACAGCTGAATTTTTGTTTCATTGTACAGGCTCCTGTCTTCATTATGTTGGTTTTTTGGTTTTTTTTTTGTTTTTTTTTTTTAAATCAGAATTTTGTTCTCAAAAGATCTTCTTGAAAGAAATTGAAGAAGGCAAACCACGAGGTCTCAACCTCATTGGGGCAAAATTATCCACAAGAACCTACGAACTGAATGCAACAAGGGATGAAAAAGGATCACAATTTGCATAAAATAGTTCTCTATCCTGCAAGCTTTTCATTATCATTCTATTAACAGAATATCACAGTCCTTACCATGAAACAGGTAAAAAGTGTACAAGTTTTGCAGTAAATATACAACCAAAGTAAGACCTCTAACAAAAGAAAATAGAAAACTAAATCCACTTATTGCCAACCACAAAACTTGACCCAAAAAAAAAGCAAATTCTACTTCAGTGTCTCAATGGGTTCCATCAGTTATTTTTAAGGAAAGAACAAATTAAGGCACAGGCCAGTAACAGCAGCTTATCTATAAATGAGGTGTTGTATCTGTCAAGGACGTTTATTTATTCAGTTGCTCTAACTGGAAAACCATTTTAAATCTCCTGTATTAGTGATTTGGCTACTCTCAGGTGACTTTGCCAGAAGACACTGCAATTCTGCTCAAGTACACTATAGCAAATCTATTTTTTTTTGGTGAAAGAAAAATTATATATTCAATATGTCAACATATATTTAATTCACAGACTACAAATGAGCACTTAAAAGTTTTAGACACTTCTAGGAAGACTCAGGGTATGTGGTATTGAGTTGTATCTGCCACCTTGAATCCCTGCAGCACCAGGCTTGTTATAACAAAGCTGCTGTCTTGCCACACTGCAGGTTCAGCTATGTCTAAACAAATAAATCACTGTAATACACAAGTATATCTACAAAACATGGTTGTCACCTACTGACATTTATTAAGCAAAAATCTGGCAGCAAAAATACATGAAGCTAATGCCAGTCATTGGGAATACGCAACTATTTATATTTATGAAGACATATACGTCAAAACAGAAAACACAGTGTGGTCTGGAATCTCATTACTAACTATAACTTCAGGAAAATTATGCAACATAACCCCCAATGAGAAATTTTTTTTAAGCACTAGAATCACAAGATGTGGTTTCATCATCAAAAGTTTTCTTTTAAGGTAAATTATTGAAAAATGGAAAACAAACATACTAAACTTCAGAAGATCAGATTATTTCTGCTGAAAAGGATTTTTACAGAAAAAAAAACCACCTCAGTCTAAAGATATTGGCTACCTACTCTTCTATTAGCCCATAGTACTGTCCTGTGGATGCTACCACTAGACTAAAAATGAAGATACCCAGGTGCCACAATTAAAAGGAGAGGGACAGGGCTGGAATGTGCCTTTAACTGGCATTCCCACTAGACCTTTATTCACAAACTCCACATGCCTTCTTTTACAGGCCTTTCTCTCATGCAACTCTGACTCCTTCCTTCATAGACCTCTCTCTGATAACTCACTCCTTCTCTTACTGGCAGCTTCACCCAGTACTGATTCCTTGTCTTACAGGCAGTTCCACACAGTTCTGACTCCTTTCATTCTGCATGACTGCCTAACCCCAAGCTGTCCTTTTCCAGCCACCTGACCCTGACTGTCCCTCACACAACATCTTCTCACCTTATCTATCCCTTACACAAGCACATGTCCCTTACCTCCCCACAGCACAGCCAGCAGCCTCCTGCTCTTACTCCAGCAGACTCTGGGCCTTAAACCCCAACTGCAGGTACCTGTAACTGGTAACCAGCTACCCGACTCCATTATATCCCCAAACTGATTGGGCAGACACAGATGTTTCACTCCTTGGTAATCAGTGCAGCTGCAAGTCATTGGGGGAGATTCCCTCCTGCACTATCCTTCCAGCCTAGCTCTTGGGTGCTCTTGCATCAGTATTTTAGTCCAGAACGTGAGTGTCTTTTATTGCCGTTTCTGATCATCTTTACTTACATTTACATTGTGGAGAAGTCTTGGAGCATAGAAATTGTGTTGCTTTCAGGTGAAACTGAAACAGAAGCTGTGCCCCAAAGTGACAGACACAGTGCATTCAAACCAGGAGCTGGTGTTCAGTGCAGTAGAGAGTCTGAAGTAACATAACAGCCTGCAGATGAATATGATGTGGGCATTAGGTCCTTATCTTTATCTATTTTTTTTTCTGATCTGCTCCAATTACATCTTTTGCTCATGTGGATGTGCTCTCAGCCAAAATGGAAGTACACCAAGTTACATGTTTCTTTTCTTATATGCTTGCATGGCCCTAAAACAGTGTCACTATAATCTATATAACAATAAAATAGCAAGTGCAACCTTGTACATGTACATATAAGCAGTTCTATAAGAAATGCTGGTACACTGCAAATTTAAAAACTAACATCAGTAACATGATAGGATAGCAAACTTACCTCTTTTTGTGCTCAATTTTGCAAACACTGGTAATGATACTACTGGAATGACCTGTTTAATATGGTCGGCTCCTTACAAAGTCGGAATTGCAGTATTTTTCATACCTTAGATTTGCTAAAGTGTTTTATAGACTAAGTTACAAACTGAGAACCAATCAGTTTGCTTTCACACAAACTAAACCTGGGAAAGATTTTTGTATACAGATGCCACCTGAACGCACATGCTCACAGAGGACATTCTGCAATGCTATCACCATGCTTTAGTTTCCCTGCTAGTTTCACTAGAAATAGGAATTATCCCTCCACTTTACGTGTTACAATCTTCTTCAGATGGACAGTGTACACTTGGTCCAAACTGAAGTCCTTGACTGAGACTTTGGCCCCGCAGAGATTTTATCCCACTCAGTAACAGAGAAGCCAATTGCTATAGCCCACAGGTCCCCTACTCTGGAAGAGAACAGTAAGCAATTATCTAGGTCATATCTAATTCATCTTAGCAATTAGGCCAGACTTCCCACATGCAAAGAGCTTCCATTCGAAGACAGGTTACGCAATATATGGTAATCAAGACTCCTTTCTTTTAAGCCTACTACCCAGCCCAAGTGGGCCTAATTTAATCTAGCTGAGTTCTACACTTTTAACTCATTGGAAATGATTAAAGGTTTGAAAAAAGCCACAGAATGTGACAAAAAAAAGATGTAAGAGTAAAAGGATAATGGACTTCCAGATTACCGAGTTCTTCTAAATAATACTTTGAAATTAAAAGCAGTAAGGAATTTGAGGACTATGAATATCTTCCCCCGAACCCAGTGTTTTTTATACAAAAGCCTTAAAAAACCTTAAAATACGTCTGTGATTTATGGACTTAGAAGTAAGAGTGCCACCTAGTGAGTCACTGTTACCATACTGTAGCTCCTTGTTGAATTTATGGGAAATCCTCTACCAGTAACTTTGAAGTGGGGGGACAATGTTTGGGAGGCATCTTATTTTTTCCTTCTATTGTGCATGTAGCACAAAGAGAAGTTAAGAGTTTGAGGCAGAAATCACTGTGAGGAGATTTTATAGGCTGTTATTCAGGAGGGCAGACTAGGTAATCACTAACCATCATGGTCCTTAAAATCTATTGAAGTTATTCATTTCAGCTGGCAAGGTCTGACAGGCTGGACAAAAAGGATATTCAGAACTGATATTAACATATATTCTGTTCTCTCTCATATGTGCTAGGATTAGTTCATCTTGTGAAATTCAAGTAGTCCTTGAGGGCAGGCTCCACATTTCTCCATGGATGTAGCTAACCCAGCTGGCAAGTCATTCACTCAGAGCACAGATGGGAGCTGTGCAGATGCTCTCCAATCTAAGTTAAATAACAAAATTCCTGTTGAATCTCATCAATGTGCAACACATAAAATAATGTGAATTACTGTTCATTATTCCTCCAGCAACTACAATCAATAACGCAAAATAAAAAATACTCCAAAGTCTGACTAATATTTATAAAGAAGTTTCTACTGAGAAAACAGCAGTGTATATATTCTGTTCCTAAGGGATAATATAATTCTTGATTTTTCTGTTTCATCACTTGGTTTTATAATTTTTTTTTTTTAAATTTCTTCACACTAATTACTAATCCCCACATTAACTATCCTGGAGGTGTCTCAAGGATGTATTTTTCAGCTAGTGAGCAAAATCTTACAACAGCATATTAGGTGACATCGGAGTAAACAGAAGAAATGAAGGAAAGCAAGAAAAGGTGAGTCAAGAACAACCCCTGAAGGATTCCCTTTCCTCCTCTGCTCCACTGACTTCATCTTCCTGGCTGTTCCCTTCCTCCTGCAGCCACTTCCCTTTATCAATTTATATATATCACTTATATCACCCTGCTAAGGCTTACAGAGCCATGCCAGAGGCGGTGGAGGGCATGACTTTTACCCATATCAGGGAGCAAACCTAAGTCACTGCAGAGGGAGGAGCAGTCCCCTCCCATGGTTTTCAACCCCTGCCTTAGCAAGGTGCAGATGGGGATGTGATGGTAGCAGACGGGGATGGACCAGCTCTTCCAATCACCATCTGGAGAGGCTACTCTGCATATTGCTACCCTAGTCAGCAGCCCAGTTGCTTCAGAACTCTGATTTTTCCATCCATAACTACACACACCACTCAGATCAGTTCTAATAAGCCTACATCACACTAATTTTTCTCCTAGAAAAGGTTAGTTGCACTTTCTATGTGCTTATGTGCATTCATGTCTCTGTCATCCATTTGGCTGTATTCCCAAAACTGCTTTTCATTTGACAGCCATTGTTTTCTGTAATTTTTATACCTTGTACCCATGTTAATGGGAGTGTTATTTTGCTCTGTCGTATGCCCAGAAGGGTCATTTACAAAAGAAGAAAAATATCATTATCTTTGTTTAACAGCTAGTGAGACTCAGACACAGAGGTTAAGTGACTTACCAAGCAGAAGTTATTGGCAAAACTGAAAACAAGTCTGTTATCTACCCGCTACGAACATACTATCTTCTAGATTGAAGAAAACCCACTGCTGATTGCAAAGGTAAAGATAAAATGATAAATATCACTGGCTCCAATTCTATTACACTATTAAGTAAATCTTCACTTGTCAGGTAAAGCCAGTGGTAACTGACTGTCATTAGTTTCAGCTCAGTGCTTATAGCCTGTAGGAACAAAGATACTACATTGAACATCCATTTAAAAAGCAATTCCATTACTTTGAAATGCCACTGGATTGCCATCACTGATTTTGTAATTATTTCAGATCATTTCATAATATTTAGGAAAAACTGTCTAAAAATAATTGTATCACATACGAGTTCATTTGACAAAAAGAGCTATCTAACACCAAAGCTGTTTTTTCTTTACTAAGATAGCTCTTTTATGTGTAATTTTCATTAAATGGCAGTGGTCAGACAGATATTCAACATCATCTCAGAGGCGAAACAATAAAAAAGGTACAGTACAGGCTGCAAATCTCAAAGCAATTCAAGCAGAGAATGATAAATGACATCTGGTGGTTGCATTAGCTGCTTGTGCTGTATATAAGCAATATTAACACAAGTGTAGACTTTTAAATATGTTCACTGAGTAAAAAGCCCACTAAACAAATCAGATAAAAACCTCACCCCTGTAATCTGATGAATCCGGCAACGTGTAAACCTGATGGCTGGTTTTGACCATTAGTAGCAGATGCCCCAGAAAGGACATTTGGGCATTGGGAAGAAGACCCAGTAACCACAGATGTCCTTTGCAGTGGTTGTGTGCTTTTGGGTTTTTTCCCCAGCACTCTACACATAAAAACTAGAGCTGTCCAACTTCTTTCATCTAAATTCAAGTGGTCTCCTGTTAGACAGAATGCCCAGCAGTAATCAGGAGAAAATATCAGGAGACAAAAGATAAACTATCATATTACCAAAACATTACTCTGCAAAGAAGTTTATTACCACATGTTTTTCTTAAGTTATTGGTTAGATGCCTGTTGACTTTCCCCTTTCTCTGCTGGACTTCTACATGTTTTCTATATTTTGAACTTCAAAGCTGTGGTAAATTCACTGAATATGCTCTAGGAAGGTCTCCTTTAAGGTGAAATGGAGGGGAGCATGCCCTGGATGGAATACATTACCACAAATTAATGGTGTGTTTTCCTGGTCTTTCAGAAACACAGATCTAGACAGGAAAGGGGACATGAAGTCATTGAACATTAAAGGTTCAATATTTTAAGACTTTAAAGGAAGTCTTTGTGACAAATGTAGACAGGATCAAAACAAAAATTACAAATCTAAGCTTTATAATAAAAGGTGGTCTTGTACTGAAGAAATTGACATTTTTAGGGAAAAAAGAAATGAGTAAAATATTATTGACAGGTAGAAAAAATTTTATAAATGAAGGTTTATTTTTCTTATTGTAATGGTGTTATATATTTTGATCAAAGACTTCTTAAGATTGGACCCCCATATGAAATGAGATAATCACACTTTGCAGGTCCTAAAGGTAGTCAAATGAAGGAATAATTATTCTGTTCAGCTGGTTAGGATTGATAAAAATCAAAACTTTCATTTCAATATGGTAATCACAGCTTGATACCCTTACAAATGGACAATGCAAGCAAAAATGCAAGCATTTTTTCGTAATAAATATGCCTGAGACTTACTGTACAGTTTCTTCCCTCTGAAAAAAGTGATGTGTTTAATACTTTCCAGTAGGTTATTAGGTTTATTTACTAAGGCTATCATCCAAGAAAGCTGACTTTTGCAAGACTGCTGAGTAACTGACAAAAAAGTTTCAACTGCAAAGTTCATATGATATAAATAGGCCTGGCAAACCTGCCAATGTGAAAAGTACTTGATTCAACTGAGCTGTTTCCAAAGTCAACTACTCAAAATTATATAATTATTACAAAATTACACATGTTCTTTACAGACATTATGCATGTAACTTCAGGTATCTCAAATGCAGGTGTTGATCCATGAAGTGTCTGTGCCTCCATTTTCATGAATGTGGATCTACCCTGTGCAAACATTTGAGCATTAGGAGGGCCCAAGGGCAGAAACACATGTGTCCATGGTCATCTGAAATGTTCTAGCAGACTCAAAATACAATACAGGAAGATATTCATGGGACTTGGAGAATATTTGCATCTTTTGGTCTGGCAGGGCAACTGTAGAATGTTTGAAGGAATGCTGAGTGATACTAGAAGGATTAGAAGTATAGGCTTAGAGGCAGTGTCCTGCCCAGATTCTCAAATGTGGGATATTCCTCCAGTATTATGTGCCTGGATGTGCAGGTAATGTGGGCAGGCTTGTAAGGCACTGCTCAATCCAAAGTCCTGGGGAACTTTTATAGAAGGTTCTTCACCTGATCACACAAATTGTCCTGCTCGTTACTGACCCAGAGTACATCACATAGAAAGAATCCAGTGTCCTGTTTTTTTCCTGAAGGGTGGCTGGGCACATCAGCTGTACTATTGCCAGCTCTTCTTCCACCCATACAGAGTCTGCCTGGTGAATGTACTGTCTTGGGGGGAGAGAAATTCAGAACCATGATCAAATGTATTGTCTTCCAGTGCCTTGCCCTACACCTTAAGCATGGTCCAAGGTCAAGAGAAAGCCACACAAAGAGTGTGCTATTGTAACAGAGTGCAAATAAAAGAAGGGGAGAGTCTGCAGCTGGTATTTTCCCAGTTTCATGCCATGGAAGAATGATAAACTGCAGGCCTAACAGAGCTGTTTCAGATAATACACAGGGTGTGGGATGCATTCATTGAACACTGTGTATCATTTCCCTGCCAAAACTGTAGTTGGTTTCAACAGAGGAAAGAGAGAGGGAAGCCATATGCACGCTCTGATAAAGATATCTAGGAAGGACAAACTTCATCATGTGGCACATGTTCATTTCTTGCTCAAAATTATGATCATTTATGTGGTGGATGGAGAGAAGTCTCATAATTCTTTTGCTGCAGCAGAACTTTTGTGAATGAACAGCCTGCTAACCAAGACTATAATCGTATTTGCTTGCCAGATCCTATAACAAGTCCATCTTTTATATTTTATTAAAAAAAATATTTACTGATGATTCCTTGATCCCTCAATAATAAGAATTTACCTTCCTATAACGTTCCTCTTATTCATTCCTATAATTTTTTTGTATTTGTAGAGATAATTATTAGTACTTTTAGAGCAAAAATTTTGGTGAAATAGGTTAGTGGATTGATTTTGATTTGTCAAAATCACTTGTGAAACATGCCCCTACATAAATATAATCTTTAAATGTTCTGTGTGAGGATTTTTTAATACAGGAGATTATAATTGAAACACTGTGGAGTCTTGCATAAGGTAATATACAGCTAATTAAAATTGATAACAAATTCTATCTAACATAGAAAGTCTGCTGTAGTCCCACAGAGCCCATATTAGTCTAGGATCACACTGGTATGTTTGAGAGAAGAGTGCAAGGGTAGTTTCAGCTTCCCATCTGTCAGCAAACCCTGTGCTCAAACATAACAATACACAGACCAAGCTATAGCACTGAAGTTGACAGGGAAGCAGAAAAAACATGGCAGGACTATCAATATAGGAGGACCAGAAAAATATCTTCTAGTTACAACTTGCTCTCTCTGTGTGAGTGTAAAAAAAAAACAGATACAAGAGCTCATTGCAACCTTCTGCAACATGGAAGAAACATACCTTAAATAAAATGATAGAAATTGATAGATACTGAGGTAGATAAAAATAGATAAGTATTTAAGAGTTATGGATCTACTGGAGTGAGTCCAGTGAAGGGTCAAGATGATGATGAAGGGACCAGAGCATCTCTCATGCAAAGAAAGACTGAAAGCTGGGATTTTTCAGCCTAGAGATGAGAAGACTCAGGGAAAATGTTATAAATACCTGAAGGGAAGGTGCAAAAAAGAGAGTGAGGCTCTGAAAATAGTGCATGGTGAAGGGACAAGAAGCAATGGGCACAAATGAGATACAGGAGGTTCCCTTTGGACTTCAGGAAACACTTTTTTTTTTTACTGTGAGAGTGACCGGACACTGGCACAAGTTGTCCAGAAAGATGGAGTGTCCATCCTTGGAGATATTCAAAAGCCATCTCAATGTGATCCTGGGCAACAGGTTCCAGGTGACCCTGCTTGATGAAGGGTGCCGAACCAGATAACCTCCTTTCCGATCTCAAACATTCTGTGCTTTTGTGAACATTTCTTGCAAGAATATTTCTTCATCCTATCCTATCCTATCCTATCCTATCCTATCCTATCCTATCCTATCTACGTTTTAGAGTAAACTGTAAGGAAAAAGCCTAAACTAAAGATAAGACATATATTACACTTTCAAGTTATGTAAATAATTCCTTCAATCTGAAAGGCTAAAGTTAATCAATATTTTTTCCTGTGGGACATTTGTATTCAGAAGCAACCCTTCAGGTGTGAAAACATGTTTTCTTCCTACAGATTTAATAGCACAAGCATACATTATTCAGTCAGTACTCAGAGAATGAAACAATGTTAAACCCAGTAAAGATGCATTTCTTTCAGTATACATCAAGTGTCTTGGATATTTAAGATCTATTGATGCAATCCACCTTCCTATAGAATTTCCTCAGAGCATACACTGTGTTCCTAAAGAAACCACAAGTTTTATTCTCTATTTTGTTCATTACTTTTTTCCCCAAAAAGTTAATCATGTAAACCAGGCCCAAAAAATTTCCTTCCATGAGATAAAACTTTGTGAACAACGAGCAAATGACAAAGCCCTTTAACTTGCATACAACAAAAATGAAAGAAAGTCAAATATCCAACTATACTTGTTTCTGTCTTAGTCCTTTAGAGATCTAAAATGTAGCAATATGTTTCACATGTAAGTACTAGATAGATAATACAGAATTACCTTTATTTTTAACTGCAAAGAGGTTTTGAAAGTGACACTTCAAATACAAATATGCAAATCATTAGTCATTACTTGGGTCAGTTTCCCTTGTCTGCCCTTTGCTTGATCATATTTCTTCTCTTAGCCAGCAGCTTTCATGAATCATGGTGTCCTCAGAACTGATCATAATGTTTCAGAGTTTGATGTAAATACCACTTTATTTATCCAAATAGTGTGATGGTTTAAATTTGACAGGTTCCTACTCTAGTTTTTGCTTTCAAGAAGATTTTTAGAAGAGGGGCTCAGCTATGGAACAAAGAACATCAATTATTGACATGATTATCCAATTAGTCAACGACTATCAAATCCAGTGTCTTGGCACTTCAGGGCCACCAACTCATCTGGGATACCAACCACATTGTTTCACCTGCACAAAGGAAATATTGACAGAAACAGCTGTGACATCTACTCCCTGCATAGACAGATATACTGAAGTCAAGATCAGACAAAGTGAAATAGAATGAATGATATAGTACCTGAAGGAAGTGAGTGGAAAAAAAACAAACCCACCATGAATTTCTACACTGAAGTAATAAACTAAGTGTGAACAGAAGTCTACAGAGAGAAGAACTAAAGTTCTATTGATTGAGAACATCTTTAGTGAAATAGTGCTAAACCTTTTTTATAGATGATTGCCATCACATGATTGAAATAAGCAAGACTTAAAGAGCATTTAAATAAATAAAAAAGCTGAGCAGTACCATTTGTCTCACATGGTAAACAGATAATTTAATTATTTTATTATTCTGAGGAATAATGTCACTTTCTCTACATTCTTTTTTGTTGTTGTTGAAACAGGTTCCTCCAAAAAGTAAAAGAAAAAGTTACAGAAGCCATTAATCATGTGAACATAAGAAACTCTAATCTAAAATAAAATTCCCAATAAAAGTGACAGGTGCAATGTAAATTTTGAATGAGTAAACATTATCTGAACTAAAATAGCACTGATTAATTCCAAAAGCAACTCAGGGAATGGCTTTTATACTTGTTACACCAGCTATTTGGTCTTGAACATTAGAAGTACAAACTCAGAAAAATCTCCAGTGATCATCTGTTCAGAGACTTAATTTTGCTTTTGCATTTACAAAGCTTCTGTGGGTTGAAATACAGAGTTACGAGTATCTCTGGCCTCCACATTTAGCTTGTGTTTGAATTGCCTCTGGGCTGTGTGTCTGCTGCAGGCATGTGCCACACAATTACTGAAGCACAAGTCTACACTTCAGAGCTTCCCATCAAGGTAGCTCTGCAAATCTTACCACTTGTACTGTGTGTCAGCTCACTGCAGCACTGCAGAGCAGAGAGACTGGAGGACAAAGTCACATGGTTGATTGTATCACTGAGGAAAATACTCAGGGATATTGGTGGGTATTAGAGATTCAGTGGTAGAGTATCAGCAAAAATGTCTCAAACACTTGGAAATTTTTCAAATGCTCCCAGACTGATGCTGTAGCACTTCCCAGTTATTATTCTGGCAAAGATGCAAATGAAAACTAGTAGAGGTTGTTGATGTAGACCAAAGTGTAGAGGGGAAAAGTAGCACTTTTTGCACATAGATGATAACCCACATACTGCCAAAATGTTTTCCAGTAACATGGAAGAGTGCATCACTGTCTTAAATCATATGAGATGAAGTTGGTTTGCTGGATCTTGTCCCCAGCATGCAACCACTCAGTCCTGCTATAACTTGTCAGTAGGAAACAATCTATGTATGAACACTCAAGTGTTCCAAGAGGCTGGAAAGTAGAGTTTGAGGCTCTGATACTCCCTATGTGAGGAATGCATTAAACCAGTACTATATCTGATTTCTGAAAGCAGCAACCAAGGTCATCTGGTGTTCCATTCCAATGGAATACACTTAGAAGGAAATGTAAATTTAAGACAATTACCTTTCAAGAAATATATAAGAGCTAACCACTGTATCTACACAAGAGTAATGGTATGAGTTTATATTTTTCTGTTTTGAGGACCCTGGCAAGGATAACAGGTCCTCAACGTAAAGGATAAGATTCAGTTCATATTTTTAAAAATTCCAGTGAATTTTCTGAAATTACATGAGCTGTCTAAGCCCCTATTACAATTAATAGATATTGAGAAGATATAGATTGTAGATTGTGATTCAGGTGATGAGTCACTAGGTGACTTCCCTCTACAGGGCCAAATTATTTTCTGAGCTTCAGTGATGATATTAAATATATCTTCATTGACTTACTGGAATATGGCCATTGATAGCTATCTAGATTTTAACAGAGATTAAATCCACTCCAGTGATTCTCTGCACAAGTTTTGGCTGGTGTGGTCTTAATTTTCTTCACAGTGGCTGTTACAAGGCTGTATTTTGAATTTGTGCTGAGCACAGGGTTGAAGATACAGAGATATTTTTGTTATTGCTGAGCAGGGCTTACACAGAGCTGAGCCCTTTTCTGCTTCTCATATTTCCACACTGGGGAGGGGTCTGGGGGTGCTTGGGAGGCTGGGAGGAGACACAGTCAGGACAGGTGACCCCAACTGACCAGAGGCACATTCCAGACCATGTGATATCATACAGTCTCCTACTGAGGTAACTTTTTTTTCTTTTTCTGTATACTTGTCATGTATAGAGCCAACTTGGTGTCTTTGAACCTGAGTTCACACAAGCTCACCCTGTGCACAAATTACTGGATATGTTACCAGCAATATTAATAATTTCAGGTAAATACTAAATCACTTCTGAAGCTATATATTGTCACATAACATTGCTGAAGAGGTTTCTAACAGTTAAATGATAGAGTTTATACTACTGAAAAATAGTCTGTATCTTCAGTAAGCATATTTGCTTTGAACTGTTTAGCCTATTAACATTTTCTCAGAATACTGTCTAGCAATAATGATCAATTCTGCATCACCTTGAGGGATAAATGCTGAAACCATGAGCATTGCAGTGAAATACTATCTGTATTATATTATTATATTAATATGACTGTTAAATCTTATCCTGAGACTGAAAAATTGAAATATAGGTATATGACTGCTCAATAAAAAAGTAAAATCTGGGTGTGGTTTGACAAACTGTACCACTTTCACAAAATATCCAGCTCATTCAAACTGACAGTCACAGAAATTGCCAAGAGTAGCCTTATGATCCCAGTCATCTTTCAGGGAAATACAAGAATGAGGAGTTGAGCCTCCCTCTAGGCAGATAACCAACACCTCTTTTGACAGAAAATTGATTACTCATCCTAAAACATGCAGGATTCTGTCTAGGACCAAATAAATCTTTAGTAACTTCATCAACTACTGCCAGCACCTAATCTTCTGTAAGCAAGCTAATAAAGAAACAAGCAATCATTGTCTCCTGCCACCTGCCATTATTCTGGATAGATATCAGGAATGCTGCAGGCCAGGACTGCACAGGAGCAGCACTTTCCACCTTGGGAGCTGATCTCCTCCAAGTCAGAAACAGAGGTAATCACTTGCAGTTATTCTGAAATGTTCAATATCACTGAATTTTTAGCAAGTTCATTGCTACCCCAGGGAGATGCAGGAAAACATAGATATTCCTTCAAAATAACTGTATGAATCCTTCACTTCATACTCAATTTAATAGTTCAGTCTTCACCAAAAAAATGTAAATAGGAAAAATATTTTCAGCACCTGAAAATCTCTGTATGTGTCTGTGTGGGTGGGTGTGCCCAAAGATGTTCAAAAAAATGTATGAAAAGAAGTGTCACTTTGTCATTTACATTCACTCAATTTCTCCCTGACCAAACAACTTTTACCAAGTATAAAAATTCTAGTCCCTTAGTAAGTAGTACCAGGATGCAGTTTAGTTTTTCAATTGCAAACAGGTTTAATCTTTAAATACATCTTTCTTAATAGCTTGTATCATTAATTTTATTTCATGGGAAAAACAAAATCTTCACATTCCAGTGGCATGCAAAGCCATGGGTCTCCAGTGTTGCCTCTAGTCTCCTCTTGAGACAGGTGACTCTTTTCAGTGCTTGAAATTGAGATATTATTAGGGAGAAAAAATTAGTTCTAGGCAGTTCTAAAAGTTTCTAAAGCTTTAGAAATTTTGTTTTTTAGGTTGTATTAACTCTTCAGTCCCTTAAGACCCATGTGAGCTGGGATCATGACAGCAAAGACTAAATGACATGAAGATAATAATATATCATTCTCACCACAGGAATCAAAATTTAAACTAAGATTCTTCTGTTTGCCTTGTAAGTGAAAATATCAATCAATCTGAAGAACAAAAATTATTACAAATGCCATTTTTCTATGCTTTCTCTTTTTTCTCAAAGAAAACTTTTGTTCAGACATCTGATTTTGCATTTCAGGCATTTGAGAAAAGGAAATTTTTTGAAGATTATGTGGGATGAAACAAAAATCAATAGACAGTAGAGAAGGAATGGGGAACAACAATATGTTGTTATTCTGTAAACAATTCTTGCATTTAACTTCCAATTGTAATTGAAATCTGCAAGGCTGGGATCAAATTGCTGCAAAGCCTCTTACAGAGAAGCTTGAAATAATTTTTAACATTTTCCTTACCTAAAAACTCACTAAAATTAACAGAATATGTAAACAAATGATGTTATAATAAAAAAAACCTGAACACTACATATTTAACTTTAAAATAATTTCAAGTGAATTTATTAGTAAGTTGCATAGAATTCAATTTAAGCTAAATGCATATTAGCATGTTACATATTAGCTAAACGAATATAGATTTTAATTTACATATAGAAGTTCCTTTAGAATCAGCAGAATGTTGTTTAGAGTGCCTAAGAACACCAAATTTTTGCCGAGGAATGTCTGTCTGGCTTGCTATGGTTCCTAAGCCCATATCTACAATGGCTTTTTGCATAGCAGAAGATACATAAGACATTTGCATTTGTTTGGAAAAAGATAGGACAATTGATACTGTCACCTCTAGGTAATTTGAAATAATTGTAGTTCCTCTGGCAACATCAGAGAATTGCATTGCTGTTGGTTTTCAGGTTGAGACATGAATAACAGAGTTGGAGACAGAAATGCCATATTGCCCCCAAGTTTTCCATAATATTTGTAAACATGTACATTTTAAATTCTCTGAGAACTAAAAAGAGAGTCAGACATCATAGTTAAAAATATATGGAAGAAGATATATAAATAAAAGTTTGAGTGAAGAATGTACACAAAAATCTATGGGGAATTTATTTGTAACATGGATGATCCATAAAGCCTGATACAAATGATCCAATAAAGAAAACTAAAATGCTGCAATGCAGTTTGCTCAGATGCTCTTTAAAATCCTAATCCAGTTAGGCTACACCTATGGAAGGTGCTATGTCCCTGTATCCAAACAAAGAAGAAATCCCAATGTGGGCAAAAAGGCATAGTCTTATAAAATCTGTGTAAGGGAGTTTCTATGTTGAACAGTCTCTGATCACCTGTGTTCTTGGTAAGTCCAGCTCAATTGCAAAAAAGCATATAAGCCCCAGGCAAGCCCTGGGCCATGAAAAGCATCCAGAGCTACATCAGGTACCAGGAGTCCTCGATGCTGTCTGTAAGAGCACATTCTAAAGTACAAGCTTGCGGGGCTACAGCCCAAGACACAGCATGAGGCCACCTCTGAAGGCAGGGCCCAGGATGGAAGTGTAGATGCTGAGAAGAAAAAGTAGGCAGGAGTGATGTAGACAAAGGAGGCTTGCCAGAAGATATTATTTCAGTGGATTAAAAAACAATGGGATACCTGGCAAGCCTAAAAAAGATAGTATAGGTACAGCCAATATTAATTGCCCAGCAGCAGTTACCCCATTGAACTCCATTTCATTGGCTTTTATTTCTGTGAAAACAACAATAAAACCAAAAAATATTATGCTCTTTTAATCATGAAACATACTGGAGCTTTGATAACTGCATCTTTTTTCCCTTTTTTTTCCTTTTCCATTGCCTTGTTCATACATCAACAGAGTAATTAAAACAAGTGTATTTCTTGTTCTGAAAAGTGCCTCCTTTATTCCAAGAAACTTGCGCTAAATCAGAAAAGAAAACTGACTTTCCTATGTGCACACACTACTATTCAGTTGTTTCAAATATTCAGCTGGGAGGGTTTGAAAACTTGGAAGCATAATTCTGTAATGCCTTGCCTCATGATTTTTATATTCCTACCATAAAGGGTGAGTTCAGTGCCCTCCTTTTTTTCAAGTGTTAGAAAAGATCCATTCCCATTAGAACGTAATGACTTCACTCAAGTAGGAATTTAAACGGGGCAGTTGTATATAGACTGCTTGGGCTCCTGAGATGAGAATGGAGGGAGAGAATTTTGCCCTTTTTAAGAGGGTGGCAACTCAGGGTATTGCTACCTTCATTTGTTACCAAATCGTTGTCATTTTGCCAGGCTTCCCAGTAATACTGCCAGGTCTTCACATGTTCCTAAGGCTGAGAAACAGTAAATGAGTAGGTTCTTCACTGCCAGTGTCTGAAGGACAAACTGCAGTGCAGTGAAGAAATCCATTTTATACTAGAAACTTCATAAAATTACACCATTTATTTTACATATTTTAAAAGAAAAGGCTATTTACAATAATGAGAACACTTTTTTTTAAACAATGGAAATTTGAATTTATCTTATGGAACTCACGAGTAAGTTAATTATCTACAGCCCTCTTCTTAAATATGAAGCAACTTAGTTATTTTCATTTTTTTGTGGAAACTTCTATCCTTTCAGTGTTTGGCTAAATAAGGAAACAAAAAGAAACAGTTAATCCTGTCAACAGCAGTGGGAAGCTAAATGCATCCATTAATGAGTTTTATGACCTGATGAGCACAGAAACCTGCACTGATTAGCTGATCACCTCAGGAGTTCTCGTTACACTTATAATGAAGCAAATCAAATAGCACAGTTTGTATTTGGAAAGCTGAAAAAGCTGAGCCAAATAGACACTGATGTGACCTGGCAAAAATCAATAGTGCTAAATTTGTACTTCTATACCTCAGTGGCAGGAGATGGCAATTTGGTTAAAGTCAATTACATCAGTAAAACTGATCTACTGCACCAGTGACAGCAAAAGTCAGAACCTGTTGATTTCCAAGTTATGCTGGATTTCACAAATCACTATGTGGAGTCAGCAGCAAGCATAGTGAATTGACAGTGATGGTAAAACTTCCAGTTCTTCTGACTGACAAGTACCAGTCCACAGGAAGGTATTTTGTTCCTTGGATGTCAACAATCCCTTTCACAGATATTGTTACATTGAGTTTTGCCATGTTTAAAAGTTTGTGCTGACAGATCAGTTGTGCAGGAAAACGGGGTGGCATGCTATGACAGAGACAAAGCAAAGGTAATGAACACCTCTATCAGTTAAACCAAAAAGTTTCATGAAGAAGATCTTGGATTCTAATGATGACAGTGCTGGTACTGAATGTGAAAATGTATATAGCCATTGAATCCCCATGACTATGGCAACAAGTAAAGAGAACTTTGTCCCTGGATATTTCTGGTTAATATTACCAATGAAATAGAACGTGAGCTGTAAAAAAAGGAGATTCACCAACAGTAAAAAAGAGAGAACAAAAGGTAACAACATGCAAGCATTTTGTACATATATTGAAGAAAAGGTTTCTGAATGACAAGGCAAAATTACCATGGCTTGATTTATCATATGGCAGGGATTTGAGATAAATAAAACAATTAAAAACTCCAAACAGAATATTCAGAGACATTTAGAGAATGATAGGGATGTCATCTCAGCTTAATGACCTTATTCTTCAGAAAAAACCTGCATGAGAATGGGCTTCTTACATGTTTTTCCTTGTTCTGTGATGAATAAAGCAAGCTGTAAAAAATTAGGTGCATAGAACCTGACTGCATAATAAAACCAAAAGAATATCTCTTCTTTCAAGACAGATGGATGAATAGAAGAAGAATGCTAAATTTGTGTTAGGTTTTTTTATTGTTTTCTTTAACTTCTCTATATATATTTTAATAAAATCTTGGGAGGGGTGTTGTTTTTTATTTTGTTTTGCTTTGTTTCTTTAGGGGGTTTTTGTTTGGTTTTGCTGTTTTGTTTTTTTTTTTTTTTTTTTCATTTGGCTAGTTGTTATGCTTCAACCCGAGCCAACAGCTAAGTACCATGCAGCCATTTGCTCACTCCCCGCCAGCAGAATCCAGGAGAAAATTTAAAAAGTGAGAAAACTCATGGATTGGGATAAAGACAGATTAACAGGTAAAGCAAAATCCACATACACAAGCAAAGCAAAAGAAGGAATTAATTTGCCACTTCCCATGGGTAGGCAGGTGTTCAGTCATTCCCAGAAGGCAGTGCTCCATCATGTGTAATGGTGACTTGGGAAGACAAACACCATCACCCTGAATCTCTGCTCCTTCCTTCTTCTTCCCCCAGCTTAAAGTTCAGCATGATGCCATATGGCACGGAAGATCCTTGCAGCCATTTGGGGTCAGCTGTCCAGCTGTGTCCCCTAACAGCTTCTGTGCACCCCCAGCCCTCCTTGCTGGTGGGGTGGGGTGAGAGGCAGGAAAAGCCTTGATGCTGTGCAAGAGCTGCTCAGCTATAACTAAAACATCCCTGTGTTATCAGGACTGTTTCCAGAACCAATCCTAAACATAGGCCCCTGTCAGCTACTATGAAGAAAATTAACACTACCCAGCCAACTAGCACATTAGTTTGACCATTTGTTTTACACTGCTGGATAATATTTATGTATAGTCCTTAATGGTCATTTCAGTCCTAGAATTGCTGCTGGAAGCTTGGTTTGTAACTGTTCAGGGAGAAGAAGGTATCCCTGGTCCTACAAAAGATGCCAATACTAAATCACCTTTTAGAAGGGAATGTATCAGGTATGCAGTTCAGTAACAGTAACAGGCATACTGCCTTTTCACTCAGCTATTCTTGAAATAAGTCAAGTTCTTTCAATTGACACCAGAAAGGAAGTGACATCCAGTATTAAGAAACATTTTCAGATACTGTTTTCCACCACTAAAACCTGAGAATCTTTAACTATTTCTCATGTACCAAAACAATGCAGAATAAAAACTGACAGCTGTGGCTACAAAACTCCAAAGAACTAGAGAAGTAATGGCCATACACAGACACAAACCAGAGAGCACACTACTACACCAGTCAAAAGAAGCTGGTGTTTGGAACTTATCTGTTTGAGCAACACCCATGTAATTGCTGACAACTGACTTGAAGATGTTTCACGGTAAATTTCTCTTTAGATGATTTAAAATTGTGGTATACTAACTTGAACCAAGTCATTAGGCAACAACATTGTGGTTTTTTCTGTTTTCACAATACTAAACTGAGTGTTTTTAATGTTGCCATGGAAATATTAGACAGTGCATTCAAAAAGTAATTTTATTTGCTTACTTGCTTGCTCTTAGCAGAAGAAAGCATTCTGAGACAAAAGGCAACAATATCTCAATCTATCAAGAAGAAATCCTCTCCATTAAATTACTTTTAAAATCGCCATTATTAGAGTCACTCAAACAAAACCTAATATGAAATATGGAATCATCATAGAATGGTTCAGGTTGGAAGGGACCTTAAAAATCTTCTAGTTCCAGCTTCCCTGTCATGGACAGGCACACTTTTTAGGCCAGGTTGCTCCAAGCCCCATCCAACTAACCCAAACTTTAACCCCAACCCAATCTGACCTTAGACACTTCCAAGGATGGGGTATCCACAACTTTTCCGGGCAACCTGTTCCAGTGTCTCACCACCCTCACAGCAAAGCTCTCCTGTAAGCTCCCTTTAGGTACTGGAAAGCTGCTGTAAGGTGTCTCCTGAGTCTTCTCTGGGCTGAATAACCCCAGGTCTTACCAACCCTAATATTGACTTGCAAGTAGTTTTCCCTTGTAATTTCTAGACAATATTGTAGCCTAGCAAGGTCTTGTAACATTGCTTACACCAGACCATAGGCTTAGGGTTAACAACACAAGCACCAGGACAGATCAAGCTTTGTGTAGGCTAGTCCTGGCCTGCCTGGAGATTTGTTTTACCAGAAATTGCCCGATGACCACATCAGTACTATATATATATATTTATTTTATTTTATTTTCTACTGAGCTTCATACAATTATATAAATGGCTTCTATTGTTTGATACATTTTGAAACTAATAAATTTTAAGAACACTTCATGCTTGTGCCACAACTTATCCATGACCCTAGTGTGAAATGCTGTGTAGAAGAGCATGGACAGCTGACAATAGTGGAAACCTTAAAATGACAGGCAGAGGAGACAGCAGAGGCCACTTGCAATGAGGAATGATGCCTTAGGATTTTAGCTTTTATATTTTCATTATATTTGTAATCCTGTAATTCTTTAGTGCATAACTCTAGATTCCATATACTGTGCTAGCTACTGTCTTCACATTTTGGTCAGACAAAACAATTCCTCTCTGGGCCTGGGAATCAAGGACACCTTACTGCTTCAGGCCCTGAGAGGTGTAAAAACATCAAACAAAAGTGAGTTGGGTAAAATGACTTCATTACCTGAAGCTGTAACAGGAAGAATAATCCCCAATATGAAAATGGACCAAACTTATAGTGTGAAAACGCATGACTGGTCATCCATTTTGGATAAATAAAACAGGGGGGCTCTGTCTGCCCTAAATGTACCTGAAGGCCCTTCAATAAATATAACTGCTTTTTATTCTCTTAATTTTGACTGGCCTCTGTTTGTAGCTAGGCCAGAAAAGGCATCAATAGCAATGGTCATCAGTTACTTATTTTCAAAGTAATGCAATATTCAGAGCTGGGCAAACCCAGGTGCGAGAGCAAAGAAGAAGTGCCGAAGACATATAAATTACATCAAATACAGTGAATTTGGATCTAAAATTGCCTTGTGGACCAATGGAGAAAGAGTCAAATGGAGACTGCTTTAGCAAACACAAAAATAATGCCAAGTGGATCCTAGAGTGAGGGGGAAGACTTCATCATCATACTCCTCCCAGTGAGGGACTTGTGAAGCTGATAACTTGCGGTAAGACCCAGAAGGACAATAGAAGGTTGAGGATAACATCACAGAATGGGGTAGATACTTGAAAGTTTGTGAATATATTGTTATACTGTCCATAATTTGAACTATAAGTGTCTTACATATTTATAGCTTCAATGGCTGGTTACATTTAAATACCTTTTGTGAGATGGAATGTAACTTACCAAGAAATTTAAGTTATACAGGATAAGCTGTCTTTATTTAACACTGACAAATTTTCAGTTTCAGAGAAGTGATGAAAGCATCCCATAATGCCAGACCTACTCTCAACCCTTGCACAACACCTCACAGGTGTTGATTTGCTTTTGATAACTACTTTTTCAGAGATTATTCATTAGCCAGTTCACTAGCTCACTAAATGCACAGTTGTGTAGTGTTGATTTTGTAATTAAGATAGGATGCAAGACACAGTCAAATAATTTATAAAACTAAAAGTATGTTACATCGAAGCAGTTGCTTTTATCAATCAAATCTGTAATCTTAAGGAAGGAAATCAGGTTTATTTGACATGACTTAGTTTCAATGAATCCATAGTGATATACATTTCTTTAATTTTTTAATAATTTCCTATTAAAGCACCTCCTTATTAATTTTTCTTTCAAGAATAAAGTCTCTTATTTAGTTATGTCACAAAATATCTACTTGTTTAGTCTTCTGGAATGTATCCACTATACCAAGATTTCTTAAGAGTGCATACCAGCTAGTCAAACATTCCTTCAATCACATATTCTGAAATTCCATCCAAACCACTTAAATTCAGAATTGTCTGTCACAACACGTGTTTATAATTTTCTTAGTTACTAATGGAAAAACTTTGTAGCCTTCCTGTGAAATAAGCACGTTATTGCACTTCTTGTAAAATGCAGGACAGACATGTTCAGTGACAATCACCAGTGTGCCATGCAGTGCTTACCAGTGAGGCAGAGGGGGCTTGCCTGCACTGTGGGATTAAATAATTTTGGTCCTCCAGTAAATTTTCAGAATTCAGTTATTTCTGATTAATGGAAAACACTCACAGAATCACAGAATGCCCTGAGTTGAAAGGGGTCCACAAGGATCATCGAGCCCAACTTCTAGGTCATTTATTTGCCAGACTGTATATAATCCTAACAACTAGTCTTGATTCAGCCCAGGTGATTAAAGCATCTTTACCTGCTGTAATGGCAACCTAAATAGAGAAATAACAACTGGGAGCACAGCTTTTCATGTTAAAGAACAGTCATCTATCATTCTTAAAAGAGGCTAAAGAAAGCTTTTCTGAAGCCTGTATGAGGCCTCTAACATGTCTCTAAAGATTACAGCATTAAGTGACAATTGCTAATTTTTCTTCAGTCTCCTGGACTAGTTGTCTAGTCAGTAGTCATTATCTATCACTAGTTAACTGCACTAGTTATCATCACAATGTTTCTTCAGTGTACTCTGTTACCTCTTTTGACTATTTTGTTCTCCTTAAGTAGGTAATAGTCACTGATTTCAATGCTCTAATCATGCAAATAAACTAATCAGCTTTTAGCAATACTAGTTATGTCAAATTTCTTATCAGTGAGAATTTTCAATTCCTCCTGCTGTCTTCAAGCAGCACTATATAGCAACTGAAATACATATTATTTCCACATCTGTTGACCTTTATCACAACATTGAGTTTGTGTTTATACCACATTTACATTCTTACAAGGTTTTCTCTTATTTTTGTTAATAGTCTCATAGTTGCTCCCGCTAATCTCCAGTGGAAGATTATCACCACGTTGTTTTTATGTGAGAAGTAAGAAGTAGTATTTATTATCCAACCGTCTCAGGATAAATGTTTGACAAACTGAAACCTTCTCTTTCATACCAGTCATGCAAACAGTGGTACTATCTGGTACCTTCTGCCTTTCCAGGCCTACTAGAATGACTCTAAGAAGATTATGTTGGCCTTTGTCTTCTGCCTCCCTTCAAGATAATGGAAGGTTCCTAAAGTGAGTGAAGATCCATGTGAGTGTCATGTAACTAATTTCAGCATACATTACATCATTCCTTACAAATACCTCCCTAATGCCTGGTAGATTCTCTGTCTTCTTGTTTCAACTCTGTCATCAGTGATCACTCCTTGCCTTCCTGGGGTACCTGAGCTCTTCTGTAGCTACTTGCTTCATTAAAAAAGAACAGGCCTCAAAATATTCAATAGGCTTTTGTTCTATTCTGCCATCCTTCTGTGTCTCTGTGATTGCTCCTCCCCAAATCACCTAGATTAATTTCCTTCCCTGCCTTCTTTCCTTCCTCAAATGTCCCATTATAAGTTTCCTGCCTGCATCACAAAATGCTCTTTCCCATGCACCTCATAAATGTCCCATACTCTTATGCCTCCACCTGCAAGGTGTTCGGAGACTCATCCTGATGAGTGTCACCCTGGCACATAACTGAAGCTTATCTGGGATGCCCTGGCAGGGGTCTGGGCAAAATAACCTCCAAGTCCATAATTCTGGTACCTTTGCCAGAGCTGCTGTCTCTCTGTGCTCTGTGCTTCTGTGTGTGCAGACAAGCTTTTAACCACATAATCTAACAGAAACATGCAAGCATGGGACAAAAAAAAACCCCATCATATCCCTCCAGTCAAACTAACTGGTAACATTTTAAATAAGACCATTCTGTCAAAGGGTCTCACAGTTCAGTTCACACAACAATTGTCCTCTCAATACAAGTAATTGGTTCCCTGAATAGTCTTCAAAAGGGAGAAGGGACACGATGATCGCATCAAAAATCATGCTTTTCATCTGTGTTAAAGGACACCTGGACAATTCTTATGTATCCTTTATGAGGAACAAAGAAATAATCTCAGCAGGAACAGCTCAACATCTTTTTTGATAGAAGTACTTTGAAAAGTCTTTTGGCTAATAGAATTCCCCTGAATAAATATGTGAAAAATTATGGTGTCCATAACAAAAGACTTACTATTCAAAATTCTATTTATTGATTTCTTTCTGCAAACTGTCCTTTGTCAGAAGTGAGCACACCAGCTTCAACAATTTACAAAGCAAGAGATATTACTCATCTTGTACTGGGACAGCTCTGTTCTTTAGTGTCCTCAGGCAGCAATTTTCTGTCTCTCAACTTCACTGTTTTTCCTTTTCATTGACAAATCCATTTCCAAACAGGGCAATGTTGACATCTGTGTCTGATTTGATATGTTGAAATATTCTCTATTTTCTTTAATATCTTTTGAAATTATTTGCCTGAAGTCATTCTCCAAGTTAGTGACTAAGCAGGACTTAAAATGTCCTTGCTAGAAATTATCATGTCTCTGGTGCTTCTGCTTTGCTGCTGGTAGGAATGGCCTCCTCCTACTCTGCAGTGTATGTGACATAAGTCCCTACAGCACTATCCCATCTTGTGTCAGCAGAACTTTCAATTACAACATTCTGGGTTTCTTTTGATACTTAATAAGCCTCTGAGAAACCTCCTAGTATATATATATATATAAAAGACACTACAATAATCTAGATATCTGAAAGAAACTTGTATAAAATCCTGAGGTTTTTTTCCTCCATTTAGCTATACAAACACATACACACGTCAGCAGTGAGAAGTGAACCATCAAGTTACAGTAGATGCTTGCCACTTTCTAACAGCTACCAATCCCTCTCACATACTCATTTCTGAAACAAACCCCTTAATCAACCTCTTTTTCAGGGCACTATGCTCAGTGATATGAGCCAGAATGGCAAACACAGCAGCATAACAGACAACACCCTAGCACCTGGCATTGCAAAAGAGGCTCCACTTCCAGCAGAGCTCACAGGGATATCCTGCTGCAAGGCTGTGGTACTTTGAAGAAGTAAGCAGAAAACAGAATTGAGATGGCATTTGCAACTGTAGCTGACTGAGCAAATTCTGATAATATCTGATTCCCACAGGCTGGCAAAAATACTGTGCTGTCTTTCTCCACATCTGATCACTCAGGACTTTCCTTAAGAGGATCAATCATCAGTTACAATGAAAAAAGGATGTTTCGGTCAGTGTCTGGCTAGAAGTGAAACCTTTTCTTACTTCCTTGGGAAGATGTAGTATTCTGAGGTGATTCTAGACGAATTCAATCTGGTCTAAGTAAGTATCACCATCAAATTGCATAACCTACAACACAATAACTTTGCTTTTGAGGAATGTATCATATTGGAAACATTGAATGCTTAATATTTTGAGAGAAGTAGTACAAAAGAATAAACCTCAGCATCCTTGGCTTGAAACGATGAACTTCCATTGACTTAAGGAAGAAGGTGGGGGGGCCTACGGAGGCACAATGGGCATATAATGATATTGCTTTCTCCAGCATTTTCCCCCAAAACATGTGAATTAATCACCTGCATTTGCCTTTCTTCAGCATTATCCAATATGTGGAGATAAGATATTGATACTTTCATGAACAAACTACTTTCTTCAGCAGCTCTTCTTTGACACCTTATTAAAGGAAACACAAATAGTATGAATCATTGCAGTAATACAAGTGAGAGGGAGAACCAGTTCTACCACATTTTCTATATGCCATGGCATATAGAAATTTCTGTATTTTCAGAGCATAGAGAAACAGGTAAGGTCCACTCACCAGGTTCCAAATGAACTGGTATTAGCAATTAATATCAGCCTGAACGAGTATGAAGCCTGTTGGCCATGATATTTTAACTTTTCAGCTCAATTCACTTCAGTACCACATTTAAATTCTCTATGTAAAATAATTATTTAATGTGCATTCTTTCAAAATCACTAATGAAGGAATGAAAGGTGAGAAATTAAACACTGTCTATATACCTCAGACCAACATAGACTCTTTTTGATTTGTATTTCTGAGCACACACACAGTTTGTTTGTTTTTTTCTCTGTTTAGAAATATTTTTTTAATTAAATTAAAAAATTATGAAACATGGAATTCAGCTCAAGCCTTCTTCCTGGATTTAACTGTTTTTAATACTTCTATACTTCATCACTGTTTACTGAAAATATTATCCAACAGATCAGCTCTCTGGCAAAACAGTGTTATATCAACATTTAGGTAAGTCACGAGTTCTCAAACTTGTTAATATCTCTCACAAAGACTAAAATCTGGCAGTAATTTGTCTGCCACAAACATCAGCTGTCATTTTCTTCAAAGTTTTGCTCTATGTAAGTACAAATAGGGAGAAGAGTGGATGGAGAGCCCTGCAGACAGAGGCCTGGGGGTGCAGGCTGGCAGCAGATCCAGCCAGCCAGCCACATCCTGGGATACATCAAACACAGAACAGAGTCAGAAAAGGGGACTGTTCCACTGTATTCAGCATTGGTGGAGTGCTACGTGCAGTTCTGGGCCCCATAATTTAAGAAGGGTATGAATTTCCTGGAATGTGTCCAGAGGTGGTCAACAAAGCTGGAGCAAGGGCTGGAACTCACATCCTGTGAGGAGCAGCTGAGGATGTCAGTTTGCCTGGTTTGGAGACAGAGGCTGAGGGGTGACCTCATTGCTGCCTACAGCTTACTGAGTAGGGAGAATAAGGTGCTGAGGTCTTTCCCCTGGGATTCAGTGACAAGTTACGTGGGAAGAGTTCAAAGATGTGCCAGGGGAGGTATAGACTGGACATAAGGAAGGATTTGTTTACTATGAGGGTGCTCAAACACTGGAGCAGGCTCCCTAGAGGGGTGGTCAATGTCCCAAGCCTGTCAGGGTTTAAGAGGCATTTGGACAATTCCCTTAAATAATATGATTTAATTTGGCCAGCCCTGAATTGTTCAGACAGTTGGACTGGATGATCACTGTAGTTCCCTTCCAATTGAAATTATTCTATTCTATTCTATTCTATTCTATTCTATTCTATTCTATTCTATTCTATTCTATTCATTTTTAACCCATTGCATATGTTGATTTTCAGAAAAGAAATGTTACTTGTTTCACGTTCCAAATGAAGAGACATTTTTATTTGGTTTATTTTTTCATTTTTCTCTAGTAAAGAGCTGGTAAATATGTCAATGCAAATTCACAGGACATGACACATAGAGCATTTGTCTTAAACTTATGCAAGCATCAATCAGATAAGACATATGATCGAGGTACAGAAACATGATGGCTAAAGAAGACTCCCAAAATTATTCTCTAAATCAATATTGGGAAATCTTTTAAAAATATCTATGGTGCTTTCTAAGTTCAGGCTTCTTGTTGGATATAGCAGTATAAATTTTCTATTAGATTATTATGTATTTATTTAAAGAAGCAAATAAAAGGCTTTTCTGAAACAAAAGGTGCTTTTTTTCTTTTCTGAAAGAAAAAAAGCAAAATTATAATGTTTTCCTTACTTAATTGCTATATATAAAAAGTCATTCATGATTAATTATAAAAGCATTAATTAAAATTGTAGTGGTGGGGATTACTAGGAAAATTGTAACTGTTTAAACTCAGGCTCAGCAACTGAAAGAAAGAAAAAAAGAAACAAAGAAGACTTGTCAACTACCACTCAAGAATTCTGTCAAATTATGATAATGTGTGTGTTTCCATACCCTTTATCCATACTGTGAAGTAAGAAATCCTGTTGCACTTCAAAATGCACTTAAGAAAACACAAATAATAAATGGAGACTAAAACGAAATATGTTTTCCATTCTAGCTGCACAGATATTTACCAGTACAGAAGAAGTATCAGACTGCTTAATTATTTTGAAAAGCCATGGACAAAATTTAAAAGGGCTTTGAAAACTCACTGTGCTAAAGAAAAGCAACTGGAGGTTAAATCCAGGTACATTCATACCCAGTAGAACATAAGATAAATAGATTGAACTCAGAGAGCAATGCATAAGAACCAGTAATAATGGAGATGATATATCTCCTTTATGTAGCCTGTATGACATTATAAAAGGCTCAGGTCTCAAGGAACAAATTTGAATTATGAATTTTTATGCAGCAGTAGATACTTATTTTCCTATTCATATCTTCCTCAGCAGTATCTACTGTGTATTCAGTTTTAAGAACTTGCAGACCACTCACAAAGTCTGTGCAACTGTACTGTGTGGCCCAATTTTGGTGGGGGGAGGGGGGAGAGTACAGGGTTAGGCTTCTGTGAGAAGCTGCCAGAAGCTCCCCCTGTGTCTGACAGATCCAGTGACAGCCAACTCCAAGATGGACCCACCACTGGCCAAGGCTGAGCCTGTCAGTCTTGATGGCAGCACCTCTGTGATAACAGATCTAAGAAGACAGAAAAAATCCCTGAGCAACAGCAACTGCAGCTGGACAGAGGAGTGAGAGCATGAGAGAAGAAGCTCTGAAGACACCAATGTCAGTGAAGAAGGAGGGGGAGAAGGCGCTCCACGCACCGGAGCAGAGATTGCCCGGCAGTCCATGATGCAGCCTGTAGTGAGAGCAGCTATCCCCCTGCAACCCAAAAAAAGTCAACAGTGGAGCAGCGCAAGGAGGAACCCACACCAGAGCAGGTGGATGTCCAAAGGAGCCTGTGACCCTGTGAGAAGCCCATGCTGGACCAGGTTTGCTGGAAAGACTTGTGGTCTCATTGGTGGTCCCACACTGGAACAGTGTGGAAGGCACACATGCTGGAGCATTCAATGAAGAACTACAGCCCTGGGAAGCTCTCACCTTGGAAAAGTCCATAGAGGACTGTCTCCTGTGCGAGGAAGTCCATGATGGAGCAGGTGATGGGTGTGAGGAATCCAACCCCTGGGAAGGAAGGAGAAACAGAGACAATGTGTGATCAGCTGGCTGCAGCCCACATTCCCTGTTTCTCTGCACAAGTGGTAGGAGCAGAGGTAGAGAATTAGGGAATCAAGTTCAGCTCAGAAAGAAAGCAAAGAGGGAATGATGTTTTTAGGATTTGGTTTTATAGCTCATTATTCTACTCTGATTTTGATTGATAATAAGCTGAACTAAGTTTTCCCCACGTTGAGTCTGATCTGCCTATGACAGTAATTGCTGAGTGATCTCTCCCTGTCCTTATCTCAACCCACAGTCCTTTTGTTATATTTTCTCTGCCCTGTCCAGCTGAGAAGGGGAGTGGTAGAGCAGTTTCAGTGGGCACCTAGTATCGAGCCAAGGTCAGTCCCTCCTCCCAGTGACTTTTAAATAAAGTATTAAAATCTATAGGAACAAGATGACTGTAAAGAATTACAGCTCATTTGAATAACAGCACCTCCAACGCGCTGACTTTTGCTAGCATAGCAGTTGCAGCATACATGATATGATTACTTTGTAATCATGGGCAATAGAGATTTGGAATGTTTTCTGAGGAACCTGCATTATTGTCACATAATAACATTGATTTAAGATTTTTCTCCCAGTGTTGGTAACAGTGACATCTGCAGAGAGCAGTTAGTTTTGAATGCTTGATACTCTCATTACAGCAGAGATTCATACTGATTCAAGGGCGTCTGCCAGGTTCGTCTTACAATCTCAACAAAGCTGAATTTGTTGATTTTTTTGTAAGACAGTGATTTTAAAAGTTTTCCATAGTCAAAGTGAAGACACAGTTATTTTAATTACTAATCTATTTCTTTTCTGAATCTGAAGTATTCTTCAAGTAACTAAAATTCATGGTTCATATATTAGCATTAATTCCTGGTTGTTAAAAAGAAACAAAAACGGTCTGTAAATTATAATGCATTTTCAGACAATAGTTCAAGTGTCACCAGCAGGCAGCACTCACAGTGACCATAAACTGGGATTGGGTCTTGTGAGTACCCATTGTTCTCCAGGTGAACAGCACTGGTTTGACTCCGAAGGCAATACTGCTTGGTTAACGAACACATAAGTGAGGAGTACAGTGGTGAATTAGCTCCTGTAAATTCCCAGGGTAAGTTTTTCAAACTTAATATCAGATATGCTTCTTATTTCTCAGATTCTACAATATTGAGCCTACTTGACTGAAATCTGTTTTTCAAATTTGAATTAGAACTTTTCATGTGGCTATGCCAGAAGGATTTCATGCAAAAGATAGAGAAACACCTTTCTGTTGGACTTGCAAGAAGCACAGCAGTCAAACAAAGAGCAAGACAGTGAATGGTAGATTTAGATACTAATGAATATTGAAATGCTGCCAAAGCTCTGGTACAACACAGAAGAGAATAAGCAAAGGATTATTTAAGATGTGGACATCAAACATCATATATCTTCCAAACAAATCAGTACATACTAAAGAAAATAAGATTTTTTTTTTCTGAGGCACGTATTAAGTCTATGTTAAGACATCTGCATTTGACAAAATTAATTCCATGCAATGTATGGCACTTCTAGTCCACTAAATATCTGGAAGATAACATCTTTGTTGAAAAGCATCACCTTACACATATATACAGTATTAATACAATTGAGGGCATAGGCCATTTATTTTAAAAGCTTGCTTTGAAAATCACAAAACTGAATAAGTAAGGGTGGAAAAGCTCTAGAGCACACAGTGAGACACACACGTGGTTTGGAGAGAATTAAGTGTGCAGGGGATGGATAAGCTGCTAAAGAACGCTGAGGGCTGAAGGCCACAGACACCCACACCCAGGAAAGCCCGAGCACAGACACAGCAGGACAAAATCCTACGGAGAGCTGGGGCTGTTTAGCCTGGAGAAAAGGAGGCTCAGGAGGAATCTTACTGCTCTCTATGAGCGCCTGGAAGGAGGCTGTAGTCAGGCGGGGATCAGCCTCTTCTCTCAGGCAACCACTGACAGGACAAGAGGACACAGTCCTAAGCAGTGCCAGGGAAGGTTTAGCTCGGACATCAGGAAAAATTTACACGCAGAAAAGGTGATTGGACACTGGAATGGGCCGCTCAGGGAAGTGAAGAGTCACGGTACATGGAGGTGTGCAAGACTGGACATATCCCTTGGCGGCATAGTTTAGGTTACAAGGTAGTTGGTGTTCGGTCATAGGTTGAACTCGGTAAAGATTACGTCTTTATCAACGTAATTGATTCTGTGATTCTGTGAAACACTGCTGGGAGCTGCCCCCACGGCATATTGCACGCCAGGGATAACTGGGGCGGGAGACCGGGTTTAGCAGCCGCGGCATCTCGGCGAGACGCCTTTTGCCCGCACAGAGAACGCGGCCGAGGCGCAGCCTGTAGCCGAAGCAGCCTGAGCGCGGAGACCCGGGCGGGGGCCGCCAGAGGCTGCGGGCACCGGGACGGCCCCGCCGCGGGCACCGGCACAGCCCCACAGGCCGCGCCGGACACGGCTCCGCCCGCTCGCCGTACGGCAGTGTCGCGCCGCGCCGGCTCTTGGCGGCAGCGGAACCGGCGGGCCGTAAGGCAGGTGCGCGGCGGGGCGGGGGTCGGGCGGGCGCGGCGTGGGGGCCGCCGGGGAGGGCCCGCGTTGGGCGCTGCTCTGCGCCGCCGCCGCCGGTGCGGGGCAGATCGGAAGAG
>JAOTQP010001546.1:70920150-70955124 GCA_026413545.1 Cichladusa arquata
GGGACCGCCGGGACCGGCCTGCCCAGGCGCTGGGGGGAGTCCCGCCGCCGCCGCGCGGGTCTCTGCCCGCAGCCCCCGGGGCAGGGGCGTTGCTGCGCTGCTGGCGGGGCGCGGCGTTCGGGGCCCGGCCGGTGCCACGCGTTGGCTCCAGCGGGCAGGGCCGGGCAGGCAGCGTGCCCGGGGCCGGCAGCGGGGCCGGGGCTGGCGGAGCGCTCGCCGTGCCCCAGCCGGGCGCACACCGCGGCGGGTGATGCAAGGCCGCTCCTGAAGGCCCGGGTGCCGTGTGCTCGCTCCTCTGGTGCCTTCTGGGCTTTGCTGTTCGGAACGGCGCTGAAGGGAGTGGTCAAGTGGGAAACGCACCTCTGTCGAATGTACTTTCAGTACTACTGTTGGTATTAATAAACGTAGAGAACCAGAAATGAAGAGCGAAGAAAGCATGTGGTCACATAGAGTGTTTTTTCGTTTTGGGTGCTGCTTCATTTTGCTTGGCAGTGGTGAACTGACAGCTTTGCTTATAAAACACGACAGTCTTGTAGCGTCCTAAGGCTTGCACTTCAGGTGCTTCAGGAGTGTGTATCATGTTGGAATTCAAATAATGCCTTTGCTTAAAAACCTTCTATGGGTTCTGAATGTAGGTTTTGTTATTCTTAAAATACTGACATTGGTGTAGACCCTTTAAGTCTTACGCTTTTTAAACAATTGACTATGTATTGTTGAAGTGAAATCAGTAAAGGTAATTTCTGCAGAGAAGAAATCTAATAGTCATGCTTAGTTACTTTCCATATTATAGACTTGACTTGAATCTAGGCAATGACTAGAAAAAATATTGTAAGTTTCAGAGGCAGTGCAGCAAGGGTTATGTATGTCCACATGGTAGGTTGCAGAGCTAAATTTTCAGTAGGATGAAAATCAAGCCAGCTGTCAGGTCAGATGCAAACTGTCCTTTATCTAAAGATGGCATTGGTGATAACAGTGAGGTGGTGAGTCTGATTAAACACAAGCTGCTTTTCAGCAGATGCTGTAAGGCATGTTTAAAATTTTTACCTTTGGGTTTCAGTTGCTTCTGGCCAGAGAAGAGTAAACTTGTATCATCTTGGAATTATTTGGAGAACTCTTGTTACATTCACATGGGAATACAGACCAACTCCCAGCTAGGGCCTTTATGCATTGTATAAACAAACTAGTTTACATATTAGACTTCATTTTTCTCTAAAAGCTAGCTTGGCCTTTGGAAGAGAATAGGTCATGACTTCCACTGAATCAGAGAGAAGGCAAGAAATTGTCAAACCACAGTGTTTTATTTTGACAGTTCTGTGTTTATAAAACTTGCTTTGAAGCTAAACCTGAAGCTCCTGAAGCAGGTCTGGTGGAGGGCTTTGAAGATGATTAGAGGACTATAGCATCTCTTGTGAAGAGTGGCTGGGAGAGTTGAGCCTGTTCAACCTCGAGAAGAGACAAGTGAGAGGAGACCTCATAAATGTGTATAACCGTCTGAAGAGAGGGTGTCGAGAGGATGGATCAAGGCTCTTTTTGGTGGTGCCAAGCACTAGGGCAAGAGGGAATGGGGGGACGTTCACGCACAGAAAGTTCTGCCTGTACGTGAGGAACAACATCTTCACTGTGTGGATGACTGAGCACTGGAACAAGTTGTCCTGAGAGGTTGTGGAGTCTTCTTCACTGGAGATACTCAAGAACTGTCTGCACTGTGCCTTGTGCTCTAGGTTGGGCTCTGCTTCTCAGTATAATTTTCGGGTTTTTATTGTGTAGTGTAAGTTCTGTTTTCAGGAGGAACATTTATAGCTGAAAAATATTTTTTTACACAGTTAATAGAAAAGTCATCCTTCATAAAAGGCTGGTGTATATTTCTGCAGGTCCCACAGTGCTTTCTCTGAAAAAGTTACCCTTTTTACTGAACTGAGCTCAGGCTGGTCCCTGTTATTCTGGCATATTTATTTTCTCTTCTGTTACATAGTTACAGGAGCTGCTAAGTGTGTGTGGAGGTGGTTGGGAGAAGGAAAGACACATGTTGTCTTTCACTGGTTAGTTATAAAGTAAAGTTTATTTGGAAGCTGTTAAGGGTGGGATTAATTCTTCCTCATATGGGCATTTTGAGTGCTGAACAGGTTTCTTTTCTCCCTCCTACAAAATTTCTCTATAGAAAATTGAAGTCCTCATTACTCCAAATAACAGCTTACTGTTTTCCTGGTAAATTATTTGTAGTAGCAATTGTTGAAGTTGGTGTTGAGCACTTTCTAGCCTACACATTTTCTTAAACTGAATTATACTTTAATGTTTGAAGAGAGAACTGAGATCAAAATCTCCTCTCTAGTTCAGATAAACTTACCTAATCAAAAGCAGTTTAACAAATGACCTGTAATATGTAGCTGGATGTTTGTTAGAAATATAATAGCTGATGTCTGAACTAAAAAGAAGAGGAAACAAGAGTAGGACCCAGAAACAGATTGAGAGACATCAGACTCCTAAATCTCAAATTGTAGTCCTCAGAATCTCTGTTGTCATTTCACTCTGTAGCTCTGTTTTCAAAGAAAATGTTTGTCTAGTGTCTCTCTCCTACAGCAGCCAGTAGGAAGTGCTTAGGTGATCTGCTGAAAACAAGGGAAGACAAATCCAATTATACCTTCACTTTCATATTATCTTTTAGTAATCCATGATTTAAATAACTGGTTATCTGCTTCTAAGCTGTTGAATTCAGAGGCTACAAGGTATTTGATATCCATTAATTCATCTAGGCATACCTGAAATTTTAGTCTTTTTGGCATCTTGTGGCAATGAATTCCCAAATTCAATTATGTTTTTCACAGGAAAGGCATTCTACTTGGTATTACTCTCACCTTAAATTATTAAGTTTTGTCATGTACCTCCTTATTCTTAGATTATGGGTAATAGTCAGTCACTGTGTGTTTAGTCCTTTTTGCTTCTTAAATACCTCATTACATCACAGAAATAAGCAATTTTGTGTTTATTGCAAGCCAATCCATAAGGGAATGCACAGTCAGGGCATTCTTTGTGCTCATCTCTCTCTGAGGAATTTGATTGCCTCTTTTTGCACAATACCAATGTGAGCACATTCCTGTACCGGGTTTAGGAGTTAACTTTCATCACAGTCAAAGTGCTTGAGGTTGGTGGCTTAAACAATGTTGATAGCACAGCAATGTTTTGGCTGTTTCTGACCTGCACAACATCAAAGCTTTCTTCCACCCTCCCTGCCCAGCAAGTAGGCAAGGGGGTGGGCAAAAGGCTGTGTAGGGACACAGCCTGCACAGTAGACCCAAACTGGCCAGTGGGATATGCTGTACCCTGTATTGTCACACTCAGAAATAAAAACACAGATAGAGGAAGAAGAAAGGGTGGGTTTTTTGCTTTCAAGATACCTGGCTTTTGGAAATTAGTAAACTGGAGCTTGTAGCATTGGTCACTCTGTGGGATGTGGTGAGCATTTCATTCCTTTATTTGTAGGGTATTTTTCCTTTTCTTCCTCTGTTAAACTATCTATATTTCAACCCTGTAAGGTTTTTTTTTATTTTCTTCTTCCTGTTTTCTACCCTGTCCTGCTGTGGAGGGTGAACAAGCAGCAGCATAGCTTCTGGCCAGTTCAAACCACCCCAACACTGCACAAGCACCTAAAAATGTATTTGAAGGAAGCAGTAGCAGCACCCCATGGTTCTGTGGTAATGGAGCTCACTGAATTAACTAGTGGTATGGAAGATACCTATGCTGGGTGTTTCTTGAGCTTATTCTAGTTATAGATATTCCTCTTGAAGTTGTATACAACTGTGTATAGTTCAATTATAGAAAATAGAAATTCCATTAGGCTGGAGTGAAGCCAAGAAAGAGTTAGGCTTCAGTAGCAATGTAGACTGTTTGAGTATTACAGAAAGGGCAGTTGGTGTTTTCTGTCTTCTCTTTGGTACATAAACATGTGGGCTAGTTTGGTGGCCAACTTGTTACTGAGTGCAGCTCTGAGATGCGAAATAAAACTCCTGTTCTTTTTCTTGTTAAATCTAGTGGGTGCTAGAGGAAAATAACTTTAAAAGGAAGGTGCAGAATGTATTACCTAGTTGATATTTTAGGGATAGAAAAATTGCTGGCTCTCCCCTTTCATTGTATGTGGAACTTTTGGGTATAAATTATACACTTCCCTAGATTTTACTGTCACTTGTTCTAAAGCATGTGTTTACTCTGAGCCGTCTGTTACTCTTGCTTGGCCAAAGGCACGTTGGATGTTTGGCCTAAAAAATAGACTGTATCTGATATTACAGGCCTGGATCTTAAACATAAATAGGTTTTACAGCAAGAATAGATGATTGTGGAATGATAGGTTGGTGATTGAAGCATTTGTCAGGTGAATTGTGGAGCAGATTTCAGTTTTCCAATTGTAAACTGGCATCTGAGAAGTTGTGAGAATAAGTAGATGACTTTGTGCAGTTATGACTTCCTTACCTGCATTCAAATGTTTTGTAAACCAGACAGCCATTTAAACAGCCACTCCTTTATTTGAAAGTGAGGACTGCTGAACTGTGTCACTTAGTGAGTTTCTATTTGGAAACTGGATTCTGGTAAGTTTCTTCAAGAAATAGGAAGACATTAGTCTTAGCTGCTGCTGTAAGAGGGGGCAGGTGTTCAAAAAATGAGTAGACGTGGAACTTCATGATACGGTTGAGTGAGCATGGTGGTATTTGGTCAAAGGTTGAACTTGATCCTGGAGGTATTTACAGCCTTAATGATTCCATTATTCTAATGTGCCCTCTCCTTGAAAGATTAGGGAAGAGTAAAGAGGATCTCTGAAAATCCTTTCCTCTGTTTCATATAAGAAATTTATTATTTGTAGTGAGTTGACCCCAGCCAGTAGCCAAATGCCCCTCTGCCTCTTACTCACTCCCTTTGGCTGTGAAATGGGGTGAAAATAGCAGACATTTAAGTTGTTTGGGAAGACAAACCCCATAAGCATGGATGTGTGTCCTTGTTCCCCACACCCCTTGCTTCTCCTTTCCCAGAGTTTTTACTGCTGAGCATGACATCATATGGTACACATCTATATTGCTTCCAAAACATGAATATTAGTAAAATTCTTGGTTATATAATTTTCTTGTTAGGGTAGCATTTTTGTTTCTCGGGCATCTTTAAAAGTTGATTCTATAAATCTGAATAGGCAGCCTATGTGCCATGTCAAGTACTCATAATAATTGTTCAAAGGCTTTTAAGTGTTCAATGGGAGATTATTGTGTAATATGTATGTATGTATGTATGTATGTATTAGCTTACAGTACAATTTTCTAAAATATGTTTTAAGAAATTGTACATACATTCTAGCAGAATATGACTATGACTTGAGAAATGCAGCCATTAAAAAATGTACAGCTGGAAAAATCTTGTTTTAGCCTCCTCAAATCACTAGAGACATAATGGGGCTATTTTCCTTTTTATTATAACTGCCAAGAATAATATTATGCCTCAATTTATGTTCCCCTCATTTTCTCATGTAATAAGCAGACACGTTTGCAAGCTTTGAAAAGACAGTTTGGGATTTCCCCACTGTAGAAAATTGTACAGGTGTCTTTCTCAAAATGTCTTCTTGCCTATATGGCCAGCATTATAGACAGACAGCCCAGGACAGGTCAGCAGCATTTGTTAGTTTTGCTTCTAATTTGCACTTGTAACATTGCAGCACTACCTTTTTTTTTTTTTTTTTTTTTTTTTTTCCCCTTCTAATTCTAAACTGCAGTAATGATAAAATATCAGTTAGAAAGCTGTTACTTGCTAGTCATCAAATAGCTGATGTGCTGTGTTTGAAGGGCCTGTGTGGCATGTGAGCTCTGAAGAGAAGACAAGCGATCCTGCCTTTAATAATATTACTTTATGTGACCATGTATCTATCCAATAGTTGAGTGTCGCTTAAATGTATTTTTAATTATCTTTTTTTTCTTTGTAGAAGAGCCTCTTCCTTGAAGTAGGCATGTTTTCAGACTGTATGGGTATACTTATAATGCAAGGCAGACCTGGATCTAATTTTTTTGTGTAAATTTTTAGGCTGAAATTTTGACTTTTTTCACCCCTATATCCTACCAATGTTAAGTAATATTTAAGCTAAATCAACTGGACAGTGGTCTGGCTTGGGACAGCTTACTGTATGTCTGTTTTAACTTTCTTTACAGCTCTCTTTGTCAGGGAGCAGGTAGTATTGCCTCCAGTCAGTAGGGGGAAGTCCTGAAGGGAAAGGCATCCCCAAAGGATGGCATGATTTAGACTGAACAGCTTCTCTTGATAGGTTGATTTTTGGGGCTCTCTATGCATCTTCTCTACATTTCAATATTTGACCACATTAGGTCAGTGAGCTGTCTTACCAATGTGCCTCTTTCTGCTTTCCTGATAGGAAATACAAACTTCTAACTTTTTAACCAATAAGCAGGACTGAACCTTTAGTGTGCTGTGACAAGGATCCAATAAGGATAAAAGGACTGCTAGACCATGAGTGGTTCATTTATATGGACATACCTTCGGAAAAGTTTTTATATAAGCTGACAGAGATTTTTAGGAGTGTTACAAAGACTGAGGGGTAGTGTAGTGTAGTGTATTCAGAATTAAAACACTTTTTAGAAGAATTATGGATAAAATACACAGCTTTCAGGTTCCAGTTGCTGTGTATTATTGGAAAGATACTAATTAGAGAGTTTTCTGCAAACACTGTCATGACTTTCTTACTCCTTACCTCCTCAAAAATTATGACAGGTATCATACATACTGAATGATAGAAAAAGCATAAAGGACATATTTTAGAAAATACTACAAACATTATATAAAAATTAAATGAACACAAATTCAAATATTGCAAAACATAGCAAACACTTAAAATTGCACAATATGCTTCCATTATTTTAATTGAATTGATGCATTTGTGTGGACAATGACATCTGGTTCTTATTTTATGTGATGAGTCATTTTCTACGTATTTCTCTATTATTTACAGCAACTACTGGTAAAAAGTCTGACTCAAAAGCTGCTGGAAATAGGATGACTTTATTTATAGCTAATATTTTGGTAAACTTTTCATTTAGTGATAGCCAAAGTTGGCAAGGATCTGTGTTTCTTTTGAAGACCATTTCATACTTTTAGTACATGACAAATTAATTTTCTTGTCTATTACTAGAAGGGCTGTAGAATCTCTTTCTTAACTGATCTGAAGCTCTGCATATTTCTATTCTGAAAAATAATTCTGTAGTTTAGATACTTGAAGGTTTTCTGTTTTAGATTGCCAACATTACTGTTATTATTACCAGTTGTATTGATAAAATTGCTTAACACAAAAAAATTAATGTTTTCTCTAAATGAGAAATCCTGCTTCATAGAATAATTCCATAAGTGTTTTCATAGAATAACTGTTCTCTATGATTAAATGTGAATCTTGGCATAAGTTGCACTATGCTTACACAGCTACTGTGCATTGTCTGCAAGATGCAAAGAATTTATTAGCCATAATTAATTACTAAAAAAATCCTCGAGAAGGAATCTCGATGTTTGGCAAGACAGTTACTTCAGAACTGATATCCTGCCTTTGCAGTATGTAGTATGAACATTGCTAATGACTTTGCTGTAAAGAAAGCGAACGACTTAGTGGTTAATAAGAAGTAAGACAGCAATCCTACTCATACTTCCTCTTTGTTTTGATTTGAGTAATAATGTACAGGCAGGGTCTTAAGGATTAGTGTACTTGGCTTAGTCTTTTATTTTATTGCATTTGAGATCCTTTGTAAATGCTGAAATGGGTTATGTTTTTCTCAAAAAGAATGTTTAGTGTTTCCTTAAAAAACATACAGGAGAGTGCTCCAGATACAAAATTATCCAGTTCCCACCTTGAGGCTTATTGAAACTTTATTTTGGAGGAAATCAGCGTTAAGTATGAAGGATAATTATGGTGTTGAGCAGCTAATAATCATTCCAGTTATTTAGAACTGGGGGTTAATACAGTATTTGAGGCATTTGTTTAGTTGTCTATAAATACGGTAAGTGATTTGAGTGCTTGAACACATCCCTGTGAGGCTTAAAAATCTCACAGTTACACCTTGTAATGGCCAGTAGTTCACACTGAGGGCTTTATCTTATATGCACTTGCTGTTCACTACAGGACCGTGTTACAGAGACTTTTTTACTACCATCTGAACAAGTTCTCCAGCATGCTCTTAGCCCACCAGTTATGCTGTTGTGTATTATACATGTATTATTATAGCACTTACATTTGCTGAAGTGCATCCCACATCCTCTCAGCCATCCTCAGTGAGATGCAATATGTGTTACTTAGCTGTCATTAACTCAAAGCTTTTTCTTTCTCTTACTTACCTATTTTTTTTTCACTCTTTCCTTTGAACACCTACATCCCTATTTACCTACTATACATCTCTTCCTTCAGTGACAAGCCTTTCTGTAATAGAGTAAGGTGAAACTCCTGAGGTTGTTTTCAACCTCTGTTTGATGGCACAGTGTGTAACAGAGGCACGAAGAGGCCCCTATTAAACGTAAAGCAAAACTAAACAAACAACACCTCCACCCGTCCCTGTCTAGTATTTGTGGCTTGTGCCTAGTGTTTAAATGAACATACATGTTACATATGTTGAAGTTGGAAATTTGCTTATAGTACATCTTCATATGTAAGGCAAGTATCAAAGTTTCTGTTGCTTGGGATACAGTTTGTCTCTCACTGCAGAGAACTTAAAAGTTAAGGCGATGAAGTGTAAAAAATACAGATGTTTCTCAGTTTTACAACTGAATTACATTTTATGTTCTTGGAAGAGGAAGATGAGTTATTCTGAAGAAAGGGTTGTTTTAATTTTTTTTTTCTTTTTATCGACAGCAATTCTTTGTAACTATCTCAAAGTACATCTAAAATGAACACATTATTGAGCCAAGCCACATGTTTGGCATCGTCCCAGAACAGTATCAGGCATAATCACAGGAAATGCTTCTCCAGCTGATGCAAGCAGGCACAGTGATAGGCAGCTGGTGTTTAATTGCATGTGCATGGCTAAGATTATGAAAAAATGTGGAAAGGGTTAATACTGTATTGAATGGATGACTTTTAATTCCATTATTTGATTTTCTAGGGTTTTTTTTTGATTAGTGACTTCTGTAAGTAAGGTGCTGGAATTGTCTCTTATGTGAATGATGGCACCCAGAGGCAGTGTTATGTCTTCTTGTTATGCTGAGGCACTTGTTTGAATTTTGGTATTCACTGAGGTGAATATTGTGTGGCAGGAAGCCACTGTTTCTTCCTGAGTACGTATTCCTTAATCTTGCTGTTGCCCTTTTAAAGATTGACACAGTCTTGACTAGAGATCAGAAATACTTGACCCAGACAACTTGAGAGAATGCTAGGGTGATGTCTGGGCCTTTTGTAGAAAGTGAAATGTCTGAAAGTGTACAGTTGTTACTACATCAGACAGCACAGTTTGTAAGGGTGCAAAATACGAAGTTGGAAAATACTGTTGTTTTAGTGTTGTGCTTTTCCTGTTATTTCAAGTTAATGTCCCCGACATTATTAAACCATTATCCCTGGCTAACAGCTTTGATGTTAGGTGGGTATTTGTTTGCATCAAACGTGCTTGGATAAGAAATTTTATTGAATCTTATAAAAATGTTCTCAGAGGTCCAAAATAGCTTTTTTATCTAATGGTTTCATTTTTTTCTTTAGTGTTTTGTTTGAAATATTTTTCCTTTGATGTGTATGATGTAGAAAGGATGTATACCGAGTAGAATGTGTTGTTTGAGTTTTTGTACATATTGAGTCTTACTTGTAAATAAAATATCAAGTTTACCTTTGTGTTAATGAAGCTGTTGAAGTTAATTGTAGCCATTCTAAAATGTATTCATATCAGTAAAATTTAATGTTTGGGGATTTATTTTTAGTCTTCTTACACAGCAGTGTAAAGTAAAATATTGTATGTGTTGATAAATGGTCTCACTGTTTGAATTATATGTTTAAAATGTAAAAAAAGTTACTTTACTGTCCCTTTAGCTTTTGTATAGCCTTGTGGGTGGGATATCTTTTGCCCTTTTAGTTTCTTTTTCGTTTGAAGTGTTTCCACTTTCTCAAGTGAAAGAGAAAATGCCGTTTGAAATACTTCATGGTGAATAGCAACCTGCTATTCACTGGCAATGTCTAAAGCTTCTTTTTCTTTATAATGTTCTTTGATTAGATCGGTTACTAGTAATAACTTCTTTAGGTTTTATAAATTGCGAGTTTACATAGATAGGAAGAAACTTGTTAATAGTTGGAAGAATTATAGGTAATATACACAAAATCTAGGAACATGGCTTAATATTCTTTCAATACTTTAAACAAAATCACTGCTGTGAAGTCTTAAAGGACAAATAAAATGTAAAATATTATAGACTACAGAAGCTGGTACTTTAGGATCATGTAACTGTGGATTTTACCTGTGATTTTTAGCTGTGTTAATGCTATGTTATTCCATTCCTTGTAAGGAAAGAAATATTTCTGTTCAACTTAAACATTGGCATACTAGATCTGAGCATTCACCTTCTCTTAGCCCTACTGGGCAGCTGGTTTGATCTGTTAGAGAGCATAGGAATTCAGTGAATTTCAAAAGGATGTGTCATTTACAGTAATCTCTGTAATATTTCAGCAAAGAAGAGAAAGAAATTGTTCTGCTATTTGCCCATATAGAAACATAGGAAGGCCAGGAGTTGGAGGAAAACCTAAGTAGCTGGTGAAAATATGAAGTGAAAAACTTCTCTAGTCGTTTTTGTTATCTTTGTGGTATTACTAGATTTTTTTTTAATATTTCACTTCAAAAATTTGCTGTGATTATGATTTATGCTTACTTTCAGACAATAAACTTTGAATTGTTTCTTACCTGAACTCTGAGTATAATCTGTCTTTATGTTTTACTTTCTCCTATAAAAAGTTTCAATGTTAAAATCACACTTGTTCTTAAAAGAAGTAAAATAGACTTTTAGAAAGCAAAAAAATTACTTTATCTCTTCACAAAGCTTTAGAAGGGTGGATATTGCTCTTTCTGATTTACGAACAGGCTTGGTGGAAAGTTAAGTGTTTCTTACAAGAGGCAGGAAATCTGAGATAATTCAGGGAATCATTAGCAGGATGCACCCAAAATGTCCTTACTTGATTGGGGGTGGGGGAGGAGAAGAAATATTTTTACCATGTAAAGTCTCAGTGATATGAAGGTTAAATTCCCATTCCATTTGTCCCATGGAAATTATTTAAGATGGTACCTTTCTCATACTTTTCTTTATGGGGAATGGGCAGAAGGGTGGCAAAAGTTCATCATCTGTGTGTGGGCCCTGGTAAAGAGGATTTAATTGCCACTGCCTTTTAGGTATTGTTCCAAAACTAGCAGATCTTAGCAGGATCATTTGGTAGTTCAGATGTTTTAGATCCACCTGTGGGCAAACACATACATTTCTCTCAAGCCAGAAGGCATTAGTTACCCTTATGATGGCTGTGGAAAGACAAGGAGTAGCTGATCCACTCTAATGGCAGTGCAATGCAGGCAGGTGTCTACATGAGGAGGCTTTGTGTGAAGGCAGGTAAGGTATTTTTTTAAAAAATATAAATTTACACTGCGTCTTATAGGGCCACATGATTTTTGATTTAGTGTTAACAGTGGAGTAATAATTGCACCCATCCCCTGCATTCTGTTTACTAGCTGTTTTTGTTTTCATGTGGTGCCTGCTGAGAGTGGGTGTCATGTACCGGAAGCAAAGGGGGTGTGTGAAGTTTGACTATAAATGAGTTGTCTCTTGTGCTACTGTTCTGCCAAACCAGCCCCTTCAGACACCTGCACGTTCTGAAAGCACACAGTCAAGCATGGAGCAGCATTTACTAGAACAAGTCTAGAGTTGCAGGGCTGGATTTGGCTCTTTGGCCATGTCTGTGGTCAGGACAGTGTGCCTTTACTTGTTTTTTGGTGTTTCAGGTTTTCTGTTTCAGGAGATGCTAATAAAGGAATTGAATAAAGGAGAAAGAAATATACATCTAAAATTCAGTTTCCTAATAAATGAGCCTGCTGGAGATGCTTTGAAATTTATAAGTGTGTGAAAAGTGAACTTTTTATAAGTATGTTCTAACTTTTATAAATTGCTGTGCATGGTATTTCAGAAAGGACAATTAAAGTAATATTACAGTTATGTCATTTCTTTATAAAGGCACATAATGCTACAGAAAAAGCCATTTGAATGTAGGTGTAAAATAAATAGGTAAAATGGACCCAATAGCTCTAACAGCTAATGGCAGTTTTGTCATTTAGAACAGTATGAGAGTGATGTACCCTCAAAATCTGGACACATTACTTCCCTTCTAATAGTGGTGGCTATAATGTTCACAGACTATTTTCACTAGGAGCTATGCTGGTATGAATTACATGTCATATATTCACTGAATATATCAAAAAAGCTGCAGTGATGTTTGCCTCTGTCTGCTTCTAGGCTTGAACACATGCTCTCTGTGCCCTTCACAGTTAAAGATTTTGTATTTCCAAATTTTGTAGCTTCATTGTTATAACATTTGTCTCCAAAATATCAACTGTTGTAAAATCATTCTCAAAAAGCATCTTAATGCAAGGTGGGAAAGCAAGCAGACCTGCCAAGTCAGTGATATTTCTCTGTTTGTGACTGGAACGCTGCATGTGGATTGCTTTTGTACTGTTTTGCAAAGCGGATAGCTAAAATACAAATGCAGTCGTTAAATAAGGGAAAACGTTAAGGATAATTAGATGAAAGCAGAGAGTTCTGTACTGTATGACTGGGGGGGAAGTAATTTTATTAACTCTGTAACAAGTTCTTTAAATTCTGGATGGACGTTGATCTTCAGGCATGCTAAGAATGATGCAGATCATTAGGTTTGTAATGGTATCATTAATTGTTTCAAAAATAATCTAAATCTGTATCTTATCTGCAGCCATCAGAAACTGTAGCTGTGCGTTAGGGTTCATTAAACAATTCAGCTGTGGGCACCTTTTGAAATTAAATAACTTTGAGAATAATTTCAGTAAAAGGCTTGGAAGAAGTACAATTTCAGATGGAGAACAGCTGTGTTTTGATGCATAGATATGAGCCTGTTCCACAGAGGAAATAAGACTTCACGGAAATAAGCTGTAGTTCTGAAGAGAGTCCTGCTCTAAGTGTGTGTGCACTCCCAATTGTGAGATGAAAACATCCCAAGGCATAGTGTTTTCAGTTTTCTGGTAGCCTTTTTTATTCCCTTTATCTCTTATAATACTTCAGTGCTGTGTCTTTGACAATCTTTATTTCCTGTCATAATTTTCTTTCCCTGTTTTGCTGGTTAAAAATGGCTAAGCACTTGTCAAGAAAGATGCCTCTCTCTGCATCAGTGCCAGAGGCTGTTAATGACCTGAAAGCTCCCAGCATGGGCTGGCTCAGAGGAAATCTTCCGGTAGGTTGTAATCACTTACTGCTATTGGGAGCTAAAGTTCAGTTACGTAGATTTCACTATAATACTCAGTGTTAGGAGTGCTAAAGAAATAATTGCCACTTTGCCTCATTGCTGGTAACTTTTATTTAGGGAAGAGAGAAAAGAACCACCTGCTGAGTGACCTCTGCCTGTTACCATTTCTCGCCTCTGCTCTGTGCCTTTCACCTCCCCTTTGTTGAATTTTGATTATCATTATTTTAAGAGTTCTTTTTTTAACTGGCTTAATTGAAGTTCCAGCCAAATGCTGCCAGCTCAAAAAGGTCTTTCAAGTTCATGATGCGAGTTTGTATTTATAACATTAATAAAGCCAAGTTATTTGTTTTGTTCTCATCTAGGTACTTGAACTGGGATTTGATTTCTCATCCTATGGATCACTGAATGAGTAACAGATGGCCTTGCCTCGTCTTACAGGCGCTTTACGCTCCTTTTCAAATGTCACTAAACATGAGGATTACAGTGAAGAATTAGCTGACTTAACGGTAAGGCTTTTTTTTCTTTTAGCATAGCTCTAGTAAGAATAATTTGCTTTCTTCATTTGCATTGCTATTTTATAAGAGTAGGCAAGCAAGAGTAAAGTTTCCTGTGCATTCCTTCATGGTGTCCTCACTCAAAATCAAATTTGCTGTAGCTTTATGATTTATGCTTAGACCTTAAAATAATGATGTGCAATATGGAAAACTTGCTTGGTTGTGTTAATTTGCCTTTCAAGAAGTTGGGCAAGGCTGGTGTGCTTTTAGGTCTGAGCTTTTGTAGAGCTGAGAATCCAACATTTCCCTTCTGATGTTAAGTTCACTTGAATTTAGGTACTTCTTTTGCTTCCCGTGAAATAATACATTAAAGCAATAGATGTCTTGTGGGAACCTGTGAAATGAGTTTGGAATCTTGGGAACTGCAAATCTCTTGAAGTTGCAAGAGTTTGGCTTTGTAGAGAATTTTGTTCTGGAAAGAGTAAAGTAGTAAGAGAGTGTGTGTGCACTTTTGTGTATTCTTCTTTCATACACTCAGGAAAGAGTCTAAAGATCAGGTAAAAGGAAAAATGCTTGCAGTCAGTACTTTATGCTAAATGCAATTGGAAGGAACTGTTTTTATTTGGTGTTTAATTTTAAAGGAACCCCCATAAATTAATTTGAAATAAATTTAAAAAGCCAAATATTTTGCATTTTCAGACTAAAAGATCAAAACTACATGCCCAGTTGCTGAAGTCTGATCTTACTTGGAAGAAGATAATAAAGTTTGTTGATGACAATTTGGACAAAAAAGAATACCAAACTGTAAATGGTGATTTGAAAACTATCCTACAAGCTGCAAAACAAATAGGTATGTTTTTGTTCTCTAGTAGTCTGATAACACATTGGATTATTTGAGGGTGGGAGCAGGTTCAAGTTGTTTTTTGCCTGCATACTTTACTGGTACAATTTTAGTTCTACCTTGATGACAGTTTTGCCCTGAAATATCTTAAACTCCATTTAATCTGATGCACATATGCACAATTAAGTCTTTTGTTTTATTTTAAGATTGCATTGTTAATGTGGGTATTCTTACTTTTTGATAGTATTGTTTTGCAGAGTGCGGTGTGGTTTGTGATTGACAGTTATTAAGCAAAACCAACTGTTTCTTTCAGAATAGCAGTACTCTAAGAAAAGAACAATCCTGGTGTTGTCTGCTTTAATTCCACATAATTGGTATCATGAAAAATTGGACTGCTGTGCAGGCAGATAAAAACATAAGAAATATAGGAAGTGTTTGGTATTGAGGAGAGAAATAAAAATATATTTCACTCATCTGGAATTAAACTTTTAATACTGAAATACATTATGGCAAAGAACATGTGAAAATTTAGTTTTGATTGGAAATGTAGTTTTTGATTGACAGACTAAATCTAATAGAGATTTTGCTTTTAGCAAAATTTAACTTTGTCAGCTCATAAACTGAGTTCATGGCTCAAGCTCTTGCTGTCACATCTAAGGATTTTTTATTTCAATCTCATAGGTGTATTTCCTCCTTTTCTGATTGTTTTTCAAATATCTTGAATAGAACAATTAGTGAAAAGACAGAGAGAATTAATAAAAATAAATATATTTGCCTGGTTTTGGTACTATAGACCAGAGATCTTTATTGCAATATACATGTTAACTTGCCACACTTATATTTCTATTTCTCAACTTTTTTTTTTGGAAATACTTAGTAAATTGAGAAAGAAACAAATGTCTAAACACAGGCTTTCAAAAAAGTCTAGGCAAGTTATTCGTGTCCAACATATGGTGGTAGTCAATTTTGTTGTACAGTTGCAGAAGATGCCTGTTAAAGCTATTAATGGTTGTAAATGGCTAATGCTTTCTTGAGTCATCAGAAGTCTGTTTTTTGAGTACTTCTCAAATCACTGACAAAAGGTTTTAAACTCTGGTTAGTACTGCTATTAGAGTTTTAACCTCTTTGGGCTGAAAATTAAGCATGTGGCTGCTGTCTTTCTGAGACAGACCTCTGGGAAGGGCCACTTCTCTGCCCTAACCCAGGTACCTCTCCTTCAGTGCACAGATTTCAGTGGCACTTGCAACACACAAGGCTTGAGGGAAAGTCCTGCAAGATGGGGATTGAGTTTGTACCAATTGTCAGTCCATAGAGTTAGTAGGAGAAGGTGCACTCTGTATTGATAATACATATTGATTGAGGAAGCTGTTTTAAATATCCACTGTGTATAGTTTGGTCACAAGAGGTACTGGCCAAAAAAATTGGCTGGCAAACAAAAGTAAAAACCAAAAAGAGTAGCTTCTAGTAGTGCATTTCTTGCCATCTTGTCTGGCTTATTTTGTTGAGGTGGAAGGAGTAGTATTTTTTCAAGAGATGCTTTCATAAATAGGAGATGTCAATAATAAAGGAGAAATACCTCATAGTAAGCCTAAGAGATTTTTCTCAAATCCTTCAATTTCTGTTTCAGTTTAGTACTCTTTACTTCTGTTCTGAGACAAGTGATTTTAAATAATAATATGTATTTGCATGTTAGGAATATATGAGTGAGCTTCATTCATACATACTACAAGTTCTTAGATGTAAGGGGTTTTTTTGTGCTTCTTATATAGCTAATGCTAAAACGGAGGGCCTGAACCACCTTTTTCCTCTGAGACCTATTTACATATCTATTGTATATGTCTCAGTGGAACCTCCATATGTTGGCGTGGAGAAGGATGACGGAGCGGCGAAAAAACACCAACAAGACACTCTCTTGCTTGGTGCAGAAAAAAGCAAGAAAGAGCAATTTATTAAATGAAACCATTGCCTTAAATAAGGCAGTTGGTGCAAAACAAAATACAAACAGATCATTGGTCAGAGAAGGAGGCACCTCTCTTCCCTGACTTTCTCGTGGACCTTGCAGCTGTTTATCTCTGTTATAACAGTGTTTTTTCGCCGCTCCATAATCTTTCTCCACGCCAACATATATGTGTGTGTATATTTATGTCATGTATCTTATACCATATGCAGGTATCTAATTATTTTGTGAATATCAACTCCAGTCCTCTCTTTGAACTTTTCAGCTTTTCAAAGTGCACCACAGGAAGATTCAAGCTAAATACCTAATTTGTAGCCAGTGCCATTTATTTATGTGTTACATTTCTAGCTACTCAGCCTTGTTCCACCTCTTATGCTAGAATTTATTTGCTCTTTCCTGTAAGAAAGACACTGGGGGGAAAAAAACCTTTCTTTTTCTAGTGTTAAACCTAATCTAAGTCGAGTCAAGTCACAAGTAAAAAAATTTTGTAGATTGTCCTCATTTGAAATGAACAAAAGCCCCAGTATGCTGGCTGGTTTTGTTTAGGTTAGGCTTGGTGACTTAAAATTTTGTAGGAGTTACCTACTGGTTCATCACATGGAGTTTTCCTTACGTTTTCCTCGACTACCTTTGTGAATATTTGTGTAAGAAGTACATTCATGTTTTTATCTAATATATTGTTTATTTGTATAATATGATATTTTGTAGATAGAAATCTAAATTCATACATTTATTTGCTTTAAATTTTTTGAGCAGTTTTTCTAACTTAGCACATACTCAGAAGTAATTCTACTGGGAATTACTAAAAGAATTCAGTAATTCCCAGCTGAGTTCTGTATATTTATTCTGTTATGAATATTCAGATTAGGCAGTGAATAAATAGTGAGACAAAGTGGAAATTTGTTAACATTAAATAGCTTATAAATATACAATTGTGAGTTTAAGACGCCTGACAAGTTTTTTTTCCCTAGCTCAGAAAGATAAGAAAGCATTGGTGATTGTTACTATAAATTTTTAGTATGTAGAAGGATAATGAAGACATGCTTTATTATCATATACCTTTTATAATTCAGTGTCTTGCAACAATTCTTATTTGTGGTCTTCTTTTGATATCTCTGCTGATGAGACTTGTGGCAAGAATTTGAATACAGTTACATTATAGGTAATGAAACACTCTTGGTATTACGCATATTAAGTTATATTTGGTTTTGTTAACAGTTGGAGCTGAAAATGGGCAAGAAGCAATTGAAAGTGGAGCTGTTTTTCTTTTCAAGACCTTTCATGGGAAAGAATGTGTTGGCCATGATGAGACAAAGGTGATCAAGCAGATGTTTGGGCCATTTCCATCATCATCTGCTACTGCAGCTTGTAATGCCACGTTTCGGATTGCTTCTCACTTCACTGAAGAGCAGCTTAGAGCCCTCATACAGTTGGATGAAGAGCAAAATGGTGATAACAGAGTGTTGTTTGGTAAAAATATAGTATTTTCATTTGACATGCATGATTTGGATCACTCTGGAGAGCTGCCTGTGAATGGTGAGACTGATGCGCAGAAAAATATAAGCTTAGATTATAACAAATTTTTGAATAACCAGCTGAATCACTTACAGAACTACTGTGATGAGAAATCTAATATAAAATCTTTGGAAAAAATAGATGATTCTTTTTTATGGTGTGAAGTTGGAAAGTACCTGAAGGAATCTCAAGGAGGTAACCCTGGAGGGCCAACAACAGAAGACCTCTGCTGCACTTTGTATGAGATCCTTGCTTCTACCAAAAGTGCCGATGAGCTTCAAAATGAGGTACACTAGCACATTAACCATACTGCATATATTTGAGTGCTACAGAAATATACAATGATTTCATATTAGTTTATGCCCATACACTTTATCCAACTCTCCTTTTTTTTTTTCTGTCTTGAGAAAAATATCATGGCAGCATCATCATTTACCAGGGAGAAGAAGGATACAGCATCAGTTTTATATGAATAACCTCTTTCCCTCACAATGGACAGGATTTTTTTTTTTTGTGGCCATATGCTCAGTATCTCCATTATTTCTTTTTAAGCAGAACCCAGGTTAAAATGTCTGTAGAAGTGCGAGGAGCTTGCAAAGACAAGCTGAACTTTCTTAAGCAGGTTTCAAATCCAGTTTCAGAGCCTCCCTGCTGCTGGAAGGCTGAGCAGGTGGTGCTACTTTAAAATTTTGTCATATCAAGTCTGTTTCTTTCCGTGAGGAAAGGGGGTGGCTGGGTTTGTTACAAGAAGGGCAGAGAAAATGTGAGGGAGAGGAAACAGTTGCTGGAGTTGAAAGATAAGCATAATACTAGAAAGGAGGAAAAGCGTGATTAAAGCCTGGAGAAGATGTTTTCCAGGTGTGTGCACAAGAGAGGGTTGAATTAATTTAGGCAGGGGAGAACCAGTTTTGGATGGGGTACGGGAAGAATTCCTGCAATTTGGTACTTCGTTTTTCCTCTGCACTTTTCTGTTATGTTTACTTTATTTTTCCTAACTTGCCCTGCTTTCCTTTCCTGAAAACATCCGGTACTCAAATTCTCAAACTGACTTTTCAGAAAGACTCGAAATGTGAAAATTTGCTACCGAAATGCAACTGATAGTAGGAACAGACAATCCTGTGAAAGCAAATATAGTAAAAGTTTTCAGGAATTTTGCCACTGCAGTTGCAGATTTTATTCTTCTTAAAAAAAACCAAAAGGTGATAGAGAAGAGAAGATAGAGAGTAGTGATAGAGGTGATAGAGATAGAGAAGTGTACTTCATTTTAGGTTTCGATAACTATGTATGGATGTCTAAAGTGTAATGGTATAGTTGCTGAAGCCATATTGTTTTCTTGGTAATCAGTGGACCACATTTTGGCTGTCTTTTGAGCTTTCTGGACATGTATATTTTCTTACAGATCCTAAATATCAATGAAAGTTGATCTAATTTCTTCTGCATTGAAATATATTTGAAAAATACCTTAATACATGTCTGCAAACAATTTCATACTTTGAGTGGTGATATTGGGGGAAGACATGTGAAAGTGATAGACTGAACTGGTCTTGGATAAGAAGACTCAATAGAAAACTTTAATGTCAAATGAATCACAGAAAAAAATATATTTGTCTAAGGGACCTGAAGTTTATTAATTGTACAGAGATAAAGATTTCAATTTTTTTTTTCTAGATCAGTGACTGAAGACGTTTCCAATATCTTTATTGGGTGTGCAGAAATAATTCCATACTTCTGCATAACGCCTACTTAATGCCTGAGTTTAATTTGTAAAATGTTAAAAGAAAAATTCTAAACCTGTGACTTGACACAAGATGAAATAACTTTTTTTGTTGCAAATTTATGATCATAATGGATTGCTAAATCAATTTGCAGAAAGTTCAAGCTCCCAGTTTTTATGTAGGTCACCAAGAAAGACTTCCTTTCCATTAGTTCCTGGAACAAAGAATTCTTGGCAAAATTTCTGATTTGATGGCTTTACAGAAGTTTTAATTTGATAGTGTGAAAAAATTGTTTGCCAGTGAACTGAAAACTAACTTAACAAGAATAGTTTCTTTCATTTGCATCACTAGAGAGGAAAAAGATTTCTTCCATGAAGTGTCTGAAAACTGCATCTTATTTTGGATTTTTAAAAACTCCTAGTAATACAAAAAAGATTTACACATTCTCATTATTTTGGCCCCTTTGTTGCCTTTCCTTGCAACAGTCTTATTTCATTGTTCATTGCACGATATGGGTGTCAAGGAGGAAGTAGAACAAATTTGAACCTGACCACCTTTTGTTAAAAGCTAGCTGGCATTTGTGTTGTGCTCTCTGTAGGCATAGTCATGACTTGAAATTTCTTCTGGGCTTTGGATTTTACTATCACTTACAGATTATTTTTTTTCTTATTGCAATTATTTTGTTGGTGCCATCATTAAGAGCAGATGGTTCTTTTAAAGTTGAAGATAACCCATTTCTAGAACTAGGCTTGCTATGAGATGGCATAACAAGTTGATTGATTATGCATACTGAACATTTTATATTTTTTGGTGGAATGAATACAGGCTAAAATGTGTGTGAGCTACAAAATAAATTTTTTCTTCATAAACAACAACAACAACAACAAACCCTAAAAAACATAGCAAAAACAAAACAAATAAAACCCCAACAAACCAAAAAAGCCCTACTGATAGGAAGGGATAATTCTTCATAAACAGAAATCCTGATCTATAAACCATATTTTTATGTTATAAAACGGGAAGATACCTGTTTATTATTATATATTATTTATTATTAAAAAAGAAATGCACATGATTGTGGTGAGGATACTGGTGTGTGGATTTCTGTAAGACAGTTTCATTTGCTTCTTAAGCAGATTTTATTGATGTGCCAGATCACATTAAGAATATGAGCAGTTTAGGTAATTTATGGGGTGGCATCCTGTTCTGGGGCTTTTTTGTAGTGTATATATAGGCACACATATAAGCTATTTAGGATTTTGTCTACTTAATGAGCTCTATAAGGAATTGAAATTAGTTGCTTTCTCCAGCAGTGTATAGTTTGTTTAAAGTGGTTGGTGAGGTAGAAGAAATATTTTTTTCTTTGTTTTCACTATTTAAGAACATTCTACTCTTCCTTTGGGACAGTTTGTTTATCTGGCATATCACTGGTGACTCTTAATTAGAGGAAAATTGATTCTTATGATTGGAGTGATATGGGAGTTATAACTTATTTTCTAAGTGTTTGGGACATGTGCTTTTCATTGGGGACATAAAGTCCAGTAAAGCTAAATGACAGCTTCACACTTTCCACAGTGTGTCACGTTTTGTTGATGAGCATATGTATTTTGTTGATGGTAATGATCCAGTAACAACATCATTATTTAAAAACAAGAAGAAAAAAGCAATAACCAACTACAGAGTTTGGCCAATAACTGTTGTGGTTTTTTATTTTTATGTTTGATTAAAACTTTGTATTCATAACTTTGCATTCCTCAATTTGATCTCTCAGTTTCTAGTATATGATGAATAAGGACTGGAGCCATTTGAGAGCATTTTAGCAGCTTTGCCATCTAGCACCTCCCAGGGTAACTAGGAAAACATTGGAAGAGTTTAGTCCCTCTGATGAGACCATCCTATTCTTAGAGGACATGTGTCTTTCTTCTGTGAACTCTTGTCTAGTTTATCTGCAAATTTTTTCTGGATTTTTTTTTTAAATACCTGTCTTTATTTTTACACTAAGGCAGAAGTACATTATCCCTTTATCAAACAAAACAGAAAGGTATTTCCTGTAGAGATAAAATAACTAGGGGGAAAAAGGAGATGCACTCAGAATTGTGTTAAGATCTTATTAATGCAGCATCTATTATGAAAAATTGTGCATTTGATTCTTCTTGGGACAAGGCAAGAACTTTGCCCAAATAAAATTAAGAATATTAGTGTCATTTAGCAAATTGGATGGTGTTTCCCAGAAAAAAAATCACTTTAAATGCTGTATAAATTACTAGAAGAATACTAGGCTAAGATATGAAACAGCAGAATTGTTTCAAAAAAAAACTACATTGTAAGCAGTAGTTTGCTGGGCAGCACATCTTCCTGTATGTATTCCTTATTAGTTCAATCCAGTAATATGCTCTTAACTAGAGCTAAAAGGTTATTGCTTTGTTACTGAAATTGAGTGCTTTTCATACTTATTTCAGAATGGAAGTTAATAGATTATTTTGTTTTTTCATTAAATAGGAATTTTTTTCAGTGTGGTGTTTGTGTGCCTCTGATTGCTTGATGTAGCAACAGATTTTTAGACAGTTTTCCCCAGTCTCTTCCAAGTGGAGCTCTGTTGTCTCAGGCTTCTTGCCTGTAAGTTTTCCTTAGCTGCATTTGTCACTGGTAGCAAGATAAGGATTTTTTTTCTCCACATGAATTCATCGACATTGCTTCTGTTGCCTTACCTTAATCCCACCACAAGTGTCTGCCAGTATGCTTTGTTGGTTGAACTTGTAGATGCTCATGGGATCAAGAACAAGGGGAGTTTAACTAATTTGTCAATTCAGTGAACTGGCAGGAAGCTCCTTGGTGTCTGCGTTTTTGCAAAAGGACAGGAGAGTAAAGGAAAGAAAAATCTGTTTAAACTTTCACAGAATCTAGAAGGCATCTTTTCTCTCCGTGATACAGTATCTTAAACTGAGGAAGACTCATTAACAAAAGAATGTGGGAAAATTTGTCCCAACTTCTTCCCTGAGGACTGCTCCAGAGTATTCTTACCTGGGTGTTTAAAAAGAACCCTTGTTTTCTGATTTTTGACTTTATTCAGGGCTAGTTTTATGATCACTTTTCCTGTGCTGTGGTAAAATTGTCCTTTCTTTTTTTTTTTTTTCAAAGCAGTTTTAAAAATGAGCACCAAAAAACTGTGCTTATAACTTCCTTTCCAGATGATGCTATGCCTTTTAAACACTGCTTTTCCTTTCATTTGCCCTTTGGGCAGTTCCTTGCCAACTTTTAATTCCTCAATTAATGCTCATCTTCACAACAAGTCCTCATGTGGAAAATTGCAATGTTTTAAGTGAAGTCCAGATGTGAGACAACTGCTATTTATTAATTTTCTGCAATGAAGTGTTAGACCAAATGATGTATCATGGCTATGCCCATGCCCATGCGATGCCATTTGCCAGTTACCTGAATGTCTTTTTGATTCTTTCCCAAATATATCCCTTTAACTTATCTCCAGTCGTATGTATATTTTCCTATACACTGTGTTGTTGCCCTTGTAGATGTGTGATCCTTGGCCTACAATTTCATGTCAGTTTCTGAAGATTTATGCAAGATTATATTGCACTCAAGCTGTGGTAACAGTGAACTCTGAATTTGGTTCCTAGCTTCAGTGCGATCAATTTTATATCCATGCTCTTTTCTCTTTAACCACTTCATCCTTATATCCAACATAGTATTTTAACTGTAGAAAAAATTTAATTTTAATTTTAAAATTGAACCAAATTAAAGTATTGTTAGTAACTTTGAAGAGTCAAAATTTTCCTTTTAAAAGGGAAATTTCTACTGCAGTAAGGGACCTAGAGAGTCAAGTCAGCTGGTCCATGGAACTCAAAATGGAGAACATGCCTGGACACCTGCAAAGGAAAATGCACTGAATTTATTTCCTGCTGTAGGGACATGAGCCAATAAATAGATTCATAGAACACTGTGTTGGAATGACTGATTTTTTTCTCATTGTGAAAAATCTTCTTCTTGAGTTCAATAAAAATATTTCCAGCATTAAATTGTACCTATTGCCCTGTCCTTTCCATGGGAATCCTTCTAAACAGGATTCTTGCATCTTCTGTGCAAGGCACCCTTTAAGTGCTAGAACACAGTGATGAGACCTCCCCTAAGCCTTCATTTCTCAAGGCTGTGCCAACCATTGCTCAGCAATTCCTCACATGGCAGGCTTCCCAGTCCTTGGATCATTTTTGTGGCCTTTCTCCTGACTCTCTGCAGCCTGCCCACATCTTTTTAATATAGAAGGGGCCAAATCTGACTGTGTTCTAGGTATGGCCTGGCAAGCCCTGAGTAGAGTGGGAAATTGACTTCTTTTTCTGTGCTCGTAATGCCCTTGTGATGCCACCCATGATCCTGTTGGGGCTTCTTTGCCCCAGCACCACAATGTTCACTCATTGAGCCTGTTGTTCACCTGGACCCCCAGCTCCACTTCTACAGGTCTGCTCCCCAGATGGATAGATCCCAGCCTGTGCTGCACTCCTGGACTATACTTGTCCCTGTTGAACTTAGTAAGATTCTTGGATTTCAATGTGTTTTCTTGATACTTGAAAGCTAAGTTGCATTTCTTAAACTATATATCCTTCAGCCTGCAGCAATGATACTCTGCTTTTAAAAATTCTTCCTGTCTAAACCAAAACATAACAGATTTGGCAATGGGAGTAGCAACCTTCCATTGCAGCTTGCAAGTCATAGGGCACATCAATCACAGTAAATTGGGACTTGTCAGTGTTGTTAGGTCTGATCAGAATGGCACCCAAAGAGCTTGACAGATAATGGATGACATTTTATGGCCCTTCAGGTATAGTTGACCATTTTTTTCCAAAAAGCTTTTTATCTTTAAATATTAAGTAGTATGTTACTCTAAAAAGCGATGGGTTGATAAAGGTGATAAGACCCCTTAAATTTTCGTGCATAATGTTCACTGTTATGTTTGCTGGATATTTTGCAGAGGAAACTGTACTTGGTGTTTCACAGTGCTTGCAAGGAAAATTGTGTGTTGTAAGGCTGGGTAAATACCACCTTCCCCTGTCATGATTGTCTTTCAAAGTCACGGAGTTCTGAGATTACCATCACGTACTTTATCTGATGCTTATTTGAACAATACACATACACACCCTGAATATGAAAAAGTTTTAATTAAAAAAGTGTTGAAGTTTCATTTCACATGATAGTCTGATCATGACAAAATGTGTGTCTATACTGACTTTGATCAGTACTTGCCTCTTAACCTGGAGAATATGTGGATTTCCATATCTTTTTACTTTATTATTGATAGTATTTTATTCAGAGGTATACTTGGTTCAGTTTGCTTATGAAATGGAGAACAAACACAAAGCAAAAGCTATGAAAACTGTCTGTAGTTAAAACTTAAATATTAGACTTTCTTAATTAACATCATACTCTTATGCTTGGCCAATTGAGCAGTAATAAAATCTGAAAGGAGTAGAGTGGTGTTCAGTGTGGACATACTGGACTGAGGCCAGTGAAGGGCCACTGGGATGATGAAGGACTGGAGCATCTGACATACAAGAAGAGACTGAGGATGCTGGGGTTGCTCAGGCTGGAGAAGGGAAGTCTTGAGAATCTGATCAGACCTGGTGGTGAGGGCATGGTGAAAATGGAGCCAGACTTCTCTTGGTGATACCAGATGGCAGGACTAGAGACAGTGGACGGAAATTGCATTACAGTGTATTCTGTGAAAATGTAAACTTTTTTTGTCAGGATGGTCAGACACAGGAGCTCAAGAGGTTGTGGAATCTCCAACCCAGGAGACTAGATAATTTCCAGAGATTTCTTCTAACTTCAGCCATTCTGTGATTCTGCCATTTCAAATGATAAAATAGAGGTAATTGGAGAAAATTTGTATGTTATATTTATACCTAAAAAAATCGTATATTTACACCTAATTCCATATTAAGTCTTCATTTTCCCTGATTAATTTCATACCAAAAAATCAATCCCTTACCCTAATATGTTTGGGTTTGTTTAAATTAAAAGCTTCTTGTTTTGTAACAAGTTTGCTATTAGTAGAATCTCATAATAAGCAAGTGGAGTGTGCCTCTTTAAGTACTTGCATTTTAACCTTATGTGAAACTTAATTAATGAATTATTGTATACAGGAAATAAATAGTCCTTGTGTTGCAAGTAATCTCAATTAGGTTTTAAAGTGACCTCAATTTCAGATGTGTTAATTTGGTTTCCTAAATTAAGTATCTATCTAAATAACAGACGTTTGTTGTCCAGAAAAATAATTCATTTAGTTTCTTGCATTAAACAAGAATCTGTAATGGTCATTATTCTTATAAGAGAAAATTACATAAAGTCTTAATTCATGTGACTAAATTTCTAATACCCTTTAAAAGCTTGACATTATTTATGTGAATAATATTAAGGTTTTTTTCTATGTGTAAGCTAAGACAAATGAAACACTCTGAGATGACATTAAAATACAGTTCAATAAGAAAGAGTGTATTTTAGAGCTCATAAGGCAAACCAGCTACAAAATAATTTTTTAATTCCTACAGACTGCACACATTTATTCACACCTTCAGGTAAATAAATTGAAGAGCTTATAGGACATTGCACAACATCACAAGCATTTTGTTTTAGAATAAAACTTGGGAAGTATATGTAGATTTTATTTCCTGCTAGTGGCTTAGGGGGGTTGTCAGTAGCAAACACTGCAGACCCTGTTCTCTCTTTACATCTTGCTCATTGCTTTCCAGTGTAACATTTGCACATAAAAACTTTATGTTTTAACTATTAGTGTCCAAAAATCTGATGACCTGAGAAATATTTAGCTTACATTTCTGACCCTGAATTCAGTTAAATAATTCTCAGGTCTGTATTGAGAATGATTCCCTCAGCAGTCTGAATATGTAATTTGTATTAAGAGCTCCAAGCTCTTCGCAGTTCACCTTATAGCATGGACTGTGAAAAGTACTTCAGCATTGCAGGTTTTTTGCAGACAAGTCTTTTCTTCAGGTGCTAGTTTTGAGATCATTCTTCTGACATGCTGTGCAGACTCCAAGAGAAGTGCTTTCAAGAAATAGGCTTCACTGTCTGTGCACAATGCAATTGGCTCTGACTAAATATTTGCCTGATACTATTACTTGGCTCAGAGGGCAAGTGGAGCTTGTTTGCATATTCTGTGTAGCCATTTCCCTAGTTACAAGCTGACCTTCACCGTTGGAAAAGTGCAGTGTGCAGGTGTGAAAGTAGATGTTTGCTTTGCTTTTCTTAAGCAAAATAGGACCTGAAGTGTCAGCTTCTTGCTGCTTTGTAGTATGCTACGTTTTGGACTCTGCAAAGGTTTGGCTCCTCCAAATGTTCTGATGTTGGAAACTCAGTTTTACCTGTCAGTAGCTCGGCACATCAGTGTAATTGTGTATGCTTCATTGCTCCCAGAGGGTTATCTGTTCCCTGTCAAAGCCAAAGCTTGGCTTTTCTGCTACTCATCTCGTCAGGCATAGGACTCCCAGCCACAGCTTCTCTAACTCATCTGAAGCAGAACCAAAGGTGCTCTGAGACGCCAGCACAAGGCTGCTATTTTCCCTGCACAGTTTTCTTTAAGCCACTATTAGGGGAAGAAACTCAACTTTGATGTCGAAGTGCAATTTGGCAGAACTTGAGGACAATGTAAGTAGAGTTAATACATAATTTTTAGAAAATTTAGTGGGAAGCACCGTCTGAAATACAATAAATAGCGTTATGTACTGAAGCATAAGTAAATAGTACATTTTGTTAGGAAAAGAAAAAATTAAATTGGCCAAAAACTGAAATCAGTGGTGAAATGGCTGATGTGATTGTCCAAAGTGTAAGAAATAGGAAAATTTAATCTAATTTAAAATAATAATTATTTGCATGTAAGAGCAAAGCCAAAACCCCTGGGATAAAATACGGGCATCATTAAAATCAGTTGGAGATTTTTTCCTTGATTTCAGAAGGTGTTTTTGTTTACTACTTGTACTAGTCTGCGCTTATTTTTGACTTATTTTACAGAGGTGATTTCTGAACCTAGCTGGTGTTATACACCCACAGCCAACAAAATAGCACTGTTACAAAATAGGGTTGCACTAACATGTGTTTCTACATTGCTTGGGAAAATTTTGCCACTTAGAAGATGTTATGGTGCTGGGGCATTTTTATGAGACTTTCCCACAGAGGAACTAGGTATCTGGTTACACATTGACTGTTTAGTTAAAATGGTAAAGAGTAGTTAATCTGCTGAATTTTACACTGTTAATAAAAAAGTCTTGAAAAACTGGTATAAGCAGATGTAGTAATGACAACATAAACAATTTAATAAACACTGAATACTCATGTGAACAGAGAATGGACATACAGCAAGTTTTTTCTTCAAAAGGCAAAATAGTTTTGGGGAGTTTGTAAAAAAACTTTGCCTTTGGAGCATGAACAATTTTTTTAATGAGATATCAAATTTATTAAGGAAATATAAAAGGTGTTATGAAACAGCTTTCCAATATGCATTAATACAGGGAAGAACTTGGATATTTGATATTAAAACTAAGTGTCTCACATATGTATTTCTGTCATGGTGCAGAAGTTCTCTAGGCCTCTAAACTTAACATGTTATTGCTGTGCTGAAGCTAGGCATGAGCTCTGCAGGAGTGCAACAAAAGAATTCCATGCTTCAGAATCTGATATTACTTGTAGTATTACTTCTATTAAATACAGTACGAATGCTGCATATTGTATAGATAGTTGTACATTACTATCTTGTATTACTCAGCAATGTTTATTGAAGACCTCCATTTGTGATTATTGATTTGAGGACACTTTCTGTAAGAATGGCAAAAAATTGTGGTACTTGATTTTGTCATGTAGAAGTCATGATTATACCTTTCTGTACTCATGTTAAGTTCATTAGAGGACAAAACAAAACTGTGGAAATGACCTGAGTAGAATTTGCAAGTGGAATTCTAGAATGAGGAGTCTACTGACACTCCTTGCTCTAAGTAATTAAATTAAATGTTAAATAGATTGACATGCTACTTAAATTGTCATTCTTTAAAAAAATGCTGATGCTGAAAATATAAAAATATTCATCCAGCTATGTAGATACTTATATTAAAAGCCTCCAAAAACGAGAAGCACATTTTTTTGTGACAGAACATATTTTAAAGACATCAGCATTTTTATGTTTGTTGCATTGTAAAGACTTTAAAGGTCTTCATTGTAAGCACTGCCAGATACTTTCAGTATTACAGCTACATTTTTCAGTTGATCTTAAGTGGAGAATGTGTTAATATAGAATGCTTACTGATAGAGAAGGCAGTTTCAGGAGATGACTTCATCTTTACTGTATATAGAAGGTGCTGTAATAATTGGAAAAGGGTTCACAGGAGGTCCATCATATGCGAAATAAAGCATGGAAAACTGAGGAAATGTGAAATAAAGCATGGAAATAAAGCATGGAAAACTGAGGAAATGTGAAATAAAGCATGGAAATAAAGCATGTGAAATAAAGCATGGAAAACTGAGGAAATGAAATATACAAAAAAAAAATAAAACTGCTAGTCTGCTTTGATGCAAAGAAGTAGCAGTAATTCAAACATATTTAGTGTGGGAGGAGTGCGTCAATGGACTGTGGCTTGCAGGGAAAGGCACTCGGAGGGAGGAAGGGAGCAATAGACTGGCAGCATAAAACAAAGGTTCATGAATACTGTCTGTTGTCTTAGCAAGGAACAATCTCACCAAGATTTTCAGTTAACGTTCAGGTTCCAGGGAGGTTGGTTCCCAGTTCTAGCCCAACTTTTGCAGTAACCAAAAAAAATACATGAGAATCAACTCTCAGAACTGTTAAGCACAGAGCAATTGTCTACTCGTGAGATGTCCTTCAGGATGCTCTAAGATACCTGATTGCTCCATTTGGACATGGTTGTTCAGTTGCTGGTAAGGACTTTAAGCAGCCATTGAGAATCAGAAGTTTATTAGTATTTTTTCAATAAATATTCAATTGTCAGTTTTATGTAGGCCATGTCTAGAGTACTACTTTTAGCAATGGAAATTTTCACAAGTTATATTGGCATGTCCCTGTATCTATTACATGCTTTCTGTTGCTGATACTATTTTTTCATTATTATTGAACCACTGTTCACTGGGTACCTTTGTTTTTGCAGTATTGAATGAAGTCTGAAGTGATAGTTAAAATGTTATCTGGGAATCATATAAGGCACTTCAAAAGTTATAAATGGCTTATTTTTGGAAAGAAGTGGAAGTACATATTTGAGTTCCAGAAATGTTCGTCATTTGGACGAACCTTACTGTGGCTGTTACTAATCATGATCATAAAGTTAGCTATAAGTTTAGGAAACTTATCTAGGATCCTTTTCTGAATGTTTACAAGTGGTTATGAATCTCCAGCTGAGGTATCAGAGATAAGATACTTATGAGAAAACATGGAAGAATAATATGCAGTAGCTTTTTTTAAGTATCTGAAACATAATGAACGAAAGGAAGTGCTCATAGCCAAAGCAATTTTTTAAACAGTATTTTTAAACACTTTCTATTCTGTCACGATTTGTCTATATTGTTCCTGAGCTCATCCAGAATTTCATCTCCAAACCTCTCTGAAAGCAATGTGCCTTCTCTTTTGTCTTTGGACCATTTTGATTTTTGCCAAGGAATGTTCCTGAGGTCAGACTAAATTTTTGTTGCAATTGTATTCCTTTTATATAACTGTTTACTAAATTGTTAGGTTAGTCTCTTAGTAACTCTTCACACACAAGTTTATAATGGAAAATGATACATAGTAGAAAATTCAAGCTGTTCTTCTAATTATTTCTTAGTCAAAATCAATAAGGAAGTGGAATGGCTCTTGTTGTGAGGCTCCTTTGAGAGAACATTTCCAAAAGCTACAGTTTAACAATCATTTTGACTTAAAAGCAGCTAATTTAAATGTTCATTGCTATGTGTATGCAACCCACATGAAAACTTCGCATATGATAATATATTGATGTACCTTAATCTCCATTTTTCTTAATGTACCATGAAATTATGACATTAGCTTTTAGTTTTGTGTGTGTGTACCCTCGCATGACATATGATATTTTGATGTCAAAGCAACTTGTCTCATAAAACATGTTTGGTTTTAAGTGTCAAAATGGCACTTCCTTTTGTTCAGTATAATGACTTTCTAGCCCTAACAAATTAACATATCACGAAGCTTATTCCCCATTGCCTTGTTCATAAAAGCAGTATCCATTTAGGGAAAGTACAGGTATATGTGGATCACCCCTGTGGTGTTTTATCTTTATCTTATCATCAAAGCTTCTAACTTGGCATGCGACTGGCTTTTCAAGCTCCTATTTTCTTTGTAATTTATTAAAATTACCAGGAGTTTTATATTCAGACAATAGAAAGCTTGGGTCTCATTATTCTTGACCATAGAGCTTATCTGCTCCCCTTTCATGTAGAGAAAATAATCCTTATTTTGGGTACATTTTGCCTCTTTTTCAGTTGTGGACTTCATTTTTTTAAATCCAGAAGTATACAGCTTTGTTGTTGTCCAAGGACTGTTGAAACCCCACAGACGATAGGAAACTTTTTCTTTTCATGAAAACAGAACCATGCTGTCTCCCTTCATAAAAAACCCAATTGAATGGCATTTGAGTGATTTTTTTTTTAGGGATGGAACTTAAGAAATGATGAAAGAGCCACAGAGAGAGCCAAGAAATGGTAGGCTTAATCCTGGTACTGAGCGCTGTTCACTGTCCTTCCTGTCAATAACGTTTCCTCTTTCCTGTCAGCTCTCTACTTCAGTTTTGTACTGAGAGAAAGCATGTTTTATCTTTGAGCCAGTATGAGGCTTGATCTATTAATGATACCTTTTGAATCAGTTTCAATATATTATTAAACTTAATGAAATCTTTTTTTAGAGAAAGCCAGTCTGTAGCTGGTGGAACTTTTCCCTTTTTATTTTCTTTGATCCCGAGTTCTTCTCACATGCACACAGAGGCATAAGGAAATAGGAGTTCTGCAAGAAATGCAGTCGGCACCTGAAACATTAAGGCTCTCTTATTAAGTAGGCACAAAATCACTTTCCTCCAAATCATTCTATGGAAGGTGGGGAGGAGGAAAACCCCCAAAGAAATCCCTAGCCCAGAGCTGCTTGATCTGTGGACGTGGCAGGAGCAGGTTTCCTGCAGGGCTGGTTTCTGTCCCGCCGTGCCTGCCGCAGCGCGGGTGCCGCAGCTTGGCTGGCTGAGCGAGAGCTGATGCTGGTGCTCACTGGTGCGTGCCAGTGCCACTGTGCTCCTGCTGCAGCCTCCCAGGGAATTAGGGCAGGAGGCACAAAGAGCAGTCATTCAAGTCTGTCTCCACTACTGGACCTGAACACTTCTGTCTCCATGTCAAAACTGGAAGTTACTGAGGAGGCTTAACTCTTGTTAGTTCAAACACTGCTAAATGCACAGTGATGTGGAAACCCTGGTTTCCTTGGAAAGCTGGGCTTTAAAATAATTTTCCATCTTCTGAAATATTTTTTTTTTTTCCTGCACACTCCTAAAACAATATAAAATACTGTTTCAGGCCAAAGCTTGCCTTGTTTTCTTCTCACCCACTCATGTGTGTCTACCCAGGGTGCTGGAGTTCACAGCCTGGGGTTGGTGGTCATAGTCCATTGTCCTGGGTAACCCTGCTGGGTCCAGCAGAGGATGTTAAAATTCTGACTTGACTTCCCTAACTGGGATAAAAGTAGCTTCCAGTAGTAGGGTCTCTTGCTGCTCGTTGTCATTCACCTCTGTTAAGCAACATAAACCACTTCCTTAGCTTGCTGGTATTTTGTTTTGCTCTGTAAGTAATCACATTGGGATCCACACTCAGCCAAATCCTTCTCCTGAAATGGGCAGATCTGGGAATTGCTATCCTTTGAGATAACCTGGAGGTTTTTGCCTTTTGCAGAATAGAATTCTGTGCTAACCACTTCTATTTTAGAAGTTCTTAAATCCTCATCCCTGAAAAAAATATCAAATTGATTCAGATACAGAAATTCCTTCCATAAATGTATGTTTTCTGCTGTCAGAATTCCTTGCCCTTGTATCTGCAGGTAAGAAAAGTTGCAAGTGCAGTGGTTATCTAGTTTCAGGACCTTTTTTAATGTCAAAAATCATTAACAACTTATCCCAGCATACTTCTGAGGATAAACACTAGTTTAAGGGATCATATAACAGTGAGTTTTTCTACATTTCAATTTGCCTTCAGGATTTCCTTTTCATAAGACAAGTCAGTAGTCTGCTGTTTGTAGCTGCTGTTTGACATTATTTCTATTTGCTGAAGTCTTCAGGCTGAATAAGCTGGTAGAAGTTGCCTTGTAGCTATGTATTTAAATTTTCAAAATAAATGCATCTAAGCTTCTAATTAGTCTCTGTTAAAATATTGATGATGGTGGTGATGATCTCTCCAGTCTACTTATTTTCACATAAGAACATTGAGAAAATTTGCTAAGATTTGTTATTTTGTGCTTGTCTCTTTTTCAGATATGGTAGGCAGTTTTAGTATGGATTTGCACAAGGAGCTGAAGGAACATTTTAATCAAATTCAAATTATGCTGTGACAGACTGTGCTATTTTTTATTATAAGACAAATAGTAAAGAATTTTATGTAATCAAAACTGATAGTCAAATAAATAGGTTTAGGCCTATTAAGCAATATTTAAGATACAGAGGACAACCACTGGTTGGCTGAATTTGGGTTTCTGGTTCATTCCTGTAGAACAGTACTAAGATTCAAGCAAGGTACAAGGACTGTTCATTGTCTCTTTTTGTGTGCGCTTGTAAGACAAAATATTTTCTGAGATTTATAGGGTTCTTTCCCACCTCAAGGAAGATGTAGAAGTCAAGAAAATGCCCTTGTGATGGCAGATAGTTTTATGATGTCGAAGTATTACTCACAGTTCCATACCTCATATTTGAGAAACTCCAAAGCTCCTTGTAAATTATACTTTATAGAATTGAAAAGAGAATAGTACCTATTTAACATTCAGAGTAAAATCTCATTCCAGTCTTGAACATAAAGATGTACTTTTTTACAGCTGAACCTTACTTGAAAGAAATTGCTATGTCATGTGTCTCATTGGGGTTCAGCACCTTTCTGGTAACTCCAGCAGATAGACTGCTGTCTATATGTAAGACTCTTGCCTGCCTCCTTGCCTTTTCCATAGAGCTAGCATATATTCAGGAGAAATCATTTGCATGGGGACCTTGCCTCACCTTTCTAATGCACTACAACACATGTTGTCCTTTTGTTCCTATATTGACTACTCAATATGCTTTGTTCCAGATATTAAGCGCATAAAATGAAATGCAAAAATCACTCAAACAAATATCAGTGACCATATATCTCACTCATCTATGTCTTTATGATTACAGAGTAGTAGCTGAAGTCATGTGGGACCTTTGTTAGCAAAGGCAGTCAGGAGTGCCTTTTGGGCACAACCTATTACTGACTTCAAGGAGTGTAATAGTTTGGCTGGGATTCAAGAAACTGCTGATTGACGCACAGTCTCTCCATCTGTTGACCACTGTCTAGTTTATCTCATTATAACTTAATAGAAAGTCAACTATGAATATTCAGCAGATTCCTTTGCCTACTTATCAGGGTCTTGGGCGTCGATTTTTCAGGCCAGAATATATAGTAACATATCAAATCTGAAATGCTAGCACCTACCCTGGTGGACTGGGTTTACATGGCCAAGCCTTTGTAGCAGGGGATGCTTCAAGGGTGGCTTCTGTGAGAACTTCTAGAAGCTTCTCCCACGTCTGGCAGCACAAAAGATGGATGTGCTGTGGATCAAGGCTGGGCCAGATAGAAATGGTGGTAATATCTCTGTGATAACATATCTAACAAGATGAAAAATTATCATGCAGTTGACTCCTGGCAGGGACCTGCAGAACCATGGAGAGAGAAGCCCATGCTGGAGCAGGTTTCTTGGTAGGACTTGTGAC
>JAOTQP010001546.1:70955369-70982756 GCA_026413545.1 Cichladusa arquata
CCTCCCTGTGCAGTGGGAGACACTGCAGGTGATGAACTGACCATGACCCCATTCCCTGTCTCCCTGCACCACTGGGGGAGGAGGGAGAGCTGGGAGGGAGAAAGGAATGGGGGGTTTTTTTAAGCATTTATTTTACTTCTCTTTATACTGCTCTGATTCTGATAGTAATATGCCTCCTGCTTGGACATGTTTTCATAAGCATCAAAAAATGATAAGGCAAAGAATTATACTTTGAAACAACAGTGTTCTGTGATAGTTATTAATACCTTAATTAGAAGGCAATGAATTACTCCTACAGTATGAAAAAATATGAATATTAATAATATTTTGGTCTTGCGAGTTCTCAAGTTTAGTTATTTCTGGTTTTTGCAAACTTTTTCTAGCATTGTCACTGTTACCACTATCAGTGGTAGGTGGTGATGGATCTTGCTCTGTAACTTATTCTTTGTCTCTCAGTACTTCTGCTTGGTTTAGCTCTCAATTGTTTTCCACCCATGAGCTCTCGCAGGCTTCTGGTGAGTGTGGGAGATGTCTATAAGAACAGGTCATTGCTTCTGGTCTTCTGTATTCTTTTGGTTTTTCCCCTCATTCTTGAGCAATTAGCTTAGTCTATCTTAGATGTTTAAAATGTCCTGAAAGCCTCCTTTATATTCAGGCAGCAGCAAAATTAATTAGGTGGCCAAGACAGCTCTCAAACTGCTGGTAGCAAATGAGTATCTGTCTACCCATCAAGAAGGCAAAATGGAGTGACTTTCGCCACACAGGTGCTGCAGAGTCTGGCGTGTAGTATTGTATGGGTTTTGCTCTCTCTGACTGGTAGGATGTCAAATTTCACGTCAGTGCTCTTCTATTGAGCCCCTGTCTCACTGGGGCTGGAGTTTTTGCTTGATCTCTGACTATGAAGTAGAATGCATTGTGTAACATTGCTGCTTCTTTGTGAGGTTCTGCTGTTCTAACTGGGTGAAGAGTGTGATACGGATGGGTTTTGTTTCAGGGTATATTGGGAAAACAGGAGGGGAAAAACATGGTCCCATTCAGAAAAAAAAGGGTGTTACTTATTTCCCCAGCAAATCCCATCTTTTCTGACTGATGCTTTTCTAGATCATTCTTAACAATTTCCAGTGAGAGAGATGTTTTGGAGTCCTGTGCAGAGATAGAGATCTACACAGGTGTTTTAGGGCTAGTGTGTTACTTGTCTTCTGATGGTGATGGTGGTGGTGTGAGTTTGGGGGTTTTGGGGGAGCAACATACTAAGTCTGAATGTGCTTACATTGTGTCTGCTGCCTTGATGAGAAATTAGTGTTTGAGCCCTGATCTGGTTGAATTGAAAGAATTTAATTTCCCTGTGTTGCTGGCATTCCACAGTCAACAAATCATTAGCAAAGTCGAGACAAGTTTGTGTTCAGTTCTTATACAATTAAGCTATTTCAAATAAATTTATTTTCTTGTTGCTTCTGTGATTATTTTTTCCTCCCTATCTTAAGCATTTACCCCTGGAAAATACCTACTCAAATTTACCAGTACTAAATTGCTACTTTCTTTTGAAATGTAAATACAAGGTCATCTTATGCCTTTAGATAATATTAGTTAAAATGTGTATAAAATGCTGTAAAGTGGCAATAAATAGCTATGCAAAATAGAAGAATGAATGATCAGTGCTAGTGATGGCTGGACAAAGGGAAATCCATCATGGCTTGAGATCCCTGACAGCAGAATTGATGTCTGACCAGCAGTTCCCTGCCCTATATTTTTGAAGTTTGTTAATTTTGAAAATCTTCTATTTATACATTTATTGTATTCTCCTATTTTACTTTTTCTGGAGACTGTTTCTCCAGTTTGCCATCACTGGTTACTCTACTGAAAGAAATACAAGACTTTATACCTTTCAGCTGTTAGTTCATGGTCTCTGCAAGCTGCACCATGACTGTACTAATTTGCACAAACCTTATGTTTTCTGAGAAACCCCTGAGGGCCTGGAGTAACACTTTTTTCTTTTCTTTCCCTTCCTTATTTTTAAATGACAGTCTGTATTACGAAGTGCGGATTGGCCTGAAAAAAAGGGATCATTGATTTGATGCCATTGGCACTGTTTAGAGTTTTGCAAATACATGAAGAGGCAACATAAAGTTATTTCAAGGTGTTCCCCAAGGGCAATAGTCACAGAGAGCCACAGAAAAATTCTTTGTTAAGGAGTGGGCAAATTAAATATAGAAGAGTAAGAGATCTCTCTCTCCTTTTTATAGTTAGAACAGAAATATTTGAATCCTACAGAGCCAAACTTTCTCTTTTTCTCTTACTCTGTGATAGAACATCACATCAAAGTACACTATATGTTTTATTCTTACCAGATTCTTGAAGTTACATGGATAATATTAGCAGAAAATTCAAAAATCACTAAGGAGAAACTGCTCTGTTTTCCTTTTTGGAAATTGAAAAAAATAGAGAAAAAATTGTTTTGAACAGTAGTAAAAATCAAGAGTGGGTTTTGAGTAACTTAATGCTTACTGTAATGCTTTGATTTTTGACAAAATAATTATAGATAAGATAGAAAGGAAAGTGCTTTTAATGTTTTGGGTGGGGTTTTTTCCATTAAAAGCCAGTATTATGTGGAAAATGGAACTTTAAATAGGGAACTGTGTTTATCTAAGCTGCTAAAAGATAATCATTTGAGTAAGAAAATCATTTGGCCAAAATATCACTTACTGGTACAGAATTCTCTTCTGGTGTACATCAGTTACATCATGTGTTCAAATTACACACAGGATTACATGTGCAAGTACTATAGACTGAAGTCAGTACTAGTGTCATCTTAACTGTTTCTTCATATTCCTGCTGTACTCCACGTCTGTGATTTTTTTTTTGTAGGATGAGCCTGTGAAAATGCAGTAGGCTACACTGTTGGTGACTATAAAGGGAATAACTTCCTACATACCTGACTTTCATGAGAAAACATTTGCTTCTTTTGATTCATCTGCATAGATTATGGAGAAGTAAATTTGCAGCATATGTAAATAACTATAAAGATATGTACAGTTTAGTCTTGAGAAGAGTTAATTTTTTTACAAGAATCCCCAAGAGAAAGTGAGTTTTACTTAACAGACAAATATAACATATTTTTAAATATTTCCAACTGAAAACTTTCTGTATTTCTCCCTTTTTTTAATAGAGAACTTGTTATTAGAAATTATACCCTTTGGGTTGAATTACAGGGAGTTGAAATTCATTAATTTGTAAGATATTGTCAACAGATATGATGTTGCCAAGGATGGAAATATTGCAGTCCTGTTTATAAATTTATGTACATTTGGATATGACTTATGACTTTATTTTCTTTTTAGTTATTTGAACTGCTAGGCCCTGAAGGTTTTGAACTCATAGAGAAACTCCTACAGAACAGATCTCTGATTCTGCAAAGATCTTTGACTTGTCCGAATGATAACAGGTTCCAGGCCCTCCAGGGTAAGTGACTACAAAATCTTTGTTCCAAATCAGATAAAAAGTAGTTTTCTAACTGTTCTGTTTTATTTCTAACAGTAGTACTGTCCATGTGTAATTAAGAAACAAGCAAAAAAATCCCAGGAGACAAGGGGGGAATGTATTCCTGGGCTTAAACAAAGAAAGTCTGATTATACAGAGGAAACAAATACAAATTGCATATACTTATTTAGTTTTCAACTGCCTGTGGGCATGTGTAGATTTTGAATATATTAACAATACCACTTTTCCTGTTTTAATGGATTACTCTGGAAATAATCTGATCTTCTGTTATTCCTCACTTGATTTCCTGCTTCCTATCTACTTTGTATTATCGTCTAATGTAGGGCTTGGGGAAGAAAAGCACAGTAACAACCACTTTTGAAAATAATAAAGTCATGCTTAAGCATGAACAAGTGAGAGGGGGAAAAAAGAGATTCAGGTTTTGTACTGTCATTTTTGCTTTTATAAGTTAATTTGTCTGCACTGTGTAATTATTTTAAAATAAGTTTTACAGATCATTGTTTTAAAACAAGTTTTATTACTTTCTTCTCTGACAAAAATGAATCTGGTAGCATATGGATTGTGACTTGGGATAAATCTTACATGGACATAGCACCATGCAGCCCATCATGTTCACAGCATATGGAGTTAGAAAAATGTGTATAGAGCCAGTAATGGTGGACTCATGTATCTCTATGATAATTTTAAAATGCAAATGACCCCTTTCTAATGTTTGTCTGCAATGAAATATTAGATAAGCAAGTGTTCAGAAGTTCATCTCTTGCTGTGCTAATGGTTAGTCTAAACTCATGTGAACAACTGTTAGTTTTGCCTGTTCATTATTTCAAAGATAAATGTCTTGCTATATGACAAGGCTTTCTGTCCTGGTAGTTTTCCCTTCTTAGGTAATCAAATAAGAAATTAAAATGCATTCAGAGTAGAAATGGAATTCATGCATTTTTCTCCTATAGAGTATAGAGTTTAGTTACAGGATTGTTTTCTTCTCACTTAGCAGAATTAGTATTTTAGAAGCTTTTATGAAATTATTCTTCATTATGCCGTCAGTAAAATCTATCACAGTAATTTCTGCTAGAATGCGGAGGAAGAATATTTTCAATGTTATGTTTTTCAGACAATAGAAAGTATAACTGATGTTATGCTTTTTTCACTGATGAGAGAATCCTTCTTTAACTGTGGTAAAAAAGTCAGTGATATTTAGGGTATCTTCTCTGAGATTGAAGATGTTCTTGGCCCGGAATTCAGTCTTTTAATTTTAATAAGGTCTTTTTTTCTTTTTAAGTTGATCAGAATTGTATTTCTAATGGGGAAGTCTTATATTTCTAAAATTTCACTTGGGGAAGGGACTAATTTCTGTCTGCAGAAGTTTAATCAACTTTGAGTAATTTGTGCCTTTAAAAAATTGCATTTTTTAAAAACTGCATTTTTGCACCAGTTATTTGACTATTTCTTATGTAATTTACTTCTGTGGCAGTAAAGATGATTGTTGTGCTTATCAGAGAAATCAAGTAACGTTTCTTTGCCCTGATGTGTTCAGTCTGAATTAAATTTGGTCAGGAAATTGCGTCCATTGTTGTCCCCTTTTAATATGAGAGAGAGAAAGTTAAAGCTGCAAACATGATGGAATTAATGTGGACATTTTGACAGTTTATTAGAATTTTTTCAATGCTTTTTAACAAGTTATTGTTGCCTTATCCGGTATGCATGCTGTGAGATGTAGGAGTTTCACTGTTGCTGTAGGTGAAAACTAAGCAGCAGAAATTGTTCAAAATGTCAGTCAAGTGGTTTATTTGGTGAAAAAAGGTTTTCAAGTTTTTCACTTCAGAGTTTGGCTGCAGAAGTACATATGAAACATAACTGAGTTAAATATTTAATATTCAGTGACACTTATATAAACTAATAATCTGTTTGCAGAATTTTAAAAAATAACATTTAAAACCACCAATATTGTTAAAATGAAAACTAAATAAATCTCTTCCAGGCTGTTGTATATAAAAGACTTGGTTGTGTCTTGGTTTTGTCCAGTACTGTTCTCAGAAAGGTGAATGTAACTGAGATATTTTGGGTTTCCTGCTCCCCTAGATTTATTGTTTACTGTAATTGTTCTGTGGTTCTGATTCTTCTTGATAATCCTGCTGCTGATCAATGTAAAAAGGGTCCTTGTGATTGTATAGAGAAGGATAGATTTTCTCACTTGGTCCAGGAAATTGAAAGCATATTGTGAGTATGCTTTCAATACAATCATGTTATCTAGTATATATACACTAATTCTTATGTGAAGAGGCTGTTTAAAAAAAAACCAAAACACCCTGTTTAATCTGTTATCACCATCTGGCTTATCAGTGCATGTATATAAGAGCAGTGATAAGAGGCAAAGTGGCATTTCCACCATAGATGAAGTTATTACAAACACAGAAGACAAAAAATGTCCTTCTTTTTCTTTGGGATTAAGTGTGTGTTAAATGTCCTCTCTTTGAGACATCACCTGGTGGTACTTCTAAATGTCTTGAGGCCAACTGCTGCACAGTCTACATAAAGCTCAACCATTTTTAAACTCACAATACACTCACAGCCGCACACACAAACCCCCCCAAAACAAGCATGAAACCAAACATCAAAACCCCAAACCTTTAGAATGAAACTGGGCAAAAAAGATGAAATCCAGTACTTATGGAGATACATGCCTGTTATCATATTGCAGAACAGTGCAAGAAGTTTATAGGAGAAAATGCTAAGCCAAATTATGGTTGTCAAGTCACAATTCAGTCTGAACAAGAAAAGTTGTTAATGAAACAATATCGTCGGGAAGAAAAACGAAATGCCAGAAAAGAAAAACAAGGTGGGGAAGATGGAGAAGTTTCTGGAGAAGGACAAATGTGCTTTGATCCCAAAGAGCTGCGGATGCAAAGGTAATAAATCCCAAAAGTTGAGAAATGCTTCTGTTGTAATTGCTACTTCAACATATCATAATAGTTTATTTTCTTTTAGGTTGCTTTGGTGATTAGAAGATTCTGACTTCAAGTCACGTTTTATTGCAAGCGTAGATTTTTTTTCATATGAAAACCTAATTTTCAGGAAAGAAGGCAGTGATTTGCTTAATGAGAATCTTCTTGATCTCATCTATGTGGGCTGGAATTGCAGATTAGTGGGGTAGGCTATCTTTCTTAGCTCCTGTATGCACACTACTTGCTTAGGATTTATGAAGTCTGTACTAAATCTATCAGAACTATCTTTCTTTTTCTCTCTCAAGATTAATGGGTACTATTTTCCAAGTTGTCAGCTAGAAGGTAGTGGGAGGAGTAGAGGAGGGAGAGGATTAGGAGCAAATAAGCTGTTGTATTTTGTATTGAGAAAAATATAGTGAGATTGGTGTCTAACTGTGAAATCATGTTGCTGTGTTGCTTAAAAAGAGTCAAAACTGCTTTTATGAAAGCCTTGCACTTATTGAATTGTGCTTCTGAATTTTATCTAAACCGTGTGTTTTAAGGTTTTGGTCTAACTAGTGCCAGCAAGTAACACTGTAAAAATTTTTTCTTTAAATTCCTCAAGTCTTGCTCTGACTTTAATGTGCTATGCTCAGTTTTTGTGATGGCAGCCTGAAATGGGCAGAATTACTGCAGGTATTTTTCTGCTCACAGAGAACTAGCACTTCTGAATGCTCGAAGTATGCCAGTCCTAGGTAGACAGAGAGAGATAAGCATCGAAAAAATTCATTATCCCCATGTCTACGATTCCCGAGCTGAAGCTATGAAAACATCAGCATTCATTGGGGGTGCAAAGGTATGTTGGTGCATGACCCTTCTTGAACAGCACATCTTTCCCAATGAGTAATGTGCAGCAGGGTTCCCTTTGTTTCCTTAGTCTGCTCCTTCTCAGAATACAATCTGTGAAGCAGTGCTTCTTTGCAGAGGGTTTTAAAGACTTTGATATATTCTATTTTTATTTTGACTCTGGAAGAAATAATCTCCTTTTCAACTGATGTATTTCCTTTTATTTCTAGGGTCATTTAAATTCTTAAAATACTATTTTTCTGTGTTTTGGATACCTTTGAATTGACTTCAACAAAATAAATGCTTTATGAAATTCTAACGGATTCTGAAATTTAATAAAAGAGAGTTATCTTTTTTGGGGTTTGGGGACTATTTTCTGAGTAGTAAAACTGATTCTTTTCCATTTGAGGGGTTCAGTGCTATCTATAAAATGAGTAAGTAAGATTTGCTTTCGGTTTGGATTCATTTTTTGAAGGAAAGTGATAAAGAATTGTTCAAATATATATAGTGACACTTTCTGTTTTCATACTTTTAATTAATTTTCCTGTAATACATTTTTAGGTGGTCTTACCAGAGTCAGTTCAGCGAGAAAACAATAAAATGTATGAAGAGGTGAAGATCCCTCATAGTGAACCAATGCCTATTGGTATTGAAGAGAAAATTGTTTATATTAAAGACTTAGATGAGGTGAGTATACCATTTCAAAGATACTAAATTAGTTTTTACTTTGTATTACAAAAACTTAACTGGAAATATTGCCAGTTTTTCCAGTGATATGTGATAGGTAAATGCAGATAGTTAATTTCTTCACTACTAATTTGAAGAATATTTATTGGGAAACATAGTTCGGTGGTATAATCTCTTTCATGTTGTCTCAGATTCAAGGAATTTCTGATCTGAACTACTTGTTCAGGAGTTGCAGTTCTCAATTCCTTTGGCATTACATTTTCAGTTATTTATGGTTTTGAGCTGTGATCTGAATCACTGAAATGAAAGTATTACAGTGATTCTGTTCTCTTGTGAAGATCAGAGGACAAAGTGTGCCTGAGCTTCTGTACCTTGACCTGTACAGGTTGGCTTCTGGCTGCACAGCACTATTCTGCACCAGTCTTACTGTCTGATGCAGTTCAGGGGTGCTGAATGTGGTGTTATAGACTGTATGGCGTGTGAGTCATCTTGAAATGCTTTGATGATAGAAAGTAAAGAGCAGAGAGGAAAAATGCAGGTAAAACAAATGTTAACATTTCAACTTTTACTGATTTAAAATGGTGAAAAAGCTGAGGTGAGGGAACTAAATTTCTTATTAGTTATTTGCAGTCTAGAGCTTGCAATACTCCATCACACGTACCTTTTTCCTCCTAGTTGTATACGCCAAATCTATTGAAAAGTGGAAGATTTGGTATTGATTTGAAAAGAGACATAAAAAGCAAGCTCTGTGTACAGAGAAGGTTTTCTGTCTCTTAGTTCTCCAGCATATAACATGGATATATTTGTTCCACCTTTTTCTCTCTGGGAAAGCAGGAAATGAGAATATACGCAGAGCACTTTATTGAGATTCTGAGTAAAGATTGTTTTACGTAAAGATTTAACTCTTTCAAAACAGAAGACAGTTTTAGAATCTGAATCTGTTCTTTTCTGCTTAGGTGACAATACCTAATGTTGTGTTTATTAATTGACTGGCAGCTCTTAACAAGATTGAAAAATACAGCCACTGTAGCTATTGTCATTTTATATGACTATATTCAGCATGACAGCTTTTTTCGAAAAAAGTCTTTTTCCTAAGCTAAATACTACCTACTATCTGTAAAATTTTGCAAGAGGTACCAATGTTTCAGAAGTGATTTCAGAAAATATATGGTTCAGACAGAGAAAAACCTACCTGAAATGAATAGTTTGCAGATTTTTGCACTTACAGTATTTAAAATAAATGTTAAAAAATGCATCAGTTATGCAAATTTAATAAATAATTCTCTTTTGTAGATTGTGTACCATCAAGAGGTCTGCTTTTCAGTTTTACAGTGAAATTTTGAAACAGAAATAATCTTCTTTCAAACTTTACTCTTTGATATGATTCTTATTAGGAGATTAAATATAGAAGTGTCAACAGCAAATACAATTTTGATTGTTTGAGCATGCAAGTATTTAATTACTGCCCCCAAGTTTAGTATCGATTTGTGACAACAGATGACAAATTTATGAGATTTATCCAGCTGCACGACTTCTCAACTTCTTGATTTCACTAATGAGACTCATAGATTTGAAATTTGTTAAATAGAAATTTTTTATCACGGAGCTAAAAGAGGCTGGAATTGCCAGTGCATAAGTTAAGACATACTTTGTCAAGATGTATTTTAGTTAGGGTAAAATTCTTTTTTTTTTGTTTTCTCTGCATGGCTGTTTTAAATCTTTAAGCTTAGAAACATCTTGGTTGTTGTTTCAAATTTTTGTCAATTAACTGGAGTCAGTTTAGACCGCATGAAGATTTTCTGACAATATGTTTTATTTTTTATTAAGCAGTGTAAGCAAAAGCAGAAAAATAATGATTTTCAGGTGTTTCCATAGCGTGTATAGGTGCTCATAAAATAACTCTATTTTACCTCTCTATGGATACGTTTGCAGGATTATCTAAAATTTTAGTAGGTGGGCAGGAGTAGAGATGACAGTAAATATAGCTGGATATTTCATGACTAGGAACTTCTAAAGGCATCATGAGGAAGTTGACAGTTCTGCAGCTATTGACTGCCATGAGGTGCCATTAGTGGCAGGGTTTTGATGTAAGACATTTAGTCTACACATAAAGATACTCAGCTTGTTTTACAAGTCAATATACATGCAATCCACAATCCACAGGGGAAGAAAAGCACAGAACAATCAAGCCATTTATTGTTGCTGGGGTTTTGAGTATTACATACCGAGCTTTATAAGCACTTGCTATTCTCTGGGGAAATCCTGATAGTATTAAAAATTATAAATATTCTTCTTCCTTTTCTTTTTAGTCTGTATGTTTTCATTTGCACGAAAATAATTTTAAGAACTCTCTATCTGTTCCTCATGAGCTATGTGATTTTGATCACATTGTCAGCAGTTTGGGGAGAGTTTTTGACTGTGTAATGTTTATTGCAGAATACAACATTGCATTTCATCTTTGAAACTCCTAAGATCAGAACTGAGTTCATAAGGAGTTCATTTATATTTTGAACTGTTGGTCAGAAGTTAAAGCTCTGCATCATATAAGTTGGAAGTAATCTTGCATTTTAAGTTATTTGAAGTTATTAGTTAAGATTTAGACTTTCTTATTTCCTGCAAGCACAGGTTGAGAAGAGATGAGAGAATTGTATTCCTCTAGACACTAATTCTAACAAAGTACATATTAACCACATTTTAAACATTTATATACTTCCTTTTTTAATAGTTTCTTATAAGGCAAAAATGGCAAAACCTCTATGAACCAACGCCAAAGGCAGCAGCAATGCCTTAAACCAGGACAGATATCAACATGGGGTTCTTTCTTATAGGATTGGCAGTGTAGGCAGGATGCATCTGCCACCGTGCTCCAGAGTGACGAAATAACATGTTTAAGCTAGTTTTAGTACTGTATTATCTGAAATCTTATGACTGGTATTTTCAAAGTAAGTATTTAGTTTAGTTAGGACCTCCTTGCAAAGGGTCAGAGCTTTCCTAAGAAGTTTATGACTTCATGATTAGTGAAATCACTGCCTGAAGGAACACAGGTGCTAAGATGAAACTCATATGAACTGACAAAGGTCCAAATTTTTATAGCTACCATTCCTACCTAATCCCATTATGCACTGCAAATATGAGGTCAGGAGTGACCAACCTTGCACAATTTAGGAGCCATAAAAGCATTCCACAGCATGTCATAAACAGCTGGCTTCAGCACACTCCTACTTTCTGTGTTGTTCCTTTTTCAGCTTTGTCTCCTACCTTTCTCCATTATGATCTGAACTGTGTGTCAGCTCCTCCAACCTCTCTCCGCCTGTGTCGTCTCATATTGTTTATTTCCTACCTGTGTTGAGTTGGGAGCAGGAGCTGGTGGCACGGAGGGAGCTGTGCTGCTGCTCAGGGATGTCACTGGTGTTCAGAGGTAGAAGGGTGCACTGTGTCCCATGGAAGGAATTGCAAAGGGCTCCTACCTTACAGAAAGGCAACAAACCCCACCCCCAGCCCCCTTCGTAGATACATATTTTTCTTGACATTTATTATTTCTCAGAGAACTGAGGTTTTACCACAGTTAAAACACGGGTGGTTCGTAAGTAGCTGATTGGTCACACTGGTTTAATCTGAAGTATTATGGTTCTATTGTTAGTACAAGTGATGTGCCAGCTAGGTTTTTTCCATAATGAGAATTTAAAAATTGGGAAAGCACAAGCTTAGCTTTATTATCTTTGCTCTGTTGACTTGCAGCTTGACCATTAGTGAAATATATTTTTTGCATTAATTATAAAGGTGGTTTTGTACCAGGCTTTTTGCCAAATAAATATACCTTTAAAGTAATAAACTCAGGCCAGGGAAAGTTACTTTTCAAGATTGTGAAAACAGGTTTTATCTAAAAAATTGCTGCTGGTGAAAAATTACTTCAGTTTTTTACCTAAAGTGGGTGTTCAGGTTAGGATTTATTTCTTTTTTTCATGTTATTTCCATTTGCTTTTACTAGCACTGCTTAATGATCTAAATAAGAAAGGCAATTTTTTTCTCTCTGCATTATATGAAGGAATTATTACAAAATCAATATTCTCTCTTTTCCTGTAATGTTTTCTTGTTTTTAGAATTGTACAAGGTAAGTCTACTGAATAGAAGTATGCATGTTTTTGGATAAATTACATTTTTCACATCCAGAATATTGGATCATTAATTCCAAAGTTGATCTTAGTGCATATTTCAGTTGCATATTTTCCAAACAACAATTGATAGTTGAACTGTATGGAGTAATTTTTTAAAAAAATTTTGCTTTTTATTGAAGTCTTGTCATTTATCTGATGAATTATGCTCAGAAATTGCTCTGAGGAGAGTATACAAGTTCTGTAATCCTTACAACTTAAGACAAGGAAAACCATGTATGTCAAGGTACAATTGCTTTAATGGCTGGTAGTGTAATATTAGGGATTGCAGTCTATCTTCATATTTCAGGGAGGGAGGATCCAAAGAAGGTTGAATATGTGCTATATCATGTGAACAAAAATATTTGAGTTAAGATTCAACACTAATGATGGTCTTAAAGCCTACAAATTCTGACTTAAATTTCTTCTGTACGTGAGTTAATGGTATTTAATAATTTTTTTAGAATTTCAAATACTATACGGACAATTTCTAAATCAAATTGTTTGATTATTTCACTTATCCTTAAATGAAGCTTTTAGGCATTGTTTCATTAAAATTCTAGGAATAAATATTATTGCTTTGGCTAAAAGCAAGCAAAAATTCGTGCTTCATGGCAAACCAGCAGTTTATTGTCCGTCTTATATAAAATGATCATATTTCCCATTAAGACAATCCTGTTTGTTGGTAGAAATAATTTATTAACTCTTCATCGAAAAGATCTTTTGCTGTGATGTGCATGCTGTAAAGTGGTATTCTGATTTTAAAATGTGCCTGTAATCTTGCATTGTAGAAACACAAACATGCTCTGTGGCTGGTTACTAATTCACCTTTGAAAGACACTTGCTTTGCTTGAATATAATTCATTGAATGTAGTATTTTTAAACATGTGTCTCACTTGGCTGCAGCTTTCACTGTAGATAGGTGTGGCTATATGATTTCCTGAATGCTAAGAAGCTATTTTTGTCTTTCAGCAATGGAGAACATCTTCCCATTATGATAAATCAAAAACTATTTTGAAAAAAGTCTTACTTTATTGACACAGCTTTTATACTAGAATTGGTACCATAACGTTTTTTCTGGATTCAGAAGCCCTTTTTACTATTTTAATATGCCAGTAAGATGGGGGTTTTTGATCAATAGGATCGCTGATTTTAATGCATGCCAGATTACTAACCTTATTTGTTTTGTGTAACACCTTTAAAACAAACAAAAAAAAATTAAGTAGTTTAGAGAAAAAGAAGCCTGATATGATCATGTCAAATAGATTTAATTTTGAAATACAAGTACATTGCACGGATAGCAAGGCTTTATAAATTTTATAGTATAACTTTGAATTAATTGCATAATGAAATGTGAAAGTCTGGGTTCCATGGTTTAACATGACAAGTGGATGTCTCAGCTCCAGTGAGGCAGAGTTCTTAGGAGCACATCTTGGGAGGATCAGCAAATATGACCACTCTCCATTAACCAGGAGTTTGAGAAGTTGAAAGCTTAACACCAATGGAGGAATAGTAATGAAGTAGGTAGATATAAAGGAATAAATATGTGATTAAGAAATACTTTACAGATGGATAATTTTGTCCAATAATCTGAGTTTATTGTTCCAAACGTAGTTCCACCTATCTACTTTTTCCTGATAGGCGAGTATTTTTGCATATCTGAAGTCTGTGTCAAAATATATAAAGCAGATTTCCTATAATATCAGAATAAGAGCTTAAGCTAGAGCTGAAATGAGAGAGCAAAGAATGAACTATCTCAAAAGAGCTGTACTGAGCATAAAGATTTTTTCTTTTAAAGTAGTGATAGTAAAAGACAAAAAGAAACAGAGTAGTCTTATATGTTTTATAATTATTGTTTTAAAATAATATTTAGAAATGCAGTGGTACTTGTCAGTAGGGATTGTGGTTTACCTTTAGAATTTGAAAACTGTGATTTTTGACTCACCAGAAACATGTTTGATACCATTAAAGTCTTTGAGAGGACCTATCTCTAAATGCAAGATAAGAAATGGAAGCTATTTTCTCTGAAACATCTCCGTGTTTGGCAGGTGTGACTTTTCTGGAGTCTGTCATCCATTCTTAGTCCAACATTATCACAAACTTAAAAAGACAGTAAAAGATACATTTTAGATAGTTAAAAATATCTTTATAAACTACATCTATATACGTAAAACACATATTTAGAACATGTGTATGGGTATGCATATACATATATATATATATGTCCCATTAATGCAGAGTTGATTATTAAAGTAACAGAGGCTTTTTAATAGATCACTATTTTATATATCCTTCTCTTTGCCTCCCTCATCTTGCCAGAATTCTACTATTTTTATTTTTAAGAAAGATCTGTATGCAAAGAAGGTAGTCAAGACAGTCTCTGTCTTTATAAGAGATGTATGTAGGATGCAAAAAAATGGGGAATGATGAATAATTGGAGGTAGATGAGAACTGAAGCATGATCTTATGTCAGATTCTATGAAAAGCAAAAGGCGGCTTTCACCGAGCAGCAGCCTGCACTTACTGGAACAGTATGTGTCTATCCACAATTGTGGAAGTAATAAACAGTCCACCTCTTTTGGGGTGGGGAGGAATGAAGGTAAAGGAAGCAAGTATGTCACATCTCACATGAGCTTTGGAGGTAGGCATTATATAACTGATCAGATGTAAGCCTGTATTTGCTCAAACCACATCCTCCTTGGCCTATTTATATGATGCAGCTTTTATTTTTGGTATGATGATGTGGATCAAATCACTGCAATGGTACCATTTATAAACAGACTATATTTATACAAATTGGAAGGAATTTCACCAGAAAAGTATAACAAAAACAGGCTTTTACTATTGTCCCATAAGAATGGGGAAGTATTGTAGATACTTTCTTATAATTTAGGTTTACCAGGATTACTGGAGAAATTGATAGATAACCACTTGCACCCACAAATCTTTCCAGATTGTACAATATGTCTCTGATTTTAAAAAAGCAACCAGCATAGTAGTTAGCAATGTAACTCTTTTCTTATTACAAAACAGTGTTCTCTCTCTACCTTTGCCATAAACCTCTTTTTTGGTAGACTGACAGCAGATTTATTTGCTTTGGTTCGACACTGGGCAAGTTGGATCCTTTTAGAATCAGACTGAATGAAGCTTTCCTTTGCAGCATGTGCTGGCTGGCTTAGCTTATCTACACAAATTTTTCAGATGACTTTTCAATGAAAGACTCTCTTTTCTTTTTGGCCAATATGCTTCTTCTTGCTTTTCAGCTGTAATATAATGCCCTTACCTACCCTGTAGTGTCTTAAAATGGTGCGCTTAAAATATCATCTGATCATTTGTTCTTTCAGTTGCGTTTGTCCTAGTCTCATGTGTAGTTTAGTTCAAGACCTTTTGTAGTCCTGTGCTTTTAATCCTTTTAAGATGACCAAGGCATTTATCTTTTTTTCTTTCAAAATCATTTTCCAGGTGCTGTTAGTAGATTGTATAATACTGTGTGAATTGACATGTACAGGTGACCACCAAACCACAGCTGCCATGCAAGGAGTAAATTTATTTTGTTACCTCATCAGCAAGGCTGGGTGTCAGACACACAATCTCCCTTAGGTTTAGCTCATCTCAGCAGGCAGAGCCACACAGGCTCCCTTAGGCTTCGCTCATCCTAGTGGACAGAGGGGGAAGGGGGAGGTAGCAGCCCCACTACCAAATCCCGATATATCACAGGGCTTCACACATCTGAGTTTATCACAAGGCTGTGCCTTTATGATCTCTCTCCCAGCAGGAGGCTCAAGCATGTCTGTGAGAGTGAGTTAACACAGGAATCTTCTCAAGCACTTTTCAAAACAGCCAAAGGATGAACAACACTAGGCATAATAAATGGAGTTTTCCCACACCAACATTCTTAGCAGTCCCAGCTGCAAGGTCCCTTTGAGCAAAACTCTTACATCCTTGTCAAATCTTCCAGTTTGAACCCTGTTGTCCCAGCAAATACGTTATAGATTTTTTTTTTGTGTTAGCCTATTTATTTACATACTGAGACCCTTCTAATATCTTGTAATTTGGTGGTGTTACATGAACAAACGATGTTTAAGACAATGGAGATGTTGAGAGGGGCAAGGATTCTATCAAAAACTGGTAAATATGCTCTTTGTTGTATCAGTCTGGGCTGTGTTTTTATGTACCTTTTTATTTTCAAGGGCTTGATATTAATGACAACAGGCAAAACACAATAGTAAGTGTAGATAAGGCAAGAAAAAATCCTTGCACATAAAAAACAATGTTTTCCAATGTCATTTCATTAGTGAGGTTGTAATTGAAACTTTTACAGATCTTCTCATTTAGAGAGACTGTTTATTCTATGTACAACCATTTTTTAAAAATTTTTTAAAAAGCTCTGTAAAATCCGGAGTTATCTCTTCTTGGCCTGAGAAGTTTAAAGAGAAAAACAATTAATTGATAATATGAGTCAAAGTCTAATACAAATATCTGTGCTGGTGAATATAGAGAACAATTCTTTTAGTCTGTTCTTTAAACTAGCATGCCTGTGTATAGTACACTAAGCAAAAACTGCTTTAAAATATTTAGTAGATACTGTCTTGTAAGAGTTATACATTCTTATAGCTGTTTAGATTTCTCCTTTTCATGCAAGTAGCAAATATGAATAGGGAAACGGACTTTTTTAATATTAACATGAGATAAAATTGACTACATCTGATTTGAATAAAATGTTAAGCCTGTTTCATTTTCTACACATCTGCCAAGTGTGTGTATATTGAGTAGTGCTGCCTCTGAAATAGTTGAAAATCTAATGGGAACACTTACAAAGGCAAACCAGTAAAGGGCACCAGCTGCTGAAAAACACCTGCTGAGCCACTCTGGGAGCAGGTGCATCTGCCTGTACCTAGAAGTAATCTAACAAAGTACCTGCTTTTACCTGTCAGGATTTTAATTTGTGTAAAGATGCATCCAATAAAGCCAGTTCTGAATACTTAAAGAAAGGAAAAAAAAAAAAGGCAGGGGTTTTGTTTTTGGTTTTGGTTTTGTTGTTGTTGTTGTTGTTGTGGGGGGGGGGGTGTTTGTGTGTGTGCATTTTTTTGTTTGTTTGGATTGGTTTTCTTTTGAGAAAGGACAAAAAAGATAAACAGAGTAAATTTTTGTATATTGCATGCTTTATTTAGTGCAGTATTATCATGTCTGCTCTCACTAATTTTAAAGGGAGGACTAAAAATCATTGCTGACCACCTACAAAATTTTCCTTTTTATTTTTATCTGGAAGTGAATTCTTCATATCTGGATGTGAACTCTTTCACCATTTTCTTGAGAAGCTGCTATATTTACTTTCAACTCTTCTGTCCTGTGAAGTAATTCACAGCTGCTGGAGAGTAGTCATGGAATATCAATTTTCAAGCGTGATTACTTAAAAGGTAAAATTTGACAGTTTCATAGGTACCAATCTGACCTTCACAGCTGCTTTGCAGAGAAGTTGACCTGCATGTGAAGCCAGATTTAAAAACAAAAACTACTAGTGAGATTGAAAGCTAAGAATTTAGCCTCTGTAATGGGCAGCTGCCAAGTTTAACTCTTTACTGCAGCTGCTGTTAGAGATAGAACAGGAAAAGGGCACTAAAACACAGCCTGCCAAACTAATAAGAGATGGCAATAGTACAAATGGAGAAAAATATATCTGAGCTCTGGGTAAAACCCGAGAATTACCAGAGCTTTACCCTATGCAGCACACTGTACAAATGGAAAGAGTGCAAATGTTAATGGAATATGCAATGAAGCATTTAATGAAGATGTCAATCCTCTTTAAAAGTGGAATCTCTACCCCTTGCTTATTTACACATCTTTTTTTTTTTTGTTAATTTGTATTTCTTTTCATAGTGTGAGTATTGTTTTATCTCTCCAAAACATACAGTGTAGTTTAAATAAGACAGAGAGATGCAAACACTAAATGACAACACAAAAAAACATTATGAAACTTTTTTTTTTCTTTTGGTGGCTTAGCTTCTTTTGTACTTTCCATTTAGTTTATACACAAAGGAATATTTTTAATACTTTAAGGATTTTATGGTTTACATAAAAGATCAAGTGAAATACTCTTCATGAGAGGAATGAAAATTCTGGATTGGCAATTCTCATTGCATTGGAAGCATCAACTCCACATCTGTATTCACCACATGGTGTTCTTGGGGTCTTCTGAACCAAAGTGTGCTAATGGGGAACATCAAGATTAGGGGCAGCCTGGGCTGCAGGGATCATGTGTTTGTGAAGTTTGCAATTCTGAGGGATATGACTCAGGAAATGGGTAAAATTAGGCCCCTGGACACTAGGAAAGCAAACTTCCAGCCCCTCAAAGGTCCCCTTGGAAACTGTTCCTGGGGACAAGCGAGTGGAACTGAGGTGTAGGCCTTAAGAAAGTCTTCCACAGAGCAAAACTAGCAATTCCCAGGAGCAAGAAATCAGGCAAGGAATGCAAGAGATCACCATGGCTGAGGAGGAGACTGCTGGTCAAATGAAAAGGAAAGAAGCAAATGCACAGGTAGTAGAACCAAAGATGACCTGGTGATCTGGGAAGAATACAGAGATGATATTCTGTTTTGCAGGAATTGGGTGAGCAAAACTGGAATAGGCAAAACTGCAACTGAACCTGGCAATGGACACAAAGATTAACAAAAAGGGATTCGACAGGTACATTAACTAGAAAAGGGAAGTCAACCCCCACTTCCCAATAAATAATGCTGGAAAAGTAACAATGATAGCTGAGGAGAAGGGTGAGGCATCCAACAACACTTTTGCCTCAGTCTTCAATGGTAACCTCTCTCCCCACAGTTTTGAGTGGATGGAGAGCAGGATGGGCACTGGGGGAGCAAAGTGCCTCCCACTGTAAATAAAGATCAGGTCCATGATCAGCTGATGAACCTGAATGTACTTAAGTCTACAGGAGCAAATGAGGTTCAGAACTGGCTGATGTAGTTGCCAAGACATTCTTCATGATATTGAAAAGTCATGGCAGTCAAGTGAAGTCAGGCAACTGGAAAATGGGAATTAGTAATAATCTTTAAAAAAAGGTAGAAAGGAAGACCGTAGGACATTCCAACCTGTAATCCTCATCTCTGTGCATGGGAAGACCATGGAAGAGCCTCTCTGAGAAGCTGGGGGACAGGGAGGTGATTCAAGACAGTCAGCATGGCTCCACCAAGGGCAAGTCCAGCCTGACCAGCCCAGTGGGCTGCTAAGATGGAGTAAGTACATGAATGGACATGGGAAGGACTACAGGGGTCATTTGTCTGTCTGAGTCCTCATGGACAACAGGGCCCAAGCAGTGTCCCCAGGGGTCTGTACTGGGACCAGTGCTACTTAATTTCTTCCTTAATGACAAAGGCATCTAGGGCACGCTCAGCAAATTTGCAGATGACACCAAGCTGAATGGTGGGGTGCCACGATGCCATCCACAGGGACATAACAAGCTCCATAACTGGTCCCATGAGAATTTCATAAATTTTAACAACATAAAATGCCAGGTGCTGTACTGGGGTCAGGGCAGCCCCCAGTATCACTCCAGGCTGGGGGATGAAGAGATCCAGAGCAGTCTGGCTGAGAAGGACTTGGGGATGCTGGGTGAGAGGCTAGACATGACCCAGCCATGTGCCCTTGCAGCCCAGAAAGCCAAAAGTGCCCTGGGCTGCATCCAAAGCAGCGTGGACAGCAGGGGAGGGAGGGGATTCTGCCCCTCTGCTCTGCCCTGCTCTGGTGAGACCCCACCTGCAGAGCTGCACCCAGCCCTGGGTCCCAGCACAGGATGGGCATGGATTTGTTGAGTGAGTCCAGGTGAAGGCCACACATGGGATTGGAGGGATGGAGCACTTTCACTCTGAGGAATGGCTGAGAAAATTGGGATTCTTAGCCCAGAGAAGAGAGGGCTCCTTAATACAGTGACCTTAATACAGCCTTCTAAGCAGCCCACAAGAACAATGGCAACATACTTTACAAGGGCATGTAGTGACAGGACAAAGGGGAATGTTTTGAGGTGAAAGAGGTTTATATTAGATAATAGGCAGAAATAAGAGAGTGATCAGACTTTGGAAGAGGTTGTCCAGAGAAACTGTGGATGCCCCATCCCTGGGAGTGTTCAAGGCCAGGTTAGATGGGGCTTTAAGCAACCTGTTCTAGTGAAAGGTTCCTGTCCATGGCAGGGGAGTTGGAACTGGATGATTTTTAAGGTCCCTTCCAACTCAAACCACTCTATGGTTCTATGTCCTGTGAAGATAACTGTGTCCCTAGGCAATATAATCAACCCAGACAGATAACTTACTCTCAGCCTCTAAGAAAGTTGCTGAAGTTAGGTGAGACTGATTTACCTTTTTAATTCTGTTTCAAAAGACTTCGGCTAATTTTCAGTTCAAATAATTTTCAAAGCTCTTTTTATTTGGAGAGAATCTGACCCACCCCTCTGAATATTAGATCTTTTTAAACATAATTGACTGTCATCTTTTTATTTGTAACTACCATGTTATGAATTTTAAAAAACACACATTCTTCCTAGACTAATTAGTTTGAATAGCCTACTTAATTTCACTACAGCATCATGTTCCCTAGCAACCTATTCTAAGCCTGCCAGGCACACTGCCTTACCAAAGAGTATGTGGAAGAAATTAAGTCAGCATCAGTGCTGCTGCTCCAAGTTTTATCTCAAGCAATGTTCTGTCTTTCAAATGAATCTGCAATATGGTCTCACAACTCCTTAACTGTCTCCATCAAAAGGTGTATTGCCATACAGTATGCAATGAGATAGCACTTGGGTACAAATCACCTATGGCTGAGCCATAGTCTAGAAAGACCAATTCCAGAGTATCTAATAATAATCAATAGATCCTTGTATCCTTTTTGGAGAAATTTAAATATTTTGGTGGCATACTCAACTGGTCTAATATCATGAAAAAGCATTTCATGACAATTTCAGGAAACCTTGGGTGTGCCCATATTTGGTGCCCTGAAAGTCTAGAGCTGAGATTTTGCCTGGCACTTATCTTGTGGTATGGCTTCTCTCTCTTGGTGAAAACACAGATGAACTCATGCACAGAAGTACCATCAAAGGCTTCCCTTTTTCACTGGCACTGCAACCCCTTGTAAACATCTCCCTTCCTCTGAGGACTGGAAAGAATTTCAGTGCTGGCAAAGACACATCCACAATGCAGATATAAAGCATATCACAATAAACTGAAGCCTTCTCCTCACATCCCTGTGGCCCACCAGCTGGTGTTAGCACACATAGTGTGTTTGGGGATCAAGTGAAATGGAGGAGAACATCACCTATACCCAAATCAAAAACTAGAAACTGGAAACTATACTTTCCCCAATGCTTACTCAAAAGTTTTTGAAGCTTTTATAAATGTTGTCCTCCTTGCTTTTCCTTGTAATTTAAAAAGAAGAAAAAAAAAAAAAGAGAGCGAGATCCATAATTAAAACAAAAAATGAATGTTAAGAACAGTCTCAACTCAACTGACATTTCAATTTAACATTTACTGGAGGCATTCTACTTTTTTTTCAGAAAACATGAAGAAAAAGATCATTATATTAAATATTTTTTTAGGAATACCCTTCTTCAATGGATATTTTCTGTGTGAAAGATGATTTCTCATGTAATAAAAACTGTTATTCTGCCCTCACTTTCTTTTGCCTGGCATTAACAGGGAATAAAAGCACACCTGATTTTATATTGACTCATAGAGACAAGGAGAGCCTTGAGGTGTTGCACCATTGAGGATTCATCACCAGACAGGCAGCACAGGCTGTACCCACACCCAGAGGGTGTCCTTTTGGGAACTGCAGACTGGTGTGGACTTCTGTGGGCAATGCACTGCTGAGACAGGGTTAGCAGCTGTTCAAAGTTGTGTTGTACAAAGTCCTGATGGAAGCCCTGATGTGCTAGGCAAACATATTCAGCCTATAGTTAGTTTTAGGAAAGGCTACAGTGTTCTAATTATATCCATGTTTTAGTTTCTTCTCAAAATATAAATTTATCAACAAATTCTCATTGTTACCTAGTTCTTTTCATCGCTGCTTCAACAATCACATTTCCCTTATTTTGCTCTCTCTGATAACAAGATACAACCCAGTACATTTGTACAATGTGAAACACTTGACTCCTCTCAGGCTGACTATTTAAAAATAACAGAGAGACACTGTGTTAACAGCTTCTTCTGAAATCTAAAAAATCAGAGCTGTTTTATTCTTTCAGAACCACATTAAAAAATAAAAATAAAAAAAAAACCAACAACAACAAAACGTTGCCTTGAAATACATATTTCACTCCTTCCCAGTCTTTATCCTGCATCAGATTGTACCAATTTATCTTTTGGGGTATATCTAACCCTACAGTTTACAGAAAAGCATCAGAATCAAGGCCATACCAGTTTAAAGTCAAACTATTAAACTATGGCAAGTAAAAGGCAGCTTAACCTTCAATAAAATAAATAAATAAATAAATATACTTCCATTTGCTGTTGAGAACAGCAAAGTAATGCAGTGGAAGTAACAGCCTATGTATCCAAAGCCTATCTTGCCTTAATTAAACAAAATAGTTGAGCCCTAACCTGGCCCTGTTTCAGGGCTTTATTGAACCTCTCCACTTCTGAACTGTGTCAGTTCCTTTTCTCAACAGTCATAACTTGGATGAGCAGGAACTGCTGGACAGAAGTCAGAGAAACAGATAGCAAAGATTAATCCTACAAGGACTGAATTGTAGGGCCCTCCAGTGCAGTGGGTCTAAAAATTTTCCGTACTTTATATGTCAATTCAGGATTCTAAATCTAAATCTAAATCTAAATCTAAATCTAAATCTATTTATTTATGTTGCAATAAACATCTCTGGGAATAAAATAAATGTCTTGCATTTTGCAATTGCTATTCCAGTACTATTCCAAAAGCTATTCCTGTGCCAATAGAAAACCCCAAGCACCTGTGATTTCCCAACACTAAGGTGGCTGTAAATTAGATAATTAATTTTGTGATGTAATTGTTATCTCAGGAATCATCAATGACACTTCTTGTAATTTTAGTTTGGAGGATAGTCTTTGCAGTACAAATCAAACACAAACATTTCTGCCATGAGATTAATAATGAAAAGATGAGCTGGCTTTAGGATTTAACAGATTATTTTCAATTATATATTGAATATTTTCATTTTATTGTCATTCCCCTAGCAAATTAAAGGTAGGGGAAGCAGAGCTAGACTGAAGCAGTTGTATTTAAATTTTACTTCCATTATTGCAAAGCGGAATTAGCACCCAGAGTTTTAAATCAGAATTCTCCTTCTGTTCTCAGGAGGGTTTGATGGATGATAAACTTTTACAAATGTGGTTAATTTTACCAAATAACATTTTTTTAAAAAATTAAAGTAAAACATTACATTTCTTAATGATGTTTTTTTGCTTCTTAAAAAAAAAAAAAAAAGAAATACTGCAATAAATAGATGAAGATGTCACTAATTTCAATTTATGTTAAACATTTTTATGTTCAACCAACTATAAACAACCTCAAGTGCTATGAATGTTTTTGCCTCTGAAAAGCTGTGTTTAACTGAAAATTAGTTTTCCTGTGTAGGAGGTAATCTTTAATTAGCCTTTGGTAACTTGCCATGCAATAGCAATGGCTTTCCTGCCATCCTTCCCATGCCACTGTGACACAGCTTTTGCCCCTTTAGTTTTTGACCCAGGTTTGGGCTTATCCTGAGAGACCAATCCTTGAAGCAGTTTACATAGATACTGCTCTATGTCTTACAGTCTTAGTATACCAAAGTAATTATTCTTCTGATTATTCATAATCTTTCTAGATTTTCCTATATAGGAGGGATGTGTGATAAAAAATAAGCCAAAACTGTAGAGCAGGGGGAGTTTCTGAAAGGGATCTGTAGACCTCAAACCTCATCAGCTGTCAGACATCTGCAATAGCAACCAAACATTCAGCACTGCCCAATGAAATCACTCTGGAACTGAGATTTCAAAGGATCATGCCATTTTTCAGACACCTAGTAGACTCTAATGCTAATTTGGGAAATAAAAGATGTAGGTGTTAAGGGGTTAAGCATCCAAATTTCATCAGAATTTCAAGTGATCTAAGAAGAAACATATTTATTTAAAAATTTCAAGTTAATTATATTTTTAAAGACTGTTATTTCTTTGTTCATGTAGTAAAAGGACATCGGGCTTTTATATGTTTTGAATGCTTCAATATTGAAACAAATCTTACTGCAGAAACCTTTCCTCTGAGATTTGAAGGCAGCACTGGGTTATGTGGCCTCTTGCCCAAGTGTACATTCTAATGGATGGGAGGACACTTGGCCTTATATTGTCTCTTGGGTCATTACCCTCAGATTTTACCTCCAATGGTGCTTATACGAGACTTTCCTTCCTAAATCACATCAGCACATCAACTTCTTGATAGGCTGCTCTCTGGTTTTCCAGTGAGAAATCACCTCATACCCCAGGAGTCTGAATCCTTTCAGAGAACTGCTGCAAATTTGGCACATGTACCTTCTTTCTGACATGATAAATAATTCAGTAGAATATTCTCTGCATTATGCATTCAAGAGAGTTCAAGTCATATCTATTATTCATTGGGTGCTATTTAACCAGCTCTATCATTGACTGACTTACATTCTGTCACTTACCTTAACATTCATTTCAGCACTTAATTTATTCCTTAATGGTTATCTCATAATTACATTAACCAATGCTGTTATATAAAGCAATGATTCCAATGTTTTGCATTTCTGTTTTCCCCTCCACCATCAATATATTTTAAAATGTTCTTCTACAATTTTCTAGCCGTGTAAGGGTTCTTAAAAGTCCAAAAATGACAGGAGAGTCATCAACATTTGCAACAGAGAGAAAATGCCTGGAAAATTATAATTTCAAATAAGCAAAATTTATTTACAAAATTAGATTTAAAAAGTACTGAAAAGTGATAATGAAAAAGGACACAATTAAATTTCATTATTTGAATTCTTCCACATTTTGAGATGCAATTTTTCATGTTATAATAGCCTAAGTAGAAAGAGAGAAAAATAATTAAACTGCACTAAATACTTTGAAAATAAAAGAACAAAAGATGGAGTTTAATGGGGGTTATTTTATGAAGCTTAATGAAGATAAGACAGTCTTTTCTAAAAGTAACTGTTCATCAGATCATTAAAAAAAAAAATTTCAAAGGAAGGAATCCAGAATATTTAATCCTATTAACATTTGAAAAAGTCTTTCATGGGATAGTAGAAAACAGTCATCTCCAAAGGTCAAATTTTAGCTGCATTCTTCCCCTTATATTTTCAATAACACAACTTTTTCCAGGAGTAGACTTGTGATAGCTGTGGGCTGACACAAGTTTTTTTTTATGGGAACTACTGTGTTAATCTTAATCAGAAGTCAGACAAGAGTCTCCAGATCTTACCCAAGAACCACTGAATTTTTGCTACCTTGTCTTAGACCATGGCCCTGTCTTGTTGGCAGCACAACACTTCAGTGACATTCAGTAGTTTCCAGTATAGAAAAGTGTCCTCCCTAATCACCAGACTCAGGGCTTTGGCAATTAACTGTTCTGACTCAACAAACAGACAAAACCTCCTGAGACACAGTTCTTGCTATCCTGATGACAGACTTCTCTGGAGGATGTTACTCACTGGAGATGCCTCTCTCTTCCACAAACTACTGAGAAAACTTAGGTTGACAGCTTAAAAGACACCTTATTTTAATTGCCCATTCTTGCAGAGGACTGCATAGCACAAACTCAGCTCTCCTGTGTTTCTGCCCCACTGACATCACAGTTTCAGTAAATCGCTCATCCTAGCTAGGAAGAAAGATTTCCTTTTAAAAATTCTTATTTTAGCAATATTCAACATAGTTGCTTAAATCATACATAGAATATTCAACCTTGGTAGAAACATTAATGACTACTAAATTGCAGCTTATAAAATTTGTAACATTAATCAATTTATACGAGCACTGCACCTTTGGTCACACCAAAACCTCCCTGAGATAGTCTGATTACTCAGTTTTCAATGCCAATGTGGAAGTTTTGAATGCCTTTTTAGCCCATCAGTGCTAGTCACTATTTGTGAATGCTAAGTTGTAGTTACCTGAATCATACAAATGCATCTAAAGGGATAAAATACACCATTAACTGGTGTATTTCAAACACATTAAAACAGCTCCTTTGCTGTTCAATTCAAGTATAGTTTTTATATATCCCCTTTTATATAATGCATGCATTTTTCCCCAATTGGTTTATAATTTATTCAAAAAATATGTTCAGCATTTTTTTTATTACAAGTAACTATATAGAGCACCTAAGCAGAAAAATCACACCTACAGCTCAGCTGACAAATAATTTTCCTCTTCTCATCATATTACTCAGAAAGAACTTTCATTTCTATTTACTTGCAGTGAATTTTGCCATTTGCTCAGAAGACAAAATTGTCCTGCAACAGGAACTCTGCCACCTGGGTGAGCAAAAGGTTCAGAAAGAGGTCAGTAGTGAAGTTCAAAGCTCCATTATTTAGGAAGTCGAAAATTTGGTGAAACCTGTGGCATGAGAATCAGACTTTCCTTGCAGTCAATATTACAGCTATAATATGTACTAAAATATTAATTCTTATAGTCAAAAAAAGCAAGGCTTATAAAAAATAGTTATTTTGAGAATTTAGAAGACAATAGTGTTACCTGTGATTACATCTGATGACATGCAGCAGGTAAGTACCACTTGTGAAACAGTGCTAGTTCTTTAAAGTGTGTAGAGATTAATTTTGATTCTTTATTAAGATCAAGAAGAAGTGTTGAAAATTGTACAGTCCCTTGATTTGAGATTGATGGTGTGGAAGACAATGTGCAGAGATGTAGAAATAGGACTCAGTTCAATTGCTTAAGTATTTAAGTTTCTTAAATATCATATTACTTGGGGGATCATGACTGGACTGACCCAGGGAAAGGTTTCCATATATGTGGTCACATGTGGGTGCCTTGTAAATCCCAGGATGTCTCAACTTCCACACATGGACAACTCAGCCTCTACAAGTGACTCCTTCCACCAATTTTAACACCCATTTTCAAAGCTGGTCCCTCCTCTTGCTGTGGTTCTGTGTTGGTTTCACGTGCTTGGGGGAAAGGGTAGATTCCCCTCAGGGAAGGCTCCACGTGCTGGGGAGTGAGGGGGATTCTCCCACTCTGGGAGCTTCCCCTGTGAGCTGCTGGCACCAATCGGAGAGCTGATTTGGTGATGGACAGCTCGGGAAACCAATG
>JAOTQP010001546.1:70982856-71005377 GCA_026413545.1 Cichladusa arquata
TTGTTTTTGTTTTGGTGGGGTTTTTTGTTTTTTTTTTTTTTTTTTTTTGGTTTGGTTTTTTTTTTGTGCAGAAGAGCACCGCTTCTGAGCAACTTTCTCACTCTTATAACTAGTTTGAGTTCTTCTTTTAGTAAAACAGAAACCCAGATTTGGCAGCCAGAAGTCTCATCTACACTGTGTGTGGTGTGCTACTAAAGGATGCAGCTAGTCTGGAGGAGATGAGGCTGCCAAAGAGGAGGTTTTCAGTTTTTGTTTGGCTTAGTTTGAGAGATGTATCTCAGGGGAGTTTGTGAGAGTATATGTTCCCTTTTTCGTTGTAGCACTGTTGATGGTAATGCACAAACAAAAATAAATTTTACAATCAAAAGTAATTGGACAAATTTTTCAAATAGCTTTTAAAGCTTTTGTACTTTTTATCTTTTGGTACTTAAACTTTTATTGTTCCCACACATTGGTTACCCTGTCACACCAGGTCATCATCCCTCACCTAACTTTTATTTTCTTGTGGTAGCAAAACTTCTGTGAACACTGCTAGTTTAGCTCCAATTCATTAAAAAAAAAAATAGCTGTGTTCTTGTAGAAGAAAATACTGACTAGGCTTGTAGTCTTTTCTTGTAAAATTTAGAAAATAGTCTTCTGATATGTATACTGTAAAACAGGGCTGCCATCTTGGGTAGCAGAAGTGTGAATTTAAGTGAAATTGAGGAAAAAATTGAACTGTAGAAAGATTATGACATCAATAGTTAATCCTCTGGGAATATTCTTCTGTTTGCCATTCTTTCATTTTTACCTGATGTGTAAAAATTGTTACTAATTTCAGCTATAATTACCTTCCAAAGCATTCTGATAGTTTTTCTAGGTTTTGTTTGGTTTTGTAGGAAGAAATAGTTTGCATGTTAACATAAAGTAAATAGTTTGAAAACACTATCCTGAAGTGCCTTCTGCACTACCAGATTAAATATTCACTTCTACATGAACATTTAGAACTAATGCCTTTGCATGTATAAAATAGTATTGAATTAATTGGGGGTCATTTAAAAATAAAATACTGAAAGAGATCTGTTCTTCAAAACTTTACAGTAATTTGAAATATTGCTACCCTATTCATAAAATCAAGGTTCCTTGCTTTATTAAGGAAGATAATATTTAGGCTCCAATTTGTGAAGTTCAACTGACTGTAATTTGGGTGACTTTTATGTATTGAATTTCGTAGAGTAAACCCAACGACCAGTAAAAATCCAAGAAGCATTTCAGGTAGACATGTTCTTATACTGTGCAGCTGCATGTAACTCAAAAGAAATGCAGCTTTCTGGTTCACAGCATTCTTTTCCCCTTGTACTTAATCACTGTAATATTTGAAATCCAATTATGTCTACCTGGTGACTTTGCAGCTGTTTTTTTTTTTTGGTTTTTTTTGGCCTCATTAAATGATCATAACAAGTGAAATATTTAAATTGAGAAAGCAACTTAAGTGTTAATTTTTCATTCTTTAGGGGGTCACATATATGTCATTGACATGAATATGGACTTTAGTATAAAGCACATGCAGAAATCTGTAAAGTTTTTAATTAAAACAAGTCAAAGTAGTTTTAGTCGTTTTGGTAATTAAGACTGGAGAATGAATAACGTGCTTCTGCTGCATCCTGTTTAGGGAATAGCCACTTCTCAGTGGAATTTCATAGTACAAGTGTAGAAGAATGCAGTAGTCTGCTTTGCTTTGATAGCATCCCCAAAGGCAGACTTGCATTCTTAGGAGTATTCAGTCTTCATTTAAAATAAAATACAGGATGGTATTTAAATTCAAATTCAAATTATACCAAAGATCAAAATTATTTTTAATTTTTAAGAAATGTAATCTCAAAGTGAGAATTTTCCAAGTCAAGGGAGGTATAAGCTAGTTCTGAAATGCTGCAACATTTAAAAGATTAACTCTCACTCAGAATATTTTAGACAAGTTGTAGTTAGCCTGATTTTAATGCTCTCTGTAGCAGAAATTTCTAGATGCTCCTTAAGAAATTAATCTTTTATCTTAGATAAGAATGGGCTATGTCTTTCAGTGATAGGAATGGGACTGAGATGGTTCATCAAGGGATTCACTTAGAAATCACCAAACACTTTTAAATGATTTTTAAAATATTTTGGGATAGAAGCGCTATATGACTAGAAGATTGACTTTATAACTGATGGGTTATTCAGCTCAGACTCACAATTTTTGTTAACCTCAAGATCACACAATAAATATAATACAGTGAAACTTTTAAACATTTTGAAGACCAGTTGTTTCACTCAGCAGAACAACAAGGAGCAAAAAATAATTTAAAGTCTCTTAAAGTGGGAAACAGATTTTGTGTGTGTTTTGTATCTTTTTACAACAAAACAATTTTTCTGAATTTTAATTGGAAAACTGAAATTATCCTACCAGCTAATCTTTCAGTTAGAGTATTGGAAACAGACACATCAAATAAGAGTGAAGTTATTTTTAGTTTTTGTATTAATAAATATGCCTTATATAATAATAGCTTGTTGGCAATTAACAAGGAGAAGGGAACTAAGAACTTTTCATTTGCAGTAAACAAAATATAGAGGAAGAGGATTTTATTTAGTCATTAATAGGAATTACTTATCATAAAACATAATATAAAGAAGGAGACTTGCTTGCAAATATTGTCTTCACTCCTGTGTTCCCTGAATCTGAAAAGGATGGACATTTTTTTCTCTGAGTCATCTGAGACTATGTTGGAGATAATATTCTGTGTTCCTGATTCTGCTTTCACTTGCTTTTTACACCTGTGGACCTTTGTCCTTCTGGATCTCTAAGTTCGAGACTGTCTTCCTGCTGTGCATATTCCTTTTTTGGCGTATTGTCACATGTATCATCTAGGCTAAATATGAATACCTCACTCAAATTTTGTATCAGTAATTTGACGACATCAGAAAACAAAGACGTTTGCATATTAATAACTACTGTAGCAAGAAACTATAGAGACAACTGAGAGGAGACCTCATCAATGTCTGTCAGTATCTGAAGGAGGGGTGTCAAGAAGATGGAGCCAGGCTCATCTTAGTGGTGGCAGTGAATAGGACAAAGGGCAAAAAGTAGAAATTGATGCACAAGTTCCACCTGAATTCGAGGAAGAACTTTACTGTAGGGGTGACTGAGCACTGGAACAATTGTCCAGAGAGGTTGTGGATTGTCCCTTGCTGGAAGTATTCGAGAGCCATCTGGACACAATCCTGTGCCCTGTGCTCTGGGATGACCCTGCTTGAGCAGGGAGGTTCGACCAGACTCACTGTGATCCCTTCCAACCTGATCCATTCTGTGATTCTTTTGAAAACAAAATATCTGGTTCAGGTATAGCCTACAGCACTTTGCAAAGTATGTGTGAAAGCTTTGTTAAATCTGTAGTGCTTTTTGGAAGGTAGGAACTACCTTCTTCATCGGCTTTTCAGGTTTTGTGAATCTGTAGTTTTTCATGTATTAATCCTTCAGGGTTAATCTTCCATTAATCCTGAGATTATTAATTCCTGAGAACTGCTTAATATAAATACCTGGATGGAGTCCTTCAAAAAGTTTTGTGTCTTTATCCTGACCCATACCTCAGTCATTCACATTTCACTATGGGGAATGGGAGGGTTTGATCCCTTTTGTCTGATATCTTGTCTCTTCCTCATTATCATTACTTTTGAGGTTTGGCCAAAAACTGTCTGCTATTTTCTGTCAGTATTCTCCATTTTTACTAAATTTTTCAGTTATCTGTAGGCTAGTTGCAGTACCTACACCTTTTTTTGGGATGAATGTATGCCCTCATTAACACAACTTCCTGCTTAGATTTTTTTTATATGTATTAGTAGTGACATTCTTTCGAAACTGCAACAAGAATATGGAAGAAAAAGAATAAATTTCTCATGATATGATGCAGTTGTTCAAAATTCTTCCAGCTAGTTCATAAAGGGTGATTCATAGAAGAATTCAATTTCCAAAAAGTAATTTTTATGTAGTTTTATAACATACCATAATCTCTTTAGTTGGGAAATGTTAGCTGAAACCATTTTATATGGGTTGGTTAGAAAAAAGGACTTCAGTTTCTATGCTGCATGTTAGTAGCCTTTCTTTTCACCAATGGCCAGAATGTATGTAGCTACTTTCTCAATGCCTTCACTGTCTTTCCTTATTATTTGTTGAGTTTCTCCCTTTACCCTGCAGTGTCTATATTCTTGAACAACTAGGAAAAGTTTTTCTATATTAACTCTTTGATGCAGTTGCTTTTGAGTCAGTGTGCATCTAATAGTGATGTTTTCTTCCTCTTAGAGATGCACTGTGTTTTCCCAGGGGAATAAATTATAAGAGCAATATGCCATCAACAAAGCTAGGAGTCTCTTTTAGTTGTATTTAAGTATAAGAAATTATGAAAGTATTGTGTGCATTGGAAAAAAAACCCAACGAAACCTAAAGAATAGACTGTAGCATATAAACATCATCAGTTTCCTCATTGCTCCATCTAGAAAAGTCAGGGAGACAGGGGAGATGTCAATAAATAGCAGGCCAGGACATCTAAAATGTTTCTTAAAAGTCTGTAGATATTTTAAATGTAGACTTAAAATATGTTTTTTTAAATGTGTGCAATTTTTGTCTTTGACTCTCCCATAGTTTTAGCTTTGCACAGCATTAAGATATTTTTTAATCTTATGAGGAAGAAAAGCTTTTTTGGGTTACATTTAATATGGATGAAATGTGATCAAATTAAACCCAAATCCTTCTATCCTCATAAGATTTTAACTTCTGAGGTTATTAGGAAATGCCACAACTGTTGCCAATTTTCCTTCAGCTGCATTAGTTCAAGGTAATTTTTGTGTGTAATTCACAAATAGCATCAGAAAGCTCCAAGAGGAGGCTGTGTTCTGATCTGCATTTCATTGCTATAATCTGGAATAATTCTCTTGACATTGGATACTTTTGAGTTTGCAGCAGTGTCACTGAAATCAGAATTTCTCCTGTGTATCTGTTTGTATGCCAAAACTTACGCACATTTTCTGTAGAAATAATTGCTTTTATGGAAAAATCTTTCTGAAACACTTTGTTATCCATTTCCTCAAATCAAATCACCACAGGGTATAATCAGTCTGTCTATAATCTTTCGTCATATTATAACTAAGTTGATGAACACAACACAGTTCTCCCAGTGAGGGGACGAGATCCCCCAAGCTGTTTCAGTTTTTTAACTCACAGCAGTGAAAGCCTTACAGTTCCATAGTGCTGTCTTGTCATTTCCTTCAAACTGATCTGGCATATATAGATGTCTTAGGATTTAGTCTATACATTGAACCCAAGAATATTTCTCAACGTTGTCTTTCTAGTACAAGAGTAAGTGGTTGAATAATTCAGGAGTCTGTAGAAAAGGTATGACTGCAGCAGTTGTTTGTATCGTGTTGTTCATCAAGAGAATAGTTTATATATAGAGTTGGTGACAATGTAACTATAGACTTACTAGGATTTTTGTTGAAATTGCTTCAGGCATGTAAACTCTTAGCTGTCATATATGAAGGTAAATATTTTCCCTAAAGCCTTTTGACTTTGAATAGATCATTGTTCTTTCTTCAAGAGTGCAGAAGGCAGGACCGATGACAAACAAAACAAACAAACAACAAAAAGAAAATAAAAACCCCACAAAACCAGAGTTAGAGACTTTTTATTTTGGTTTTCACTGTCTCTTTTTTTCAAGGAGGGCCTATGTTTCCATAGTTGGTAGGAGAATATTATACTCCTAAATTTTGCTGCAATTTGTTTTTTAATGGAACTGTTCTGGACTTCTCTGGATGAACTCTGGATCTTCTTTAGTGAAAGTTTTGTTTCTTGAACAGCATTCACTGTTTTCCATTTCTGAGAATTGAGTAATTCAATAAAACTCAGTGTCTGGCAAATGTGAAGTCTAAAAGGTCTGGAGAAGGAATGTTTAATCATGAGTTAGAAGCAGCAGTCCAAAAAAAAAAAAAAACAAAATCGTAATAATTTTCATAGTTTTTGTGTTATAGTAAATTTGAGCAGAGGTGATCCTTTAATATAGAATGAATATATAATTTTTTTTTCCTCTCAGGATAAGAGGAAAATGATTATTTTCTTTTACTCTACTGAACTCTCAGAATCCAGGAGAATTTTACAGTGTTCATTTTGAGTTTACAGATACTAGTATAACTTGAAAGTATGGAAATTTCCCTGGTTTCTGTTGGCTACTGTTACTTAAATACTTACTGCATTAACCAGTGAGTGTGGTGATAATTTTAAAATACAGACTGTAGTTTTCCAAAATATGATGTTTAATTCCAATTAAGAACATATTTAAGGAGGTCTTATATGGGCTGTGATTCTCTAAGATGTCAGACTATAATTTTACCCTTATGGTTCATTATTTGTTATTTCTAGAAATTCTTCTGACTTCTTAATCTAATTAAAGGACAGAAGCAGTTTTTGTGTGAGGAGAGTGTGAGAGAGCTGAAGAGAAGGCTCAGGGGGAATTTGGCAAGTGTATTTAAGTACCTGATGTGAGAATGGTTAACAAAGAGGGAGCCAGACTCTCATCAGTGGTGCCCAGTGGCAGCACCAGAGGAAATAGGCAGAAATTAAGACACATGAAATTTCATCTGAACACAGGAGAGTAAGTTTTTACTGTGAGGTGGTCAAGTTCTGGTACACTTTGCTGAGAAAGGTTGTGGCATCTCCATCCTTGTTGATAGTTGAAACACAATTGCATAGGTGTAAATGATCCAGCTTTGAGCAGGAGGGCTGAGCTGGATGATTTCTAAGTTAAAGGATTCTGTGATCTGTGGTTGCTGCTAATAGTGACCCAAACAGCCCATACCATGCAAGAATTGCTTTCAGTTCTAGGCTAGTCACTTGTAGCAGGTATGGTATTGAAATAAGCTACTGCTTCTCTGGTGCCCTTTGTTATTTGCCTCTGTCTAACATGTTTTACTCCAAGCTTCCTTTATAGCACATAACTCTTCAGGTACTACACTCTGGATGAGATATAATTTGTACTTACTTGAAGAAATTGTAATGCTGATTATGGCCCAAAGCCAGTCATAAGCTCTGTTTGGTACGCTTGTATAATTTTCATATCTTTGTGTATGCTACTTGTTCCTGCAAAAATTGTTCCCCTATGTCCAATGAAATCTCACTGATATGATTTGGTGCTAAATAGAGCAGATCCAAACATCATGCAGTTTTTCTTTTATGTGTTATGAGCCTTTGCTTAAAATGTATACGCGCACTCTTAAAGACAACATTTCAGTCTTTGGGGCAGGTAGGAAATTGTATTCTCAAATAGTGCTCCTATGATAATATAAAAATAATTTTACTTTTATGCTGTTTATATAGTTACATTTTTATTTATTTCTGTTCCTAAATCTCATGAGCTACCACTTTTTCATGGAAGTAGCAGAATATGAAAAGTATCATCAGGAGAGAGAAGCTGTGGAGGTCCCCAGGTATAACATCTATGTTTATGTCTGAGTGCACCTTCAGTAATAAAATAGGACTTACATGGGCACAAAAATGCTTAAAGTGTATAGATGCGTAATTAGAAAGCAGGGGGAACTACTAATTATTCATAATTCAGAAGGATAGTGGGAATGTATTTATTAAAATGTGTATATGTATATAGATACATATAAAAACGTGTTTGTGTGTGCATATGAATATATATACATAGATATGTGTTTTAACCAACAACATTCCAGAGGACAGTGAAGGGGAAGGATGACCTAGAGGTTATTTATGTGTCAGAGCAAGGGTCATCAGAGTTTTGCATTCCTGAATTTCCTGAATTTCATGGTTTTTATATAAAAAAGCATGGATTAGTCATACTATTACCAGTTAGATTAATTAGCTTTTTAACTGAAACTGTAGTGGAACAGCTGACTGCAAAATGGGATTTGTTTCACCTGAGATATGTAAGGTACTTTGCATAAAATAGTTCTGCATTAAAATTAAGCCAATGAGTAGGGAAAATGCTGAAAGCTCAACCTTGGTTTATGGGTGCAATGGATTATCTCTAAGATAAATGGGTAGTAATCTTATTATTTGTTATAATATGACAGAAGAAGTCCTCATTACGGAGCATTTCTGCAAGGTCTTGGTAATGAATTGCATGACTAAAACTCGATTTTAAGTGCTGATGGTCTGTGCTATTTCGAGCAGACACTGCCACTACTGTATTGCTAAAGCAGTTGTGTTTCTGAGCTGAAGCTTGCCTGCAGACTGAACTTTATGGACTCATTCATGAATATTACTTTAACGACTTAAACAAATTTGTCCTATTTTTAAATTGCTGTCAGAGCACCAACACACAAATATCTTTCTGATGAAATTTCTGATTTAGAATATCTTAATTAAGTGTAATCTCACTTATTCATAAATGCATTAGTTGTAACAATAAATTCCATGGGAAAGAATTGGAAAGCTTACTGAAGTAAAATCAAAGGGTTTATTCATTCATGTCACAGCTGCTATGAGTATCATCTGGTTTGTGGAAAGAGTTGCTTCTCATATTGATTGGTGGCTTTTCATATTGATTCATACTTGTGAAAAAATGGCATCAGCTTGAGTTTGAAATCCTGTTAGTTGAGAGTAACACTCAGATTGTATTCTACTCAAACTTCCTATGGTTTGTCTTGAATTCTAGGGCTAAATCAGCTGTAGAATAGAAAGCTAAAAATGTTGCATCTCATTCATTTTCAGTCAAAAACACTTTCTGCCATCCAGTGGCTACCAGCCCTTTAATCAAGAAGGGATTTCACTGGTTTATCTGAAAAGGAGTTGGTCTGTAGAAGCCTTGGCTGATATTTATGTACCAGAGGGGAAAAAAAAATTGTTTTCCATTTTAAAAATATGTAGTATGTGCAAATGACTATTTTAAAAAAAAAGTCTTGTACTACCTTTGTTAAACTGTGGATTTCCATGCCTTTCTGTATGCTGCCTTACTATTTTCTAAGGGCAAAACTACTGGTTTTGGATTATGCACTTGTACTTACTGCATGGAATGAAATGGAATTTAGAGGAAAGATAATATTTTTTCAATTAATGAGGATTTGGTTTGAAGATGTCTTAGGATTTCTTTTTCCCTCTGGAGGTATCTTGTCTTGTAGCTTTTTTAGTCCTTAGTATATTACTGCAGAGTCAACTTTCAAAGATTATTCATTGAGTGTTTTGTGATTGTGAATGTTGTGTATTGATTTCTGAGTGCCAGCTTGAAAATTAATTAGTGTATTAAACGGAAAACTAGGTTCTGGTTCAGAATACCATTATTTTAAAAAGTACTTCTAGTTCTTAACCAGGCTTTTATGTTTTGTTTTGTTTTCTTTTTTGGTTAATCTTTATTCTGCTCTTCAATTAGCTTAGCATCTTTCAGAAAACATGCTGAAGTTAATTTTTCTAACCTGCTACACAGCTTCTTCTGCTTTTTTCTGGAACATCTGTTTTTATTGCTGCTTACCAAGTCAGTCTTAATCCATGGTGTTAATATTTTCCAATAGGAAAAAAGACAGGAAATTATTTTTATTTTTCTAATTATGTATTTATTTTTGCTCTCAATTGCATATCCTAGGGCTACCATATATGTAATTTCTGCCAAATTTAAAGGAAAAACATGTTTTACACTGCACACTTAAAGAGAAGCTAGAACAGCATATTTTTACAGACAGTAATTTAAGAAAACTTTAGGTGTATTTAACGGTATTTTGAAGATAACACACAAAGTAGACATTATGTATGCAAAACTTGGTGCAAAAGAAATAAGCTCTCTTCCTGTAGTGTTGCAAGCAGAGTAAACTGTGCAAGAACAGTGACAGTGAAAACTGTTGTTATTCTGAAATTCTGCCACTAAAGAGCTGAAGATACCTGATGAAAAGTGCACAGATTAATTGCAGTAGATTCTTCATTTTCCTTCACCAAAGACAATGGTTTAAAGTAGATGTTTGGATATATTTGAGATTTGTCAATCCTACAAATACAAATGCACTTCATGATTTGAATACTTACCTTTTCAATGAGGCTTAGGAAGTTTTCAACCCAAAAGCTCTAAGACAAAAGTACTGTTAAATTGAAAAGGACATTTTTCAAAAAGAGTGCTGATTGCATAGCATTTTCATTGACTTCTGTGTCAGTGAATGTTGTTTTTCCACGTTCAAAGCCATCTAAAATAAAATTACAATTGGTTAGTCATTGAGTACCTCGTTCCTGTACATTTAAGAGCAGAGCATTTTCATTGTTTGTGTAAATGGTCTATTAATCTAAATTTTTAATTTGTATCATAGACCCTCACATGAGGCTACTACAAGGAAGCTGCAGCACGATAGACTTAGTGTTGTTTGTTGCAAAATTAAGTGAAGTATTTGAAATTAATAGTTGATGAAGCCCTCATTCCTTGTGGAGAGCTAGGACAGTGCAGGAGGGCATCTTCCTTGATAACTTGCAGCTGTACTGATTACCAAAGAAGAAACATCTGTGCCTGGCCAATGAGTTTACAGGATATAAAGGTGTAGGCCAGCTTGCCACTTCTACTTGGAGATGTAGTGAGAGCAGGGGCTGCTGGCTGTCCTGTGAGGAGGCGCGGGGCATGTACTCGTGTAAGGGACAGGTAAGGTGAGAAGATGTTGTGTGAGGGACAGTCACGGTCAGGCAGCTGGGGCAGGGATAGCTTGGGGAGCCAGCCATGCAAAACAAAGGAAGGTGTTAGAGCCACATGAAATTGCCTATAAGAAAAGGAATCACTACAAGCTGCAAAGAAGAGAATGGAGTCAAAATTAACTGAGAGGCCTATAAGATAAGGAGACAGAGTTGTACAGAATTAACAGAGAGGAGACAGAGTTGCACAGAACTAACAGAGAGGCTTATGAGAAAAAGAGACAGTGGTGTATAAGAAAAAGGTCTGTAGAAGGAAATGTGTTGAGTTCAGAGTTGTATGAGAATAAGGACTGGAAATGAAAATGTGTAGAGTTTGTGAAGGAAGACTGGTAAGGAATGCCAGTGAGAGGGCTGATGGTGTTTCCAGCCCTATCCGTCTTGCCTTAGCTGTGACAATTCCTAAGCTTGTGTTACCTGGGGAAGTCCTGCTCAAATAATTTGCTTAATATTTGAATGAATTGAAGAATATTTGGTATGGGAGAGGCATTTATCATGGAAAACCACTGAAAATTAATTAGAGCACCCAGAATAATGGAAAAGGAGATCTTCAGAAGATTCTTTACTGGCCTGTTCTTTACTGTACTTTTGTTGTTTCCTACAAGTAAAGTAAATATTAAAATCTTCAAATACATCAGTAAGATACTTTTCATTCTTTGTAGTAGAAGTAGTGCAGCTAATTAAATCTGTAGAAAGAAAATTACTGTGTGTTCTGCAGTCTATTTTCAGCATCTGTGAAAAGTAACTAAGAAAAAGTAAATTTATTAGAAAATTAATTTCATATTTTAAGGACTGTTCTTCAGTTGCAAAGGTTTTATAATCTTAAAATGCAGAAATTGCCACTGTCACTGTAGAGTGGTTCTTTCCTGGTAAAAATATAATTTTTTTAAGAGACCAATAGGAGAAAAGTATTACTGTAATTGATGATTTGTACTTTATAAGATTTAAACATGCACTAAACTCTAATAAGCATATTTTCCTGTATCAACTCTAAAATTTATTTTATTAAAACTTTCTCTAATTTTTTTTTGTACTACATATGAGTTTTATGTTCCTTTTGGTGACTTCAGCTTGTTGCGAATATTGCTGGAGAAAGGTCTGAACATGATCAATTACAAGACGAAGATTTTCTCGGATGCAAGAGGAGGTTTATACTGAATTTGTGTGTCTGCGTTTGCAAAATTGAACTTTATTGAGTTCTGTAGTTTTGCTGCCTTTTCTTTCAATAGAGTAGTCATAGTTTTTCATCTTAGATTTTTGAGATGTATTTTGTTCTTTTCTTGTTAATGCTGTTTTACTCATGTTTAGTTACTAATCATTCTGTATTTTACTGTGTATTAGTTTTGGTCCCACTCTTGAGTAAAAAAATTAGGTGGTAACACAGCGTGAGGCTAAAGATTTTGATTCATTTTAGAAGATGTTACCCTGCTATAAATTCTTTTCTTTACTGATTCCCTATTTGAGTGTTGGGTAGAAGTGATACCTTCAGAATAAAAAAAAAAAAATCTAATAAATATATTATGACAAGAATCTGGAGGTTTGTTTCCATGTGTTCTATTTCTTATGATCAATATACACATAGGTATGCACAGACACATGTACAAACATCTATGAAAAATCCAAGATGTGTGCTGTTTGTTTTGACAGATTGGACAACTGGCTTTTAAAGGCATGAAAAGACTAAACCGAATCCAGTCCATAGTTTTTGAGACTGCCTACAACACAAATGAGAACATGCTGATCTGTGCCCCCACTGGAGCTGGGAAGACTAACATTGCCATGCTGACAATCCTTCATGAAATTCGCCAGCATGTCCAGCATGGTGTTATCAAAAAGGATGAGTTTAAGGTAGGAGTTTAATGAACCAAATAACAGCTTTTTAACTTGTAAGGCAAAATCCTCTCTATGCTATATATGGAATATGAAATCAGGAAGTTCTCAAGGATATTAGACTTCTCTAAATTAAAGATAAGGATAGTTTTTATTTGCTTTATTATTGTTAAAGCCATTCTTACTTGTGTTCTAAAAATCTTATTATGTGAATAAAAAGCTATGAAAATACATTTAGTTTTCATGCAGAACCAATTTCAAAGCGATGAGGCTGTATAAACAAAATCCATTGTCCTTTAAACAGCTGCACGCTTATCCAACAAAGATAACTACTTTTCATATATCACTATTAGGATTTTGCACTGTAAGTGCCTGGCATCATATTTCACAATAAATTGTGATTTGTAATGGTTGCCATGAAACAAACGACATTGTGGGGTTTGCTCATTTATCAAGTGAGTGTTGTTTTGGTGCAGATTGTGTATGTTGCTCCTATGAAGGCTTTGGCAGCCGAAATGACAAATTACTTCAGCAAGCGTCTGGAACCACTTGGCATTACTGTGAAAGAGTTGACTGGCGATATGCAACTGTCAAAAGGCGAAATTCTGCGAACACAGGTATGCTTGATCTTTTAAATATTGTTCTGTGTGTGTATTTGTTCATTTTCATAGGTATGCTGCTCTTCAAGCTCCTTGTAACGGTCTTGGTGAAGCAGCTGAAACATCATTACTGCATCTGTAATTACTGATTATATACACTGATAAAAGTTCAGAATTCTTCAATAAAAATCAGCTTTTAAAAGTTTAGTTTGGTCTGCAGATGGTAAGTTCCAAATAAATCTCAAGTACTGTAACAACACTGTTGTAAATATGTTAAAATAACACTTGTCTTTTTTATTAAAAACAAACAAAAAATCCAACAGCAAAAAAAATCCCAACAAAACCGGGCTCTTGTTAATGGCTGATCTGTTCCTCATTTGTGTTTAAAAAGTAGAAGGCATCACTAGGCTCAACATTTGAACATTCATTGAAATGAATAAAATTTGAGGGTTTAGCCTCTTAAATAGGATTGCGTAAATGGAGATTTTGTTTTAGCAGACACTTTTTTGCCATATTTATTTCATGCAAATTATATTTGTGTCAGTGAAAATCTTAAGATACTTTTATACCTGTTCTTGCATAGAGTTCCATGTGATTACCCTTTCCCCTTCTGCCTGGTCCAAGAAACAGAAAAGAGAACTGGTTGTATTATCAATATGAATGTTTATAAATGTAACTTGTCATAATTGTTGATCCAAATGAGTGATATTTTGGCAGTCCTAGCTTTGAGGTATTTAACATTTTCATGGTGAGTGGAGAGAAAAACCCTTCACATGACAAGAATATATGTCAGTATGTAATTAATAATTAGGAGGACCACTGCAGTAGAAATCCAGTATGAAATTGTGACTAGCAATTGGGAGATGAATACACATACATATTGATACATAGTCGCAATACTGTGGTAAATAAATAGCAAACCAATATCAATGAGTGACAGTAAAATCACTGGTACTTTATCAGAGTGACTTTCCAACACCACTTACTTAAAATATGAGTTTACAAAAAAAAAAAAAAAGACTTGGTAGGAACTTTTAGTAATTGAAATTATTTAGGTATGCCAAATTACCATTTTAAATTGCTTCCTGTTTTCACCGTACTTTTCAGCTAGGGCACATAATCAAGCAGATCATGGTTTTAATAGAGAGAGATAATGTGTAATCACTGCTGAAACTGACAGTAGAAAAGCCTGCTCTGAATGTAAGGACAAAGCTGGGTGAGCAGAATGAACGTAGAATGGAAAAGTGCTATTTATGCTTGCTCTTCTAGTTAACGATATAATTCCTACAATCTCACCTCATTATTAGTACTCTGCTCACATCCAGTTAAAAAAGTAATGGAACAAAAGAAATTTTATTAAAAAATTTATATGGGAAATAGTTAACAAGCTGAAATTTCTCACTCTAGTAATGGGAACTTACCAAGTACCTCCAGGTTAATACTCTGTATATATTAATAACTTGAGTATAGGAAGACTGTCTGCTTCATCATGCTCTTTTATTTCAGTCCGGCATGCCACTGCTAGCATAATTCTTAATTTTGTTGTGGAGAAGAGGCTAAGGCAGATCAATGTATAAAAATCAAGAAGAAATAGAAAAGGGATGATGTGGGTAGGATCTTGTTGGGTTTTTTTCCTGCCATGTAGTCATGTCATTGCTTTGAAATTAGCTTTTTTTGTTTTTCCCCCTGAAATTTACCTTCAAGGGATTTCTATAGTTTCCTATGTATGTCATAAGTATAGAAACGCTAATCTGAATTGTGTTTGTAGTTTCAAAACCTTTGGGGAGAATAGAAGTTGAAGAAAAATGATCTCCAGAAGAGGAAAAATTTGGAAACCATTATGTTTGTGACCCAAAACTCAGTTCCTACATTTTCAAAGAAACTATAGTTAAAGTGATTAATTTCAGTTTTGCTTTTGCTCAGTTTTGTCTTTGATCTGCAGAACACTGGAAAGGTTAAAAGGAAAAAAATATTAAGGCTAAAATTCTAGGACAGTGCAATAACAATTTTTTTGGTTTCTCTTGTTTGTTGTAGCTAGTCAGTCTTATGATTAATCAGAAATACAGAAAGTGAGGATGAGAGATTATGCCAACCCAAGAGTTACCAGTGTAATTGCTGCTACTCTTCTTGAAGATTCTGGAGCCCAGCGGTGTGCAATGTTTTATTGCCACATAACAAAGTGCGCAGCAAATGGGTAGCACATTATAAACTGAGGAAAGAGCACTAGCTTGTGCCGGATCTCGCTTATTGCTCTGCAATAAGCAGTTTTCTATGAAAACTCATGAGCTTTCTTTGCTCAACTAGGCACTTAAAACGACTTCATCCAAGCAGGTTTCTTTCACCATTTTTTACCCTGTATGAAATTGATTCTTGCTTCAAAACTTCATTTTACTTGTCAGCCTCTCTAATGCATACATTTCTCAGAAAGTAATACTCTGATAGGTGTTGCTGCTTTCTTTATAGTTTCAGATTTGCTTTGCCAGTCATTGCTCTGTTTTCTAGCCTTTAGTAGTGTAAGTAATGAAGTACTTTGCTTAAGAGAAAAGTAGTTTTTCCTGCAAGAATTAATGCTGCAGCAGGTAGATGCATGCACACAATTTATATACACAGGGACAGTATATATCATATGGGGAGTAAAAGTCAGAGAGTGGGATCATCAGCTGAAGTAGATGCTGGTATTTCAGGTTGGATAAATCTTTCAAAAGATCTCAGCTGGTACTTCTAGGCAACTGAAGGCCTTATATATATCTCCTGTGACAGCTGTCTTCTGCCTGTTTTCTGAGCAGTTGGATTTTCACTGTCTTTATTTTTGTCCTCAGGTGAATCAAATCAGTCATAATGAAAGATGTAAAAATAAAGTGATTGTCAGGTATTAGGTAGAAGTAGTGCTTCAGTGACAATCCTGATAATTTTCTGCTTCCTTTCCATCCTGCTTTCTTCATCCCTCATGTTTTGCCTTTGTATATTGTAAGATGTGTCTTTTTTAAGTTATTACATGTAGCTGTTGTGCTTATCCTGATGAGGAAAAATTGCTGTGTCTGACAAATTGGTAACTGTCTCCCTTCTCAAGAATGCACACTTAATATACACTGGGAACTACCTCTATTTTTTTCTACAAATATTTCTAAAGGATATAAATGCTAGCCACAAAAGGTAACAAGGAATTTTTCATTCCCTTTATGGTAGAATAAGATCTCTTAAATATTTTTGAAAAATTCCAATTAGAAAGGTGTGTAGCACATTTTTCCAGCAATAACTCTCTCCGTGCTTTCCATGCTGTCATTTATACCTGTCCAGAAGGTAGCCAGGTAGCCATGTTTCTTGCTGCTCCATATTTTTATGGTATTTTACATGATTTTCCATGCCATTATTGAATATTCATTAACATTGCTATAGTTCCAACACACTTCATAATAGTTTAAAAGAAGTTATTTCTGATTTTACCAATAATGAAATTGCCTTAAAAAGAAAAATAAAAATGGTTTCTATTGACTCTTCAGTCAGTCTTCTAATCTGCTCTCCACATCTTATGCATTGAAAGCCACAGTTACAAGTTTAACATGTGGGATCTGTGTTAAAACTCTGAGACAATTTCCCTTCATAGAAACACAGAATGATGTGGCCTTGCCCTTGCAACAAGTGCAATGCAGTTATAGCTATCTTTTGAAAGTTTGGAGAATACAGCTGGAATTGGAGCAGTATAGATTTATAAGGTAACCACCAAGTCTGAAAGCAGTGCTTTGCCCTGGGCACAATGGCTGAGTGGCATCGTGCCTTAACTTGTGCAAAGCAGTGGTAGCCTCTGCAGAGTGCAAAAATGCCTTCTGGCCTTAACACAGAGTTAGTGGGCAACAAAAAATGTAGAAGATAACTTCTTTTTAATGTTTTATGCCTACATAGCATGAAATAATGATCCTTGGCATAACATAGGAAAAGCTTATCAAAGTTTCTTTCACCTTTATAAACTAAAAAAATTAATTTTTGAAAATTACCCTGTTAAGGAGAGTTACATTGAAGAAAACATTTTGATGTTTTATTGCATCTTCAGTTAGTGTGACTGTTTCTCACCCTTAAACTGGTACCTCAGCAGTTTTGTATTAGATGTGTTTTGGTATAATCATTGTCAACAATTTACATTCTAACTCAAATAAGTACATATAAGTGAGACTGACATTTTGAAGTTGAAGTTTTCTATAATGTTTTTGCTCTATTTTGTGCCTCAGACCTGCAGTTACAAGTGAAATTACTTTTATTGGTCTTAGATCTCCTCTTTTGCTTTGAGGAGTGCCAGATTGTCATGAGCCCTACCTACTAAAGATAGGTATTAGTGTTAAGGCCAGATCACAAGTGCTTTCTGTGTTGCTAAAATTATGTAGTAGTTGGAAACAAATCTGGTCAAGTTTTGAAAGCAGGCTAATTTCCCCAGCCTACAAACCTCTACATATCTCTGTTCCTTCATCTCATATTGTTGGAGTGAAAGGGATTCAGACAGCAGGAAAAGGAATTTACTGTTTTTTAAATAAATATTATGAGAAAATGAATCAAAGTGTAATTCTGTGAATAGTCCTGATTCTGCCACTTTGGAACTATTGAATATTTTTTTTTAAAACTCTTTAGGAATGTAGGTTATTTTTTTGTAGAAGAAAAGCATTTCTATTTTTGTTATGGTTCTTCTTGATCAAAAAATTAATTGTACAAAAAGATTATTGATTTAAAACATATTGGAATTTCTGTAATGTTTACATAGTACTCAAGTACTTCAAGGTCAACAGAAAGAGTTGTATACATTTACTGAACTGTAAGGCTGTGCCTGTCAACATGAGCCTGAAAGGTGTCACAGAAGTAGACATCTCCAAAACTCCTGGGTTTCTGCAGGACTCCACATATCTCTGTCTTCATTCTATAAGAGATTTGATAAAAGTTAATCTCATGTCTGAATAAAGAAAGGTGTATCAAAAGCAAATTAGAAGCCGTATCTGACCTTAGTCATTTGATTTCAACCTAATGTGCTTCTAAAACATTCCTCCTTAAGGGAGGCAGGAAGTGGGAAAACTATAGGAGCATCTGCCCATTTAAAAAAAAAACCAAAAAAACAACTGAAACAAAAAACAAGCAAGCAAACAAAAAAACCTCATTCATTCTTTATGAACTCTAAAAAGTTCCATGATGTTCTTCAAGAAATTGTCTTTGAAGTTTACATTTTTTTGCTGTCATGTCTGGGTAGTGAGGAAAGTCCTGCTAAAACTGACTTGCACCATCATTTATAAAATGGACACCTGGCTGTTGTATTTGTTCTCTCCCATTTACCTGTATAAAGTCATGCTGCTTTCAGAGTTTATTCTTAACATTGCTCACAGTTTATATGAAAACTATCTTCACCTTTTGCTAAGAAACCATCCTTCATAGGCTTAGAAAAGATACCACTTTAATTTGCCAAGTGCCAAACCTGTTGAACAGTTCAAACATGTGAATGATTTCCAGGCACACGGGTCAGGGCAGAAGGAGGGGAGGAGGTGCTCCAGGCACTAGAGCAGGGATTCCCTCACAGCCCATTGAAGGCCATGGTGGAGCTGATACTCACACTGCAGCAGGTCAGTGGTACAGTAAAGGAAAAGGTGGCCATGGAGAGCTCCGCAGGAACATGCTCCTGGCAGGAATTGTGCCTGTGGAAAGGACCCCTGTTGGAGCACTTTGTGAAGGTGTATCCTGTGGTAGGGATCCACAGCGGAGTGGATAAAAAGTGTGAGGAAGGAGTGTCTGAGATGAAGTTATGGACTGACTATAACCCCCATCCCTGAGAAGTAGAGAAGTTGGGAGCAAAGCAGTGAAGTTGAGCCTGGGGAGAAGGGGGGCTAGCAGGAAGAGGTTTTTAGGTTCTGGCTTTGTTTCCTCACCATTGCACTCTATTTTTAATTTGCATTAATTTTCTCCAAGTCAAGTCTGGTTTGCCCATGTTAGTAGTTGGTACATGAGCTCTCAGTCTTTTATGTTGACCCATACACTTTTCCATCTTACTTTCTCCCTCTGTCCAAGAAAGGAGGAGAAGTAAGTGTGATTGGGTGGGTATCTGCCAGCTCCAATAGTTGACCTACCACAGTTAGTTCTAGATGAGTTAGTTTTACTTTGAGATTTTTTTTTTTTTTTAAGTAAAGTTACTGCTTTCATTGACAATTTAACTTTGGTATTTAAAATCCAAGTGAATTTTGTTTAGTTTACTGCAAATTTTATCAGCTGGTTGTTCTTCTATTTTACTTTACCCAGCTGTTTATACTTGAAATAAGAGTAGTTTAGAAAAAAAGGGCAGTTCTGATTGAAGAGCACCAGTAATGCAACAGTATTGGCAATGTCTTTGTAAACAGCGGTGTTGTAAATGAAAGAAGAATTAGTGTAAGTTGCATTTGCATTGGCAAATACATTTGTCTGATTACTGAAAATAATGCTTTTCTTGACGAGAGGAAATAGCCTGAAGGACCGAATGTATTTTGACATCTCAAAGATTAGCTGATTAATTGTACTTTTGATGGCAAGACAGAAGTGAGAAGTGAAGCAGAGACCACAAAAGCATCAGAGCTGAATAGGGCAAGTAGTTCTGAGAGCAACAAATGGCATCAGGACCTCTGAGTAATATGGATGATCACTCTGATTGATTCTGTCAGCCAATAGACCCTGATATTAGGTCATGAAGGCTTTATTCCCTATTGGAATCTGATACTAATAAAATGGAATAATGCTTTTTTCTCAAGTTCTTAACTGCAGTATAAAAGTAATCAAGTCCAAAACTATTTGAAGCAAAAGAGGGCTATAAAGTTGAGGTGCCTGCTGTTTCATCTACAGCTTTATTTTTTTCATATACTGTTTCTCATTTCCTGTATTTTAATAGGGTATAGAGATGCTTCTAAGTGAAAGCAAATAGTGAGGATGATTCCTGCCATTTTTCCTGTGTACATTTTATTAAATTTTAGAGCATTATATTCTATGATACTCTGCTATGTACATGCTTCTTGCTTCATAGATATACAAAGCCCACTATTAGAGGCTGAATATCCATATACTGTGAATTTTCTTATTCATACAGTAAGTACATGAGATATTGATTCTTTTGACTAATAAAGATGATGTCATCTTGACATGCATATCACCGTACTCATACGAAATGTTTCAATATGTGAATAAGAATTATGAATGGTTTTAATTCAGAATATCGACAGCTCTTCTCTCATAATTGTAATCCACAGGCTGTTGTATTGTACTGCATTTTAGCAGAAATCAACTGTAGAACACTTTTTTTTTTAAAGGTTGGTATTGTCAATTGCTATCCCATTTGTATTACCACAGTATTTTGTGAAAATTATGTGAAGAACTTAACACTGAAAAATTGCATAGAATATACAACCTAAAGTGTCTTTGAAGTAAGACCATACTATTTCATTTTCGTGTCTCTTGGTGCTTTGTCCCTATCTAATCTCCTTTTTGCTTATCCAGTATATTTTGTCCATCCCTGTAAGCACTTATTCTGATATTAGTCCTCTCTAAATAGCCTTCATCTCCTTTATCTGCATTATTGTTGACTTTAGATGCCAATCTGTTTCCTTCCAGGAACAAAATGGTGCTTTGGATGTGCTAGCTACAATAAAATATACCAATCTCTTTTGGTATGAGGAGTTAAACTTTAATGAAGTGGCCTTCAGAAGTGATCCAGAGATTATAAAGCTCACAGATACTGAAACCCCCTCTGCTTTTCAAGTTGTTAATTTCAAAAACAGAGTTTAACCTGGTTAATATTCCCTCTTCCAGTATGCCTAGAATGTAAAGTAGTGCTGGATTCTATGCACACCCCTAGTTTCAATAGCAGAATATCCTCTTTTGATCAAAATTTGGACTGGGACAGGAACACATCAAAATCTAATTTAAAAGAAAGAAAGAAGAGACTTGCCTCTCTTTTGAGAGAACTTCCTGAATGTTCCTTAGTACAACCTTGCTGAAAGAAAACTTTCTTTCTTCTGAATTTTTGAAGTTATGCACAATCTAAAAAAAGTCTGTCTTTCTTTAAATGAGGTTAAACCTTACCTTTCAAATGAGAGAAATATACTGAAATATTTAGAACAGAAATCCTTGCTAAAGTGGAGGTCCGAGTCGAGAAGGATCTAAATCTCTTTTAAAGGTAGGGTTTCTGTGTCCCAAAGTCACCTCCACTTCACACTGTTGTTTCAATATATATTTCCTTTGTTTCAGAGGTTCTCATAGTGTGCAAAATAAAATTTTTGCTACCTGCTTCATTGATCGTGCTGTCTTCAGGGAAAGCTGTATTTAAAAAATCCACTCTCCAGGATCTTTTAGGCAAGGAGTCTTGATGCCATGCCACAGACTGTTAATTTCTTTTTTCTGTCTTTTAATTTTTTTTCTGTAAATGTTAATTGTATTTCTTAATTAGTGTTTATTTCTGAAAGTAAGATAATTAAAACATAATCAGAAGGGATATGTCTTTGTACATCTGCAAGATTTGAAATGCTGTGATGTGTTTCAAAGTTCTGATCATGGCAGTCTTTGCACTAGTAAGCAGTGTACACTCCCAGCTGACAGCAGTCACACTCAGGTTTGTGACCAGTAACACTCAAGTAATCAGCTGGCCTAAATTCATTCTCTTCAGCTTCTGGAGGGAGAAAGTGGAATCCTGAAAGTATTTCAATGGTTAAGCAGGGGGAAGAAAAGTTAAGGTTACTCTCTTCAGAGATCCAAAATAGGAAATAACAAAGGGAAATGAGGATATAACCTGGATTAGATGAATCTGCACTGACTACAGTCTGCAGCTAGAGTAAATACTTACATTTGAAGCCCACTTCCTTGCAGGTTGGGCTCATTTCTATAATGCTGATATGCCCGTCTAGCTCACCTCAGGAATAAATTTTCAGTTTTTTAGCACTGTAGTGTTCTTCCTGACCTTTAAAGACAAGGAAGGAATTTTTCTGTGGATGCCATTTTTATGAAGGCTATTTTTTTCCCAGTTGTCTTATCTCCTTGCACCAACTTGGGGAAATAGTAAAGCAGGTGAAAAATATTGATGTTAAACAGCCAGGAGGTAACTTTGGGCCTGTGATGTTAAGTCTTCAACTGAACTCTTTAACCCTCAGAAATAAAGGCAGTAAACTCTGTGATGTCATGTGTTGGATTCTTGATTGTCTCTGATGATGAAACCTATTAGGAAATGAAGTTTGACTTGTATAGAGGTTGCTGGATATTCTTCCAGGGGGTTCAGTTAGTAAGCTTGTTGATTAATTGAAATGTTGTCTGCATTGTTTCTGTTGTTTTTTCTGCTGGCACAACTACATTGCTTTCTCAGACTGATCCTATCATTCTATGCTTTGAGCACTGTACTTCCTTTTTTTTTTTTTTTTTTTTTTTTTTTTTTTTTTTTTTTTT
>JAOTQP010001546.1:71005477-71088157 GCA_026413545.1 Cichladusa arquata
ATTCTATTTTGTTCTGGAGTACATCCATTTGCTGCGTTTCAGGTTCTGCATTTTTTGGCATCCATGGAGTAGGATGGATTAATATGTGCCTATGACAGCTAAGATTTTGCCAGTGGGGCAAAGTACTTATACATCATCAAACAGTAGCAGTTTGAATAAAAAATAGTGGTCCTTTATAAGGAACTGAAGGTGCTGTCTGTGAGCTAAATTAGTTTCTGCATTTATGACAGATTTTACTAAAATCAGTCTTCCATGTTTCAGAATTAAGAATCACTACTCTTCAGACAAGCATTTACATTTTATTTGAAATAATTTACTTTTGAAATAGACAGATACAGTTGTTTATTTTGCTAACACGCCTACTTGCTTGTTGTAATTGCATAATCTTTAGAATTTTAGTGCTGGCTTTGACTAACTTATTTTGTGATTAATAATCAAATGTCACATACTATGATAAAGGGTGTAATTGTCTGGCACTCTTTGCTATGACTCACTTGGCTAAAATCTCTGTTTTGATTGGGCGGAAAGGTGGGAGTTAATTTTTGGTTTAGCAGTAAAAAACCTAGTTGAAATGATGCCAGATGAAATTACAGACATTTTGAGCAATAGGAAAAAAATTGTTTTGTATATTCTGTAGTTAAAGGATATAAGGTGGGATTGTTTTGTAATTGGATTCTTGGTAATGTGTTCCCTTTTATTTGAAGTAATTATATTCATGCCTAACTTGGCTACTAGAAGTTTTTAAAAACTGCTTTAAAACCAGAAGTTTTGAATGTTTTTATTCCCCTGTAAGTGATAAACATGGCATTATACTTCAGCACTTAAATGAACAAATACTCAATTTGGATGAATAGCCCTTGCTATAGGTATATGCTCTTACTTTTTACCTTTTCCTCTCCAGTGAGCACATTTTTTCACACTTTAGGCTTTATCAGAGTATATTCAATTTTAATATATCTGTACTTTATGCACTTACTTAAATCACTGTCTCTGCAGAGGTTTGATATTAAAATTTGTGCTGATTTTGGCTGGCATAGAGTTAATCTTCCTCATAAGGGCTAGTATGGGCTGTGGTTTGCATTTTTGCTGGAAACAGTGTTAATTGCACAGTGGTTTTGTTATTGCTGAGCAGCATTTTCAGAGAGTCAAAGCTTTTTCTGCCTCTTACCCCGCCCTACCAGCAAGGGGGCTGGGGGTGCACAGGGAACTGGGAGCAGGACACAGCTGGGACAGCTGATCCCAGCTGACCACAGGGATATCCCATCCCATCCCACACTGCTTCCTCCACAGAGCTGGAGGAAGGAAGGGGGAACGTTTGGAGGGACCATTTGTATTCCCAAGTCACTGTTACACATGATGGATCCCCAATCACCTACTGCCAATGGGAAGTGGTGAATGAATTCCTTGTTCTGCTTTGAATTCTTTGTGTGCACAGCTTGTGCTTTACCTGTTAAACCCTTTATCTCAAGCCTCACTTATACCCCATCCCACCAGAGGGAACTGCACAGGTGACCGTGTGAGGCTCAGTTGCTGGCAGGGATTAAACCATGACACAATGGAACTTAAAAGTACTAGCATACAAGTATAAAAACAACAGAAAAAAAGATTTATGGTTTGGAAACACCATTGTTCCAGACTGTGGGAATGCTGTTGCTCTTTGGTTGTATGGCTAAGACCAACAGTGTCACCTACAGGTGAATCAAGTAGATTTCTTAATTTTTCAAGTGGAGCTATCTGACACATATAAGTTTGTTACTGAAAATTGGAAGATCTAATTTGATAGCTTTCCAGTTAATATCTCAAATAAATTTCGCTGCTTATTATTGTAATAAAATTCAATACAGATATGTAATTTCAAATATTTTGTAAGCAGTATTAACTAAAAAGTTTGAAATATTTTTTTGTGTATAAAAATGATTATTGGTAATATTCTGCCTATTTGCTATTTAAATTCAAATTGCACTGAAAATACATGTGATTTATGACATTAAAGTACATTTTTTGCCTGTTTTAATAGAGGTCACAATTCACTGTGTGTCAATTATTCATCTTAATTCATTATGGCAGAAGTTGCCAAAGTGAATATGAAGTAAAATGTTAAAAATACTGCATTGAAGATATCAAATTAGTAAACATTTTTAAAATTTGTGTCCCTAAAAGATTGCTCTTAGGTAATTGCGTCTATTACTTCCATATAACAGATATTAACAATGTGGAAGTTTTTCTGGAAGTAGAAAAACATACAAACTTTGTTAAGAGAGAGGACTGTTGTTCTTTAGTCTTTTTTTGAGGGTTCAGCACCTTCCTTTCTGTGTTGCCAGGTTTGTAATTAAAATATTACTTTTTAAAAGGCTCTTTTTCACATGTGCATGACTGGGACTAGTTGAATCGAATTCTGTCTTGACATGATGGATTTTTAGATATATTGCTGCAGTGATGTGACCATCCAGTGACAACTGAATCACATGAGTTGCAAAGTATCTGTCATGTTTTAAGCTAGATTGTGAGTGACATGTTTTAATTTAGTGGCATCATCAGAGAGGCTTCTATGTAATAAAGATGTGTGATTGCAGGAACAAGAAAGCCTGGCTGGAGCTGCTGAATTGCTCCTACTTCTGCAATGGAATGATGAAGCTTCTAAATGGAAGCTGCCTTTGAGCTTTCTATTCTTTCATTCCTTTTATATTATTTATTTCCCTTTACCCCCTGCTAAAGTGGGGGATATATATATACACACATATATAAATGTATATGTAGATCACAGTCTTATGGACTCTAGCTTAAAGATATTTGAATGGCTTTGTGTAGACTCTCATATGTTGACTAGTCAGCATATGGAGACCCCAGTGTTAGGTGGTTACCTTACATAAGATTCAGTAATAGACCTAAGACTGTTTCTTGTGCCTTCATAGGCAACAGTTTTGATGTGTGCTGGTTTTCCTGTGGCTTTTTGTCATTTAAGAAAATACTTAAGACGGTGGCAGTGAAAACCAAATGTTACTTCTTCATGTCAAAGGCACAATGCTAAGCACAAGGTATCCTTGCTGCTCCTCCTACTGACTTGATCTTGCTTTACTGTGTTTCAGACAGTCTATCTTATACTTGCCAAGTTGTATTTACTGCTACATCTCAAAACAGATAAATGTAACACTGACTGGGCAACCTTGGTATTGGGATGCGGGAGAGCAGGAAGAATTCAGTTGTGTGGTGATATACAGAAATTATAGATCCAGTTTTATAGCTGTAATATGTTCAGTTAGCTCAATACCTTTGTGTCATACAGTATGATTCTTGAGTTAGTCTTCACTTAATGTCCTTCAGAAACTGCATTGTGTGTAAGGATATTATGTGTAATGCAGCACATTACAGCAATATTTTCTACACTCTGTTGTAAATGACCTAGCAAGTGATACTAATGAGTTCAATAAGCTACTTCAGTATTTTTTAATCTGGATGGAGACTCAAAGTCTTTCAGACTTTAAAACTTGCTAGCAATCCTTTGTAGTTCTTATTCCCAGTCAGTGCCTCCAAACTCAGGAGTAGCTCATGCTGATCAGCAAGTTAGACAAGAGTGTCAGGAGATCTACAGGATGAAAACCAAGCATAAAAAGGAAGCATGCATGAGATGGATACAGGAACAGTTGACCTGAAAGGATGGTAATTGTGCATGTTGAGCATGAAGGGATAGGATTAGGTAAGAAAAAGCCCGGGATCGTATGTGAAGGGCTGCAAGAAAGGCTTCTATTAGTGTACAGCAAAAGAAAAATTGGAGAAGACCTCTGCTAAATGGTACAGATGGTACCTTATTAGATAAGGTATAATAATACCTTAAGCTAATGGTACCTTATCACAAAAGGCATGTAAAAGGCTGAGGTACTTAGTGCTTTCTTTGCTTCAGCCTTTATTGTTAGGCTTGGCTTTCAGCAATCCCAAGTCCCAGAGACAAGTGGGAAAATTTAGAGAAGGAAAGTTCAACACATGATGGAATAAAGTTAGGAAATGTGCAGACAAACTGAGCATGGTACAAGTTAAAGCAATCTGATATTTTCCCACAAGTCCTGAGGGACCTGGTCAAAGTTCTCATGAGGTCATTCTTGACTACCTTTGAAAAGTCATGTTGGTCCTCTGTGAGGAAACAAAGCAATTTTGCAGATGATACAAAACTGGGAGGAGTGGTTGACAGATCAGATGATTGCACAGTCATTCAGAGTGACTTTGGCAGGCTGGAGAAATGGGCCAACAGAGACCTCATGAAGTTCCAGAGTTCATGCCATGTCCTGCACAGGAGTGGGGCAGTAATTTTACGAACCCATTCAGGCTGGGGGCTGGTCAGATGGAAAGGAGCTTCCCAGGAAAAATAGTGGATATTCTGATGGAAAACAATTTGAATATGAGCCAGCTACATCCCTTCAGTCTGGGCTGCATTTCAGAAGGGTGTTGCCAACAGCTCAAAGGCGGTGGCTGTTCCCCTCTGCTCTGCTCTGGTGAGACGTCTGTTGTGCTGGGTCCAGTTCTAGGCTCCTCTTTGTGAGAGGAACAGGGACATACTAGAGCAAGTCTGGCAAAGAGGCATGAAGGTTATTGAGAGATAGAACATATGACATCTAAAGAGAGGCAAAGAAAGCTGGGATCATTCAGTCTGGATATGAAAAAGCTCAGATAGATGTGATCCAAGTACATTGTGTATTTACGTGTAAAGAAGAATGAGCCAGACCTCAGCAGTTTCCAGTGAGTGCAAAAGAGGCAGTGGGCACACACTGCAATACAGGAAATTCTCTGTAAATGTGAGACTTTGGTTTTTTTCCCGTGAGGGTGGTCAGAACTGAAAGTTTGTCTAGACAAGCTGTGTAGTCTTCAAAGACTTGGAGTGTCACCTGAGAGATACTGGATGTGTGTCTGTATGCAGTGTTCAGCAGGCTCCTCTAGGTGACCCTGGTTTGAGCAGTGGATTGGATTGGCAGATCTCCAGAGCAGACTTCTAGCCTTATCCTTGCTGTAATTCTGTGAAAATCAAAATGAGTCTATTTTGATGGAGTTGCCTATCTGATATTTACTGCATGTATCAGTAAAAGATGAGCAAGGAACATTTTAGACACTAATTTGCCTGTTAGAATGTTCCTGTGTAATCATTAAAGATGACATTTTTTCAGAAGAAGTTCAGATTTTCTTTCCTAGTGATGAAATGCTAATAAGCATTTTTCTTTTCATATATTTATATGTAAAATTAAGACTAAAAATCCTTAAAATACATTGTCTGAATGTTAAATTGTGAAGTACAATGAATCTCAGTGAGTAACAATAAAGAATGTCTCAATTTAAGTTCTTAAACTAATATCAGAGAATCTGAAATTGAAGTGCTTTGTGGTATGAACTAACTGCTCATCTGCATATGATTAACTAATGAACCTATTAAAAGCACCAATAAAATACTATAGGTTTTGTTTCGGGCTTTTTTGTCACTGAGGATCTTCAGTAGAAGTTGGAGAAAAGTAATTTTCAGAAGTCTCTATTACCATTAATATTTTATCTATGAAGAATTTAAAAGAATGATTTACTTCTGTTTGGTTTAATGGCCTTTTATAGCTGAAAAGGTTCTGTGCAAAAGGTGTCCACATGTCTTTAAAATTACTTAGTAACTGTTTTGCACTTCCAAATACTTTTTTAAGCGCAGTAAATTTTACAGGATGAAAATGCGGTCTTTTATAGTTAATGCAAATGATGCATTAAGTTAGACCCTTTTCCCAGAGTACAATTTAAATGTACTCAGAAGTCCAATTATCTTTGATTTAGATGTAAAAATTGCAGAATAACAGCTGTGCCTGCTGAGTGAATATTCCTCTGCAAAAAGATAGCTTATTTGAGCAGAGTTGAGGACAGGTTGCTCAGGGAATGTTTGCCTCTTTTGGATATTTTTCAAATTTAACTGCTTCTGGTCAGTTGAAAATACAAGTAAATTGCAAAATAGCATCAGGGCAATTGAGAGTTTATATCATCTAAGTTGTCATTTTGCACATAACAGACTATCTTAGGTTGTCTAGCATTTATCATTATTTTTTTGTGGAACAAACCCCAGACATTGTGCTTCAAATTAATACTTACAAATATTGCAGATAATACTAAATTTGACTGCATTTAGAATACAGCTTTTTCTATACTACTATATACTTTTTATTACTAATATACTTTTTCTATACTATCAAAGAAAAATTTTTTAGGCACCTCCAACGCTGAAGAATCACATTACATGCAATAACTATAATAAAATGTTGTCTAATTTACAATAAAATTAGAATATATGTAATACTAGTATAAAGTATTCTAATTATAACAAAAATCTTTTTTTTTATCATGAAGTGCCTACCTATTGGTTTATATTATTGCATGCAGGACTAGCAGGGTATTTATTAGTAGCATATTAAATTACTAATATAGAGTAGAATATATTATCTAGGCTATATGTTATACATAGTTACTTAAGTAACCTATAATTGAAATTTGAAAGGTGTTTTTTAATTTAAGTTTTTGTTTATTGTGTAAGCTGATCTTAAAACTATGCAAAGTAGTATGAGAATTAATCTAATTTGTCCTTCTGAGAAAACAAATGTAATACATGTATTTCACTGTTGATAAATATTGCTCTAATTTCATTTTTATGGTTATGGAGCTTTCCTAAACTTCCTGGTAAATCTCCTTCAGGGCTTACCCGTCTTCATTGTTAGAAGATGTTTTTTCTTTTTTTAAATGGAAAGCTATTTTCACCCTAAGTGCTAATAAAATTTTATTACTACTTTCCTCACCTGTTTTCCCCAGTCACTGCTATTTGCTTTCTGAAGTCTCTTGCAGTTTTAGTTATCTCTGTTCTGACACGTTTATTTAGCCTAAGTATCAGTTTAAATAAACTTTTTGTAAAGGTCATGCTTCATTTATGTTTAGTCATTCTCATTTTTCGCTTCTTGAAATAAGTTACCCAGAACATAATGCATTGCCCCAAGATCACACCACTCCTGAGCAGAGTGGAAGGTTTATTTAACATGCCCAAGTAGCAGCATCTGTGCTCCAAGGTTTCAATTTTTGTATTGGCAGAGCATTTTTGGTTCATGTGCTCACTGATCTGCTCTTTTTCATATCCAGCTACTGCTTTGCCAGTTGTTTTACATCCTACATTTTTTGGATAATTATTCCTAAGGGTCAGATTCATCTACTTTGGCTTTGGCCATGTAAGTGTAAGGCAACTGGTCTAAACTAGCTGCACAGACTCATAGGGAGAATACAATAGAGAAAAGACTTCTAAGGCTGATTCATACTTAGATGTATGAAATGAACCAGCTAGAGGGAGCCTAGACATCTAATTTTGAGGGTGATTTTGTAAATTATCAGGTAAGATAGATCCTATCCTCAGTGTAGAATCTTGAAATTATATTACTGACTCGTGCATTAATGCATCTGGTTTTTAACATAAGACATTTTAAGTTACTTACTCCATCCTCCAATGTGTCTACAGCTCTGTCCAGCATATCAGTGTAATGTTTAGTGGATATAATCTGTAGTCTGTTACTAGGATTACTCATTAAAATATGCAGTGGTATTGAGGTGCATAGACTCCTGTGGAACTCTGTGTGATTTGATCCTTTCATTACAACAACTAACTGTTGATATTTCCTCTTGTTGCTTGAAGAATCGTGCTGAAATCCAAAGGGGATACTAGTTCTTAGTTAATGTAACCAGAGAATGTAAATCTGGAAATCTTGCTGTAGGTCTGTTACAATCACCTTCAACATTGGTTATCATTAATATTAGCAGACATAATTTTCTCTGGAGTGTAAACTTGAAAGGCAAATTTCAAGAAATCACATTTGCACGCAAGCAAATGAATTGGTGTTTGAGTTGTAGCTTTGTAAACAGGTGTCACAAAATTGACTTCTAATGCAGTATCTGTTTAATATCAGCATCTTAGCTAAACCAAGGCCTTTTTTTCTTCATCTTACCCTTGATATACCTCCATATCAGTGATTTGCATTGATTCTTGAAAAAACCTGAGTGGAGACAAAAACATGAACTTGCTCCCTCTTGCATACAAATCTTTGATAGAAAATAAAACTGTTGAGTAAAGGTGTATAAAAAGGGATATTTGGAACAAAATGTCACTGTTGCCTTTTGGTCCCTTTTCACATAATGTTGGGTTAATCCACATCTTGGGGTAAGGCTTGATAGGAGCAGAGCAGGGGGGAAATCTGGCTAATCTTACAATATAAATAAATAAGTATAAGGTTATCATTAAGTCAACAAAAGTTATTCTGAACCTTTTAAATATTTACAGTTAATGAGGTACAGAGGACCCCTGTGAGTCTTAAAAGCATACCAGTATAAATAAATTGAAAAATCTGGGAGCTGAGGTAGTCTTTTATCTTTGTCTCCTGAAGCTGTGCAACCAGAGCCTAACGTTTGCTTGTAGAACAGAGGAGCAACGACTTGGAAACTGTTTTCCTTGCAGCTATGAAAGAAAAAAAGAAAAGGGAAAAAAACCCCAAAACCTTACAAACCCACAATTATCAAACAAAACCACTAAGAAAGGAACAATATTGTATTTCTCAGAAACCTCAATTTCAAAAAAATCTCCTTGTTCTTAATTTTTCCTTGTAAATTCTACAACAAACTAAAAATCTTATCCCAAATATTTCTATAATGATATAGAACTATATCATCTATAATGATATATAAAAATATACAAATGTATTCTACAGTCATGTTTTGTTGTTATTCTGTTGTATCTTGTTAGATATGAAAAAGAGGCTAGAGGAGAAGGAAATGCAAAATAACACTGGGAAGATTTGAAAACAAGCAGGCTGGATGCAGTGTCTCAAGAGACAGGCACTTGCTCAAAGTTGTCAGATTTGATTAAGGGAGCTTTTGGCATCAATCAGACCTGACAGTAGTATATCAGAGGTTAGTAAAACTATAATTGGTGAGCTGATTAACAGCAAAGAGGAAAAGAGGGTGATGTTTTGGATCAAACTCGTTTAAAACATTTAGATCATTATTTAAACGTGAAGTCTGAGTAGCTAATTATATATCTTACAATATAAGAGATTAATTTTACAAAATCATGCAAGCTGTTCTTCCTTGCAGTGGTTTTTAAAATAAGGTTTGTACTGACTTTAAACAGACTGTTTTGTCATGGGGAAAAAAAGAATACAGAGAGCAGGTGCTCATATCCTATTACTCAGTACAACTATTGTGATTCTAATATATGTTTTCTGTAGTTTCATCTCAGATTAATGTAACTACTCCACATGAAAACTAGTCCATATTCTTTTAATAAGACTTTAAAAATTTGAGGTAAGGGGCTTTCACATTAACAACAAAAGGAAATTACTAGTCATACTGTCTTATCCAGTTTATTTTCACTTGTCAGAGTCTGTTGTATTCAGATCTAAAAGTAATACTGGAACTTCTAAATTAATTTTGTAATCTCTGGGGCATCCAGGATTGTGCTGAAAGCATAAAATTTTAAATCTTCACATACAAACTTAAATCTGTTAGTCATAATTATAAACTGAGTATGCAAAAAATAAAGTAATATTGAAAAAATCTATTCAACAGAATGTGTCATAAGTATCTCACTCTGCTAAGTCAATGTGCTGATACATTGTCAATTAGTTGCCTTTTCATTAGGTGGAATACCTGGGTTCTGTAAAGGAATTAAATTATTGTGTGTTCCTAGGACTGATTATAAAATAAAGTATGCTGAACAAAGTTATGTTGCTTCAGTTAAAAAGTCATTGGATATTTTAGTTCTGAGTGACAGCTGTTACAATCCCTTGTTGATTTCTGTTGTTGATTGACAATTGCTGTTAGCTCTGGTGACTTAGTAATTGCTTCTAATATGCATGGATATAATGCACCTCTTTTGTAAGTCTTCCTAGCATGACAAACTCAGTCTTTTATGTCAATACTTCTTGTAAGTGTAGTCAAATTACTAAATGTTTCTAAGAGGCAGATATATATATGTGTGTGTGTATGGTCGTGTATTGACATCACTTTAGACCACAAATACACACTCAGATTTGTTAGAACATCATCTGCTCAACTACATGGGCATACTGCTCATCTGCATACCTTTGTATGGTAAGGAATCTGTTTTACTAGAAAGATAATTCTGTTTTAACTGTGTTAAGCACGACATCAGATGGTTGTTTCTGATCTGTGAAGAGCAAAATACTTGCATTCATTATTTATTACTTCCTACCTCAGATTCTTGTTTTGAATTGCTGCCCTCTACTTTACTTTCTGTATGTTTATTCCATTCCCTGCCTGAGCTCCAGCTCGCATGAGGTTTTTTTAAATGCTTGAATAAATCACAGAGTAAGAGTGCAATAAAAAGAGGAATAAAACCAACATTATGAAAATGACTTGCAGGTTGCTGCTCTTGTAATATGTTTTGATGGAGTTTTTCCTCAAAGAGTGCCAAACTGGTAATGTGTCCCTCATGGGGTGTGATATCAGCTATGTAATATTAAAAACTGTGAGAAACTCCAAAGTATGACTTATTAGAAGGGAAATATTTTCAAATCATACGAAGCCCCAGAATAGCAACTCTGCCTACAGAATTGCAGAATATGCTGCATTCCAATGAGTGTCTGCTCTGGGTGTATGTGTGTCGTTGTGTGCAGTTTTATGTGTCTCCATTTTTGCACAACTTAAGATCATGCAGTGAGCTCCCTGCCAGAACAAACCACCAAGATAAATAGTTACAGCATGAATTGAGTAAACTGTGTAGGTTGCCCATGCCTCCTTGCCAAAAAGCTGTCAGCAGATGAGGAGTGCTGGCTGTGACTGAGCAAGGCTTCCTCTAGGATGAGGTAAGGGGAAGTTGTAGATTTGTGTAAAGGAGCAGGAGCAGAGAGAAGACCAGTAGCAAGGTGAAAACAGTAAAGACAAGGAAGTTCTACTAATGGAACTCGACAGAAGTAGATCTTAGAGAAAGTGTCTTTGGATAGTAACAATAAAGCAGCAGTGCTAGAGCAGAATTCTTTATTATTTATCCATTCATAGTGAATCACTGTGGTAGAGACAAATTTACTACAGGTGAACATAGAAAGGGGCTGGTTCCATGCCTTCCAAAGCCATTGAATCCTTAGGGCTTGTATTTCGTACTTATGCTATGTTTTTTCTTTAACTGTTGTCTTGGTTTAATTTAGATTTGCTAATTTTAATGTACTTAATTTCTCTTTGAGATAGGATTTAGGAGCAAAAACAAGGCAGGCCTAAAACTTAAACGGGTATAAAGAAGAAATTTATTAATAACACAGAAAATAAGGAATTCGGAATAAGATTTCCAGATCACGCCCTCCTCCCCCTCCACCTTCCATATTTCTTAACAACAACATACAGACTCACTTCAGTCAGTCTCTCACTCAAATAATCATTTCAGTTCACTCTGGAGAGAGTAGTTCCTTCTTGTTTTGGCCATAGGGTTTGTCTTCACTTTCACAATTTGCATCTGCCCGGGAAAATCTGCAAATCGTGGAACTCCTCCCATCTTCACAGTCTTTCCAGAGCTGTGTTATGGGTCGTGTCAAAAAAACTCCTGGGGTATTACTTTTAAGGACAAGCTGTTCAAAGGCAAAAGTTCTCTTCATCTCTTTTTCCATCTCTGTTCAACTTTCCATTCTCCAGAACAGAGACCCCCATTCTCTTGGGGCAAGGGATCCTTTTCTCAAACACGACAACCCCCCCATATATTTCTCCACAATTTAAAGGAATTTTCAGTGTAGTCCAGTCCACCCTGTAGCTTACAAAATGGTTCTTTTCAGCCAATCTATTCATAGTGTCTCCTCAATCTCTTCCCATCTGGAAGCTTGGCTCTTATTCACTGACTTTAGTACACTTTCTGCTCTATTCCTCTCATTCAAGGGAGGTCAGGAGATCTGCAGTCCCATCCGAGCATTGGAAGGGTTAAAATTGCACACAGAAGGTGAAGGAGCTGAGCCAGGTCATGCTGGAGCCATGCCAAGGATTTTCAGGCTGCTCTGGGGAAGGCTTCGCCTCCCACAGCTGCTTCCAGCCAGCAGCAAAGGCTTCTCTGTCTCTCCTTCTCTCTCCCCAAGCCATCAGGGCCCCTGGCTGAAAACAGGTGGCCCCGGTGGCTCCCGAGCCCCCCTGCCCGGCCAGACCACATGGGGAGGGGCAGGGCCGGGCCAGTTGTTACCTGCTCGACACCCTGAAGTTAAAGAGAGCGTTTTTCACTTTTACTGATGTGGTTCATAGAGGTGAAGTAACTTTTAATTGGTTTCCCAGGCTGTCAATTATTAAATCAACTTTCCGATTGGTCCCTGCAACCCGCAGAGGAAGTTCTCATAGAGAAAAAAATCCCTGTGCGTGTCTGTGCTCCTTTCATGCAAAACCAGCACAACTGTATATACACTAATGAATTGGGCCTTTAAATTGTTTCTTCTCCAGCATTGAGACACTTCAGAAAACACTTATGTTTGAAAGTTCACTGAATTCGCCTACTTTGAATGATGCTTGATTTTGTTGCATTTAATTTTAGTAAGAGAATTCATTTTAATCTGCAAATGATAAAATTATTTCCAATTGTATCTAATCGTTGTTTTATGTTATCAAGAGGCAAATTTCTGAAATACCTAGCATGCATTTTCCGGTGTGTAATAAATATTTCAGTTAATTCAGGTTATAGCTGTTTCTGTCTCTTTGGCTCCCCTTAGTTTTGGCTGTCGTGTCTTCAATGAGACTGTTTTGTGCTAATAACCAAGTGAATAACTCCAGCATCATTGGTCACTGAGCAGGAGGAGCACAGGAGGAAGCCTTTAGAGAACAGATGCTCACGTAGCCACAGGCATCAGAGTGGTTTTCGTATAATAAGATTCAGTTTTCTTTTTTCTTTCCTAAGGATACTGTTATATAGAGAGTTACTTGATAGAAAGTGGGAAAAGTACAAAGAAATGTTAATGAAAAATGAAAAAGAAGTGGCTGTTAAGAGGATAAAGCAAATAAAGGATGAAACTATAGTAGAAACACGTATATCTTGAAGATTTAATCCATACTTTGAGAAACAATATTGTGAACTTCACAGAGAAGTATAAAATAAATGGAATGTTTGCTGTTTATTTATCATAATTCTGATGGTTTCAAAGTAGAAGTCGTGCTTTTATATAGGTATGTTAAATATGAAAATATCTCTGTTGTGCTGCAGGTGTGAGGTGACATATGGTTATGACATGTTTCTGGATCTTGATCTAGCTTTGGAAGATAATTTCATTTTGGAAACTTCCCATAACATACAACCTTTATTATTGTAATCATTTGACACCCACAATATTTTCCTATGCCAAGGCCTCTGGATTTGTTCATTATAATCTTGACTTTATCCTAGGGTCTCTTTCTAGAAAGAATGATCGATTTTAATGCTCAGCATGTATAATAATATCAATTCAAACTTATATGTCAAATGTTTGAAAGTATGTGTGTGTATACCATTCTATTTTATGATTTCACTATTTTGATATAAAAAAGGAACCCATATTTGCATCTTGTGCAGAGTAAAGGCATTGTGCTGCTGCTCTGTTTTCAGCATGGCAGCATGCAGGCTTATTATTGGCATGAATACCCAGTCTCAGTACAAGATACTTAAAAGTGCTTTTCTACTTTTATGTTATAGAAGTCTGTGTCACCACACATTAAAATACAACATCCTCAAGCACAGAGTATGGGACTTTTTCCTATCGTCCTAGTTGATGTTTAAGCTGAGATCTGAGTCAACCAATCCTTTTTACCTGGTTTGGTGATACCTGGCACATAGGAAGAGGGATCCAGGTCTTTTCTGATTATTTTATGGCAATGATAGTAGTCAGAAAGTTGGGGGTGAGGTAGGGTGTGTGTCTGAGTTTTGATTTATTGTCATGTATATGAAAGGGACAACAGGTCAAATGAGTGACAGACAAAGGCTGAAGTGGCTAAAGACAGAAAAAGTGTTCTCAAAAATGGTCTTGAAGGACTTTGAATCAGTGAATTTTGTACTATGGCATGTTATTATTTAGTTTATGTAGTTTCTTCTGAAGTATTTTCATATGTGGTTTGGACCTGTGGGAGTGAAAATTTGAGGGGATTAGCACAGTTTTTCCTAGGCTCAGAGTGTGTGTCCTAATTATTTAAGCAGAAAACAGATATTAGTCATGGGCAAAATGTGTTTGGGAGAACTTAAAAGTAGCAAAGAAATTCAAAGAATTGAGAGTAAGCTATTGAAAACATAAACCTTCAAGGCTGTGCCAACTGTTAGAAATTAATATTGGCTCTAGAAAATAATGGAAGATCAATTGAATTTGAATTGAAGACCGTAAATGTTTTCAGATTAAGAAAACCCCAAAACAATGACAAACCCCAGCATTTCAACGTGTTGATCTTCTGAAACTGCGGTGAAAATGTAACTTCCTTTTATCATGAAATCTGGCTTCAAAGGGGACTGAAGAGAACCTGACAAAAATAATTAGCAGATCATGCAATTATAGAAAAATACTTTTCCACCGTTTCTTGAAATTTTGTAAATTGATGTTGAAGTTATCAGCTAGTGTTGTCCCTTTTGACATAATTTTTCAAAGTGAAATATTTTTTTTTTCTAGTTTCTACCTGAAAATTATGTAAAACCATCTAGGGATATTTTAAATAATCCCAAAGCTAAATAAAATAATTTTGAGTTTAAAGACTTTGATTATTTCTTTTAAACAGGTAGTTCATTTGGTGTAATAGTGAAATTGAGTGGCAGTGCATATTTAAGACTGAAGACTTTGTGAAAAGCCCATGTTTCCCTAACAGAAAAAGTGGAACAACAAATGATAATAAAAAAAAACATTGGGAAAAGAGAAGTGTGTAGAGAAGCTTAACTTGACAGTAAAAATATTGACAGTTAACCCATTTCTATTCAGCCATATCCTAATACAAAAACCAGATTGAAATATCTTGCATGAGTTGCAGTTCATTAAACAAATGTGACACTTTATATTCTAGCTATTTCAATACTGAAAGAGGTGAAGTGGTGAAATAGCAATAAAAGTGAACACACTTCTCAGTGTGCTGAGCACTCAAGTCCATGTAAAAGAAAAAAATAATTAAAATATTTTTTAGTATTTGGTTTCTGTGTCCTTCTCTTGCACCCAAACAAAAAGCAGACTCCTTTTCCTGAATCTGAATTTTGATTTTAAAACTTCAAGGATAAAATATATTGTCTCTGAAAATTAATTACAAAAAGAAATGCCACTACTGCATTTAAAGCTAAAAGTGAGATGACTCATAATACTGTTCAGTTTATTGTTTTAATTGAAAAAATAACCTTTGTTAGTCTTTGCTGATAACAATTTCTTTTAGGTGATATTTTTAAATAACATTTTATATATTTGAATTCAATTTATAAGTTGCAACTACAAAGCTGATCTGTTTGGGTGGGTTTTTTGAGAATTTTTTTCCTCAACTGTGATTTCTATCTGAAAACTAAGTGTAATATTCTCTAGCAAAACATTCTCTGGAGATCTCTTTTCTTACTTGATGCACTGTTTCATTTACTATAGCTTTTAATTCAGGTCATTGCTTTGCATACATTGCTATTTTAAAGAAAGATCAAAGTAAAACACCATTATGACGGATATTTAGTCATCACTGAGAAACAGAAGAATTAATGATACAATTTTAAATATATATCCTGATAACATGACTGACATTAAGAAAAGCTGCGATCTGAAAGTTGTCAATTTAGATTTAGCAAATTAGCTAAGTAGCTTGCATTTGTAGTATTTCACACCTTAACACCTTAATATGCATTGCTAAATATATTTCCTCACTGTTTGCTAATTAATGTTCTGTGGAAGTACAGCTGCTAATATTTTGTGGTTGATATGGCTCATTTTAAAATGCTAACAGCTGCATCTGTAGTAGTGTTACATTTCAGTACATAAATTATGGACATACATTTTTGCACCTACTATTTTGTACAAGCATTTGAAAAATCTCTATTTGCTAACAAAATGCACCCAGTAATATTTAAACAAACCATGAAAATACCCCCTGGATACCACCACTCTCTGAGATAATAGTGACTCAGTGAGTCTTTCATTTGTAAAGTTTTAAATGTTGCAGGAAATGAAAATCTTTTTTCTGTAATATCACAAAGTGTCTTCAGGAGTAATTCTTGGTAATTAGTAAAGACTGATATATTCTGATGGTAAAATAATTGGACTGGAACAATGTTGTGTGAGAGTGTAAAGAAAAATATTTTTCTGGGAATAAATAAATACTATGAGAATGTATCTTGTGGAGAAGACCAAGAGAATAAAAAGTATTCCTAAATGTGTTTTGTAAGAAACCTTTTTTTTTTTCATATTTTGAAAGAAACATCAGCACAAGCATTCCAGTAGGGTCCTGGGGTGCACTTTCTCCTCTGTAGATAGTACTTGGAAGAGAGGTGTTTTGCTTTACCTCATAAACAAGGAGGAACTTGTTTGAGGTGTCAAGATTGAAGGCAGACTTGACCATAGGAACAGTGAGATATTGGAGTTCAGCATCATGAGGAGGAGGAAGAACAGATCAGAAAGGAAGCTCACAACCCTGGACTTCAGGAGAGCAGAACTTAGCCGCTTTGCTTGGATTTGCTTGAAAAAGTCCCATATGATAAGGTCCTGGAGGGAGGAGAGAGTTCAAGAAACCAAGAAAGCTGGTTAATATTCTTCCAAGTTCAAGAGTGGTCCATCTGAGTGAATAGGAACTTTGGCAAAAATGAATGAATTGGAGCTTGGCCTGCATGAATGAACTAGTTGCTCCAGGTCTCGCACAAAGAAGAATCATGCATATGGAGTGTGGGAGCAAGGACATGTGGTCTGGGAGGGATACAGGGACATTGTCTGACCATCCACGATTGAAGTTAGGAAAGCTGAAGTCCAGACAGAATCAAATCTGGTCAGGAATATCAAAGAAAACAGGATAGGCAACAAAAGGAAGACTAAGGACAATCTGTTGCTGAATGAGGCTGGAGGCCTCTGAATGGCACAGGACACGGAAGAGGCTGAGGTAATGAATGCCTTCTTTGCCTCAGTCTTTACTAGCAAGGCCAGCCTTCAGGAATCCCAAGTTCCAGCACTGGGGGAAAGTGTAGAACAAGTAAAGTGTACCCTTAGTGGAAGAAGATCAGGTCTTAAGGGAACAGGGGCTTCATATGTCCATAGTCTGATTGATTTGAATCCACAAAAGCTGAGAAAGCTGGCTCCTGCCATTGTGGGGTCACTCTTGATGATCTTTGGTCAGCCACTGTAACTGGGAGAAGTGACCAAAGACTGGAGAAAGGCAAATGTCACTCCTGTCTTCAACAAGGGCAAGAAGTAGGACCCATGGAATGCCTGGCTGATCAGCCTCATGTGAGAAAGTGAAGGAACAGCTAATCTTAAAACAGTTCACAGACACATGAAAGACAAGAAAATCCTGTCATGAGTAGTGTGGTTGGCTTCACCAAGGGGAAGTCATGCTTGGCCAGCTTGATAAATTTCTAACAAGAAATAGCTGTCTGGGTAGATATGGGAAAAGCAGTGGATATTGTCTACCTCAATTTCAGTAAAGCCTGTGATAGTGTTTTCTAAGATCCTCATAAAGAAGCTTGTTGATGTGTGGGTTGACTGAGCAGACAGTAAGGAGTGGCTAATACACCTGAGGATTGTGCTGTCATACAGAGGGACATTGACACGCTGGAGAAATGACCTGACATACCTACATGAAACAATAAAGTTTGGAAGTTGTTCAGTCTGTTTTATCAATATATCAAGGATCAAGATATCAAAATGTACAACTTGAAAGTATGCCTTAGGGAGAAAGCATTTCATAGGGAACTGGGGACTATCAAGTCAAACTTGGTTATAAGGAGAGGGTCTGAATTGTTTACCGTGCTGTGAAGAAAGTTAGAAATATTTTATCACAGATGATTTTAGTGAAACACAACCATTAAATGCTTATATAAGTAGTTCATTCTGAATAGCTGTTTCAATGTCTTCATGTGGAAAACTTATATGAATGGGGCACAGTAGCTTGAAGTTAGTTGATATTTCCATTTGGTTTTCCATACTATATCCTACTAATGGCCATCCAACACATGAAGATGCAGCAAACTGTTGGCATCATATATAAAGTAGGTAAAACTTGAAATAACTCTAAGTTCTACATTGCATTTACTCTGCTGTATGTTAAATTACTCTATTTTTATAAATTTGTGTATACTTAATTTTCTTTTTCTGCTCAACTAGATGCTTGTGACTACTCCAGAGAAATGGGATGTAGTGACGAGGAAAAGTGTGGGTGATGTAGCCCTCTCTCAGCTGGTAAAACTCTTGATTCTTGATGAAGTTCATCTACTGCATGAAGACAGAGGACCAGTACTCGAAAGTATAGTGGCACGTACTTTACGACAGGTAAGAGAGAAATCTTCAAACTCATTTTGTTTTGGTCAAGAATAGATAGACATCACTGTAAAGGGTAACATGCTTAGACAATTAAATAGAAATCTTTAGGCAGTTTACAATTTTATTTTACAGCTGCTCTGTTTTAAAGCTGTCTATTAGGAATTCCAAAATTTTTTTGACTTCTACCTTCCTTTCTGTATTATATCAACTATCAACTATATCAACTATATCTTAGATTCCTAAGATGCATAGTTTTATTATAGTGCTGTTTCTTTACTTATAATTTTTTTGCCTAATTTAGTCTATTGTACAAGTAACAGGAAAATTAAATATTTTTAAGTAAAAAATAATCAAGCTAATGTTTTAACACAACCAAACTTGAAATTATTTTCTTGCCAGGAATGCTTATTTTCAATTAGCAGTTTTCTTACGAGAATTTCTTTTTTGTTTTAATTAAGAGTCGTGTCTTAAATCTAGGTAAAACTTTCAGCATTGATAGAAAAATACTACATAATTTTTAGTCTAGCATAAATGGTTCTTTTGTTTTTCCCTATGATTTAGTGGTATTTTCTAAATACCAAGATTTGAAATGGAAAAAATAAAAAGAGAAAAGGGATTTTTTTTCTTTAATCTTGTACAAAAGAAGAATTCAGAGTTAGGCAATAAATAAGATTGGTCTCAATGGTGAGATGTGCTTTTACAAGTAAAATAAAACATGAAATTTGGGGATGAATAAAAAGGCAAGATTTAGGGTAAATAAATAATGGGAAGAGGGAGGATAGAGTGATTTTTTTTTTTTTTTTAAATGAAGAGCAAAACTCTATCCATAAAAGTAATCTGTAACAAATTAAAATCAAAGTCTTATTTTTATGGCTCTGTTTGTAGCATGTTAAATGTTTAAAGCCCTTTTGCTTTCAAGATGCTTTTTTTTCTTGGTAAGGCTACACTAACCTTGTTAAGGCTTTTTGAATCATCTGCTTCCAACTCTGCTGAGAACAGAATGAAATGGATGTGTGCTCTAATCTGGTACAGAAAGTGTAAAGTTCCAGTATAAAGAACAATATAAGTAACAAGTCTTTAGAAGAACCTAAATTTAGACTACCTCGAAGGCACTAGACTTTAGTTGTTTGATGTTGTATTTTCTTTCTTAAATGGTTTTGATAACCTTGTTTTCCTTAGGTGTCTTTATAATAAAGCATCTAAGGTTTTAGCAGTGACCATGATAACAATTTTCTTCATGTCAGATTGCAAGACTTACTCATTTCTTACTGTGAAATTTTGTGAGACTTGTAAGATAGGCTTCAGCTGTCCAAAATAGATGTTGAGAGCCGTTTTTTCTGTTCTACATTACTCAGCTTGGCATTTCATTTCTGCTTTGTTTGAACACAAATCTCTCATAGAACTTTCCCTTTTGTGTCTATCAAGCCTGTGCAGGTAAGTTAAGGAATATAAAATCTGAGGCAATTATGTCTTCGGATCTGAATCCTATCTTTAGTGCTTTTATTGTAATATAGCAGTATCTTGCTTCTTCACTCATTAAAAAAAAATAGCTCTTTTAAAAAAGGGTGTTTTAGTCTCCTAGGATTTCAAGTTTTATTTTACCTACAGAGTTGGAATTTAGCTCATCTGGAGCTGAGGCTACCAATTTGTAACCTTTCATTAAGTGAAACAGTCAGGAAATAAACCAATATGCAAATCTTGAAACTGACCATCTCACCACCTTATTTATTCTAATTTGATAAGAAAGTCAGTAATGGAGACCCATATGTATCTTTACAAGTAGGTAGCTTAGGAAAGGGAAAATTTACAGTATAAAGATATGCTAGAAAAACCCACAGTTAAAAAGAAAGCAAAGTTACTTGTAGAATTTTTTACAACCGGCCTGTAAAAAACAATTACCGACAAAAGTATTCCAAATTGCAAGCCTTCTAGCAAGCCCAGGGACAAAGAAACAGGAGATGTTTTGTACAATTGTTCTGTTCTTTTAATATGAAAACAAATAATAAGAGGATTACTTTTTTAAATTACACTGAAATGTTATACTTCAGCATTTGAGCTTGCAGGCATAGTTCTGTGAAGTTTGCAGTATACATCCACAACTGTGAAGTTACTGGAACTTTTACAGTCAAGAAAAAAAAAGACAACGTAATGTTTCTGATTTCAGGAGAATTTCCCTGGAGTTTAGTGACAATACTGTTATAGATGACCAAAGTCTAAAAAAAATCACATCTAATGTTTTAATATTACTTTGTGAGGGGGAAAAAACATATTTGCGTTTCCTTGATTTTGTTCCTTGCCCATAATTCCATTTTATGTATTTTGATACAAATTTATAAATGTCCCTGGAGCACATAAATAAGCCAGTATATTCAGCCCATCCCTGGAGAGTGTCCTTCTGTCTTCAATGATTTCAATATCCTCTCCAGCCTTTCTGAAAGTAGTTCTGGAACTTACTTTTCATTGATATCTATAGAAATATCGTACTTGTTCAGTATTCGTGCACACAGGAAATAAGAGGAATTGTTCACTTCTTGAAATACAAAAAAAAAAAAAAACCCTAAGGACAATATTAATCTGAAATACCCTTATGTCAATTACAGCACTGCAGTAATTGCTGAAATCAATTACCTGATTTGTATACTGGTTTAAGCCATCCAAAATATTGACTATTTTTTCTGAATTTGTAGTAGAGGGACAAGTAATTCAAAGAAAAATCCATTGCAGAGTATTAGTCACTAGATCAGACTGGAGGCTGTAGGAACAGATCTATTCTGGTAAATAGAACTGGCATTTTCCCACTTTCTGTTCTGTCACTTTCGGCTCCTGCAGGAGACAGTGCATTCAAGTAGTATAATTTTTGATCTGACCTGGAACAGTCATTTCTTGTATCACTTCTAGAACAGAGCTGTGATAAATTCCTTTGAATACTACTTCAGCCTTTTCCATTAATCACTAATAGCAGCTCTAATAATGCTTGTACCTGTAGTTCCATCTGGATCATACTTCCCTAGCTTAGTTGAGACATCATGATTCCTGTGCAGGTCAGGATGTATAGTGTAGTGCCTTTTAACTTTTGCAAGGTTTGTTACCCTTAGAGAAAAGCATCTCTCTTGTTGGAGGTGTGAGGGGTGTTTTGTGTGTAGATGGTGTACAACAGAAAAAAAGACGGTGGATTGGTGGTTTTTTGGTCTTTTTAAGAATTAGTATTCAACTAGATACTTGGGCCTACAACTGTGCCAGAAAAGAATGTTTTGAGATTCGTATTGATATGAGGTAAAAGTACAGCTATCCAAATGCATTCTTAAAGCAGGAATATTCTGATGCATTAGTAAGTCTGTCCTAATTTGTACCTCAAAATACTTGAATGATTGATGTACTTTCCCCCAGATGAACACTGACTCATGCCACTTACTGTAAGACTTTAACACGCTCATTTTAACTCATGGCATTTTTTAGAATTAGGTTTTATTTAAACCTGGAAGGAGCATATATATTGGAATTGCTGACAGTTTTACTCAGAGCAGAATGAAGGGCATATTTGTGCATGTTTGCACTTTTCAAATTTTAGAGAATGTTTTTGCGAGTGATTTAAATTGACTTTGCTAAACATTTTGGTGGGAAAATTGCTCTGAGCTCTGTTATATACTGTAGGTATAACATCAAACAACTTATTTGAATCCAATTTGTAGCTTTGATGTTTAAAGTTTTAGTCCAGAGCATAATGCAGATGTTAAACTGAAATGCTTAAACTTTTTAATCAAACTTTCCACACTACTGTAATATATTAATGTTATTAGCTTGAAAGAAAAAAAAATTCAGTTTTTACAGGCCACTGAAGTATTTTCTTATAATTACTCAGAGATTTTGATGACTTCCTTGCTGCTTATGGGTATTTTTTCCACAAAAAACGCATACTGAATGCTATACTTGAGATATACTGAAGTTTTGGTACTTGCTCTCAGTATGTGAATGATAAATTAAATAAAAGAAAATCCATATTAAAAGCTTTCTCAGATTTTGGGATACCAAAGCTGCCATCTTAGATGCACAAATATCTCAGCACTGTCTTATTCTTCAAGTTTTAGTTTCAGTTGCTTTATGTTTTTGTATTAGATCAACAGTTACTATTACTATGGGTGGGATAACAGCAGTACAAGGAATGGAATACATTGATGAGAAATGCCTTCTTCAGGCAATAGAGGAACAAGGAGAGGTGCTATGCTCTACCTTTTACTCATCAAGAAAGGAGGGGCTTGTTGGGGAAGTGAAGATCGATTGACTGCAGTGACCACAAGATGTTGGAGTTCTTCCCCTGGAAATTCTCGTGTTTCCTTTCTGACCTTGTTTTCCTCGTGCTACCTTATTTAAGGAGCTTTTCCTTTCAGCTGGAATGTTGTTTTCTTTGCATTTTCAGTATCAGTTGTGCCTTATTATTTCCTCTACCTATTTTTTTTCTGTCTCTTTCATTTGCTCTTTTACCTCTCACTAAAATATCATTGGCAAACTAGTTCAGATGTTTCTCACATGAATCCAAATGTCTAATTGTTATCAAATTAGGAGTTTTTTTGTGCTTGGAATCCCATTCTTGATTTTGATAATTTGATCAGTTTAAAAAAAAAAAGTCAAAACTGGTAGCTAATGACATAAAACCAGCTGCCTAGATCTGCATATCTTGTGTCAAATGGTAGTAGCCCATTGTAGTTCCTATGTGGGTCTTTTGGGACTAGATTGATAGTGGCATTTCATTTGGTTCTACAGTTCTCATCTTGAGTGACTTCTTTTAGTCTTTTGTCTCTTTGATATTCCTTATATAAACTCAAGTTACTCAGCATCTTTTATTAAAGGATAAACAAAACAAGGTTACTGAAACCTTCTGCAATAATTTTTTCATTTCAAGCAATAGTGTTGTGGGGCTTTTTGTCACTGGACTCTCCTGTATTCATGATTGTATTTGCAAAACATGTCAGCAAAATTGGATGTAGACAGAACTTTTGTGGTAGTGGCAGATACAGAGGTAGAGTGATCCCCTTCAATTATGCAGTTCTATCCCTTTTATACCTTTAAGAACTGCATGTACTTAATTTGCTAATACATCTTGGGAGCTTGCATTCAGGTACCTGTTTGTTAAATCCTCAAACAAACCTTTTTATAGTTGCTGCAGGATTAACTCATTGCTGTAAGAATGTTTCCTGAGAGTAGTGTCTCATTTTGCAGCTGTGGCCTGTTATAGATTGAGCTAAGTGGAAAGAAATTTAGTTTGAATGGCACTATCAACCTAGATTTATCTGTATGGCTGACATACACATCAGTTATATTAATTCTGCCAATCACCTGCCTTTCTTGTCACCAGTTGTTTTGTACTGCATATCATCAATAAAATTATTGAATAGCGTTGGGCGTAGAAAGCAATTAGAGGAATCCCTTTTTAATGGCTGTTTTTCAATTATATATTCTTTTTAAATCTGACAGTTCATCAGCTTGTGATAAATTTAATACATGTTTTCTTGCTGCTCTGTGATGTTATTTTTAGGCAGTATGTTTTGCAGCCATATGTCTAATGAGTCTTACACGAGTCTAAGTCTATCTTGTTATCTTTTGCACAACCTTGTAGTTGTGTAAAAATTATTTCTTTAAAACTACATTTTCAAAACACAACCTAATCTCCATTGTTGGAGAAATATTATGTATCAGACATTTGAATTAATCTTCAGAAGCTTTTCTCTTACTGTGCATGGAAGGGATGTCAGGAAGCCATTCTGCATCTCATTTTTTAGTATTGATAGGTGACTGTTTTTCCATTTTAGTAATTCACCTGTGGAGTTTAAAATATAATAGTGATTTTCATACATTTTGTGGTCTTTCATATTATGGTAAAGCAGTGAAACTCATTTGTAGGAAGCTTCAGAGGTATTTTTGTTTCTTAGTTTGGGAACTAAACAGTAAGCATAGCATAAAAAGGCATTTTGTCAGTCAGGAAAATCTGACACTGTGCCAGGTGTAGAAATTGCTTAACAGATATATGCAAAATGTCATTTCTTAAGACAAAGGAATGCATACCTAATATTTAGATGAGGGAGATTAATATGGCTTCTAATAGTGCTTTCTGCATGGTTACATTTTTTCAGTACCTCTAGATATTTAAATATATTCTAAATGGAGGACTGAGATCACAGTATTTTCAGGGTTCATTGGATGCAGAGTAAAACTAATAAAATTACTTAACTAGATGGTTGCCTAGTAACAAATGCATTCCATGCAGAGTGAGTTGTAGATAACGTCCTATATAGAATCTTCAAAACTGTATTAGTAATTGCATTTTTACTATGTACTTTGGTTTTGCAATTTTACTGCTTTTTCCGTTTCTTTTCTTAAAACTAGACAACTGCACGTATGTGGACTTATTGACAATTGAACTCTTTCATTACTCGTAAACAATATAGCAATAACATATAAACACTGATGAAACATTCTAACAAACTTCCTGCTTAGTAATTTTGAAAAAGTTAATTCTTTTTTTTTTTTTTTTTAATGCTCTGAGCGCTACTCAATTCTTTTTCCATTTCTGTTTCTCCTTTGTTTTGGATATATAGCACAGATCCTGTGAGAGAGTAAAGCGTAGAGCTTTTCTGTGGGTAGGATAGTATCCAACTAATAACTAATGTGAGTCCCCATATGGAGTACTTCATTCTTACTACCACTTAACAGGGGATTCAAGAACCTAAGTTAAGAATTCATCTTCTTGCATATCTGCATTAAAAAATAAGAAATGCTTGTGTCTAATTTTCTGAATATTTTGTCTTTAGTGTACATCTGAAGGGCATAAAGACTGACTGCAGAGGATGTGTTGAAGTGATCCTGGGTCATCTGAATATCAGATTAGATTTCTAACCAGCAGACAATTCTTCAAAGATTAAAATGTGTAAACTTGTCTGCTTCACTTAATTCTGTGCTCAAGTTGAACAATCAGAGATATGCTTTCCAGCTTGATTGTAATTCATTCTGTGAATGTGATGTTTTAATACATGGAAATGGGAAGGCTGCCAAGATCACAAAGTTCAGGAAGAACTTTAGAAGTCAGATAAAAGAGTATCTCTCTGCACACTCTGTATGCTCTCAAGTGGTGGCTGTAATGTAACAAGATGATATCCACATCTTAAAACCTATTAGGAAGAAAATGATCTTGCTGTGATCAATTTACAGTCCAGAGAGGCATTTCCCATACCTGATCCTTTATCATTTGTACAGCATGAACGCAGATGATGCTTGTGTGGAAATTGATACTGGATAGCTATCTTCTGATTATTTTTTTCTGCATACATGGAATTTCATGGTGTGGTAATCATGTTGTGTGAATGTGTCTGGTGGACATGCTGTCAATTCTCCACATGCCATCAAGAATGTTTCTGAATTACATATACTAATTAGATATGTCAGTTAAATATAGCATTGGCAATTTTATTTCTCACTTCCAGTGTAACATCAAACTAATAGTTTGATGTTACACTGGAAGTGAGAAATAAAAAACATGGTAAGGCTTTTAAAGAACCTGATGTGCAGATACTGTGTCAGTTCAGGTTTTCAAGGAAAGCCTCGTTAAGTTTCAAATGGTCCTTATTATTTTACTGGGGTAGTTAAACACATATAAAGAATGAAATGTTAGAGGCTGTGTTTCAGTAGTGAAGAAAAGGCACTTAGCTGCCTACCACAGCCACCAATATGCAATGTAAACAGAAAACTGTCATCCTAAATGTGTTATCAGTAATTTCTACTCCCATTTCAGGAAAAGACTGTGGGTTCATGATTTCTTGTATATTAAGACGTAATCTCTAGTTGGGACTTCTAGGATCAAATAGTAAGTGATCCCGTAATTGAAAAATACTAATTTTTGACTGATCTCTATTTACAAAAGGCATCTGTACACTTTCAAGGCTTACTGTTCTTTAGAAGCACCTGAAAGTAAAAGATGTTAGTGCTTGCTCTTCAAGAGGAAGTGAGAAAGGTAGTTGAAAAATGTATGCAGAGAACTCTGTTATAAAAATGTGTTAGATTCTAAAAACCATTATGGAAAATCGTTTCTGTAGTGCTTGGCTAGATGAATAATAGATACATAGTTGAAACTGAATTATAATCACAGAGAAAATGCAAAAAATAAATTGTGTTATAGTTGTGTATTCAGGTAGTCTTGTTTTTTTATTTTTTAAGTTTAGCACAGTTTTTGTCACTGCTGTTTTTGTATTGCCATGTATAATTAAAAGAGTAAAAGCCCCTCATTCTCTATTGGCGTGTGATGATGTGCACAAACTAAACACATAAGTGTTCAGTTACAGTTTGAATTTGATCTGGACATAAAATAATTGGAGGGATTGTTATTATACATTTTTTTATTTTAGTGTAAGTGTACCTCATTTTGCATCTTGATTATTTTATATATGTACATAAATTACATATATTTTTGGTGAGCAAATATAAAAAGTAGATAGTAAAAGAATAAAGATTTTTTTGTTTGCATGGCCTCGAAAGAACTTAAGGAAATTGATGGAATGATTTGGTCTTAATAAGATGATTAGAGGGATGGAATCCCTTCCCCTTGGGGAAAGGTTGAAAGAACTGGGGGTGTTCAGCCTTGAGAAATTAAGGCACCTGGGTCATCTTACTACCTTTCAGTACCTGAAGAGTACTTACAAGAAAGCTGAAGAGGGACTTTTTACAAGGTCATGTAGTGATAAGACAAGGGGGAATGGCTTTAAACTGAGAGTACATTTAGTTTGGATATTAGGACGATGTTCTTGACTGTGAAGGTGGTGAGATACTGGAATAGGTTTCCCAGAGTTGTGGATGTCCTCTCCCTTGAAGTGCTGGAGCCCTGAACAACCCGGTCTAGTGGTGTGCTCTAAATATATTAGTTATTTTAATTACTTGCTTTTGTTAACTGTCAGCTTCAGTTGTCATGTGGAGTGTTAATTCAGGGTTTTCAGTGAGTTCCTTAGCTCTAGGGTCAACTGCCAGGTCGGTGACATCAAGTGGTTTCTTTGTTTTACTAAGATTTTGAAAGTGGCAACTCTCAGTAAATTGTAACTGTTCTCTAGACACTGTTTTTATTTTAAAATAAATCTTTGAAAAAAATCTTGCATTTGATTGCTGTAAAAAATACATATGTCCATGGTTATTAAGCAATGTTCTTGTTAATGGTTTAAATACTTGAAATGCTGCTTCAGATGGAACCGAGCATACTTTGAAACTAGTGCTTTCAGGCTCTTAGGAGATTTGCAAAAAAAATTGTTATTGAATTTAGCAAAATCAAGTAATGTTTTCCAGATGGGAGCTCAGTTGCACTCCAAGATTGCTGTACTTACTATCAGGCAATTGTGAACCTTCTACGGGATACAAGTGGTAATTGTGCATACAGGCTCAAGCTTAAATAAAAAGTGTATAAGCACTAAGTAAATTAAAACTTTTGCACCACAGATGCCCAGTGCTGGCTGAGGGGGCTGCAGTGTGGCCTTGGTGGGGGATGGCTGTGGCTGAACAAGCTGGACATGATCGCTCAGAGCGGGCTCTGACCACCTAGAGGTGGTGGCACCTCTGGTAAAGCATCTTTAAGAAAGGGTAAAAACACTCTGCAGCAGTTGTGAGGGGAAAAATGTGAGAAACAGCCCTGCACATACTGAAGTCAGAGCAGAAGGATGTGGTACTACAGAGGACCATGCCAAAACCAGAAAAATCCAAACAGACAAAAGAGGAAACAACCCTCCCAGTACACCTCCCCCACCTCTCAAAAAAGCCCCAAACCTCAAACATCTCAAAACTGTGTGGTTGATGATGCCTTAGGTCATCACATAATCCAGCCATAAAAAGAGGTGTAAGAAGTGAGAAAGCCTCTTTGGGCTCTTGAACAGTGCTTTTGTTCCCTGTAGATGGAAGACTTCAGAAAATGCAGTCTCTCATTTGTCCCAGTTTGCATTTACATGTCAGATTTTATTGTACATGGGGCTTTCCTTTGGAAAACGGCTCTTGTGCAAGTGCAGAATTGGTCTGCAGGTTTTCTGTGTCAGTTAGTTGTTTACAGCCACAGTTTTAGTGTCCAAATTTTTGCCACAGGACATGTCTATTACCAGGAAATGCTGTGGTTTAATTTGTCTGCTTGTCTCTGGTGTTTGGAGCCATAGTTCCTTTTGAGATTTAGTTTAATGTTTTGGTGTGCTTCCTATTCTTCAAGTCTGGAATATGATGTGGTGTTATTTTGTCTTCCTTGAGAATGCTCTCCATTTACTTTTTAATCATCTTTTTTGAAAACTTTTAATTTAACTGTTTTAATTGCATCCTTTTCACTTGAACTCAAAACATCAGAGTAAATCAAAATCTAAATAAAACCTCATTTTTTGAATAGGATTTAGCCAGGTGGAATTTACCAGCCTTACTCATTTTGAGACATTCACCCATTTGAGACTAGTTGAGAATGTCATATATGGCTTCAGTTACAGTGTCTAAAAAGCCTTATAATAAAATTACTGTGAACCAGAGTTTTAAATAATTATGCTAGTTGTGAGGCAGCCTACGCAACTCCTAATGTCCCAGAAGGAAATGGGAAAATTCTTCCGTTCTTTGTTCATTCAGGTCTTCTGTGTGCCTTCATTCTTTTTGAAAATTACCTGAAAATACATATAATATGCAGGCTTTTGTGTGGAACAGAGCGTTTAGTTGTAAAGCACCATTTCTGTCCCTTATTAAATGGGAAGGCATGTGAACCAAACATTTGAATAATTAAAGATTTTTTTTTTTTAAAAAGAAGAAATTAGAAGGAAATGCCAGTTACAGAGAACTAGAATACATTGTCTAAGAGAGTAGTGGAAGCAAAAACCTAAGATGGAGGAGTGGCACAAATTAGATTCCTTTTTCTTTCCAGAATAGTGGTCTGATTTGGACTAAGGAAGAAAAGACACCAAATCATGTGTCACAGTTTTGCCTATAAATTGGACTATCCCTTCTTAACAAAGCCAGTTTTTGGCTATTGTTCCTCCGTGTCAGCTAATGACTAGCTAACGTTTTGGAGGGCAAAAGTACAATAGAATAGAAAGATGAATAAGCAAGATTTGATGGAATTGCAGAATGCACTGGTTTCTTCAATACAGGATAATCACTAACTCACATGTATTGTTCACCTTTTATAGCAAGTGTTAACTGTTTCTTTCACAATAACGTTTTATAAGGGATGTTTTAAAACTCTGTGCTTGTTCCTTGGCTTACAACACTTGGAAAATTTACCATTTTTCTGATTTTTTTAATAGGTTGAATCTACACAAAGCATGATTAGGATTTTGGGACTTTCAGCTACATTACCCAATTATCTTGATGTTGCTACATTTCTACACGTCAATCCCTACATTGGATTATTCTACTTTGATGGCCGTTTCCGACCCGTACCTCTGGGACAAACCTTTATAGGGATCAAGACAACCAATAAGGTAAAAAAATGGTGAATGCCAAAGAAAGGGTTGCTGTTTGTGGTTGCTGTTTGTTATGATTGTGCTTCGTGTATTTATGTGTATAGGATACTTGTTTATTATATTACAGGTGTTTTCTGAAGCATATTTCTTTTGTATGAAGATATACATAATTAAAAGGTGCTTTAAGAATCTTCTTCCTTCAGTTTACCATACTTGTAGGCAGGCCTTGTTGCAGTTGGATACAAAGTAATTTAACTTTGCATTGCTGCTTCTTCACTACTAAATTTTGCTGGGTGAAGAAGAAATCATCACCTTCAACTGCAGAGTCAAGTTATTGGCTGATTATTCTGCCTCTTTCATTTCAGGTTTTCATTTGATGCAGTTTGTCTGGCTGTAAGGAGGCATGAGGAATGCTATAAGAAAAATACCATTTTTTTAGTCTGGATATATATATATAGATCAATATATAGATAGGTGATATAGATACAGTTGTAAATATAGATATAGATACAGACTTAAATATAGATAGATATAGATGATATAGATATAGATAGATATAGATTAACATGACATGCATTAATACTAAAGTTACTGATGAAAACTTTAGCGTGCTAAGCCATTAATTATCATATGTACGTATTTGGTAGAAACTGTATTTAAAGTAATCCCTAAATAAGCTTCTTTACTTTTTGTGCTATTGCTCATTTTGGGAAGCATTAAGACAATAGTTTGGTATAATATTCTTATTAAAAATCATTAGTGCAGTGACACATATAAATTATAGTTCTTTAAATACAGGACTTTATGTAAACACCTTACATAGATTTCCCATGCATCTTATTAGCTTATAGTTAGGATATATGTAGGTTAACTTTTCAAAAGATATTGCTCACCTGTGATTTAAATTAATAGAAATCAAGACATTTTAAATAAAAAGTTAATTTCATAGCTTAATCAATCATAGCATATTATTTAGTTTTTGTAAAAATTTACATTGCCTTTCTTGGTAGGTTGTTTAAGCAGTCATTGCATCTGCAGTGCAGGAGAGGAACTTGTTTTACAGCTGTAGGGAGATGTTTCAAATCTATACGCATAAGAGTAGTTTACCATATGGTGCTTACCATGATTTGTATATTTTAATCTTGATTAATTGCTTTTAATACCTTCAGTCTTACATGCTGTTACTTTCAATTAATCTTTCATTGCTACTTGATTCAAATATTTAGTTTATTTTCACTATATAATAGAAAAAGAGAAACTACTCCCTTTCTTCATACTCACTTTAGAATGCATTTTGGATTCAAAAAATCAGAGATATCAATATCTTATAAAACTTGAAATTATTAAAAAAACAGTAGTTTTCTAAAGAAGCATAAGGAGATGAGGAAATATTAGGAAGTAATAGTTATTCTTAAGTGTGAATACCTGGCAGACTGTTTTGGTAATACCACAGCCAGGAGTTCTTCTTTTGTTTTTCAGAAGATTGCCATAACAATTTCACAGAGCAAAATATATTTTACAATCAAGGTAATACTTTACAGCAAGCAAAACATAGACGTATTAAGCCTCTTTGAAAAAGGATTCTATTTAGGATAATACTAATACTAAAGCTGCCTAATTTTTGCCAATATCAACATCCTTGTGGTTTTCATGAGAGGAGGAAAGCAATGTAAGAAAGTAGAGGATCAAAAGATCAAAAGCTGTTATTGCAGAGCATTAGCAAGTGCAGTCAGTCCTGTGTTATTATGGACACTGATGAGTTGCAAGGAGATAAAGGATGTTAGGTTCTTTAGGTAAATGCTTTGCCACAGTTTGCTGAAATCCTGCATCCGAAAAACACACACAAAATTTGGAGCTGATTAGCCATTTACAGAGTCACATGCAAACTGTAGGCAAGCTTTCAAAGACAAGGACAGCATGATGTATTTATTATGCATAGAAGTTATCCAGAAAAGCTCTTACAACTCTCTGTGTTGAACTTCTTGGAGCATATGGCACCAAGACTAAGGTTTGTCTTCTTCAGTCAAGGTCTGTTAATGTCAGATATTTTTCTTCAATATCAGTCTTTTTTCTTTATACATGTTTATGTTTTTCTCTTTAGGTATAAATGCAAAGAATATGTAAAGTTAATTTTGTACTATGTGTGAATATATATATATCTGTCCATGTGTCTTTATGCACTGCCCTTGTAAGTTTCTCCTTAATGATTTTCACTTGCTATTATTTGAAAAAACATATTTGGTAAAATGCTAATCTTTCATTTTAAGAATTATTAAACTGGGTGCTTGTCTCTAGCACACATGCCCATACTTTCTCATCTTTTTATTACTATATTTGTACAGTTTCAAATGTTCTCTTTCCTCTAAAGCTGTTTTAAAGCTGTGTTGCTCAACTTTCATCTGTTCTAGGTAACTCCAAGTATTAAATTTCCATTTTGAAATATTTAAATGCTTTGCTTTTGTAGAACATTTATTTGTGCCAAAACAATTTGGTTATAAGACATGAATGCACAAATGAAAAATTGAATGATTGCTATGATATTGAACTTTATTTATTTATTTTGGTTTGTCACAAGCTTAATACTGAGGAGCATTCAAGTAGATACATGCTATTTATATTGTAATGCATTACAGAAATAGAAAAAAAAATCTTTAGAGTAGGCTGAAGAATACTCTTTATTTTGACTGGGTTCTTTCTTAAACATTTTATCTATAATTGGAAATTCTCTACATGGTTCTCACAATGTTCTCTGTGCATGACCTAACTATGAAGTAATCTCTGTTCTCTATGGCAAAAAAGCTATCAGTAATTTCCTGGAGATAAAAAAATATATATGTATGCAATGTAAAAACTGTTTTTATATACCAAATAGAAAGTCTTAGTTCTAGATAAGATATATTAAATTGATATTTCCTCAATATCTTGTCGAAGTTAGACTCCTTAGTATGAAACAGATAAATTAGAAACTGGCTTACTTCTCTTTGGTCATTAAAAAACACTAGCAAAGTCACATAATAAATTTTCTAATAACTGCCCTTACTCATATTTTACCTATGTATTTTGATGTTTTGTTTCTGAATTTAAAAACAAAATGCTATTGTTGGAATGGGAATTTATGTACTGTGAACGTTATTGCATAATCAAATTTATCTTTGATGGATCACTCTAAATTGCTTGAGATATAGTAGATAAACTATAAGATAGACATTATTTTAATATGGACTCTGATGTTTGTTTTTCAGGTGCAGCAGCTGAATCATATGGATGAAGTATGTTATGAAAGTGTGCTAAAGCAAATAATGGCTGGACACCAGGTATTTATTTTTTAGTTTCCATTCAGAACATAAATAAAGAAGTTAAATCATCACAGTGACATATTAAGAATTATTCTTTTATGATATATTGCTTCAGAGGTCGCCTCTAACGCTACAAACACTTCATAGAAACAGCATGCAAGAAGATGTAAACTGACTAAAAAGTGTTAGCTTCTAACAGAGGTCAAAATTCCCAGTACTTTATATATCCATAAAGTCATTAATGTGTATTTATGTCACTTCTTTAAAAATAACAAGGCAAAGTAGGTCAGTCTTTAGAGACCCTACAACAGGTACACTTAAAGATGAAAAAAATCCAAAAATTAAGCACTTAATTACTATTCTTAGCTTTTCCTATATCTTTCAAATTCTAGTCTTTTGTGTTAGAGATGAGAGATGAGAATTATACAGCATTCAAGACAGGGTGTGTAAGGGCTCAGCATAAATAATTTGAAATATCCTGGAGTTTGTGTTTTGTTTTCTTTTTAAAGGAAGTAATCCTTCATTTTGCTTTACAATAGAGGTTTCTGCAGTGAATTTTCAAGTCTGACGTTCCCCTCAACTAAGAATATGGGCCTAACTCATTTGCCTGAATAGTTTCTCATTCTGTTATGATTGTGGTCCTGAATTACTACCACACAATGGCTCATTTTTGTTAGAACTTTGCACGTAAAGCAGGTATGGCACCTCTTCAAAGCAAGAACAAATGCTAGTGTTCTATGATGCTTGAAGAGGCTTTTCAGTAAATAACTTATATATAAAAGAGGGAAACTGTCCCATACAGTCACACTAAGAATTGCGTATTTTTTCCTTTTCACAAAAAAACCCCGTGTTTTTTGAAATATGAACAGTTGGTTTATGACTTGAGAAGGGAAAAAATACTTCAGCCGCAGCTTCCTATTCCTCCTGCCCCCACTGCCTTGCTTTAGCTCCATTCTTCAGCTTATCTTCACTTGTTGATATCAGTTATTGTGTTACCTTCAGAAAACTTTCATGAAGATTAATTATGGAAGTACTGTTGTTTTCCTGAGTGAAGACTGTTAATGAAATTTTTTTAGCAGTACCAAGGAAACTTTTATTTGTTTTCTCCTCACTGTCAATTATGCACAAACATTACCAAATTCCTAACACTGAAGTATATTTAGTTTCTTATCTTTCATTTCTTGTTTTGTTTTTGTTTATTTTCACTTGCTGAAGTGCAAGTGGCAGAGTCTTTAAATCAGTAGTATCTAAGTAATGTATCTTGGATTTCCAGCAGGGAGTCTGTGTGCTGTTTTGGCATATTTGCTGCCCCTTTCTTCCCCTCTCTTTTCTTCACACTGAGGAAAAAAGGGACTGCAAACATATATGATATTATTTGAAAACATTCAAGTACAGTAAGTTGTTCAATTCTAGTAGGAGATACTTTTGTAACTTTTCTTGAGAATAGTTTTTAGTTCTTTTGCTAGCAGCTGAGTGCAAGACTTCTGTTTTAAGGCATGAGCTATAGTTTTAAGAGGTGAAGAGAAGAGCTGTAGTCTACTTAATGTTACAGTTTCAGCAAAGAACACTGTTGCTGATCTCTTTGAAAATTGTATTTCAAACCCACAGCCATATAAGTATAATTTTGAACAAAGCAGAAGTATGGTTTCCTTGCTATAGAGATGTTGGTTTGATTTCAGAACACTTTGGTTAATTTGATTCATATGGTTGTAAATTTTCTTTGTTTGAAAGTGTTCATTCTGCTATGTTGCAGAGCTCTCATTTAGAACATCTAAATAGCAACCAGATATACTGGACTTTTCTTCCGACTATTTAATTCATATTGGTCTTGATATTTATTTAAAAAAATACCATAATCTGAAATTAATTATATACAAGTACCAGGCTCTGACAATGCAGAATCAAGAACATCAGCTCATTGTCTAATTATCATGTGTAGTACTGTACCACATGAAAAATTTGAGTTTTCCTTTTAATAAGTGTGCCATGACAAATGATCTGTCTAATCATTAGACCTGCAGATGTTTAAAAAGTGGGGGAAAAAAGGTCATGTAGATATATCTACATTGAGATGTCTGCCTCATGGTGAAAGATTAATATGAGCAAATATGATTAATATTACACTAGAAAGGTTTTCTTCAGTGCCTTTGCACAATTTTGAGAATGTCCTTTGATTTTCTAAGTTTCTAAAAACTCATTACCTTGTGTCCACGTTCACCATAGGCTGTTATCATGCTCTGTTACCTTTCATAGCTTGTGCATCTGAAAAACTTGTGTTTATTAACATTATATATGTGGAAACTTCATATGCTTTTAAACAAAGCTGTTATTGCTTCTAAATATATTTCTTAAAAAGATGTATTCATCTCTTCCCCCGCCCCGCAAATACTTAAAAAATTTCCATAGCTGTTGTGTATCTGTATGACATTCAGGACGTGGTTAGATTTTCTATCTATTCAGGCAATAATGTGTGACAGACATAGATCTCGTTAGCAATGCTCCAGAGAGCCTAAAACCTCTGTTCTGTTTTATACTGAAATGCAAAAAAGAAATACCAGAACTAGAGAAAAACACTTTCCTCACTAAAGTTGCTTGAGTTAATGTAGATCTTCCTGTGGCCATCAAGCTTTCACTATGTTGTCTCTTGTGAGATTCTTGATCAGAGTCTTTGGAATGCCTTAATGAATTAAATTCAGCATTGTTTATCTACTGTTCTGTTAACTCATTCTTAAAGAATTCTGCCATAGCAGAACTAAATAATTTATTCCTATGAAATTCATGCTGATGTGACACTGTCATACTGTAGGTTGCAGTGTGAGGTTTGGCTAGAGTTACACGTCCATGTATTTTTATTAGATGTATGTGTATTTTCATTTTTTAAGGCTAAGGTTGGTAAGAGTAGTTGCATTCTATAGGCATGTGTTTTGACAGATGGAGAGAAGCTTTTTGTGATGATTTTTCAACATTCATCTTCTGCAAGACTTCAAGCTCTTCCTGGCTACTGGGAAATTAAGAATTGGTGATTCAGTCTTTAATTTTGATCCATCTGCTCAAACTAATGAGATATCTCATTTGTAGGCTTCACTTTGAATTACCAAATGCAACTGAAACAATAACATGTGTCTTATAGCACAATTCTCCTCTTGTTTACCACTTGAGGAAGTTAGATAGATGGCTTGCCCTACTGACTTTCTGGGGATTTTGTTATAGAAATTTCCTGTCATGACTAAAGATCAGAAAATGTCCCAAAGGTTTCAAAGTACTTTTTAAATCAGTGTGCTCATTTGGAAGGATTGCTAGCCATGTAGAAATCTATTGGAAGTTTTCTCTGGCAGATCCTACCTCCTAAGGCAGCTTTAAGTTAGAGCCTCTAGTGCTGTTAAGTCTGCTTTTCCGTGATTGTCTTTCCCTGCTTGGTATTAGTTGGTGAATATTTGTTTTTCATGTCATACTTTGAATTTGCTATGTTCTGATATAATCTAAAAGATGTTGGATCTTCCTGGACTAATTTTCACTTTCAGAGTTTTATTTCTACCTCTTAAAAAAAACAAAGATTCTTTAAATGAAGAACGAAAAAAATCATGTACCATTTGTCAGAAAATACGATACCACGCTCAGTTGCAGGTGGAGTATTTTTTCCAGCATTTCTCTTCTGGGATACTCTTTGCTTGAAGACTAGGTGAAGGCTTACTGAAAATTATCATTTCCTCAGTGTTATTACAGCTGTATTTTGTCAGACAGTCATCAGCAGCGGGCCCCATCAACCAAAAGGATTATTTCAGATACAAAGCTGAAAAAAAAATCACGTTTTACAGCCCTGTGAGAAGGGCATCTAATGGCAATTTCTGGGGTACAAGCAGCACCATTCTGAGACAGCCTGTGGAGAACTTCACAAGATGAGCAAAGACAGTGACTGAAGACTGCATATGTCATCATCATTTTTATAATAAACTGAAACATTGTGTTACAGGTGTGTGTTGACACAGGCAGGTGGCCAGAACAAGCACAAACCCAGGCTGAAATGCAAACAGTTAATTTTTTTCATTACCTCAGTTACTGGAGGACCCTGAAGCTGCACCTGGGCAGCAGAGACACGTGAGGGGCAGGGCAGGCACTGCCAGGCTCAGCCCATCCTGAGGGGCAGTGAGGCTTCTGTTTGCAGCCATTTACCAGGGGCCCTCATATTGCACCACTGTGCTGAGGTCTTCCTGTGCTTTTTATGGTTTCTGGGCTTTGATCTCTCTCAGGTCAGCAATCTCAGGCTTGTCCATGAGAGTGCCTCCAAGTCTCTGTGAGCACCCACATTATCTCAACACAGATATTCTACTTCTCAAAACAAACAGCGGATAAACAGCAGCACACATAATATATGGGATTTCCCATACTGGTTATCTCCAGGCCTTGGCAATCCCAGCTGCAAGGTCACTTAAGTAAGTCTACCATCCTCCTCACCATTCTTCCACTTGTAATCTTTTCCTTCCAATAACCAGTTTAGGATAATGCATATCATACGGTATTTATCTTAACAATTTATGACAATAACATGACACCCTTGTCATGTTATGATTTGAGAAATAACAGTATTTTTAGGAGTTGTGAGAAATAACATAATATATTTAAGGTTTTGGTTATTCCTCTGAAACACATCATGTGTAAATTTTAATTTCATGTTAAATTCCTTTATCTAATATATTGAACTACTGCTCTGTTTGTCAAGGTTCAGTTGTTTAAGTTAGTATCCTAGGGAGTTAACTGTTTTTCACTCTGACTTATAAATTCACATCCATTATGTCTCCTGTTGTTACTGGCCTTTTGCTGGTTTATCTCATTAGCTTGGTTACCAGGAGATGATCTCACGTCTCTCCCATTGTCCCCACCACTTCTTAAATTTTTTGCTGTTATGAGTTTGTCAGAACCGTACTCTTTCCTATCTTGTCTTTTTTTTCTTTTTTTTTTCCTTGGTCTGAAATTCACTTAAGCAAAAAAATCCCATAAATGTCTTGTATTATAAATTAGAAGAGTTATTGCTGTTGCTGAAACTCTTCTTTCTCCACTCTCCTCAGACTACGCACCTCTTTTGTTTCTCCATTTTCTTGTTCTTTTTTTCTTATAAGTGATTCTCTTTGATATTATTAAAGCTTCAAAAGAAGTCCTGTGTTTTCTTTGCCCTTGGTGTTGTTTCAGCAGGTCTCTTACATTTTTTCTCCACAGCTTATTTTCCTGTATGGCTTTTTTTGCTGACTTTCAATACTTTTACTCATCCTCAGTCACAAGTATCTAAGTTTCAGTCCTGGTTCCGTATCCAATGCACTTTGCTCCTTTGCCATTTTGTTTGTTTTTAACTTGGAGTGCCTTTGGCATTTTCTTATCTTCTGGAACCTCTTTTTCCTTTTTAAGAGACAATAATTCCTGTTTTCCCATTGCGACTTTTCAGTGTAAGTCTGACATGACAGTATCTTTTCTTTCACCAGCTCTGGTACTCAGGGAAACTCCAGGAATTGGACTTACCAATCCACGAGTGTCCCTTCCGACTCAGCTTATTCTGTGATTCCTTGAAAGTTCATTTTCTCACTGAGCTTGGTGTTTTCTGTTCATAGCAAAAACTGGCTGTTCTGTGGAAGTTCTGACACCTTTTTGTGGTTCTCATTGCCCTTGCTGTTTATGTTCAAGATGACAGTACATAAATACTGAGAAGATATCATGGCTTTAGAAGTGGTTTCACTATGCAAGGAACAGCTTTTCTAGTGGCCAAAGATGCCAAGTTGTCTGTTGCAAAGAATTTAGATTTTTGAAGTGCAATATGGTAAAGCCTCAACACAACATCACAAAGGGAATGCAGTAGTAGTAATTGTACAAAATTAGCAACAGCTCCACTTAACTACGGCTAATAACTGCAAACCGGTAGAGATACAGGCCTTTTTTGAATTAACATGGTAGAAATATCACTACTGGGATGAAAAATGTGGGTAAAAAGTAACAATGAGCAGCTTTATACAAACCCTCTGTTTTTGTTGATGCATTGTGAGTGGTGATTTTGAACTGCCTATTTTGTCTTAGTTCAGGTTTTTTAACCTTTTGAAGAAAGTGCTTTTTCAAGTACATTGTTAATTTCTGAGCTTCGACTCTTCTCATTTGAGCTAATTTTTTAGGTTTGGCTGGATTATGCTCTCTACTGCTTTTGCAATATTGTCTCAACTGCATCTAATTTACCTGTCATAAGCTTTTACCTTTTCTAAAATTAAGTGAATGTGCAGAATTGAGTCATGTATAGTTGTAACATTTTTTGTTAGTCTATGCATTGGTTACTATGCAGTTTTCTGGAGATCAAGACTGCTTTATCAATTATAATTTATGTTCTTATTTAAAATGTTGTCTTATACTACTGGTCCACATTTAGTTCATTCAAAATAATTTTGAGGTGCAATACATTCCTAAAAAATTTTGGAATAATTTCTAAGTGTCATCTTTCACAGATTTTTAGTACTTTACTCTTTCAAATCAGGATTTTTGTTGTCTTGGATCAGAAAAAAACTTCTTGAACTTATATAGTCAGAACTGACTCTGTGATGCATATTGCACACAATTCACTTTGTCTGTAATTGTTCTCTATGTACAATAATCGACTTGAACTTTGCAGTATTAAGAAGTGTCATCTTGTTTTTCTGAGCTATCTTAAAGTGAAAAAGAAACAGAGTAGTTAATTTAAATCTATTATATTAAATTGTCAGCAGTGAATTTGACAGGTATTAATTTCATCTGTAAAAATGATGGATTAAATTTCTTTATTATCAGTTTTCCAGCTGTTATTTGGCTGCAGAAGCCGTGTGAAGATAAAAGTTTAATAAGCTTAGTTACTGGAGCTGTTGACAATGCTTTTATAGCCATGTCTTGAGATAAGATTTAATAAAACAGTGTTTCCTTCAGAGGTCTCTCTGGGACTTAATACCTTGAGAATTAAGCTTGTCCTAGTATTTTTTTCCTGGGTGAAATAGTTCTTATAGCATACTTTGGACAAATAAGTCTGAGAAGCTACAGAATTTATTAATACGTATTCTTCATCTAGACTGGGGTTTTTTCTAAATTTTTATTTTAGCACTTAAAGAGTTTATTTCAGCCTGTGTTTTTGTACCTCGGTATCTGTACAGATTGTTTCTCTTTCATCATCTGCTGTAGTTTATTTGCATATATATGTGTATATATTGCTTCCACATTTATATGTGCATGCACATATGAATAAAAATACACAAATATGGAAGATAAAGTGACCCGGAAGGATAACTGAATTATGACTGATGATTTTAAATGTTATTTCTCTGTCAGCTGATTAAATGAAGAATTGAGGTTTTGGATTGTTTCCTTTTGCAGTTTTTACACGATTAGGGCTCATTTCTATATGTGATTTCTTTAACAAAATCACAAACTAATTTAGTGATGGTGCACTTGTGTTCTGCCTCTTCATAATTTATTTATTCTCTTCATTTCCACAATAACTGCCTATTCAACTTCAAGAATGTAATAGTTAATATAATCTTATGCCTGTATAAATGAAATTTTGTATCTTTCTTTAATTGGAAATAGTATATTGATGTGCTGTGCACTTCAAAAAGTGTTCTATGCCAGATCTTTCATATTATTGTCAAATTATATGTATGTACTATTTTCCTCTATATTTTCTGTTCAAATTTGACTTTCAACATATACCTTGTCAGCTGCTGTTATGAACAGCTGAGGAAATTGCTGGAAATGGATGCCATAACAAGTTGTGTTTATAAAAAACCCCATAATTCTTGAATTAGGGAGACTTCTAAATGTTTGTGTGCAATATGCTAATTTTTGCATGTATGCTTGTATTTATATAGTAGTTTGTCTGTATATGTGTACTCACGCATTCACAATGAATTTATGTAGACCAGAAACAACAATTTAATATATCCTCATGCATTATGAGTACATGAGGTGTTCAGTTTATGTCTGCACTCTTGCACAGCTACACAGTGTTATCAGTATTGGTAATTACAGCTGTTTAAGGTAGCAAATGTTACTATTTAGAATTAGTCTTCTGAGATTATGAATTTGCATTGAAACTTTAAAAAAAATCAAATTTAATTCCACATGAGCAACTTCTTGTAGCCTAAAATTTTATTTAAAGCAAGTAATAGATGGTTAAATCCTGAGCCTCTTGTGGATGACCTAATTGTTAGGTGACCTAAGTTGCAAATTTACTGCTTCCAAGTGTGGCAAAGGCCCTTTGACCAGTCTTGCAGCCATATGTGGTAAGTTTTAGTAGCTCTGTGTTAAAAGCTGTTTTTCAGATGTGACACTGCAGACCATTAACAGTCTAGAAGACTGGGGGAAGTTAAGTCTGTGGATTTGTCAGCTCCACATTATTTTTCAGTAAGAATTCAATGACAAGGTTAAATGATACTCCAAAAGATATATTGAGCATTGTCAATGGTTCAAAGCTTTTGAAAATTCTTGCCCTGTAGCTCTGAAAGAAATGGACCTGCATGCTTAATTTATCGTGATAGTATCAACTATATAAATAAACTACCTTATTTTTGTCAAAACATTTGTAAATTATTACCAAGGCAGCTGCTGTCCACTAAGACCTTATGCCTGTCACAGACTTTTAACAGGTGTCACCTGAGAATACAATGATGATGTCATTGGTGGGTTTCAATACACAGAAATATAGGTTGCTTTAGAAAATAAGGTATTTTGAGGAATCTATGAGGATGGAAAATAAATTTTCTCTAAGATGCATCAGGAAATTCCTTTTGACTTTATATTTAATAATAATTTTCCAAACTATGAAATTTCTTTTATGTAATTCTGTCGTATTGAGAGTTTTCTTCGTGGCTACTGAAAAGTAATTGTAGAATATATCACATGTGGATAATTGCATGCCTTTTAATTATGAGGTATTTATGATACTCTTATTCAGGCTTGGATATTTTGAGAAGGACTTGGTATGTAGCATGTGGGGTTAGGAAGGAGATTCTATTTGTTGTAGCACAGTTTACTACCATCGACAATAAATGCAACATTTAAGTTCTTCATAACTTATTAAGTTTCGTATTAAAAACACTTCTTGAAAGCAGGTATTTATTTTTCTGATGATATAGAAAACCTATTGATTAGGAGCAAAAATCTGGATGAAGATCTGTCTTTAAATCAGTGCTGATAAAAAATAAATTAGAAATCATGACTATTCTTTTAATTGTTTAGTAGGTTTATGTTACTGAAACCAGAAGATAGAGAGATTGACATGGCAACTTTCTTAATCTTTTTTTGCTTAAGTAACAGGAATAGATATAAAGATTCCTCCAGTATCTTTTATGTTCCTTTCCTTTATTATAGCTGAATAGAATTAGCTTATCCCTACTGACTCCTGGCTCATTTCTGCATATTATGAGTGTTATACATGTGAGTATAGATAGATTTGAAAACATAAGAGACATGATGAACATGACAACTCTTAATCTAGAGTGATATTTGTTGAGAATATAGTTTATTATACCATAGAAACATAGTTTATTGTACAAAGTCAAAATAGTTAGTGTCAAAACAGGACAAAGGGAAATGCTTGAAACAAATTATTGCATGATCTTGTTTTTCTAAAAAAAGATACAGCAAAAAGCTGCTTATAATTTTGAGTAATAATTGTCATTCAAGACCATTGGCATCTGCAAAAATGCAATTGTTAACTGCCTAATGACATATATTTGCATAGTAATAGACTAGCTACTCTTGCTTAATTTTCTATACAAGAATAGTATTGCTATTTCTATTTCTATCCTGTCAATTTAAATTCAGAATAATTTTTACTACCTGTAGAAGTCAGTAAAGTATTGTTTGTTTGTCTTATTTCTAATTCTCCCTCTGCTTTAATTTTCATTCTGTTCATTTTTCCTCTGCAATTTGTAATATATTTGGCTAACGCTATAAATGGAAGATAGTACAGATCCTTTTATAGTGCTCTGAAACAGGCTTTCTTTAGTGGAAAATATATATAACTGTTGTATAAAGGCAGAGTCATGAAGTTTCATGTGGATAAGAACTTTTCACTTGAAGCACCCTCCCATAAGCGTTGCTACGTGAACACTGGCTGTTCTTCAGTGTAAAGGTTTGATGTCATGGGAGTCTCCTATTTTAGTGGTAGAGGCTCGGTGTTGCTTAAAGTCCATAACTGTTTTATCCATAGCTTTGAATGGAAATGACACCAAACCCCTTTCAGTTTTATATAGTGGCAGTGTCACATGACAATGTCACGTTTTACATGGACATAGCTGAGTGCCTCTCTCAAGTGCCTGTGTGCATGCAGCATATGGAATGAAAGGGAGAAATTAAGGATCTGTATCCCTAATTGCTGAGCTAAGATGGTATTGAGATCAGAGATGTGATGTGCTTCCTCACATGCCTGAGTGCTGCAATGGGTGGAAACAGAATCTTGAGCAAGGTCAAGGTTAGGGCAGCAAGAAACTTGTAAGAGCATAGCAAAGATATCTGGAGCTCTGCCTAGGGATGAGCCAGCTGAGAGCACAGGAGGAGGATTAGCCAGTAGATAGACATAAGCAATGTCATTGTGGGATTTTGCTACAGACACTGATAAGGAATAAAGTAAACGAGGCCGTCTTCAGACAACTAAAAGAAGCCTCATGTTTGTAGTCCCTGGTCTTCCAGGGAGACTTTGCCACCACAATATCTGCTGGAAAGACAACGCAGCAGAGCAAAAGCAATCCAGTAAGTTTTCTGGAGTGCATTGATGGCGATTTCCCAGCATAGATGACTGAGGAGCTGATGAAGATTGATGCTGTGCTGTACCTTGTACTCACAAAAAAGGAAAGACGGGTTGGGGATCTGAATGCTGCAAAGTGTTCTGGCTGCAGTGACCATGAGATGGTGGAATTCAAGTTCTAATGGAGGGAACAAGGCAAAAAGCTGCACAAGAACACATTTTTAAGAAATCTTGAAAGGATCCTGTGACAGGTGATCTTGAAGAGCTAGGGAATTTTCAGGAATCAAATCTTCCAAGTTCAAGAACAGTCCATCTGGATGTCCAGGAAATCAAGCAAAATGGCCCAGGGCAAATGTGGATGAGGAAGAAACTCCTGACACACATGATAAGGACATAGACAGGAGGGTAAAGCAGGGACAGAAGACCCAGGAGTAATATAAAGCTGTCACAGTTACATCAAGAAGGACAGGGCTGGTATCACCACCAGCCCTTTAACTGGCATTTCCACCAGTCCTTTACTCACAAACTCCACATGCCTTCTTTTACAGACCTTTCTCTCATGCAACTCTGACTTCTTCCTTCATAGACCTTTCTCTGGTAACTCTGACTCCTTCTCTTATTGGCAGCTTCACCCAGTACTGACTCCTTGTCTTACAGGCAGTTCCACACTGCTCTGACTCCTCCTTTCATTCTGCATGGCTGGCTAACCCCACGCTGTCCCTTTCCAGCCACCTGACCCTGACTGTCCGTCACACAACATCTTCTCACCTCACCTGTCGCTTACACAAGCACATGTCCCTCACCTCCCCACAGCACAGCCAGCAGCCTCCTGCTCTTACTCCAGCAGACTCTGGGTCTCAAGCTCCAACTACAAGTGCCTATAGCTGTGGCTAGCTACCCCACCCCTTTATATCACCAAACTGGGCAGACACAGGTGTTTCCACTTCTTGGTAATCAGTGCAGCTGCAAGTCACTGGGAAAGATTCCCTCCTGCACTATCCTTTTAGCCTAGCTCTCCACAAAAAGCCACTGTCCAAGCATGCAGAAATAGGATTGGGAAAGCCAAACTCTGTTTAAAGGTGATCTGGCAAGGTGTGTAAAGGGCAGTAAGAAGGGCTTTCACAAGGCCAGCATCAGCAGAAGGAAGGCAGCTGGGGAAAGTGATGGCTGTTTACTGAGTGGGGCAGCAAATGTTGTGACATAAAACACCTGTAACACAGCTATTCAATGTCTTCTTTGCCTTGGTCTTGCTAGTAAGATTTGCCTAGGAATCCCAGAGTCCCTGAGGCAAATGGGAAAGATCATAACAAAGACTTATCCTTAGTTCTACCTTTAGTGTAAGAGAAATTAAGAATGAGAAATATGATAGTATTTCCAAATTTGTGTGATAGAGCATTTTTTTACAGATAGATGTAGAGCACACAAGGCAAAATGAAGGAAGGGCCAATAGGAAGAAAATAAAGATTTCCAATATAATGTCTCTTCCAGAACCCTTTACTTAGTTTCATGAATGGCATTAAGATGAGTTGGGGGATGTTTATATTGAATACTAGGAAAATGTTCTTCACCCAAAGGATGTTTTGGCACTGGAACCGCCTCCCCAGGGAAGTGATCAAAGCACCAAGCCTGAAAGAGTTCAAGAAGAATTTGGACAGTGCTCTCGGGCACATGGTGTGATTCTTGGGGTTGTCCTGTGTAGGGCCAGGAGTAGGACTTTGATAATCCTTGTAGTTCTCTTCCAACTCAAAAGATTATGTGATTCATAAGCAATAAAAAAATTAGATGGGAATGTATGATAAAATATTTACTAGAGTAGCCACATTTTAAGTGCATATACATTTCCACATTAAGAAAAATACAGAAATTGAAATTATAGGGCATATGTCTTTAAAAAGTAGTAGTATTGCAAATAAACAAATGAGCAAGTGCGCATTGCAATAGTAAAAATATCTGCACAATGGAGTTATTACCCCTTAACACCCAGAATATCAAAATAGAAAGGTAGTTAGGTAAATAGTGATGTTAAATAGGGTTTTTTATGAAATTAAATAAAGTATTTTGAAAAAATCACAGGTTTTGTTTATACAGATATGATCAGAAGTAGTGTATTTGGGTGAATAAATCAAAATTTAGTGAGTGATTAATGGCAATCTATCAAGAGTTCAAAATATATCACCTTACTTTCTTGATTTGCTGATGAAACATTATATATTTCTTTATTACTAGTTAATATTTTCTGTTAAAATATTGTATTGTATTGTTCAGCTTTGTTCTTCAGCACAGTTTCCTAAATATTTCTCTTGAATGTAGAGAGATGTTTTAAATGGTGAGTGTTACTGAAATTTTTTTGACTTCTCAACCTTGAACAAAAATTCATGTATTCCAATCCACATTATTTAACTTTATATGACAAGTAAATGCAGTCTGCTTTTAAATTGTCGAGAATTTTTTGTAGAAAAGGAAGGATATAAAAAATGTCTCATTAGCACTAGTTTGTAGGCAGCTTAGTAACCCTTCAGTTTTCTGTACTAAAAGATCTTAGTACACATGCAAATTATATCAATATTTCTTTTAAATACAAGATGTACTAACATTAATTAAAATAATTAGAAAGTAAATTCAAATTATCTTGTTGACTTAGTAAGTGACAGCCTGTTCAGCTTCTTCCATTCCCATGGTGTTGTTTAATGTGCGGAAAGACTTTAATATGCAAAATACAAAAATCTGCTACAGCAAAAATAAGAACTCTGTGTTAACCTTTTCAAGTTTTAGTGTAGGTCAGCTTTTGAAATCTCTTATTTTATTGCTGCTCCTTTAGTTACTAGTTTTGTATAGTTCTTCATGAGTTACCAGATTTGGTGAGAGAAATGAGAAATCACATTTATACACTTCTAGGCTATCAGTTAGATCTGGTAATCAAAGATATCCAGATTTAGCATCATTTTTTATCAAGAGCCATAGTGAGCTGTGTGTGTTGTTTTCATGTATATTTTGGATGTATTATGCTTTCATTCTGTAAATGTTGGGCACTGCAGTTTTGAACTGTATCTTGGCAATTAGGGAGAAATCACAGCACAAGAGAAAAACAGTTTTATTCCTCTTTAGAATTAGGCTACATGTTAGTGAGTTTTACTTAGTCTGTAAAGTGGTTCCATTTAATGATGTGGAGGGAGATGTTTTCAACATAAAGAGGTGCCATTGGCAGTCCTTGGGGAAAAGTGTTGCAACCTTATTAGGAATTGAGTTATGTAAAATACTTGGAGGAGTTTTCGTGCTGACCTTAAAGGAGAAAATGTTTGGGCAGATTAATCTGTTGATCAATATCCCTAACTGTTGATTTTCAGTAGAAGTAATACGGAGATCAAGAACACATAAAAGAGCATAGCTGTGTGAAGCCAAACAATGTCTTGAGGCTAAAATACGGACACTTGTTTCTTTATCACATAATTAATATCAACATTGAATTAAATAAATTCATTCTTTCATCTTAGTTTCTTTGAAAGGTATCATGTAAAGTGGATGGTAAAACCTAGACTTTCTCTCATCATGGAGAGGTGTTCAGTAAGAGAATTGCTGAACTCAAGCATTCCAGTGACCAGCACTTTTAATAAGAAGGTGGAAAGATAAGAGTCAGCATGTTTCCCCAGAAAAGTGATGCACCATTTTAAGGCTATCATAGAGAATATCGGTTTGAGATATTTATTTTCAAGTAGTGAAAATTAATCCAAGCATCTTTGCTGTCCAAAGCAGAAGAAATGTATTTCAAGGTATTTCAAGTACCTGATTATACATTTTTAGTAATAATAGCACACTTGTCTAGGCTTTGGTGATGCACTAATATGTTTCATAAAGATTAAAACCTGGAATATGAAACTCTTTGGGGAGTGCGAACAGTTCCTGCTGTGAATTTTAAACAAAGTTTTTGGTGAAAAGGTTTGATTTGTTTTATACTTTGTGAAAATTCTGAGAAGGTAACCTAGCTACAGACATTTGCTTTCTCCTTTCTTGTGTATTTTTTATTATTTAAAAGCTTTGGTTTCAGGAGAGCAGCAGCAGACCCTTTCAGCACTAGGGCTATATACACCAGAGCTGGCTTTGAACTGCAAAGTACAGATCTAATTACACAGCTTGTAACTGTGGAACCGCTTCTCTCTATTCTAAATTACTTTTCCTAACTTATTTGCATAATGTAATGCACAGAGATTTTGCCACTGAAATATAATATTCTCTGACACAGTTAGGACAGGCTAAATTAACCCTCCTAAGACTGTATTGCTGTCTTACAGTATATTTGATAAATGTTTACTGACTTCATTGGGGAAAAAACATCCAACAAGGTGTTATATAGCAATTTTTAGCTAAGGCTGGTTTTTTTTTTTATAAATGTGGTGATGTACAGAGATTGTGGTCTGTCTGGGAAATTCTTTTTTTTTTTTTTTGGTGAGCAATTTTACAATCACTTTACATTTTTTCAGGTGTTGATATATGATCATTTAATACATAAATGTCAGTGAATTTAGGTGTGCATTATTACTTTTAAAGCAGTGGCAGATAAATATCAAAGTGCTGCATATCTGAAAATTAGGTGACTATAAGAACTGTAGAAGGGCTTCTGGACAATTCTTGTTTCTTAGTTATTGTCTGCGTATTAAAGTCTTAGGTGTTTCTGAATGAATGATTGCTGTGGTGTCAGATATTGTCATACATGTAGACAGAAGCTTTAGAAATCATAACTAAAGTTTTATCAAGTCTGTACCAAGCCTCTGGTAACTAAAAGCAGAAACGTGCTTTTTCTTGTTTATACTTGATGATTTTATTGAAATTTATTGAGTATAATAGACAGAAGAGAAAGGGAACTCAGAGCATAAAATGCAATGTGGTCCTGGTCCATCTGTGCCATTCCAGTTCTTGAAGCCTGTATACTGAGTGCCCCTATCAAAGTTTCTGAAGCCCACAGGATTGTTTCTAGATGTGTATTATGGCAGGCAGTAATCAGAAAGGAATATTTTAGTCGTTTTTAGGTAAAATACTCCAATTCTTTTTTTGAGATCTCTTGACATTCTCAACAGCATGAAAAAAATGTAAAAATATTTCTTTCAAATATTTTGATTAGTGTTTTCATGGTTTTTGAATATTGTATTAGTGGTCTTCTGTTAACAGTGGTAATATTCTTGTGGACTTTTAACTGTGAGCATTGCACAGTACTTCTCTTCTATTTGATTGGTTCTTCATTTCTCACATAGCCAAGTTGTAGCATCAGAATATTTATTAGCCCACTATTTGTTTCTAGATCATTTAGGTTGTGTCAAATAACACAACTCTTTACATCAATTTTAATCTCGGTACTTTGTGAAGATGAACTATTTATGGCCAAGAATTGTTCCCAATTTTTAAAGACTTAAGAATTTTTTAAAAATACAACCTTCTCAAAAGCTCTGAAAATATTAAATTCAATGTAGGCAGGATCATCCTTTAATTGCCCTTAAGTGGCATTAGTTTTCATCAGTATGCCATGTATTAACTAGTCTTTTTCATTCCCATAGGGAATATTTGATAAATAAAGTGTTTTCATTATTTGATTTAACCTTTTTTTTTTTTTTTTTTTAATTTCTCATTGGCCCTGTTTCTTTCTGTCTAAAGGTGATGGTGTTTGTTCATGCTAGAAATGCTACGGTACGAACTGCTATGGCTCTTCGAGAAAAAGCAAAAAACAATGGTCATATTTGTCACTTCTTGTCACCCCAAGGATCAGAATATGGACAAGCTGAAAAACAGGTAAGTAAATAATTTACACTGATAGTCTTTTCAGTCTTGGAATTGATATTTTTTACAAGACAGTTCAGCATGGGAATTTTTGAGCATTTTTGAGCTTCTGGGAAGATTCTGTTTTGAAAAGTCATGTGAAGTTGCTGAATTAAATAGGGGAGCAGAAGGAGTATTAGTAAAGGGAGAGCAAAGTCCTGTTACTTTCAGTTTTTCAAGATGAAGCTGATAATTGTTCTGTTTTATGCAATTTGCACTACTTGACAGTTACCTTCATGTTTGCAGCTCGGGAAGTCCCTATACCATCAGTTTCAAGGAATATTTTCATAACAATTCTTAATTCTGTGCTGTGTGTGGCATTTATATTTGGTGATATCAGCTGAAGTCTACAGATTAGTTAGCTGTGTCTTTTTAACATCCCTTGGAAAATAAGTTTCTTTATCTTTCCACAGTTGATTTGTCCCCATGAACATAGAGGAGATGCTTACTGTAAAAGCTTTTAATACATATCTGATATATCTTCTTGCACTGCAAATATATCAACAAACTCTTCAGTATTTTGGACCTGTGAATTAGAATCTTCTGAGTGTTTTAGGTTCCCATGTCTGTCATTATTGTAATAAATATGTTACTTTATTATGTACTTCTGAAAAGAATGTAAAAAGATTCATTCAGTCTTAGTAATTATGAATGGAGCATAGATGTTACAGTTGGTAGAATCAGATTTCTGAAACATAGAGAAATCAGAATAAATTATGTTCTTTTTGGCAAGATGCTTCTGAGAGCCATAATAAATATTTTAAAACTATGCTCTTATAAGTTGATGCCATTATATTTCATAAAATAGCATATTTGAAAGCCTCTCTTTTTCTAGTAGATGCTAGTATCTGCCACATTATAAAAATAACATCAAACCTGAACTTGGAGACCCCATGTTTCTAGTATAACACTAATTAATGCTGAACTTTTTTTTATTGGATATCTTAGGAAAAAATCTGAAACTCTTCCTTTATGAAAAATAGTTGTTTTTTTAATGGTAATACAAGAAAAAAAATTAAGCTATTGAAAATACTAGTGCTTATTCAGACAATCAAAATTATTGCTAAAGAAATTCAGAAAAATTTTATGCTTATTTCAGCTATGCCTATTTTGTGAAATATCTGTCAAAGAAGTATTCATCCAACTCACTGTGTATGTCAGTGAAAACAGTTCCTGTATCTATAGTTTTACTTTTCATTAATTAATTAAATTAGGTTAAATTAATTAGAAAGCATTTTCCTGTGTTGATGGAAACCACAAAACTGTCACAGAGAAAAGTTCTAAACTCATTTGGAATATGTCTAATGTTTTGCTGTGCTATAATTCTTTTACTTGTGGATATAGCAGTAGATTTCATCTCTGAGGCAATGCATCATATGCACTGTACTGGAAAGCACATGCAGGGAAGTGGAGGAGAGGGAGCTGTGTTCCCTGCTAGGCTGATCTTTGACTCTGCAGAGCCCCACAGTGAAACTGGACACGTGCAGCTCCCGTCTGGTTCAAGGTTGGAGCAGCAATGAAGGGCCAGGGGGGTTCTGGTTGGACTGTCCTTCCAGGCAGACGTAGTGGTTGTGACTTACTAGTGGATACAGGCAGAAGTCTCCACACTTCATTTTCAACTGTATCTGGGATAGTGGCATTATTCAGGCCACCCCTGAGGTTCATAAGTTACACTTAGAGACCACTTTCGAGTCCAACCAGGCCCCTACTTTGCCGCTCAAGAAATGCGATGACCATTTCCATGAATGGCAAATTTCATTGTAGTGATTGAGCTCAGTATTCAGAGGAAGGTTGAGAAACAGTGAGACTTAGAACTGTGATCTTTAGGAGAGCAGTCTTTGGCTTATTTAGAGAATTACACAGTAGAATCTGCTGGGAAGCTTCTATGAATCCGACAAATCTCTCCTTTTACACTGAAGAAGTGGCTTGAATAGGGAGGCATTCACCTTCACTGAAAGCAGTGATGACTTGGCATCATGATTCAAGAAGTGAGGAAGAAACTGTGAAAGAGAGAGGTAAATGAAAATGAATACTTAAGTTGTAAGCTTTACATGCTATTCATGAAAAATACAAGTAGAATATTGTCACTCTACAGGTTCATGTGAAAAGTACTTGTTATTCTAAGCAAAATCCCAAGAGAATTTGAATTCTTATGTGGGAATACTACTCTTTTAATATGAAAATGTAAGCATCATCCTTTTTCAGGAAAAGCTATAGACAAGATCAGTATTAATGGTACACACTTCCAAGTGTTCTTACAGAGAAACTTGAGGCATGAAAATGTAGTGTGAGAAATTATGGAATCTTTCCCAATACAATTTTAAAAATTCTTCAGAATAAATACGTAGGAAGAGTGCAGAAGATGAGGCAAAATGCAGTTACAAACCAAGCTGGTAATGATTGTCTGGGAAAGCAAGACCAAGAAGTGTGACTGTCAATAACAGAATAAATTTGTAACTAGGTAAGAATGTGTGAAGACCGGTGTCCTGGTTCCAGCCAGAACTGGGTTAATTTTTTCAGTAGCCAAGAGGGGACCTGGAGGTTATTCTATACAAACTCACGTCATTGCTGGGGGCAGGGAGAAGGGGTTCCTTCTGGTCATGTAGGTGCAGCAGAGTAGTCTGGTAACACCAGTTCCAGCAATCACACGTGAATTGTTCCCCTCTTTCTTGTACCCTGCATCATTAGTGTTGTTGCTGTTACTGTTTGTTTTCTTCTCTTATTGCTGTGTTTAATTGTTCTTATCTCAATCCATGATCTTCACCTGTTGTGCCTCCAATTCTCCTCTCCAGCACAAGGGAGGGGCTGTGGGAGGGGGAGAAACAAGCAAGGAGTTCATGGTTTGGAGACTCTCAGTGGGGAGCAGTAAATTGGGGAGTATCATCCCTAAACCACGACATATAGCATTGAATGAGAGGGAATTGTGTTCTCGAGCAAGGATCACATAACTTTCTTGTGTCTGTCTTGAGTCTTGCAATGGAGACAGAAGAACTAATTAAATTCTTCCAGTGATCAGTATATGTCATATGCACATATTGCTTGATGTAAATTCAGATTATTTTACTTCTTGTACATGTGTGATCTAGATATAGAGGGAAAATATAATTTTTATTACTATTCTTATTATTTTATACAAATTAGATACTGCAGTATACTTAAGGACTCCTTCACCGACACATGTAAATAAATAAGTAATGGGAATACTAAAAATAGAGTGAAGGCCTAGTTGTATTGAAATCTGTAGCAGAACACCCCCAGTAACTTTTCCCAACATGCTACCATTTGTCCTCTTTCAGGATTCATTTAACAAACAAAGCTAAGTTATATTAATTTTATTTACAATAAAAATTAAATATTTTTTTATTCTGACTCAATTACCTAATACTTATTGTCTACAAAAGGAGTTTTCAGAATATTGAGGGAATATGTGTTCTCTGTTCATCAGAAACTTGCTGTTTAAACTAATGTGAATATACTATATTGAAATAATTATGTCACAGCATGTATCTTTGAGACATATTTTTATTTATATACAGTTAGCACAATAAAGATACTAATCAAATAAGATATATAGTCTGCCAAGGCAGCAACTGTGCATAAACAGGCATCAATAATCATAAAATGAGTAATATGCTAGCAACATTGCACTGAGCAGTTAAGGTTCTTACATATGAAGACTTATGAGTACACCAAAGATTTCAGTGATTAGAGCATGTGGCAAGTTGTTACTAAAACTATTACTGTTCAATCTAAATTTTCTTTTTCTTTCTTAGCAGTAAATATTTCCAACAGAAGTAGTTATATTAAGAGCAGTAAAGTATGTGCATCTTACCAAAGGGCTTTACCATCATGCATTTTGTCATAGGAACTTTTAGTGCCAATATTTTTAGATTTCCAAGTGTAAGAGATAAAGACACAAGACACAGTGAAGTCAAGTTGGGTATGAAGAAGTTGGTTATTTTCCTTAACTTTCTGCTTTCTTTCCAATAACCCATCCTGGAATCAAGCACAAGAGGCTGGAATAGCACTGTCTGAATCACATACAATGCACATCTAGATTCAGGTAGCCTGAAAGTGTAGAAGTTTTCTCTTTTCAGTGGTAGTTCTAATGCTAGAGAGGTTTACTGGCTAAGGTACAAACTTCAGTACCACATAGGTGTACACACAGAGCCTACTCTTACAGTCTTAAGTGACTGTCATCAGGAGTTGTTTCTGTACAGTTTTCTACCATTGCAACTGTTAGAAAAAAGAAAAAAAGAAGATGTTATTGCAGACAACTGTGGCTCTAAACAGAACAGGTCAGAGTTGTAGAAATACTGCAGGGGCACACTAATGGTTTCATAGTTTTTGTGTACAAGAAGGACCAGCTGTTGTGAAATGTTTATAATGTGATGTAGGGAATTGAGCAAGACACAAAATTCTGTTTGAGCTCTAGTAACAATTTCTAAAATGTTTATAGCGTTGGCATGTGCAATTCTTCATGTTTGAATTGACCTGCCTAGTGCTCTAGACCCAGGATCTTATGCTAGTTCTCTTCACTGATTTTTTTTCCCTGATAAAGTTTTTATTCATTTGAATAGCAAATTATTGTTGCTAGAGGTAGATCCAGCTATTCAGAAAGTCTTTCAGTGGCAAACTTACAGTAGCAAAGAGATTATACTGGGAAGAGCTTTCACACTCCTTCCTTAGGCATTTGCTGTTCAGAGAAACCATTGCTCTAGACAGACTGTGTTTGACCTGGCACAGCAGTTCTTACACCTTATACCATAAATCAGATACATCTTATGCAATAAGTTGAGTATTAACACAATAAACCACAACTTTTAAGGGCTTTTCTGGGTTCTTTTTTAAATCCATTCTCCAAATATAACCTGGTTTCTTTGTTCCTGCAACCTCCAAGCTCATCTGTAGGTGAGCCAAGTCATGATGTGGAACTGATCTGTCCTTTCAAGCACGTCCCATTCATTCAGAGTGCTTCTGATTTCCAAACTGTACCTTTATTCAGTGTGTTCATATTTTAAATTTTTGATCACTGGTACAAATACTAAATATCCATAGGTCAGACTGGTTCTCTGAAGAACTACACTGATATTCTGTCATGTGAAAGTTCCTATACGCAATTAATTTCTTCAATCATCATTGCCTGATTTTAATCTCTTTAATAAATGAAATTCATTTTATATAGTACTTAATTCCCAATGTCACACCATATAAATGAAATTTCTGACAGAAGTCTAACTGTATTATATCAGTGTTGTGTGATGCAGAGTGATTAATCTAAGCTTCATAATGATAATATCATGTTTGTCTGACAAGAGCTATCTTGTATAAATGGATGTTTGTTGGCACTGATCCCAAATTTATCAGACTACAGGCCATTCAGTCTTGCCATTTCATTTGACATGAATTTAGCAATACCTGGCAGAGAATAATCTTGATAATGTAATACAGTCCTTATTTTGTATTCTGTATGCAGTTTTCGCTGTAATGGATGAATAACATACTTAGAATAATCTGAAATCCAGTATATCACTTACAAGAATAAGTAATGCTCAAATCATGCATGTTCTAGACACAGCAAATGGAAGTGAAGGCTACTTCACAGGATGAACTAAAAAAGTAGGATAGTTAAAAGCATTGTGTTCTTTACTGGCCTTAAAAATCTGAAAGCAATTACTAATCCTCTTAATTATCTTTCAAACATTTTTAAACTATTAGAAATTAATTTTTAGAGAGCATTCATCAAATATTTAATGTGTAGTCATTTGCCTGACATTTAATTATTTTAGAGCAATCCTCATTTTATTTTTGTTTTACTAATAACATATCTAATATTTGATATGCCATTAAAAAAACTATAAAACAAAATGAGGATATGTATTCAAATACATTAGGCTATAATAAATGTCAAACATATATTGAAGTTTCCTATTTGTTTTATAATTACTATATTTTTTTACTTTTGAAAGATATTTGTTAATTATCTCTCAGAGAAAGGAATGAAGCTCTCTGTATTTCTTTCATGTGATATTTTATTCAGTAGTCCTGCTTGAAGGTCAGAGACAAAATTCATGTTAAGATATGTTCCTAACAATTCACACATTAAAGAAAAATGTGTTCTGTATAGAGTGATTCCACTGTTTTAATGAATCCTGAGCTGTGGAATTTAGCATTGTTATTCAGATGGACACTTAGATTTTGGAGAGGCCTTTTTACAGAAGTATATATTGTGAGCAATAGAAAAATATAGCCTTTTTTTTATCAGTGTTCCTAGATATTAAAGTTAAGTGTTAACTCTTGTAAACTGGAATAAAAAATTGACAGAAACAATAAATTTCTTTTTGCTTTTGCTTTTCCTGACCTTTAAAAATGAAAACTACTTGAAGCTTGATGTATATTTCTGTTATTATAATATTTACTTTTTTATGTGTCACTCTAGAAATTATATTTGCACAGCTTTAAGTTTATTTTCAGTTTGATGCTCTGTGTAGTCCTCTGTATTGTTTACAGTCTGCTGGAATTTTTTAGTGGTTTTATTATTAATCAGAAGGTATAAAATATATGGTATAGATTGAATTCTGTAATCAACTATATTTCTGAAAATCAGTCTCTTAAGGATTTCACACTTGTCTCTCAGGCTCTGATAGTTACAGCACTGATGTAACAAGTAACAGTCTTCTGTTTTCCTGTGAAAAAAAGAAAATGGACTTTTTCCCCCCTAATCTATGGGCTTGATCATATATTCTGTTTTATCTATCATGAGTGTCAGCTTGAAATGCAACAATGCTTAGTTTCATCCTGTTTATCACTGGAAAGCCACCTCATGAATATTTGTTCTACTTCCAGAAGCTGCACTGCATTAGTAATGGATCTCCTAGAAGAAAAATGGGTTAGCAAACCTCTTTTCTAGAATGATCTCTGAGGTTGCAAATACAGCTGACAGGAGTGCTGATGTTTTTCTTCAAGGAACTAGTAAAAGACATTTTATGCTTTTGTACAGAACTTCTCAGCTTTTTCAGTTATTCAGGTTAAAATCAGTAATGGATTTAGGCACTGGAAATATAAGATTTAATGCCTTTTCTTACTAATCCTCCATGGAAATGCTCTGATAAACTCTGGGATAATGTGTTGCCTATAGCATCCCCTTTCATTGTTGACAAAATTTCCTATTAAATACTAAATGTGCTTAGTAAAATCATTTGAAATTGTTGTCATATTTATAACATGATTAAACTTCTCTCCTTAAATGAAGTCTACCACAGTCTTTTGCAAGGTGGAGCAGTCTTTGCATTCATTAATTCAGACCTTAAGGTAAATAAATTTGTCTAAATGTCGTGTTAGTGCTTCAAAATATAGAAACTGAAATTCAAAGTTGCACTGTTTAAAAGAACATCTTTAACAGGTAATTCTCTTTTAATGTAAGACTTCGTTTAAATGACTGATTAAAATATACTGAAACTTCTTTCTCTGCGGGATATGGGAAGACTATTAGACCAACAGAGGTTCCTTGATGTCAGGCTATGACATTGCTTACTGTAATGAGTAGTTCTAACAAGTTATTTGATTGATGCTGCAGTTACAGGGGTTTGCACAGTCAGTAGCAGCATATGTGTATTTTTTTCTTCTAAAATCAGCATAGATATGGATATTATTGTAAAACTAACTGATTTAAATAGGTGAATGTGTTAAAGGTTTCATGCTTCTTCCTATTTTCCTATGCATTCTTAGTGATTCTTTTTCTTACATAAGCATTTATGATCTCTTTTTCTTTCCTGAAATTTTAGCTTCATTCTGGGCACTGAGAGAGGAAAGCCATGTGGCATTCCTTTTTCCTTTGACTGTGAAAATCTCCTTCAGTTAGTTACTAGGGTGCTTTAACATATAATCCAGATCAAAATGTTTACTATGTCTTTTCCCAGTAATTATTAATCGACAGCTTCCCTGGATTAGAGGATTTCAACTTGAAATCTCGTTTATTGTATCAAATATATTTGAGTATCCAATAGCTATGCTAATCATAAAGAAACAAATTACAAACTTATGAGACATTAGGGAAGGAAAAACAAAAACAAAAACTAGTATGATTGTTTTAATATTCACAAGTTTGGGGGCCAGGACTGCACTCTTTGTACTTCAGCAGCACAGCCTTCTACCCGCTTTTTATTTTTGCCAGAGCTTGTTTTCACCATGTGTAATCAAGTTCAGGTAAGTATTAAAAATGAGGTATCTTTGAGAGGATAAAGCTCCCTTTTCTTCATTTTGTTCTGTCATTTAACAGGTTCAAAAGCAGGCAATATCTGTTTAGTGGTGAGCATTCCAGCAAGAAGACATTACAAATAATATTCAAGTCAGCATCAGTGCTCTCTGCCCTAGCCCCTTCTCAGCCCAAAGAGCTTGGTTGATTCAGCCAGTGTTTGGCTGCTTTCAATCCCTAGACCCATAGGTCTTGCTTCCTTTTCCAAAATATGCCAATTAGTCCTAGTTTGCAGTGTGTAACCTTATGCAGTATGTTCACAGTAAGACTGTAGACAATAATTTTTCAGGCACTTTTTCTGTATAAGATGCACCAAACCATACTGACAAATGATTCTGATCACATGCAGTTTTTGTACCTTTGGAAATCATACGCTGACTAGAAAATAGTGTTGAAAGATATCCTATCTACTTAAGAATTCGTTTGTCAGGAAATAGTGTAGCTACAGTAATTATTAGTAATGAAGAGTAATGATTGAAAAGTTAATAACAATTTGAAGGCTTTCTGCATTGTATGCTGACAGTCAATGCTGCTTGCTGATCAGTTGTACTTTGTATTCCATAGTGATTATATTGTCCTCCAACAGGCTCGATGCTGTTCAGTGACTGATATTCTTTTAGAAAACGTGTTTGATTTCTTTTACAGTAAATAAAGAAAGTAAATTTTGCAAGGTCCGGTGAATTGTATTTGATTTTTGATTTTAGGTTTTTTTTTTTTAGCATCACACTTGACTTATGAAGGTTCATCACAAAGTACTATTCTTCAGGGTTGTAAATGAAGGATACAGTGTGTTGGTTTTTTTAAGTAGTTGGTGATTGCTTTAAAGATTCAGGCCATCAGAGAACACCCTTTGTAGTTGTCTTTACTGAAAGAAAATTCAGAACAATATCCTGTAGCATAAATATATGTGCTTTCTTTTAGAGTTGCTTGATGTTTTTTTCCTTCAGAGTATCACTGTTAACTGTGTCCCTTTTACTCCCTGAGGATCCATGTAAATATTTTCTTTTCTATTCTAAAACAGTGAATGTATAGGGTATCTTTGAACTGTGATTTTTAAAAAAATTAAGGGTCTGAACCATTATAATTGAAAAATTTATTTTCATAAACACCTAAGTTGACAGAAAACATCACTTCAATATTGGAAACTATCTCACACTGTCTCTTTAAAAACATGATTATAATCAGTGCAAGTAAATAGATTCACCAACGTACATTTAGATGCTTTATTCTGTTTTTCATTTAGAAAACATGATTTTATTAATAGACGGATAAAAATATTAAATTTCAGTTCATATTCTCGATTTCACTTTTTTTCAAAATAATAAAGCTTTTAAAATATTAGTTTCATTATGGTTTGATGGAATTATTTAGTATGTATATTGACAAATTCAGTTGTCATCCACTTTCTACTGTTAATGCTTCCAAATACCATCATGTAGGCAAATTTCATTGAGCTTTTTAACTATTCCTTTAGATAATTTGCACAAGATATAGAGCTGATCAGAACTGGACAGAAGTGTTTTTGTACTGAAGATGGCAATAACATCTAATTAAGATGAACTGGGAAATAATGAGTAAAATGGGCACACACTTTTAAGACTTTTAAATGAAAGAGGAATTAGAAGAAACTATAAAGAGGGAGTGATTTCAATTGGACCCAGATTCCAGTAATTCCACATACTGAGAGCCAGAGGTGCTTTGGGGAAAACAAAATAAGTTAAAAAGTAATAAGGCTTACTTCTGGAAAGTTGTGGAGAATTATTTTTAGAGGACTGCCAAATATTTATTGCCATATATTTCTTTCTGTAGTCTGAGTTTTATTACATGTATAGTCAGTCTGGTTTTTAGCATCTCTTTTATATCTTTTATGGAAGCCTTGGAATCTGCAAGATTAGTTGTATCTTCTTTTATTTTGGTTGTTTTGAATTAATCTTAAGATCCTTTGAATCAGAAGAATCCCTGCTTGCTGGGAATCATTGTCTTGGAGCATTTTGTTGTATAAAGCCACAAACTGCTACTCTTTAGAATGTACAGATACCGTTGTATGTCACCTTTATCAAAGTAAAGTTAGAATTTTGCCTGACTTTGCCAAATCTATTTTGAACAACTCAATTATTTCAGAAACATTTTTGTTGTTGCATCAAAACCAGCAGAAACTGATTATAGAGCATTTCAGAAAAATATATAAATCTGAAAACCAGTATTTTGACGCCACAGCTGAGATTTTTTTGAATTAATATCAGATAAATATACATTTGGATATATCTTTCTACATGTACCATGTTGTAAATTTTGTCTTATTTGAGTAAAAAACTAGAACTAGAAACTATGTATTATGCTAATGGGAACTAGACTAACAGCATCATGTTTTTGACAAGTGTTGAGTATACACAAGCTGGACATGAACTATAATGAAAACTGGTAGTTGACTGGTTGTGTATTGTGAAATGAATATAAAATTGCTAAAAATATGGAAGCCAGATTTGGAAGTATATAGTTTGTGAGAAGATGCTGGAAGAGTGCAGATAGGAAGATGGGAGTATTAGGAGACTTGTGATTTTCAGTGCTGAACTATGAATTCTTAAAAAAATGAATGTTCCCCCTTCCACCTATCAGACCTTCATTTCTGGAAAATACCAGTGCAAGTAGATAAAGAGTTAATTTTAGCCAGCATAGCTAAGAAATGAAAATTTCTTAAATTTCTGGAACTTAAGAAACATTAGAACATTGAAAGATGGTCAAAACACTACTGAAAATTGTTATTTGTCTGTAAGTTTTGCTGTATTGTGATGGTTTGCCACCTCTGGAAGAAAACTACAGAAGGGATTTCAAGTTTTTTTTTCACAACTCATCTGGTGAGTGTTTTCAGTGACAGAAGGCAGAAACTGTGAAAATGTGAGTCACTGAAATGATGTCAACATAGGCCAACCAGCAAATTCTTTGAATATGGGAAGATTTTGATGAAAGTTAGCAAAGGTTCTAAGAAAAAAATTTGCAAATTGTCCATGTTTCCCAGTAGATACAATGGGACTACAACCAAAATGAAGTTTTCATAGCTAAAATTAAGTTTAAAAAAACAAAAAACAAAACAAAAAAAAACAAAAACAAAAAACAAAAAAAAAACCTGTATTTCCTTAACAATCAAAAAATATCTTCCACAAGAAAAAAAAATACTTGTTACCTGGGGAAAGATGTTATGTGTAGAGCTGCTGATTGCCTGAACTCAGCAAGACCTGAAATAATCCACCCTGCACACCAACAAAATACTTGTGACCAGAAGAGCTTGGAGCATCTTGGTTTTTAGAGGGGGCATGTTTGCTGGTTGCTGCTCAGTTTTCATTTATAGTGTTCTTTTTTCCAAATAAGGAAATGTAAGATCTTACCTATTTGAATAAAGATCTTGACCAGCATTTTTAAAGAAGCTCTGTTAATTTCTGCTAACTACTCTGAGGATCTGTCCTTTTCTGTTGGGGATGTTGTATGATCTTTGAGTGCTAATACTACGAGATGAAACTTGAATTTGCTGTCATTATTGCTATGTTTAAGGTTATGACCTCTAGTTAGTAATTCATGTGCTAGGAATTTCTGTCTGTCTTTTTTCCTTTTTCCAAAGACAAAAACTGTGACTTGCACATTTGAAAGTTCTAAAATATTGAGAACTGTTGACAAAATGCTAAAAACCTAGTATGGGAGGACAAACCCTGAGGTTCTTGAATTTGGAGTTTCTAAAGAATTGCAAAAGCTTTTGAGAACTCTTTTTAATAATAATAATAATAATAATAATAATAAAAGCTGGGGCATCAAAAGCCATTGCATCAAGGATGAAAAATGCTGCACATTTTCTTTCTGTGAGGGTACCTCTGGCTTTGATAGGCATGAATTTTGTAATCAAATGTAGAATTCTAGGGCAAAGTCTTTGATTCTAGTGATCACTTTTTCTAAGTGTTGTGCTAGGTATGTTTATCAAGGACAACAATCAGAAATCTGAAGTGTTTGAAACCGTTAATACTGTATTTCTCTGCTTTCATTTAACGGTAATATTGCTGAATAATTGAACAGCGTCCTAGCTGGTTTGCAGTTGAAGGATCTCATTGGAAAACATACTAAAACTGTGGGAAAATAGACTGTTGGCTTTAGAGTAAGCCCTGAGGACGCAACTTAATACAACACAAAATAGTGTTTCATAGAGAAAACACAGCACAGTGTTTAACTTTTTGCAGCTTCTCAAACAGAAAGCAATAAGAAAATGGAAATTTGTCCCAGTGATTCAGGGATTTAAAACACTTATATAGATACACCAGTACTTCTTATAATTCTTTTAATGATCCCTTACACTCAGAAATTATTTTCTGGGCTTTTGTTTGTTTGTTATTGCTTAGTTAAAAAGTGTTTGTACTGCCTTCTAACATTGAAAAGGTAGCTAGCTTTTTCCTGCATTGGTCTGTAGTTACACATCAGCTGTAATAGTTATTTTCGGGTATTCCCTTGGATTTTGTTCCTCTGAGGGGGTATATTCCTTGAAGTAACCACCAAGATCTCTTGTCTAAGGAAAATATCCAACAAGATTGTCCTAAGAGACTGCTGCATTTTTCAGAGTGCTATGCAGGTCTACAATTCTTTCATTTAACATCACGTATTTACTGAATACTGTCAGTTTTACTGAGTTGGCAGTCATAACCCTATTTATTAATTTTTCCTATGTGTTCCATTTTCTTTAAATCTCAGATTTTCCCACTTATGAGGAAAACAGATACTGAATGAAAACTTATATTTTCATAACATAAATAATTAAAGGGTGAAAGTTTGCCAGAAAAACCCACAACTATTAATAAGCCTGTAAAAGGAATAATAAAGTGATAGTTAACAACCTAAATAATATAGCTAGAGCATATCAGAAAAAAACAAGCTCTGTAATATGCTGTCCATGTACAAATTCATGTTCTAAGTGGAAGCTTCATAGTTTTCATAATGAAATAGAGCTAGTATTGGTAAATAGTTGAGAACTAATTTAATCAAAAGCAGTAAATAAGCTTATTGCAATTATATATTTATGAATTCCAACTATCAAAAATGCTTCAGTTTGGGGAGAAATAAGTGACTACAAGAAAATCATGTTGTTATAGATTGAGCCTAGAAACGTCTTTGTTGGAATTCAAAATATTTTCAAAGTATTTTCCTAGTGTGGAAATAAGCGTGTCCTAGAATAAGGGAGGTGAAACATATCGGTTACAATTTTAAGAAAACAAAGATTTTTATTTCCTTTTTCGTTTTAGTTTTCAATTCTGTGTGTTGAGAGCCACCTTGTGGCCGTGCCTTTTAATGCGCATAAATGGCGCTGATTTTACGGTCGGTAGAGGCTCTTGATCCTCGTTTCACTTCTGAGCATTTTGATGGCTGAGAATTAAAATACATTCGGCTTCCAGGCATCTCCCTGAGGTGCAGCTCTCTTCTTGACCTGAAAAATGGGTTCTTTACATTTTTATGATATTTCTAAGATAATTTTTTTCTTATTCCCTTCTTTAGTCTTTTTCTCATCTTGCATCCATTAATAGATGATATTATAAAATGCAGGACAGATAAGATACTAGTGTAATAATTTTAATGTATAATGTACTTGTATAGTACATATACATATTTATGTATAGTAATGTAATACAGACTGCATTCACTTTTTCCTAAAAGATATAAAAATTCTTGAACAATGCATATTTTAGGAAGCTTAAAAAATTTAGTTTTAAGCATTTATTTCTCTGTATCTGTTAGTCATTCTTTGGATTACCAGAATGACATTTAATAGTAAATAGGAAAAATCTATATCTTTCAAATTTGTATTTACCCTCATGAAATATATGTATGAAATTAGCTTCAGGCATCAGAACAGGGATTAGTTGGAGAAAATGCATGAGGATTAACTTATTACACTTGAACACAGGTTTGCCAAATGGCTTTATGAGTTTCTGTATTTTTCTGAGGGAGAAATGTCAGCTGTTTTTGTGACTGTAAAGGGGCTGATATAAATATGTGAATTCATCAGTTAAAGACATAATCTGGATTTCCTTGAGTTCAGTTTTCAGTTCTGTAATATAAAGTATATACTGTGTTTAATGGTGGAGGTTGAAAGAGAGCCAATATTCTAGAAAGAATTTTCTTTTGGGATTTTGAGGGGATAGGAGTGAAATTCCTCATGAAGTTTATATTTACTTCTGATATTAATGTAAATCTCTTTCCCCTTATGACTGAATTTATACTCGGGAATCTCAGACAACTTTGGGATTTCACAGTCTTCTCATTTTATCAAACACAAAAAAAAATCTTGAATTTTTCTCTCAAACTAAAAATTAAATCAATAACTGTGAAAAATTGCACAGATATGAAAAAAAAAAATCACTTAACATCTCTTATCCTTTTTCTTCTTAGGGAAAAATTGAGATGAACTAGGCGTTTAATCCCATTATTTGTCTGGCCACAGTTTGGGAACATTTCAGTTGGAGTATGTTCTTATCAGCTTTCTCACATGAAGAAAAAACTAGCTTTTGTCATACTTTCAAGTAGCACTATGACCTGTACTGAGTCTGGTGACGCCAGGCTGTGAATTCATGCATCTGTTTTTCCATCACAAAGGAAGGGTTGTAGGAGTGTAATTTTGGGGTTGTATAATTACATTTGGGGGTTCTAACAAGTCTGAAGTGAGTTTGTGATAAATAATGTCCCCTAATTTAAGTTGCCATTGTCATCAATAGAAAGGATGTCAAGTCGCCATTCGTATTTTTACTATGATGTTCCTTAGTTCTGTTATGTTCAGCATTTAAAACTTAGGATGATCTGGTTAATTTTAATGTGTGAGTATCAGAATAAGCAGAGATTAGTGTGAAGGCAGATAATTTAAGTTCTAATTTGTTTGGAATATTGAGTGATAATTAGGAGCTATTAGTGATATGTGCCATCTGGGAGTGTTGGGAAAATGCCACCTGAGTCAGTTACAATAAAAATTTGTTGCAATGGAAAGTTATTTGAGGGTCTAATTTGTCTTTTATTCTTTCCAGGATAATTCTTGTTCATTAGTCTAAATTTGAAACAGGGAGTGCTATTCTGGCTAAAATTATAGCACACGGGTTTTTAGGAGACTGCACATGGTAACTACAAATGTGTGATGTGTCTGAGCTGCTGATGTAGTTGGTGACATTCAGTGCACTTCAAGCAATAGAGCCAGGAGGATGCCTGAGTTCATCCAGGAGCAGACATAGGAGAGAGCAGAAACTGCACAGGCTCTGCTGCCAGATGCCCACTGTGCAGGGTGCTCAGACTCCTCCTGCAGATCTCTGTGTAGGCATTTGCACAGTTTTAATCTCAAACTGAACCCTGCCATATCAAGCTGATATCAAGTGGCCTGTCTCAAATGGTCACACAGTTACTTAGCTTTTACTTAGAGATATTTCTCTGTACCAGACAGCATTAGCCAGCCCTCTTACCTTCCATACTAGCAGCCTGCAAATTAAACAAGTATGATGGAACTAACTGCTTATCTTAAATGATGCCTCCTCAAAGAGGAAATAGAGTAGGGAGTATGTTCTAGGTTGATATAAAGAATGAAAAGGCTGTGCCAAGAATTATGTTTTCAGTCCATTTCTATAGATATTATCAGAAAGACTGTCTGATAGAAAGCAGGCTCAATAGGTTTCCCTCTAGCAAGTGGTCACTGGGGTTAGCAGAGATACAACCAGTGTTACAGGTAAGTGTAGCCCCTCTCCTTCCATTCTATGTAAAATTTATTTGACAACAGAATTGGCAATTCCATATTTGGAGCTCAAAAAACTATTTTAAAAAATAGTTGGTATATATATAATCATTAAATTAACAGAAGGAGATACCTTTGTTGAGTAACTTCCGACATTTAGACTGGAATTCGCAAAGTAAAATATTCTTAGATATGTAAATCAATTCCTAAAGATAAGTGATTATATGATTAATGATATGAGATATGGTATTAGATATGATATGATATGATTATATGATATCCAGCTTTGCTTTACAGTATGAATATGAGCCTGCAGTGTACCCAGGTGGCCAAGAAGGCATCCTGCCCTGTCCCAGGAATAGTCTGGCCAGGAGGACCAGGGCAGTACCCCTCTACTAGGCACTGGTGAGGCCACGCCTCGGGTCCTGTGTCCAGCTTTGGGCCCCTCACTAAAGGAAGGACATTGAGGTTCTGGAGCGAGTCCAGAGAAGGGCAACACACTTGGTGAAGGGTCTGGAGCACAGATCCTGTAAGGAGCAGCTGAGGGAGCTGGAGTTGTTCAATCTGGAGAAATGGAGGCTTGGGGGGGCATTACTGCTCTCTCCAACTTCCTGAAAGGAGGTTGTGGCTAGATGAAAGTCGGCCTCTTCTCCCAGGCATCCAGTGATAGGACAAGGGAAAATGGCCACAAGTTGCACCTTGGGAGGTTCAGGTTGGATATGCAGAAAAATTTCTTCACCAAAAAGGTTGTGAAGCATTGGAACAGGCTGCCCAGAGAAATGGTGGTCTTAACCTGGAATTACTGAAAAAAGAATTGGATATGGCACTTCACAATGTGGTTTAGTGGGCATGGTGGTATTAGGTTAAAGGTTAGACAATGATCTTGGAGGTCTTCTTCATCCTCTCTGACTCTGTATTTTATATTATTACTTATACATTATGTTGTTTACATTCATTTTATATACAATATAGCATATTTTATGTGCGTTATCAAAGTGTGAAATGAGAAAATCAAGTGCAAAACTTCAAAAGTTTTTAAACTATGTGTCACACTGATTCTAATTAAAAGTTTGTTCAAAGTGCAAGAGTCACAGATTCTTCACTTCTTTTATTCTGATTTTAATTCATAATTCAGTATTACCATCTTGAAACCACTGAAGACTGATATCCTGGTGATAACCCTGTAGTGTGTATGTGATACATAATGCTGCAAACATTATATTTGCCTTGGCACTGAACCATGGGTGTGTGGTTCAGTTCTGTACAGATCAAGTGGTTGTCTTTATCTAGGAAAGCTACTGATATGTTTTGCATGTGTTTGCAGTGATAGTTATAGAACTGTTTTACGTAGATAGTATTTTTTTTATTTTTATGTGTTTTTACTTCAGCCTCAGTTATTTTTTCTACTTCATAAAAAGATACTCTGTTCTAAAATGTTATTACTTCAAGTGATAAATTATATGGACTAATATATATGCTAATAAATACATACACAACACAACTTTAAGGGAAAGGTTGGCATTGTTTACTATTTGCCTTATGGGGATTAGAGGTTTCACCACCACACATACAAAATCTCTCCTGCCCTTTGGTTGGTGAAGGGGGGATGCAAATCTGGCCTGAGCAAAGAACCCTGCCAGCTCCACAAATGGCCAGTTGCTTTGAATCACTAACTTTTAACATTTCAGTCTCACAAAGGCTGCTCTTAAAGAGGGTTGAGCTCTAAAGTGAAAAGCTCTTTTAAGGAGACTAAATGCATGAAGGATGTAATGATTTTAATAGATATGGCTACTAATTGCACAGAAGAATGTTAATGTAATTAAAATATTAAAGAAAATGAAGCTCACAGTGTGGCATCTGACACTTTTGAACAGTCATTAGCACTAATATATGCAAGATAAGTAAACAGTGTGAAAAATGGAAATTAATGAGGGTTGGAGTGGGACTGTGCAAGCAATCAGCACAGCAGCTCTCCTCTCACCTGTTTTGTGCTGCTTTGTGTTAAGTGAGAAAGTAACAATCTCCTTACCTCTTCCCATACCAGATAATTTGGTCTCCATGGTGTGTTTGATATGTGTGATATTTTCTTACATTTCCCCTGAGATTTACCTGCTATGTAGGACAATTGAAGTTAGCTTGATGAAGAAACTGTATATCCTGCTTTAAAATAACAGTATATGAATTACAATAGCTTAACAATAGCAAGTTCCTCAGTTTTGCAGAGAGTTTCTAATCTTGTTTATAAACCCCAAGGCAGATGGATAAATTAACATCAGTGCAGTATTTTTTTTCTCAAAACTCTGTAAATATGTTATAAAAATTACTTGAACAAGAAAATGAAGTATTTCTTTGCTCAAAATATCAGCCTTGGGTGGGAGGTATACGTGCTAGGTTATGTAAATGCTTAAAGAACTTTAGATGTAGAAAAAAGTCTTTCAAAGCCATATTTAATTATACATAAATATGTTCATCTCTGTGACTTCTAAAACTAACAAAGCAATTATCCTGCAGGCTTTGTGAAGTATCAAGCAAAATGTTAGTAAGTAACATAAAATATTGGTGCTACAAGGGCTGAATTTGAGGAGAGGGGTTTATTTTAAGAGAGGAGAGTAAAAAAACTTGGTTTTTTTTAAGTAGAGTTTGAAACTACAAGGAATCTTGTAATTTAGCAGAGGCCTGTGGGAAAATACCCTACATTTGAACAGGATCTGGGGGTAAAATTAAGCTGTTTGGAGATGACTGCACAGTGCTTGTTTCTTGCATCTGCTGGTTTCCTCTGGCAGCGAGCCTAATAGCTGCCTCAGTTTAGCTGACAAACTGACTCCAAATTCCCAAATCTGCTGGCCATAAGAGCATAGTAATAGCAACCTTGTTCTGTCACTTCTTAGGTGCTCCTTTTGTGCCCTTTCAGGTGTGTAGAAACACGATGTTACCTTTGAAACTGATTTTGAATGATGGTCAATAGCCCACAGTGTTCACAGTTGTGCCCTGAATTTGCAGAATTTGAGAGTAGTCTGCAAGTTATTTGGAATAAAACTAGAAAAAAGTCAGCATTGTTGTCAAAGGTGTTATTACTAACTGGATGGCTGTGTTGAAAATCAGCATAAGCCTTACAGATGCCATTTTTAAGATGTATTTTTTTTGTCCTGAGGGTGCAGTGTAAAACTTTATGCAACAATAATGCAGTGAAATAACACTGAGAGAGATGAGGTTAGAGAAACCAGATGGAGCAAGCACTTGAGTTGGGCCAGAGGCACAAGGAATATAAAAATCATAGGAAATCATGTTTTACTAGTCTCACCCCTTAAAGGTCTATTAGTTTCTTAATAGATTTTTTGTTTGTTAGTTCTATATCAAATGAAGTAAGTAATTGCCACTTAATCAGATGTATAAATATGGCAATATGAAAATACATAAACGTGTAATCCTTCATATCCTTTAGAGAGTTCTGGAAACTACTTGTCTTGTGAGATTTAACATTTGGCAACCCTGAGCTGCAAAGGTTACTAAGGAATCCCTGAAATTCTTCTGTAATAGCAAAGGCACAGGAGAGATAAAATCAGTTTAGTTCTGAGACTTGTTTAATATTAGTATACCAGTTTAAAAAAACCAAAACCTTTAAGTAGTCCTAGTTATATCATGAATTTTCTTATGGGTCTTCATATTACTCTGGTATCAGTGAAAAAAGCTTGGGTTTACAGTGCTGCAGATGGTCTGATGTTCCAGTTTGTTTCTGGTTTTTTCTTGTTTATTTTTTTTTTTCTCATTAAAGGTCAAGTTACATAGTTCAAGTTACTTAATGAGGGGCGAATATAACTGTGACATTTTTAAGTTTAGGAATTTCTGTCACATTTACTGACTGGGTTTTTTTATCATGCCTTCATAGTATTGTTATGCTTATCTTCCATGCTGTGTAGTACAGAAGTTAGGAGAGTGAAGCAACCAAGCCACAATACCTAATCAAAAGACATAATATTTATATTTTAATAATTTATAATATTTAATAATAATTAATATACTATAATAGATGTAATAATTTAATACTTAGTAGTGTTCATCTGTCTAAAAATTACTTTCCTGGTGTAAGAGAAGGTGCAGCTTTTCATGGTCATGTATAATGATGCCAGTCTACAGCTATTTGAATACCATGTAACCTATTAATTCATACTGCACATTTCCCATTACCTATAAGAATTGTGAGAAAAATTCCATTCTTCTGAAGAATCCTCAGTCTGTCACTTTGCATAGCTCTGAAGTTTAGTGCACATTTGTGGTTTAATTATGAAATGAGAAATACACTTAATGTTAATGAAATATTTTTCTTCCAGGTCTAATAATCTCTCAGTCAGTATAGCCTTTGAGGAGGAGTTGCAGTAAAAATAGTTATTAAAAGTATTAAGTAAGGTGCAGCAGTATTGGAAAGAACTTTAAAAGACTTTCTGCTTTCATTGTTTCTTGCTAAAAAGACATTCAGTCTTGTCATGGCTCAGCAGAGTGGGAATTTTGAGTATTACAAAGCAAAAGATGTGTTCTCAAATATAACAAATATTTTTATAGACACCACACAGTATCACTTTCCTGTTGAGGCAGAAATATTGTAATCTGTGCACAGTTAAGCACAGCAGCAGAAGGTTTAACTGGGTCTCCAGAGGTTGTCAGTATTCAAAATGAAACCAGTAAAAATTCATCCTTGCATGTCATCAAACTCTCTGTCAATTTCTTTCTGTGCTGTGTATCTTCCCTACTGGCTAGTTTTATAACACCATACTGAAAACTTCTGCTGTCAGCAAAACAGACCAAGATTGATGTTTTTTTCTTCTGTGTACTCCAAGTGGTTAACAAATATGGCAACAGGACTTATTGTCTCAAAGTCTGGAGACAAATAGATACTTTGCAGTATTTTATATGTTTCATACATCTGTTCCTAGAATGAGAGTGGTTGAATTCTAAATTGATAAGAAAGAAATTATTTTGCATGCAATTTAAAATTGTTATGTTATACAATTAATTCCATCTTAAGTGATGTGCATTTTCATGTTGTTGTTAAACTGTTTTGACACTTGTCTTAATAAGATTTGAGATTATTTAGTCAGAGGTTGGTGTCACAGATTTGGGGAAGTCCAGATTTTCAGCATACTGAAGCATTACAAAAATGTCTTTATATAATTTCTATTTCACTTGCTATAAACAAGAGAAATATGCTTATCATTATGCAATATATGAAAAATATTGTTATTTTCACTGAGAGGAGGTGCTTAAACTGGGTGACTATAATGAACATTTCCTTCCTGTCTAAACCTACTGCTGGAATTATTTTTCAACTTAAGTTCTTAAACCCTTTTATCTGAGAATCAGTAATTTGTTCATTTTTAAGACAGGCACTGCAGTCTGGCTTGAAGTAAAATGTTAGGTTACTTTGGTCCACGTTATAAAATTCTGGCTCACGTTGACGTAATGTATTGTCTATACAAATAGTTCCTTTTTTTGCTTTATAGGGGTTTTTTGCTAGGCAGTTAAGTGAGGTAATTGGAAACTATGCCTACATCCTCGGTGACTTGTTGCAAATCCATCATGTGTGCATGGTCAGACTTATATTCACTATTTTTTCATTCTTGGCTTGTCTGGCTGGCTCAAAATGCAACATTTTAAACATTACACTACATTTCCTTAGCTTGTCTGATCAGTGAGGTCTGTAAACACTTCTGTCTAATGCATTATAGATTATAGACCTGAGGAATCAAAGATTACATTAAATGCTCTTGCTCAAGTTTTTAAATCTGAAGGCTGTTCCTCATTTTCCCATAGAATAATTCATTCTCTATGTACCATGTAACTTTTCCAGTGGAAAACAAAAAAAGATGGGGTTGCTATGATGTAACAGTGTACAGTAAAAAGAACACACTGAAAGAAGCAAGACGTTCTGGACACCATACCAATTCCTTTCCTAAACTGGTAGTCATCACTCCCTAAGGTATCAACTGGATGAAACACAACCTTATGCAATAAATAAATTAGGATCAGTGGAAAGGCCAGGGCAATAGAAAAAATGTGGCAGAAATTCTGCCTTACACCTCCTTCCTTTGTGAATCAAAAAGAGAATCAAAGTATAATTTATAGGAATTATTTTTAAACTGTTCTGATTGGAGCAGTCCTGCTTCTCTCTTTCTCCTTCAGAGTTGTTTTTAAAGCACTTTACAGAACTAACTGAGGTGATACAGTAAATTGAAGAGACAGTAACTCATAGGTTTAAAAAATTATAACTTTAATACAGTGAACTTAAATTGCCAGGGGGAGACAATTAGATTATTGACTGTTCTAGTAGAAATTCAAACTGATTCACATTTGTTTGTTAGAATTACAATCTTCAAATAATGTCTTGCCAGGTACCAACTAATTATATCCCAATAAAAGAGTAAGTGTTGAACAGAGGAACTTCAGGATAACTATACAAAGTGAATAGTTAGATACATGAAAAAAGTGCATGTAGAGAATGATCATGCATACTCATTAAGTAGAATAGCATATTGGGCAGCCTGCATCCCTCCAGAAATGATCTGCTAGGTCATGTGTGCCATCTTGGTGAGGAGAGCTTTCAGTAGTTTTGGGGTTTTTTACAGGACCCAGTTGCAGGGTGAGCAGTCATTGAAGATAATGCCTCTGTTCCTAGAAAGTGCAAAGAAATCTTGCTGCTACCCCATAAAATGCTGTTTCATCCTTGTCCTAGAAACAACTGCTGATTGCTTAATTATTATGCAGACAATACAAGCGGAATAATATGACTAACAGTTCTAATTCATAAAAGGACAGTCCTCAAGTAAAACTGTACCTCAATTGTACCTCAAATACATATCTTTTTTCTCCTTTTAGACTCAAATCTGTATTTCTCCATACAGTTGCTGTCATAAACTGTCAGATAATGTTACTGCTTATCTGTCATGGGTTAGTATTTTCTCTTGGTTTCATGTACTTCTCTAACTGCATATTAAGGAGTCTAGTGTTTGGGTTTTTTTCCTTGTAACAAAAAATTACTGTATTTTGCATTGATATTTAGGAAAAAAACCTCTTATGGTTTTATTTACACCATCCAAGTTTTGATCTCTCCCTTTTGAATCAGAAATTGAAAATAAAAGAATTTTACATATATAGGTAAATTAATATACAGTATGGATGTAGTAAATTCTGAACAGCAAAAGTGGTGAATGATCATTCAATCCTTTGATCATTTCTTTCTGTTTCTCTCATACTTAGTTCTTTTATATTTACAGGAACAGGAATAAGCCCATGGATAAACTCTTCAACTTCTCTTTTTTCATTCTGCTTCTGTCAGCTGACCTTTATTTCTGGAGTAGATACACTTTTTCCATCCTACCCTGATCTCATAAATTTTGAAAGACTGTCAGTATTCTTAAAATGAACCAGCAGAGCAGATTCAGTAGTTTTAGTAATATGAATGAGGCAGAGGCTTTTGTCTTGTTGGGAGTTAAAACAATTTAGGTCAGCCTAGAAATTATATTTTCAGATGTCTTGAGCAAAGTTACAAAATAGTTACTTGGATATACTTGGACTGTATTCATCACACAGTAGTAGTACTAATTATAAATGCTTTTCATTGAAGGCTGCAGCAAAAGATTCCTTACTTTCTTTGGTGTAGGTGTCTGTGATGTCTGTGCTGAGCTCCAGCACCCATCAAGTGAGGCTAATGAGGCCTCAAAATTAAGAGCTGCTACTTTGCAGGGTGTCAGGACAGTGCAGAGAATGGAGGCTGGGAATAAATTGCTCAGAATTGCTGAAACCAGTGAACAAATATAATGGTGCATTCTGAACAAGCTGCAAGTGCTGCCCTATAGTGAACTCCACAGAAAGGAAATTACAATGATTGAGTCATATGGTCATGAGCATGAAGTTTGCTATAGTAAGGAGATTGTGAGAAAAATGCTAGAATAGCCTATGCCTTTTTTTATTGAAGGAAAATACATGAGTCACAAGCTGCATTATTAGTGGGGAAAAAAAATCCAAATTCTGAATTTCAAGGAGTATCTTAAAATCAGCAAGCATAAAAGAAAAATGAGTTATCTATAGAAAGAAAAAAAATTATCATAGCAAGTAGTGATGATCTACTTTGTTTGTCCTGGATGAGGGTAGCAATTGGAGATTTAAAAAAACATACAAAACAAACCATAAATTCATGTTTCACTTATCCAGAAGCAATTTATTGGCAGCTGCTTCTAATAATCAAGCTTTATTGCTCTTTTTTACCTTCTTTTTATATAAAATTGGGAAAAGAAATATCTATAGGCCTGTTAAAAATTTCATTCTTTGGTTCACTGTATGAGTGTACACCTTACAGTTAGTATGAATCATACCTTTGTGATACCAGATGCATGAAAAGAGTAAGGAAGGGTGTTATCTTTCATAAGTCTTTGGTAGAAAAATTGGATTTTTTTTTTCCTGCTATGTATGCATCATTTCGCATTAAAATTAAGCAGAACATTTTTCTATGTCTAATAATGACATTTTTAATGTGTCTTAATCAATAATTGCATGAAATTTAAGATATTTAAAGGAGAAATATAGGTGGCAGCACGCTAAACTGGGAATTTATTTAACACACGCTGTTTTAGATGCACACTCACATGTAAGCAAAGCTCATAAATCTACAGCCCTCTTGAGCAATAAAAGAGGGGAAAGAAAATCAATTCTAATCAGGAGACCGGTGCTATACCTCATAACAACTTCTCCATACATCTGAGGCACTTAGTAACAATTTGTATAAACTTAAGCAAAACCTCTTAGTTTTATTCAGTAATAGAACAAGGTGGAAGCAAGATAACTTTTTATAGTTTCACTTCCTTTATTTTGTAGTTCTTGGTTTTGTTGTCTCTGTAATCATTAAAATCCAGATTAAATACAATAGCCATGCACTTCATTATCACAAGAGTTTAAAAGGTTTGTTTAAAAGCATGTATGCTGTCATTAAGTGATACATTGCGTGAACAGTCTTTCAAGGCATCACTGAGATGTAGGCATTGGTTTTTTATTTTATTTTCTCAAGTGAACTTTATAAAATTGGATTATATCATTGTTCTTGAACTAACTTGCCTTATATGTTTGTAATCTTAGGTGAACACAAATTTCTGGGAGGAAAATTAATTCAATTTCTGTGCAGTTAATGGAATCATCCAGAATAACTAACAATTTTATTTCCTCAGCGTTTGGTTTTTTCCTATGTCAAAAGTGAGCTGTGATTTTTTTCACTTTAAAAGGTCCATCATCTTCTGCCTTGGAAAAAAAGTATTTAATATATTTCTAACCTGTTAGCTGTGTAACCTGGAAGTCTAGCACTTCACAGATTCAATAAATGAACCTGTACATATTAAATATTTCAAAGATGTTGTTTTAGACTGTGTAGTAGATTTTAGAATAGTTTTTTTTTCTTTCTAAATGCAACAAGATGGATACATGTAAGGGTACCTAGTATTTTTGAAGAGTTGATTAAGCATAAGCTTGTGAGTATTGAATTAGTCAGACTAGCACTGCCATATCTTTATATGTTTTCTGTCACAAACCTTTCTCCTTCCTCTTTCTTTTTACTGTGTGCACAAGTACCTTTCTCCTAAATTGATGAAATTGTACTTCCTAAAGACATGAACAGTTTTCTTTGATATATAGTACACAATTCTGCTATTCTTTGCTTTCCAAATTCTATATTGCCCTGTCTTTCAATACATTAAACAACATAAGCAATCAAGTTACAAAGGTATGCAATTTTTAAATTGTGAGGATTTGAGAGCAAGATTCTTCTTTTTTAGGTAGGATTATAATATTTAGAGTGTAATGTTTTTTATATTGAATAATTGTGGTTTTTGAAAAGTAGATACTTTAATACATAAAAGATAGGCATGTGACACCAAATACAAAAAGTTCTACTAAAATCATGGAATTTTTGATGGTTATTTAATCACTTATTAAGAAAGAGCTATTTCGTAGTTAAATCAAGTTCCAGATATAATCAAGATCAATCCAAATTTCTGTGTCACAGTTAGGTATGCAGCTGAAGTGAATTTTCCACAACCTTCTGTGAATTTTGTTGTTGATAAATCAATAAATGCAAACTTTGGTTTGTCTGTGCTCTTTATGAAATAGTTGTTTGCATTTGTTAGCTCATGAAGAATAAGCTTCATGGACTGCAGGGCCACTTTATCAATTCATTATTTGTTCATTTTTAAGGACTACGGCAGTTAATTAAATTTGCCAAAAAGTCATCTGGAGTTTAAAAGCTGAGTTTGATTTCCTTTAAACGAATAGTAAATAATTACTGCTAAAGCGGGAAAGATCAGATATTGAGAAGCTGGATAATTGAGAAACTGAGGAATGTGTTTTTCCTACAATATTTTTCTTTTCATGTCGTCCTTTTATAATTGCATTCCCATCTCCCTATTTATTTCTGTGTTTGCAGAGATTTATTGTTCATGTTTGGCAGTTTGCCAGTACTGTGAACCATGTTTTGCTTTGCTTTACCCATTCTGCATCCCATAAATCAACTTTTCAGTGGCCGTGTGTCAGGAAATGGTAAATGTGAAGATATAACAACATCAACAATAACAACAATAATAATCTGATTTTATCTAGAATTAATTCACTATAACACACATGACTGAAAATACAGTGAGAGTCAAATACTACTTAACCTTCGTGTGGTTTATGGAAAAGTAGAGATTCTCTGTGGACAAAGATAAAGAAATCTGGTTTAGAGAAAGATTAGAATCATCATAGCCACAACCCTTTTGGTGTCATATTTAGCAGCAATTGATTTTGGAAGGCAGTTAGTGCAGCAGGTAGGAATGTGGAAGAGACAGGGAGAAAATCAGAAGTGCTTGTGGCAAATTAGGGAAGTATATTAGTTCTTCATAACTTAGAGTCAGTGTTCAGTCTAGATGCAGCATGATAAAGCCAGCACCCAGAAATAATGCTCATACTCTGCAGGAGGCTGGAGGTTTTGCTGGATGAGATCCCAGCCTCCTGCCTATGGGAAAGGAAAAATGAGGGGTAGATGAGCAGTTTGATTCTGTACAATGAATTTATTGATTCAGGCTGTGCTGCACCCATATAATGACTGGTGGTGGGGAAGGGTGTCACCTCCTTCATGGCAATACAGTGTGTGGCCTGATGCCTCAAGCCTGTTCAAGCTGCCTGTGCAGTCTGAGTTGCTTTTCAGGAAAAGTGATAAGTGAGTTCTCAGTTTCCATATACTCACTGTTGGTTAACTTGAATCTCCATTTAAATGAAACTTTACTTCTGTACAAAGATTAAACATCTCGTAGTCTTTTATACAATTAAATGAATTATTCGGAAAACAAATATAGAAATATTAATTTCTAGAAAGTTATCATAAACTGGCCAATCTTAATAGAAATAATTTTTCTTACGGCTCGTAATAACATTCAAAATTTTCCCTGTAATTTTTTAATGCAATGCTTCTTGTGCTGTAATTAGAAGTGAATTCAATTGTTATTCTTGTCCATTCTAGGTACAGAGATCCAGAAATAAGCAGTTACGTGAGCTGTTTCCAGATGGATTTAGTATTCATCATGCAGGAATGCTGCGGCAAGACAGAAGTTTGGTTGAGAACTTGTTTTCTAACGGACATATCAAAGTCCTGGTTTGTACAGCTACACTCGCTTGGGGTGTCAATCTACCTGCTCATGCTGTTGTTATTAAGGTAAGAGCTTCCCTGCTCTGCAAGGGGTTATCTTGTCTTAAAAGAAACCTGTGAAGAAGTATAGATAGGCAGATCTCTTGTGAGTTTTGGGCCTGGAGGGGAAATATGTGATTGACTTGAAATGTTATTTATATCTCATTAAACTGATTCTCTCCAGTGGGAGTCTGGTTTGTATAGTAAAGATTTAAATATATCAAAGATTATGAAAGGATTAGTTAAAGTACACTTCTGAAATCATGCTATATTTGCCTAATTTCAGTATTCAGCTCATCAGGATTATATTCATGTGTATTTATGTTAATTTTTATTAACTTTTCCTCAACCAGGGAACACAAATATATGCTGCAAAAAGAGGCTCCTTTGTTGACCTTGGAATTTTAGATGTCATGCAGATATTTGGTCGAGCTGGACGGCCTCAGTTTGACAAATTCGGAGAAGGCATCATTATTACAACTCATGATAAACTCAGTCATTACCTGACTCTTCTTACACAGCAGAACCCAATTGAAAGCCAGTTTCTTGAAAGCCTTGCAGACAACTTAAACGCAGAGGTAACCTTTGATTTGTTTAGAGAAATTAGCAAACTTTAAAGGATTGACATTATTTGAAACAAAAATGCAGTGTTGTCGCACTTAATAAAATTTTCATTGTACCTATTTTTTTACTGTTAGTGTGTAGGTGTGTATGTTTAAGTGAACTGCTACATATGTGAAAATGGGGGGTCTTTTACAAAAGATAGTAGGTATTCAAAGTAGGGTAGAGGGTCAAAATACCATTAAGATAAAACTGTAGCAACGCAGCATTTACCTTTTAATCAGAAGCAGTTTTTTAGAATTTAGTACGTGTTCTGTGTAACTGAAAAGTGAAATCCACAAAAAAATTAAAGCCTATCTTTCTGTATGCAACCAAATTCAAGTATTTGACTGCAGTGTGGGAAGAATAATGGACTTGGCTTTAACGTTTTATGTAAAGGCACTAGACATTTTTTCAGTTGAAGTCAAGCAGTTTAGCTAAACTGAAATGTCCAGTGACATAAAACTCCTTATCATTTTGAAATATGTGAGATTTGCTCTGTTAAGAATAATCTTTTAAAGATGCTTGTTATTTTATCTACACAATTCTTACATATTTGTTTAACTTTTCATCACCTTTGCAATTTACCCATCTCTTTTTCTACCCCGCCAAAAAAGAGGAAAATAAATGGAAGGCATACTTGCAGTGGACAGATACATTGCTCTCAACTGTTTCCCATTGACAATACTTAATGATCCTGGAGATAGACACCTCTGAATATTCTCTAAGTGGAACTGGATGGATATTCAGTTATTTAATATTGCACAGTAGTAACTTAACATATTAGCAGTAAAAATTTGCATTCTAAAATTGGTTGTGCAGGTCAGGATTATCTGTGGTTGTTGCTGAGCACCCCAATAAGTCAAGTGAGAATTATCTGGTCTTGGGATACTGTGTGCCTTTTTACTAGGAAAAAATCCAGCCAGATTTCATAGAAGAGCTTTGGGGGGTTTTCTTTGAGATACATGAAGTAGACAGTGAAACAAGGGTTTCCTTCACGGCAGAGGATTTTGCTGCTTTTTTCCCAATATTAAAAAGTTAGTATTTTTTTCTGATTTTGTGTAATGGTAGTAATCTGGAAAGAACAGTGTACTCATGGCTTTAAAATTACCCCAGATTCCATAAAGTGACAGTTACAGGAGCTGAAGATGCAGTCAGAATTTTGTTAATCACTGTGATAAATAATTGTTAGTAGAAATAGCAATGGAGTACAATAGTATAGCAAGGGCATGAAAACAACATATGTGACATTACTTATCCTGCTGTCATAACATGCAGGAAAAATTAGTACCTGCCAGATTTCAGGTAACCAATACTATGAGCACTGACAAGGAGCTATTGTGTCAGTGTTTTTTGGAAAGTAACTTTATAATTTCCTTATAATTGGAGTCAGTCTAAACTTCTGTGTATGCTGATTTGATCTACTACAGTGGAATTCTCTAAGAAAGATACAGGTGATATAGAAAACATTGTTAAGTTTATCTGGAGATGACTATTCCAATAAGCTGTAACATTCTGGGGAAAAAAAACACATTTTAAAATATATGCCATCATATGAACCAGTATATAGTCTTAAAAGCACATTTAATTTTATTTTAGTCATCTTCTGCCCTTTGGTAAGAACAAAGCACTGTATGAATACAAAATATATTGGTTTTGACTGATTTGTTACAGAAATCAAAACAAGTATGTTGATGACCACTGTCATCTCCATAACAGAGCCTGTTGTTAGCGCCAGGAAATCTGCACTGATGAATGATAAAACAACATATTGTAGGAGCAGAATCTGCTTTTATTGCAAATCATCCAGGAAATCCAAATGCTTATTCTGTAGTTGTAAAGAGAAACAAAATTAAGGCCAGAAGCACTGCTGAATTGTTTAAATTCTTAATTTGTTATGGACACACCAGTAGCTGAAAGAAGGGCTGATAAAATGGAGGCAGCAGTTGGAAGTATGGGAAGACTTCATGTTTCCACAAGAATATGAAGTTGCTTTTATCTAGACTAGCTCTCTTGGCAGAAATAGGTAGACTGTAAGAATGATTCAGATATTTGGGATAATAGAGCATATAATCCTAGCCACACAATTGATAAGTGGAATCCAGGGCCTTGAATTTTTACCTAGACTTATGTGGTGCAGGAGTGAAAATTTGGGCAATAGTGCAAAAAATTGCAGTATTTCTAATCTCCAGAAAAAAATTAATTTTCTGGAAGTGAAAAATTTTCCAGGAGGATGGTCAAAGGAATAAATGAGTTTCTGTGAAAGGAGCCCACCAATTTTTCTGTATGCTTCAGGAGAATAATGGCAAATCAAGATTATATGACAGAGTGTTGTGAAGTAATAAATGAAGTAATATGGCAAAAGATTGCATCTCCCCTGGGACAAGAACCAGGATGTTTTGGCTGCAATGAGCCAGTGGCAGGTTTAGAAAACAAAATTATGTCAGAACTCTCTACAGGGAGCTGTTTCAAAATAGAAAAGTACTTTAAAAACTGTCCAAAAATGGAATCAAAATCCATTTAAGGATACCAAGTGCAAAGCCAATACCTTTAACTAAAGACCTTGAGATGCAATAGTTAAAAGAATTTGGAAGAAATTTATGATGCATCTTCCTCATTGCCACATTTTGCCCTTCAGCACTTGGTATTACCTGACCTCAGAGACAGCTGATCTTGATGCTTCAGTGCTTTTGTTCTTAGGAGAACTACAGGCTGGGAAAACCTGAAATATATCCAAATTCATTGAATTGACACCATAATTAAGACTTAAATATGTATATCAGCATGTCAGTCTGGGAATTCTCTCCTGCAGATCTGAGTTTTGATTTGGTTTTCTCGGTTTTTTTTCTCAAAAAATTTAGCAGAATAGTAAATGATAAGTGCTGATCAATGGAGGCATGGAGATGCTCTTCTTTTTTGCTGAAATTTTGCCAGTGGGCATAATAGAATGCAAAAAGGAATAAAACCAACAGCTGGTTAAGGTACTTAGTTGAGAGGAGCAAGTCCTGGGGCAGTTGACCAGCTGGCAAATAGAAAATACTTACGGCTGTCTTTTCTGGAAATACAGGAAGAAAGATAAGATGCAGGGGATGTGGTTTAATTAGACCATAAACTTTAACTTATCTGGGAACTATCATCAATAGCTCATACAATGCAGGTCATCATTCCTTCCCTAATGGTTTCCACCTGATAGAGCCCTCCCTGACAACCACAGCTGGACTCCAGCTTGTTGCTGGGATGACTCCTTTCCCCAGAGAGCTTAGGAAATGATTTGCAGTGCTGGACAGTGGGTATACCTTCCCCAGGGTGTGTGCCTTAACTTGCATGTGCTTGCGATTTTCTTCTGAAGACAGGAATGTAGAGCATGGTGACTTTTTTAGTCTGGACAAACCTCTTAATCTTTTGCCTTGAAAGAAAGGGTTCTCAGAAGAGATGAAAAATTCCTTCAGAGTCCTTCCTAAAAAAAAAAATCACTCAAGAGGTGGATAACTGAATGGCTAATCTAAGTGTGAGGCAAAGTACAGGAGATTCTGTCTGGCTTGGGACAATTCTAATAGCATTAATTATTTCAAAAGTTTCACAGGAAGAAGACCATAGTCTTATGGTGCTGAAATAGTAATTTAAAATCCACTGGTTTCCAAAGGAAAGAGAAAATTGCTTATTAGGTTGTAAGAAAGGTTCCTTGATCTCTTAGCTTAACAATAAATATTTGATTCGTATATGGAGATTTTTCTTTGTGTAATCTGACTCCATGATACAACATATATAATAACAGACATTGTATTTTTGAAAAAGGCACATATATGTAAAAAAAAAGAAACTATATACTATAAAATAAGTTTAGTATGTATTATAGGTAACTTTTTCATACCATTTTCTAATCGACAGAAATATGAGAAAAAAAAAGTCATTTTGCAAAAACTGCTCCACAAAAGCCATGCTACTTATATCTGTTTACACTTTTTTTAAAATCAAAACCACCTCTTCTGAAATATCATTCAACTTGATAAAATTTGTGGTATAGCATTTGTAAAAAAAAGAAAGGGGCGAAAAGAAAATAAATAGCAATAAATGCTGCTAAGCACATTGCACAATGATGGCAGTGTCAGTCACTGCAAAATTAGTTAAGATTGTGTGATGATTATTATTTCTGTAATTTAAAATTACACGGTGAGTTAAATATAGTACTCAAAATTGCATTCTGTGAGTGATTAAACACCATTGTTTACCTTTGAACTGTGAAAAATTGACAGTGTTTTATGACAACTGGTGCAATTGGACAATACAATGTCAAGATTGTAAACATTTCTACTCATCAATTATTCCATCTGTAACTAAATCCTAATACACGGTTGAGGAAATGCTGCAAACTTGGATCATTCGTACCGTTTTAATGTAGGATGAATTTTCAGTCCGTGATAACTTTACTCGAACACTAGATGGCAGCAAATATTTAGAAATTACTCCGGGTTTTTTTGACTGCACGATACTGAAGTAGGGGGAAGAAGGAAAGTGCAGTATTAGATTTCAGTACTGTATCTGAAGCCCAAGTGTATTTCACAATTGCTTTTTTCCTTCAGTTTTGCTTTTAGCTTAGGAACGGAATGGAATGGAATGGAATGGAATGGAATGGAATGGAATGGAATGGAATGGAATGGAATGGAATGGAATGG
>JAOTQP010001546.1:71088927-71135839 GCA_026413545.1 Cichladusa arquata
TAGAATAGAATAGAATAGAATAGAATAGAATAGAATAGAATAGAATAGAATAGAATAGAATAGAATAGAATAGAATCAGATGTTTGAACAAATGGGGCAAAGAGAGTGAAAGGCATTTCGTTTTGGTTTTGTCAGACTTTGTGGTGCTCAGTAAGAAGAATATTATGTTTTTGGGATTGTTAAAGTGGTTGTTGAAAATGCTTCTATGTTGTTAAGCCATTTCAAGTTGTGCACTGAAAGATATTTGAGTCATGCAAAGGAACCAAATGCTCCAAATAACCTGTGTACAAATCAAGTAATAGTAACCTGTGGGCTCTATTCCATGTTCTCCCTGTAGTAGTCTGTGAAGAACTGAATGCTTTTGTAGCTACTTCAGTGCATTATGTAGCTATATGCTTCGAAAAGCAATACCGTGGGACTTCCCCCAACCTCCTTATGCTTTTGAAGAACAAAATACCCCTCAAAAGATGCGTTAAGCAAGGCCTAGGGTTACTCCATGGTATTAGACATTGATATTAATAAGATTTTGCTGGATTTAGGTTTACTTAAGGCAGATACGGCTTTCATTGTTATTTTTTTACCAGATATTTGAAAAATAATGTCTGTATTGTCATTAAAATCTAGGTACATCAGTCAGAACATGCATATGTGCTCAATACTGTAGGCTTTTTTTAATTATTATTTCTGCCAAGTCACGTGGAAGATTTATATGAATTCCAAACACCAATAAAACAAAAATAGCTTTAAAAATGGAGTAATGGATCACAAAACTTTGGTAAGAGGGACTTTTTTTTGCTTTAACAACCAGCAACAACTAAAAAAGGTTTGTTCATGGGACATGCAGGAAACATTAAATTCTTCTGGTAAAATCAGGTTAACTGAAATTAAGTGGTAAAATACTTCTCGTGAATGTAACCATTACGAAATACAGCTGAAGTTATCAAGTAAATGTGTGTGGGGTCAACAACTTGGTAATAAAAGTATTGAATTTTCAAAATAAAAAATTCACTTAGTATAAAAATGGCTTGGTATACCTGATTTAGCCTTGAAATGTAAATAAACATGTTTTTATATGTATATGTGAATATTACCTGTTCAATTTTCTTATATTTTGATATAACAAAAATGTAGCAGGTACTTGTATGTTTGACTTGCAGCTACCAAAGGAGAAAAATATTTACAAAAACTATGTATAAAGAGATTGCTTAGTATGAGGAAGAAAAAACCTAAAGATTCTTGGTCTCAATTTGTTTAGGACCTGATAGTGCTTTGGCATGATGAAATTAATCTTTTAAATATAGATTCTTTTCTTTTCAAGTACTTTTCTTTAAATTACCTTGGTCATATCCACTAAGGAATTATTTTGGTTTGTCTTTTTATTTTTATAAAAAGCTTGCCCAAGAACATCCTTTAATTTTAAAAATTATAAGTGGTGTAGGAAAGATCATTTATGGTCACCGTATCTATAGTATTGTGTCAAAGCAACCCATGTTATTAAATGTTCACAAGATAAAGATGCATAAGTTATTGTTTTTGGATTATTTCAAAATTATTCAAGTTGGAAATATCCCGACGCTTTCTTTAATCTCATGCTAATACTCTGAATTCCATGTGTTTTCAGCCAAGTACTTAGGTACAGCTGTAACATATATTCTTAATTTTGTCTCTTCTCCTATTTCCAGATTGCTCTTGGCACAGTAACTAATGTGGAAGAAGCAGTAAAGTGGATAAGTTACACTTATCTTTATGTACGGATGAGAGCAAATCCATTAGTATATGGCATCAGTCACAAAGCTTATCAGGTATAAAATGCATTTTAAAAAAAATCTGTAACCTGTTCTGAGTCTCTAATCCCTCCCTGATGTAAGGATAAATATTTGCTATTTCTACTTAACCTGACATCAGCAATTCTTTTAAAGTGCTTAGAAAAAGGAAGATATTTTGTGTAGCAGAGTGTTTTTAACACTGAATTATGAGGCCCCTTCTGTTCACATAAAAATACATTTTAACTGGTCAAGTTATGCTCCAAAGGACACCATTCATTCATTCATTCTTATCACACAGTTACTGTAACCTAGGCTGTTTCCAATGTTTCAGTTTTGTAGACTAGATAGAAATTATAAAAGAAAACATTTTTGAGTTGTTTGATTCCCCCTCATCCCTGTCAGCTTTTATTTCAGAATTTTTCATGGCACCATATTTTGTCAACTATAAAATAAGATTTTTAATTGGGTGATATTTTCTTTCATATGATTTATTAATTATAATTTTTTTATTAATTTGTTTGGAAATTTTTGTTTATTTACAAGCATTCAAGTGATATGAATCAGAGCACTTTTACATAGGGGGGTTTTTCCAAGTTTTTTCCATTATCTGTAATTTTTAGGAAGATTAATAGTTTACAGATTATCTAAATATTATTACCTCTTTCTTTGTACAGCTGTTTATAAGCATTTAATGTTAGCATAGACACAGTTAATTGATCCTAATGCAGGTCAAACTCACAACTGTATGGTAACTGCAGTTTATTTCATGTCAATAATCTGTTTTGTGACTTTGTCATTTATTATGACATTGTGAGCAGCAGTTTGTTAGGGCATGGTGACATGTAGAGGTATATGTCAGCAGACAATTTTTTCATATTTTTTGTCTGTGATAGTGGAAACTGCAGAGGAAATAGGTGTTCTATTGCTTAAGGAAGCTTCTGCAGACTCTTTTAGACCTCTGGTCATCTCAAATTTCTTTTCTATAAAAAGCCGTATAGTACATTAGCATATATTAGTATAACAGTACATAACACAGACCACAAAGTAATAGATAAATGAGAACCAAAAATTGATTTGCTAGTGAAAAGAATGTTGCTGTCCCATTAATATAAATTCATTTTTTGTTTCACTATCAAATTCTAGACTAAAAGAAATGTAACCATGGTGATAATAAGTGGTGAAAAAAGCAATGAAACACTAACAGAAATATTTTTTATAAATTTTAAAAATAATGAACAAGAGTTTCTCCCTTTCCCTCTGCTCTAGTGTTTCTATTTAGCTGCTGAGAAAGTGAGGCTTGCCAGCACTTGTTATATTCTTCCACTAACCTTCTTTCTGCTCCTTTTGATTTGATATGCTAATACTAGACATTCATATTTTTGAGTTAAGGCAGTAACAAATTATATCACTGTGAAGTGTTACCATTGCAGGAGCAAAACCAATGCAAATCCCCTTGTTTTCTAGATAAATCAGTTTTAAACATCAAAGCTTATGTGTGATAGAGAGTATATGGATGCTATAGTGCCAGATGCAAGTATAACCAAAGTTTTAGTCAGTTAGACCATTCTGGGTATAGGTATCCAGTTTTCATAATTGGTGTCTTATTATATTTTAGTAATGTTGCAGTTTGCCAGTTTCTATCTCTGTTTTTACTGACAGTCAGTGTTGTCCATTCAGAATCCCTGTATCCCTCATGGATCACACTTCCTAGCTGTTTGATAAGCCTGAGATCATGCAAACTCATTCCCCATTCCCTTTCCACTGGTGCTCACCACATCCAGTAATTACTTTAGGGCACCCACACAATCGGACTCACATCTTTGGTACCCTACATGCTGTCTCCAGGATCCTTCTGTGCTGCACTCAGAAAGTCTGCAGGGGCAAATGCAGGTCCACTGCTTTTTTCTGGATTATTTGCCAGTAATGCCTCTTACTGGTTTATGAAAATGGCAAAAATTAATGATGAGCAAGAGATAACAAAGAGTGGAAGGAAAAAGTGGAGCAAATGCAAATGTTGTATTAGTGAAGCCTGTAGTATGAATTACAGGCATTTTCTCATACTTCTGGGGTTCCAATGAAAAGGTGCCTGGATTAAATAAACTCCTCAGTCTATTTTCTCCTCTTTTTGGTTCCACTCTTAGGTGTTCCCACAGTTATGAAGAGTTTTTTTATCACCATAAAAATTATGTTTAGATATAAAAATTAAAGGAGCTTGTGCCCAACATCTCTCTCAGTAAGTAAGAGAGAACAGCATGGATAATAATGTACTGTATCATGAATAGTAGTGTACTCTATCATGCATTCTTAAATTTCCATATGCATACTCCAGACCTGTTCAGTTTCTTACTGTGGACATGCCAAGGCTCATTTTAAAGAGAATGGCTTAAAGCTGTTCTAGGCTGGATCCTTTATTCTGAGGATTTCTAATTATGCAAGTTCAACAAGAAGGGTGCTAACCATGGATTCTCTAAACTCAAATATTGTTTCACAGCTCTTTCAAGTTGGTGACATTTCCTTTAAAGTTAAAACTTTGTAAAAAATGTTGGTGTGCTGTTGTAGCTTTAGCTTTTATGTAAGCCAAATGATTGGCAGATACTTTGGACTGACAAAGAAGTAGGGAGTAATTTTGATATTTTTAAAATTTTTTCCCCCACAATAGTTTTAAGAAATGTTGAACATCTGGCATCTAGATCACTTTTTTTCACCAACTCTGCTCTGAAATTTGATCTCAATGCATGACTTACTATTGAGAAAAGAAGTCTAGACCTTTGCCATCTTAGCTTTTGACTTGAAACTAAGGCAAGCCATAACTAAGGAGAAACAGCTTCAGGGTAACTGGAAAACATGGAATATTAGGAACTAGTCTCGCAGCTGCTTTTTGGAGATGACTTCGTTTACCTGCAGCTTCAGTGAGATGTACTGCACAAAGGTGAAACTGAATCCTGGCCCAGGGAAAACCAGAGCAAACCAAGGCATAACAGTTCCTAAAGCCTACTCCTTCTTGCTGTCTTGGTCATGTATCTGTGTTTCAGATTTACCAAGAGGGCTGGTATGACTTATTCATTAGGAAATCTGAACTATACACAAGCCCTGAAATAAGAATACTGCCTGTGGACTAGAATAGTGTTTTAGTCTCTTCAACTAACTATTGCTTGTCTAATTACAGCCGTATCTCAGGTGCACATATACCAGAAGGTTAACATAGCTATGAATCCCTTTTCCACTCTTCCCTGGCAGTATGGGTATCCCAGGTGCCTGATGTGGAAACACAATTATACACCAGTCCTACTCAGATGGGAGTTTTGCCCAGCCTTTTATGTACTAATGAGATAATGTTCATTATTAGTTCCTGAACTTTGATATGAATAGAAGTGGTGCTGGGCACAGGAAGCTCCTTGGTGTGCTTTTAACATGAATGGTATTGTACACCTGTAACTCAGTAATTAGAATATCCCAATTAACATACCAAAGGCTTTTGGTGATGTTAAAGTTTTTTTTGCTAGGATACATTTAAGACATGCAATTTGAAGCTTAATATATTATCAATGCAATTAAAGCCATCCTTATATCATCTGCACAGGAAGGTATATCTTCAGCCATTTTCATGAACAGAAGGTGCCATAAGATGACATGTTTTTTGTGAAATTATACCATAAAGATAATTTAATAAAGAATATGTTATCATTAAAACATCTTTCAAAATTTTCAATATAAATTTGTTTTATAATCCTGCTACTGTTTCATAAATAATATTGGTCTCCATTATACTGATAGTCCCAAATAATTGTAAAAGAAATTTTATTCTGACTATTTTGTCCTGTACATAAGGGTTTTGGTCAGTAATGTCAATGTAACTGCTATTAGTGAGATCTTAAGAAAATCATGACTTAATAACTGTACTTCCCTTTTGTCAGATTTTTTACTTTGTGTGAATGGGTTATCTCAAGAAAATTATTTATTTAACACTTCTTTTTTGCAAATAAATGTGTTTGTTTCATATCTAGATGGATCCAGTTCTAGAAAAGCACAGAGAACAATTGGTTATTGAAGTTGGCAGAAAACTGGACAAAGCCCGCATGATTCGCTTTGAAGAACGGACTGGCTTTTTTTCTTCAACAGATTTAGGCAGAACTGCCAGCCACTACTATATTAAATACAACACTATAGAGGTAAAAGATGACATCCTGTTTCTGGAGGGTTTTTCCTTCTTTTTTACCATATGTCTAAAATAGTTGTAAGATATTACAGAATATATAGCTGATTTGTTCACTGTAAATCATATTTACTGAAATGGGGGGAGAAGAAATTGGAAAAAGAAAGAAAATAAATATCAAGCCATACTGAAAAATTAGACTTGTGTGAAGTGAGATTTGAAATTTCTATAGTGTTTTTTACTTCTATTAGGAGAAATATAAGAAACATTTGGATGTTCATGGTGTATGCAACCATTAGTACAGGATAGCACATTGTAGGTTAGTGTCTGATAGCAGATGACCTTCTCTGGGAGAAAGTCCTATCATGTTGAAAGCCTTGAAGAACTTTTGGCACTGTAATCAGATTGTGTTGTAAACATGTACAAAATTTTGTGGTATTGGAAACTTGATTCTATGTACAGATTCATCTTAAAACATTTACTTTTTTAGCGAATAAGTGCTTTTCTTGAATAAAAACTGAAGACTCAGCATTAATAATTTTTAACTGTTTACTGTCACTGTGCATAATTAGTCTCACATATTTATTCAGCCAGATCTATCCTAGACTTTTTTTAAATGGCCACATTGCATGTCTCTTGATTTTGGGGCCAAAGCACTGGGGGGGCTGTTTTTCTGAAACTGCTGAAAAGTCATTATGGAATTTGTTCTTGTTTAAATTGCATCACCCTGGTCTTCCAATTACTCGCATTTTAGACTTGTATGCCTTTTAAACTCTTGGCTAAGGTTTTTTTGTTTCCTGCTATATGTGTATTTTTATTTTCAGTGACAAATCAATTATTTTTATTTTTAATAGACTTTCAATGAATTGTTTGATGCTCATAAAACTGAAGGCGATATTCTTGCTATAGTATCAAAAGCGGAAGAGTTTGAACAGATAAAGGTAATGTTAAAGAAAGTCTCAAAACTAGGCACTTCTGTAGTACTTGCTCCATAAATTTCGTTTACAGATACAAGTTTTGTTAAATGCTAAGCACCATTAAAAAATGTTTTCTAAGTAAACATAATATGCTCTCGCTCAAATTTATACGTCGTTCAGCTTGAACAATAGTGCACATTTAGTAACTAGTTATGGATCTTTGAGTAATTCTTTTAAATGCTTTTTAAGAATTTTTCAGCTCTTCAATTATTAACAAGAGAAGCTAAGTGTCCATTTGAATAGTGTACCTAGGGATGAAATAGTTTTTCTGTTTGAAGTTTAAAGCATTATTGAATGTCTCCTTGAACAGTTTGCTCTATCAGGAAGGAGGCAGGACTCACTGAAGTGAGCTCTGATATATTTTCTGCAGGGAACAATATTAGATTGGCAGGATGATAAATTCTCATAAATTCAAATCAGAAATCTAGAAAGTTGTCATAACATATTTTATGCAGGCTAGAAGATTACTGTGCTATGGCACTCAGTTCAATTCCAACCTCCCTTTTTGCCTCCCGTGTGGGTAGGACACAAGGCAATACATTCCAAGCTGGCATGAGCTTGTTTGCCCATGCTTCTGTCTCACAGAGGTACGAGCCAGACTCCACAGGGTTTGTTAGCTTGGGCTCATTGCCATTTTACTACAATTATACAACTTGCAGATCAGAGCTGGCTCTCATTCACCTGGCTCTGCGAGCTGGCAGTGTGAATCTCTCACCATCTACATATTTACATATTTGCACACATTGTCTGGGTATTACCGTCTCTTTATCTAATGGAGAAATTCTATTTTGCTGTAATCTCTTCTATTATAGAAGATAATAAGCAGTGAGGTTTCACAGTCATACATGGAACATTTTTCAAGCTAGAAGGGTTTTTTTATGACAGTGATATTGCTTGACTAGGTCTAAATTTAGCTTAATTTAATATTTAAAAGGAAAGCATATGGAAAATATGATGTGATATGTTTCTGTATTTGTAATAAAGTTAGTAGTGATGCTTCTTGACTAAAGCACAGTTTTTCTAGTTTACTTTCTCAGATTTGTTTTATGGTATCAGTGTACCATCATTGCCAGATTTTTGTGATGAATTTGCTGTACAGCTCTGAATGTTATAAATAATAACTGGTTTTCACAAGAATAACTCAGGATTTGCCCCTCTATGTGATAGAAATTGTGACTTTTGACAAATGAATCATGTTTCCATAATGCCTTTAAAAATTCTGAATTTTGAAATATGTAACTCACCATTAGCTGAAATACAGATCTGGATTAGACCTGTACTGTGCTGTGCATGAGCAGATAAAAATTATCAAAAATGCTGTTGTAAGCAAAGCATAGTATTCCCCTGAAAACTGAGTCATCTGTGATGGTTCTGTACTTCCTGTCTTTCTTTCCTGTGCGACTAGTGACTAGAAAGTTGGGGATTTTAACCAAATTGTTTTAGGGTCTTTTGTATGTCAGGTAGTCAGGTCCAAATGAAAATTACTTTCAGATGGTTCCCTGCAGGGACCAAACATTTACCCTCTTTAAATAAGTTTTACACTAACAGACTATCAGTAAGTCAAAGAATATGTAGATTTATGCTAGTTCTGCCATGTAAGGGTCATCAGTTAGAATGTGAAATGTTATGCATTATTCAAACCGTAGATATTAATATTTCTTTACTCATATTAAGACTTAATCTTATTAACAGTGAAAATTTTAATATGATGAATCATAGTACTTCACAGTTTTGTGTTTTAAAATGTATTATACCACATGCAAACTGTGTAACTATAATGAGTACATTAAATGTTAATTCAAGATTGCCCTAATCCAGATGGACATAAGTTTTACTCTGGTCAAATAAAAAATAAAATCTCATCAGATGAAGGATGGCAAGGTCACAGGATTCAATTTTGTGGCATATCAAATTTTTGTATGTCAATGGCAACCTTAATAGATGGTGATGAATAACAAAATGTAATTGTGTCTCTATTAAGATAGTTTCAATTATGGTCTATTAGCTACATTGTGGAAGATATGGGTTTACTGTTTTTTTCTTCTGTTTTTTTCTCCTTAAAACTAGAGACTCTATTTAAAAGTAATATAACTGTTATAAGGAAAATTTTATTTCAGTGTAAAAATTTTTATCAAATTGCTTCAGCTTCTTCATAATGTATAAATGTGTTTTAGGTAAGAGAAGAAGAAATAGAAGAGCTAGATACCTTACTAAATGATTTCTGTGAACTTCCTGCTCCAGGAGGTGTGGAAAACAATTATGGAAAAATTAATATCCTCCTTCAAACATACATTAGCAGAGGGGAGATGGACAGCTTCTCCCTTATTTCAGATTCTGCATATGTTGCACAGGTAAAAATAGTATTTTCTACATACTTGTTGCTGTCTTCTGTTATTTTAATTCCCCCAAATATTTACAATTATACAAGTAGACTCTGATCTGCATCTTTTTTGTAAATTTTTGTGCAAGTTTATTTGAAAATCAGAGATTTGTGTTTGTGCATGCGTATTATAGCATGTGATCTGTAATACTTGAGTAGAAAAGTTTTGCCAAAGGTTACCTTGGGAGACTATGGCAGTTTTTGTTAGTTATGAATGTCCTTTTCTCTTTTTAATACCCATGTAGTCTTATTATATTTAGTTGCTCTAACTGTGATTGCACAGAAATTACATTCTCTAAATTTCAAGGTTTTCCTCTAAATGTGAAGAACTGTTGTAATATATTTTTATTCTTTGTGTGTTTTTATACTTCATTCTGCAAAATATAATTTGTGTTTGATTCACGTACCTTGGTTTACTCACGGAAGATGTGCTGTTGTAATTCTGTTGCTAGATGTAATCTAGAAAAAATGTGCAGATTCACATACCAGTCTGTGTATTTGTTTGTTGGCTTCATTGGACACCTAAAGGGTTGATTGTAACAGAGCATGTTTAGTTACCACACAGGCATGTACATGACACAGATCTATTTAGGCAACTGTGACCCCAAAAAAAGTTGTACCTTTTAGCCTGTCTCTCTCACACTCCTCTTTTTTGTTGTTGTTAACAGTCAGAGAAGATACTGCATGGAATTATTTTTGTCTCTTGTCACAAAGCTGCCTTGGAAAGAATTAATCTAAAATTTGCATTTAATTTGTACAAAAGATGATATTTAAATATTAAAAATTATACATAATCTTCAGCAACATTTTCATAGTAGCATAACCTTCTTCAGAAATGTTTGTATTTTGTAGCATGTCTGGGTATAAATGAGAAAATGCTGAATTGATTGTGCACATCAAAAAATTGTGGTACTTGCACAGCAAAATCATTTTCAGTATGATCCCTTTAATCTTTGCTTTCAAGGCAATTGCTTTTATTTGTCTGTCTCATTTATAGCATGTTTAGTGAGGCAACATGGCCTTCTCAGATCTTCATAAACTGTACTTGTGGAACCAGTGCTACGAAGTGTGATTTTTATTTTTTTTTAAACTTGAATAGTGGCTATTAAGAAAATTATTCATACTTTCTAAGTAAGAGGAATGTGCTTCTTTAGTAACATATGCTTCCTATCACAACCAAATAATTTTCTATTTTTTATTCCTGTTGGCATAGCAGAGCCAGTAGGGAATGATTATATTCTATTCAACGAATCAAGAACATAATTCCTAATCCAGACATGGTATTGGTAGGGGGAAAAAAAAAAAAAAAAAAAGCATAGCTTCATAATACATAATACAGCTTGAAAAGTTTATGAAAGGAATATCATAACTTAGTTTTTCAGGATACGACTGACCTCATTCAAACTTATGTTAATAATTATTTTTCCAAGTCCAAAGCATATTTGTGCAGTTTGGTTATGCACTATTCTCAGAATATAGTAAAATGTTTTTTAGAAGTCACTACTGTTAGGCTTCTGTGCAAATGTTGTGAAATTCAGTGTGAATGGGATGCTATTATAGAAGCATAAACTGGAAAAAACAAAACTTGAATTTCCATATAAAGTGAATTTGCAGGTGTCTGTTATATGGGGGGTACATTAAGTGAATTTCCTTCAGAAGTGATTGATACACAATAAATTTAGAACTCCATAATGTTAGCATAACTGTGATCAAAGTTCTATGGGAGACCTGACACTGCAATTTTAATTGGTTGCACATGTTTCTTTTCATAATTTCAGAATGCAGCCATGAGGTAGTTCTGCCACTAGACAGTGATGGAAAAAATAGTTTTCAAAAATGTTTGAAATCAGTTTGAAAAGAAAAATCTATTGTTATGGTTTGTCAAAGATGAGTCTATGGGATCCTTTTCATTTTACAAAGAATATTGAGAGAATTACAACAGTTTTGCTTTCTTTTTTTTTTTCCTTTTCACTTTCCAGAATGCAGCTCGTATTGTTCGAGCTCTTTTTGAGATTGCCCTGAGGAAACGTTGGCCTGCCATGACATACCGGCTACTGAACCTCAGCAAAGTCATTGACAAGCGGCTGTGGGGCTGGGTGAGCCCGCTGAGGCAGTTCTCAGTGCTACCACCATCCGTCCTCTCCAAGCTGGAAGAGAAGAATCTCACTATAGACAAGATGAAGGACATGAGAAAAGATGAGATAGGTGAGAAACCAGCCAGGCTGCTCTGCTTAAACTGTTAAAAACCAATGGGCAAGTAAGAATTAAATCTGAGCCACGCATCAATATTCCCACTCTGGTCTGGAAGCCATATAGCCACATACCACACATTGATATGGTTTGTCCAATAAAGAAGGTTTTTTCCAGTCTGCACAGCTTGTAAAATGGCACAGCCCAGAGGATAAGGCCAGCTCATGTCCTGGTAGTCACAGAATAGAGATGGAAAGGAGATGTCTATTGATAAGTATTTATGTATATATATGTATATATACATATTTATGTTGACCTGTGTGCTTCCCTTTCTCGCCACCTTACATAGCACACTACTATAAAAGGCATATGTTTACTTTTGCCAGTTGGCACAATATGGCCTTTTTTTAAACTATTGACGTGAAAAAGAATAAAACCAGATTATTACATCCAGGTATGCTATCAGTAAATGGCCTTCTTCTGAAAGACTGCATTAATTTTCATTGAACACAGAGAATTCATTGTCACTGGTGTCACTGCAACAAAACCTTAATGGAATTTTTTAAAGGATTTGACAGTCCAATAATGAGAAAATCCACAAGCCTACTGATAGACATAATGACAATTTCTAGTAAGTCTGTATAAACTGCCCACCAGCTGGTTGAAGTAAAAAAAAAAATTCACTTGTAATACATTTCTTTTTCCTTTGTGTATTTTTTTATTTGGATTTCATTGCACCTGCTATTGCCAACCTGTTGATAAACAAACTGGCATTTTTGGAAAATCTCATTTTAGAATAAAAATACCATTCATACTCTCTGCTTAGAAGCTGTCATGTCTAACTTAATATTTCTTTCATTTGCAGGAGAACTACATTCCTAGCTTAGAAAACTTTGTTATGTGCCTAATCTAGGCTGGAAAAAGTTAAATATGTTAAAGGTTGCAGAATTAGAGGCTATATTTTCATTTAATGAGTTAAACCAAAAGACTATGACAAAATTCTAGATGCTTAGTTTAACTGCTTTTTAATATAGTAATATTAAATATATTAAAAGCATAACATTTTATTTGAAGTGCTTGCATTATCATTTTTTATTCAGAAGTGCTATAGCACTTCCTAATTCACATCTGCTAATTTTTTATGTATTTTTGATGTCTTTTAGTGCTTCGTGTTCTTTTCCATTAATTGTATTAGTGGTTTTTTTTTTAATTTTGTTGGTGGTGGTTGGTTTTGTGGAATGGTTTTTAGTTTGGGGTTTTTTTGTTTTGTTGGGTTTGGTTTTTTTAGTTTGTTCTTTCTCCCCATACCCTCACTTGAGAAGCAGGACATTTTGTGTAAAAATACAAAACCAGTTTTGCTTCTTTCAATGTATTGGAACCAGTATTGACAAGATGGAAATGTATCTATATATACCTGCAATTTGTCTAGTTTTGGTTTATATTAACTTAGTTTGAAAGTAGATGAGGCATGGGATTTGGCTGTGAAAATAGGTCACTGCTGACTGTACATCATGATATTTCATGTTATTCAGCCTTATAAATATCAAAGAAAGTTGATCTGTGTATCTCTGTGAAGTTTCTTGGCACACTTCCTCCTGTCTGGCCTCTCCTTCTGAGGCATGTGAAGGAAGCCACCTTATTTTTATTTTGAATTCTAAGCCGAGTTGAAATGAGAAAAGGTACAACTTCCAGGTACTGCCTTGTTTTCTTACTCCACAGGGTTAGTTTCAGTCTTAGAGTTTCTTGCTTTTTAAATGTTATTAAGGCCTTGGAGATAGAGTAGCAAAGACAGGAGCTAGCTAGCTAACTCAGCCCATGTCTTAGGGGGAGATGAAAGCATCAGATGGGTGTGTAGAGCGTGTTGTGTGCATAGATCCTGGATTCCAGGGTACCATGAATTGATCAACACCCATATATGAGCTATTGCAATATAACCATGGAGCTTTCAGAAAGCCAGGAAATCACTCTGTTAGCTGAGATAAACAGCCCCTTTGTTTTCAGAATGCAGATGACAAACATTTTAGAATAATCAAAATTTATTTTTTTTTAGGCATGCCTATTTTCTTAGCTTTTGTTCAGAAGGTTTTAATATTTCTTAAATGCCATTGATGGTTTCTCATAATGTGACTACTAAAAAAAAGAGGGGGCTTAGGAGGAGAGATTTTATCATATTTTTTCATATTTATCATATTTTCCCCTATTACCTAATTGTAAAAGAACCTCAGTGCTGTCCTGTACACATTCACCTCACATATTGTGATAAAGAAAGTGATTTTTGCGATGAAAAAGTATGCTTGCCTACATAGGTTTTTTGATTCATATCTTTGAATATTTCTCATCTGCCTTTATTTAACATGATTTCTGAAGTTCTACCTCTCATTGCATAAGCTGGTCACTGTGCAAGTGTGCTGTAATGCTGCATATATCATCAGTGTACCAACATAAGGGCTTTGGTTTTTAATAACCCACTTGTTGGAGGTGCAATTCTTTTACCGACTGCATATTAAACTGATTAAATATGTATTAAAACCTTTGGTTAGGGGTTTGATTCTCAGGCAAGGTCACCATTTATTACTTCAGAGTATAAACACCTGTGTGAGACGAATCTATCTGCCAATTTGTAAAATAAGAAAAACTGAAAAGGGAAAGTCAATATCAATTTTAAAAAACTGCAGTTTCATGATGCTATGCTCATAAATGTCTTGTAATTCCAAGAAAAGGTATCCCCTTTTCATTTGCACATAATGTAAATAATAGGACTTCTCATTTTTAAAATTTATTAATGTTTTTTTAAATGGGTAAGTACGCACAGAATCACATGATACGAGAAAATATCGGCTGCAATTGGTAAGGTAGATTTCAACAGTGAGTATTTATGACCATCATAATTAAAATCTAAAGTATGCTCCACATAATTACAATAACAATTTCAGTATAAAGGTAGTAAATAAGCCGTGTTTTCCTAAATAAGCCAGAAGGTGAAATAATTCCAGTAAAAAAATAAATTACTGCTGCATACTGTGCTTTATATTCAAAATGAAGAGCAAGGGAAGAGAGATTTGAGCTGTAAAATATAAGTAGGACATTTTTCTAAATAAATAAAATCCCTTTATTGGTTTAGTCACCCTGATTACAATAGAAAATAAAAAAATTACAACATTTAGTTTTTTTCTTTGTCTCAGTTACACACTGGTATATTCTGACAGATCAGAGCTGCTGAGATGTTTACTTATGTGCATTTTTAACCTACTAAGTACCTTTGTTCAGTTTTATGAAAAGCATTCTGCCTGCTTTTAATCACTACAGAAAAAAAATTGTAGAAGTTTAAATTAAATAAAAAGTTGGTATTTGTGCTCTGAAAAAGAACTATATGGCTTGGTAAGAGCCTGGTCAACAAGTCAGTGAAGGAGAGGGAACTAGCTTGACATAATGTTTTCAGCGTGAATTCTTAATAGTTATTTTAACCCCTTAGTTATAGCCAACAAGGGGGTTAATACTGATTTTTCAAGGCTCTAAATTGCTAATTCAAGTTAAGTATTACAAAATATTCAGACATGCCAGGTCAAGAGAGTCAGACATTTACGTACCCAGGAGCAAAACAAGCAAGCAGTAATACTTCTCTCTAAAAGCCTATTTGAAAGTCAGAATTGCATGCTTTTTCCTGGAAATGCAAATTCGTTACACCTAATGTTTTCTTGGCAGGTCATATGCTGCATCATGTGAAAATTGGGTTAAAGGTAAAACAGTGTGTCCATCAAATACCCTCCATCATAATGGAAGCAACGATCCAGCCAATCACCCGCACAGTGCTCCGAGTTCGGCTGAACATCACTCCCGACTTCACCTGGAATGACCAGGTAAAAAAATAGGGAGGAGGGGACAAGATGAGAAGCATTAGTTTAGCTTCAGTAAAGGAGATGATCACTGGGAGTCCATAGCTGTTTGGATTAAAAAAAAAAAGCATTTATTTTAGCTAAAAAGCAAATTTGATAATAGGAATGGGATGACCTATATTACTTCTGTTGAAGAAAGATGGCAAAGATCATATTTTAATTTCTGTTAATCCTTGTAAGATTGGGCTGTGTATAACATGTTAAGGCAAATGCTTAATACTGAATATTTACAATAGTCACCCACAGACTAGTGTTATGTGCCCAGAAAGGAGAAGCAAGAGAAAGAGAGACATGAATGGCTCTCTGAACTATGAATGAATGTCAAACACAGAAAAGCTTTGAAATGCAGTTCATGCATGCCAGGTTCTCTTGTTCCTCCTGGTTTGACAAATATACATTCACAATATCAGTGCCTTTTTCTGCTGGGGCTTGTCTGAACAAAAAAACTGAGATGTGTTTGGAATTATGTTCATCTGTATTTTATAGTGCAAATTTATATGAAAGGAGTTGTACTAGTTGCACATTTAGCTATACACACATCCTTTGATTCAAAATCTGTTCATTAGAAATACATTTAAGATAAATCTAAAGGAAACATAAATGTCCACATGGGGGCATTGTATTGTTGCTATTACTTCTGAAACTTTCTACAGAAAAAAAGGCACACATAATTTTCTTCTTTTAGACTTATGAGATTTATGCTTAAGGTAAATTATTTTGAAATGTGGATATTAAATATTTGTTCTTTTATGTAAAATTAATTTTAAAAACTCTTCAATTACAATTTTACCTCAATCATAATTAAATGAGAGTTTTATTCCACAAATATCTAATTACTTTAGGATTTATTTTCCCTGATGGAAGGTGTTTTATTTTCTTGTGGAAGTTTCACCAAGTTATCTTATAAGTGGGAGATTAGCAGTCAAAATATAGAAAGCTTGATTTTGCTTGCCATCTGGAATTATTGAAGAAATATTTGAATGGATTCCTAACATGAATTATAGCATGATTTTTTTTTTGCCTTATTTATGTGCAATACTTCAGAAGGAAAATAAAGCATTACTTTTTAGGATTGAAAAAAGTTTTTATTGTTCAGTCTTCTATCCACTTTACCTCTAATCTGCTACAGACAAAAAAAAAAATCGTGTTCTTCATATAAAACTTTATCTTAATACAAAGTAATTTCTCTATCCATTGTTAGGTTTTTTAATATCTCTATAGGCTGAAAAGGAGTCCACACAAAATTATACTGTTGTTTTGATTCTGAACTTCTAAATTTAGAACAAAATTTTGCCACAAATCTATTTTCTGCCATGACCTCTTTACACAGTTTTTCTGATGATTGCTTTGGAAACATTATAATTGTTTTATCAATTAAGTTTATGGAGTTGTTTTTATGTGAATTTGTTTATTGGCAGTCATAAGAACTTGGAAAAGGTTTTTTTTCTTTTTTTTTAAATTCCTTTAATATGGTGTTGATTTTCCTGTTTCTTCAGTAAATTAAGCTTCTATTACAGTAAATAACTAAAGCTGTTAAATTTTAATAGTCTTTGAAAATGAGTAACTGTCTCAAAATCAAGCATAGACACTCTGAAAGTGCTCCTCTATCATCACATTTTTTTAACAAGCTCCTCAGAAGATGGCTATAGATACTTACCAGTATACCTGTAATTGGTACAAAAGTCAGTTGCTAGAAAATTCCACCTAAAGAATTGCAGTAATCAAATAAAACCAGTTATGAAAAGTTTAAATACCATGCTTAGCTGAAATAGCCTGTTTGGCTAATATTTCATGGTTTTAAGATTGTTCCTTTACCTGCACAATTAATCCTATAATGATCCCATCACAAACTTTGTGTTTGACATTACAAGAGAAAGAAGAGACGTTTTTGTAGTAGTGAGATATGACATCAACTTGGTCTTTAGTTTTCAGTACAGGGAGCCCTTAAGTTCAGTAAAAACATGTGAGCCAAATCCCAGATTTTTATTCTATTGTTAGAAGCAAAGGACTATAAACATACCCAGACAGAGCAATTAAGCTTTAGTGCATCCAGGAGGAGTCCAGCAGAAATGCAGAATAATGCAAGCAGTATTAATTAGCTGAGTCATAGATCAGACACACAGTTTTAGGGTGATGGTTGCCCAAAATACAGATAATGTGCCAGTTCTTAAGAGCTTTTCAGAGTTCTTTACAATTATTACTGGAGAAGATCTTGTGTTTCCTGTTCCCAGATTGTCCTACTTATCTCATGCAGTTTTTTTATGGGACTTTCCAAAATTAGGTTGCTATTACAGTTAATAATAAAATTTCTGAGCTTTGAACTTAATTGTCTTCCTCAATTCTCTTATCTCTTTTAAATGCTTCTAAACCCTGATGAAATAAGTTTCACTGTCACTTTGCAAAATGTCACCTGTGTATCATTTAGGTTTCACTGCTTCAGTTCCCCAATGAAGCTGCTGGTGAAATTCAAATGTAATAAAAATGAATGAGTGTCCATCTATTTGTCTATTGTGCAACTGTGGTAAAAAAGAAGGAAAAGCACCTTAGTTTTATTCTTTATGCATAGTTTAGTCTTCACAAACCAGTAAAGACTGTTTTCTGACACAGACACAGTAATGAATTATGCTGAAAATTATGTGTGCTGTGTGAATCAATACCAGATTCCTGGAGCATTAAAATTGCTATTAGAAGCAACTATGCACTTTGTCTTTTTTTCTATTAAGTTTAGGAAAAATTCCAACTTTTTTTTCGTGTCCTGGTTGTGCAGCTTATCAAAGTCCTCACCAGAAACACGAGAAATCTGCATTCATTTAATAGTATGTCTTCCATACTTCTTTAGTATCCATTTATCTTATTTTCCAAGATATTTAAGTAAAATGCTTGTACATTGGCAAAGGTTATTTATTCTGACCAAGAAACAAAAAATCTTAATTTAGCATCATACCTAGCTATGATTTCTGGTATTGCTGGTATTGCAAAGTAAGTTATACAACAAAGCAAACAAAAATCTAGGTTTAAAAAGACATGTTGCCAGATGGCAGGGAAATCATCACGTGATGGCTCTATTTGTGTTCTTCTCACTTCACCTGTAACAATGGCTACATCTGCAGCCTTCTGAATGCACTTTCTGTATCTTTCTAGAGGAGGGGAGATGAGAGAGAGGAATGTCACCATTCAGTGTCCAGTTTTTTCCTGAGAGAATGTTTTTGACTGAAAAATGAGCAGACAGTTGCAAATGGCAATCCTCTATACAGAACTCAAAGGCAAAAGCACAGGGAGGAATAAAGAGAATGTGTTCTTTCCTAGGAGCCTAGAGCAAACCCTTGGGGTTAAGTTAATTTATAAACAGCTGAGGCACTACCTTCAGTTGCATTTGTATCATGTCCATCTTTATTATATGTACCTTAAGCAAACCCTTATTGAAGCATAATCTTTAGGCAGACTGATCTGATTAAAAATGTTATTTTTCTGTTACCTCTGATTTCCGTACTTCTGTATTCCTTTATGAGCCTATGTCATTCAGAAATGCATCCACTATTTCTAGCAAACCCAGAGAATCTTGTTAGAACTAAAACAAAGCTATCTTTTCTACTCATAAAGGTACATGGCAGTGTTGGAGAGCCCTGGTGGATTTGGGTAGAAGACCCTACTAATGATCACATTTATCATTCAGAGTACTTCATCATTCAAAAGAAACAGGTAATGAACTTCATTCAGAATCTCATAGCAAGACAAAAACAAAGTTAGTGAGATGAGGATTTGTCAGGTCAAACAGTGTTTTGACCTAAGCAGATTTTCAAATCAGCAGTAAAGCTTTCAAATTCAGATGTACTTGATCAACTTGGACTTCCACAACAATGTTTTCTATGCTCAAATGTCCTTTCTTCTCTTCCTCCTTTGCTGGAACAGTTATATTCAGATGATGTAGAAAGACTGCAATGGTTTCATCTGTTAAAGAACAAAATGAAGAGCCAGCCTTATTTTTATCTTTTGAAGACAGAAAAAAATTCATTCCAGGCAGTAGAATATTTTATAAAGATGCAAACATTTGCACACATTATTGTTTTGTGTTAGCAATGCTTTTGGAAGTGAGGCAAACTAGGCTTTTTCAAGTTACTGATTTTTCTGTGCAGTAATTATTCTCTACATATTTGCACTAGGTCATTACTAAAGAACCTCAGCTGCTGGTGTTCACAATCCCAATTTTTGAACCTCTTCCTTCTCAATATTATATTCGAGCTGTGTCTGATAGATGGTTAGGAGCAGAGGCTGTGTGTATCATAAATTTTCAACATTTGATTCTTCCAGAGAGACATCCACCCCACACAGGTAACTTCAAATTTGATAATTTTGCTTTAATTAATATTGCTCATCTTGGGGTTTGGGTTTTTGTTTGTGGTGGTGGTGCAATAAAACTCTTACTACTGCTTCACTGGAGAAAAACTTACGGAATTTCGCTTTGTGATATTTCTTCTCAATCTTTCTAAGATTTTCAATTCCTGAACAAATGCAGGAATTTTGGTTTCATCTCAGTATAATACCAACCTTTTAGTTACTTCACATTCTCTCTAAACCATAAGAAAACTGAACCTGTCATATAAAACTAAGCAAATCTCTGTGTTATGGTATGTCTTAGCTTAATGCTGCAAGCATTACCTTTCTTCAGGACTGGCTAAAGGTAATCTTAGACTGTCCAATAAATGGCACTCAGCAAAGAACAAACAATGCTAAAATTTTGAAAATATGAAACATTTTACTATTTTTGCTGAGATATATTTATCATAGCAAGTACTGTTACAGCACTGAACATCACATTTCATCTCATCAAATTGTGGCCTTCCCCTCCCCCTCCTTTTTTAACACTTGGCACAGAAGCATATGTTTGTGTTTTGCTTTTTTTTTCTGAATACATAAATTGCTTTATACATTCATTGGGCCTGATGTCACTGTAAAACCTTTCCTCTTTAATTACATTTGGCTCATCTAGCAGTCTGCTGAGTGCCTTCAGAAATGCACAGTTCTCATACGGTGTTGTCCTTTGGCATGAATAAATTCACATGTGTTTGTGAAGTGTTTAGCTATTGTTGTACTGTACCTACGCTGTCTGGAAAAGCATGTGTAACCTTTTTATCTAATTGACTGATCACTGACTACTATTCAGAAGAAACAGAAAGATATTTACACATCACCAGTTATGGAGACTCCAGGATTTATGGTAATTGATTTCAATTCCCATCTGGTTCCCACTCAACAATGAAGTATGTAGAGGCTCTGCTAGGCAAAAAAACCCTCTTTCTCCTCAACAGAGCCCAAGAAATCACTGTTTCAGTGGGAGTGATAAAGCAGCCATAAGGTATCAGTGAAAAGCATGTGAAGAATATTAGGCATCATTGCCTCAGTAGATTTTATGACTCCCATATCATACCTTAATGTGAAGCACCCTGAAAAGACAAGGAGACCTCCAGCCACAAAAAAAAAAAACAAACCCAAACTTCAAAGCAAGCATCTGCATAGCAGAATCACTGCAGTCTCCTTAATTTGGTAGGATTCCAAATCCAATCTGGTTATATATATCATTTTCCAAATTCCACAATCTCTAATTCTTTGGATAGCAGATGCCCTCAAGATATATTGAGAATCATATATTGGAAAGCTGTTTGTTTATTTATTAAGATTATGTCTTTAATTATACATTTAAAGTAGAAGATGCAAAATTTAGCTGTACTCATCTGATTTGTATTACTCCATCAACTTGGAAACTCCAAAGAATCCTTCCTTCTTAAATAGATTTTTTTTCCCTTGAACACATACTCTACATTCTGTTAGCATAAGAAACTGGACATAAATATGATCTAATACAGTGAATTTAGAACTTACTACAAGTGTGTAAAAAGAAAACAGGTAAAAGAAAAAGGTTAATGTATGCAAATAGCTGGTTCACAGCTATCAGAGTATTTTAAAAATTATTTGCAGAAATATTTCGGAGCTATAAAAACAACTTCATTTTTCTTCATCAAAGTGAACAATTACACAAATGTGTAGTCTCTGTCTTGTGAGATACTAAGTAAAACATTTTTCAATGTAAATTGTTTTCCACTAAATTACTGGTTAATGTATTTATCTTCATAACAAGCTATGTCATGTCATGGCATCTCTTGTCATGCACTTACGATTATTTTGTGGTTTTAGAGCTTCTGGATCTTCAGCCTTTGCCTGTCACAGCCTTGGGACATCCTGAATATGAAGTTCTGTACAAATTCACACACTTCAACCCTATTCAGACACAGATATTCCATACTCTTTATCACACAGACTGCAATGTTCTTCTTGGAGCTCCTACAGGTTCTGGAAAAACAGTTGCAGCTGAATTAGCCATCTTTAGAGTTTTTAACAAGTATCCCACATCAAAGGTTTGTAAAATAGGTTTACTAGAATCATTTTGTTACAAGCATTTTTTCAGTAATAAAAACATCTAGAAGAAGACTATGGGGAGCTGAATTTTACTTTTTCCATTTTATGTGTATGTGGATACTAAACGGTAGTGCATTATGTATATTATGCTTTTATTTCAACTATTTATTTCATCGGTTGACAGCTAGAGTTAAATCTACAAAAATGGCATGCAGGCATGCTGGATTTCCTTTTCTTCCTTACTTAACAGCATTTCCTGCTTTAATCTCCTTCTACTAGCAGTGGTACTCTTTTATCGCTATTAGTTCCCTCCCATGTGAATACAACTTGCCCAGTTTCTCTATTATTTAAACAAATAAGTTGCAATTAATTAATACAAGATAGTTTTCTGTTCCAGCTCCCCGCTGTGTTTTAAATTGCCTAAAAGCTGAACACCTCACCTTTTGGAGTTTTGTTTTCAGAGTGAATATATATCTGCTTCTTGACTTAGCCATATTGTCTTAGTTAACTACATTTTAGCTTTAAAATCTTTCAAGAAGATCTTTGTATCTGACTGGGAGATTTTTAAAAAGTATAACCTTTCTATTAACAGAAATTGTGTACATAAATTCCTTAATCATTTTTTAATTCAAATATCTTCATGTAATTTGTTAGTCCAAGTGAAGTAAACAAGTCACTCATACACTTTCAACTTACCTGTGAGACATAAAAATAGCGAGTTCTCAAAGGAATATATATATTTTAGTGTTTAATAAAGCTGGAAGCCTGGCTCTATATTTCAAATAATGTATGTGAACTCTTCATGTAGCAGTTTCCTCATGTTCCAGAGCTTCAGAATTTTTAACCATAAATCTCTAAGTAAATATGTTTTGTACATGTGAGCATATTCCCCTCTGCACTGCAGGCTTCTTTGAGAAAAATATTTTGACATTTTGCTTGAGATAATCAGCTTTTTATTTAATTAGTAATGTTTTAATAATTTAATGATATAATGGGAAATTGGGTAAGATACTGCTTTCTAGAAATTCAGATTATTTCTGTTCCAGATTGTTAACGTGCAGATTTTATAGTCATGGCAAAAAAAAACCATTATTTACATAAGTGGGTTTTGGTTTTAAATGGTGTGATAAATATTTCAATTTCAATAAATTATTCTTTGTCCAAGTTTACTTGCTTATTAATTGCTCACTGAAAAAAAACCAATATTTTCAGGCATTATGTTTCTTTTAAATATAATCTTGTTGTAGGTCATTTCAGGAACTCAGACCTTATTTATTTAATAGATTATGACTATGTCAAATCTCACAAATACCATGTGTTGTAGGTACACTTTAACAAAGGTGTCTTGTTTAACTTCTAGTTTTGTGCCTTTTTTTTGCAGGCAGTGTATATTGCACCCTTAAAAGCACTCGTCCGTGAGAGGATTGAGGACTGGAAAGTTAGGATTGAAGAAAAGCTTGGTAAAAAGTATGTTTCTCCTTACCTAGTCAGAGAAATGAGAAGCAAAAGAACAGCTCATCAAGTATGAATAAAGTCTCAACATACTTACGAGTATTTCGAAAAGGGTTTTGGTTTTATACTGTCCTTCAGATTTCTAGTACTTGAAAAGTTCTAGCAATAGTCACTGATAGATAAAAACTAAGAAAGGGATACACTTTGATACCCAGCTATTTTCGTTCTTGTTGCTTGCCAATATAAAAAATGAGGAGCTCAGATTTCACTCCTCAATATCCTTGGAAATTGAAAATGTAAGTCAAAATAAGCTCTCGTTAGAAACCTCAGCTATAAGGAGCATACAGGACTTGCATGAACTGTATAATAGTCCTTCATATATAAATTAATATGATTTTATTCTTTGGTAGCATTAATTTCCTGCTGATCTGCCCAGGTGTTGGAGTTCAGCCATTATTTTATGATCTATAAGATATATTAGTCATGTTGATGCTTTCCAAAATTATAGTATATTGAATAAAATTTTTTATGCAAAGGATGCATTATTTAGGGCCTTCACCTTCTCTAAATATAGCTTTTTTCCTAACTTAAGCTCAAAGCACATCACAAGAGAAAGAGATGCTGTTCTGTGTACGTGAAATTACCAATAATATTGCTGTTGTTTTCACAGCAATGAGATAAAATATTTTATGGTAATATTTCTTTTTTTTAATTTACAATTACTTGTGACTAAAATCTTGAACAGAATATGCACATTTCTTTGAGGAATTTTTGTTTGATGTTCGGCTGGATTTAGAACGTGTCATTGGAAAGTCTAAAACCCATCATAATGGATCCATCTAACATGATAAGTTATTGCAAATGCTGTGAACAATTGGAAAAAATTTGCTAATCTTCTTCAAAAAGTAATCTTGGGCTAATCTCTGCACCAGTCTTAATGGACCTTCACCGAAAAATGCAATACACACAGCACTTTAGCCCTGTTATTCAAACCAGAGATCTATGCAGAACAGCAGGCATCAACTTGGTAGCTTCCATGAAAGCTTTCATCCTGTCTGTGACAGATGTTAAGATTCATATTACATCATACCAGTATTATGTTATCTTCATTTGGTAGAACTTACTGTTGGTTTGGACTCATCCTCTTCTTTTTATATGGTTTTGCTAAGGAATGGTATTTGGTATTGATATGGTATTTACTAGGAAAACAAAGAGACAGGTTTGTTTACTTAAAACAATTTTGAAAATCCTGTTAAATATGTTTGACAAGAAGCAGAATTATTTTGCTAAATTTTGTTTCTTTCTTCTTATAGGAATTTAAGGAGTAAATATAATTTAACATTAAAATGTTTTAAAGCTTTGTAAAGGCAAGCTACTTTCCTTCTTGATTACAGAGTTGTAGAATTGACAGGAGATGTGACTCCTGATATGAGAGCTATTGCCCAGGCTGACCTAATTGTTACTACCCCAGAGAAGTGGGATGGTGTCAGCAGAAGCTGGCAGAACAGAAGCTATGTTCAGAAAGTTGCCATTCTCATCATAGATGAGATCCATCTTCTAGGTGAGCATGTTTCACTGCTTTTGATCAGAATCATTGCTACATTTGAAGAAGTGTGCTGTTACTTATGATGTGAATATACTTTTTGACATCTGAACCTTTCCTTTTTCTCTGTTTTTCCATTGACTTTTCATTCACTAGGGGATGAGAGAGGCCCAGTATTGGAAGTCATTGTGTCTCGAACAAACTTTATCTCATCTCACACTGAGAAGCCAGTAAGAGTAGTTGGTTTATCCACTGCTTTAGCAAACGCCAGAGACCTTGCTGACTGGCTAAACATTAATCAGGTATGAAAAAAGTTTTAGAAAATGGATATGTATTTGTCACACAGAAAGGAAAAATAGCAATTGGTAAGATAATTCAAGGTTAAACTTGAAAAAAATGTTCTCTTGTAGATGGGTCTGTTCAACTTCCGGCCATCCGTGCGCCCGGTTCCTCTGGAGGTGCACATTCAGGGCTTCCCTGGCCAGCACTACTGTCCTCGCATGGCCAGCATGAACAAACCTTCTTTTCAGGGTAAGCAACAAGCTCCTAGACCCTTAACTTCTTACTCTAAAAGAAAAGGAGAATTTGCACAGTTCATTTGCAGCACATTTGCAGCATGTGTTACTGTATGTACTCTTGGCATGTATTGGGAGAATCTGCTCTGCTAATGGCCCAAAGCTATTTGTCTGAAACATAAAGTGTGCTGCAAATGCAACATGTAACAGAGGAATGTAATGTATTTAGAACAGAAGAATAAAACTAGTGTTAGTGAAGGGGAAATAAAATGTGTTTTCTCTTAGTGTTTGACACCAGAGAGAAATATTTGTGTAAAAATATTTGAAATTTAGAAAGCAATAAAACCATTCATATTATTAATATGCTGAGGTATTTTCATATGGTCCACTGCATGTAAGCATTAAAAAAATTGTGAACAGAAGTTGCAAGTCAGGCTAACCTCCTATAATTCTAGTTTCAAAGCAATAACCATAAAATTCAAAATTTGTAGTGCATCCAGATATGCTTCTGTTTCCAATTTTTTATTCTTAACCAAGCTGGCAAGCAGTATAGATTTAAGAAAAGCTCTCTTGTATTTTATTTGAACATGTTTTGCTTTGGTTGCATAAGGAATATTTATTATATCAATTAAAAATAACCTCCAAAATAAATTTTGTGGTGTGAACTGCTGTTGATTGTGAGGTGACATTTGTGAGGGGACTTTTTAGCTGCTTTAATTAGCCTTATGACAGAAGCAAAGTATTGATTGTGGACTAGAGACCAATCTTGACAGCTCGGATTATTTACACCTCCACGAGAGCATTGTACAAAAACACTAATGAACAATAAATCTGTCTTGGGCTGTTCTGCCACACCTGTTCCTGAAGCAACAAAAATCCATTAGATGGTGGGCTTTTAAAATATATAGATATATTGGCAAATATAGTTGTAAGATATAAATGCACATGAATTATCCTATTTCAATAATTTCACAAGTGCATCGCGTGTGCATATGCAGGAGCACATGCTGGGTAGTATTCGTGAACTGTGGAATAATATGTGCTGGTGGGCAGTATGAAATACTTTTCAGAAATTAAAAATACATAAATTTAATTGCTTGAATGAGAATTACATGACAAAACACACAAATGGAATTATAAGTGGTTTAGAGAGAGTTTTTTAAATTCTAGGTACACCTGTTTATACTTCTAGTGCTTGTTGATGTTAGAAATATGTATAAATATTATTTATTACATGCTCTGTTCCCAACTTGTTTGACGTGATACAGTCGAGGTTATTTTAGCATTTTCATGGCAATACTTATTCCTGAATCCATAAAAATTTCACTGCAACCTGAAACTTTCCAAAGATGGGCTGAGCAAGAAAATGCTATTTTAAAAAGTCCTAAAACCTAATTTATTTAAATCTATCATAATTCGTTTAAATATATCAGGCTAGTTAGTTGGCACAGAAACAAAGTTCTCTTGTACTGTATTGCCCACTTTCACAGCATCTGTTGAAAAGTCACTTTCTACTTTTTTTACATTTTCTGAAATTGGTAGATTGAAGTGATCCTCTGTAGTCTGACTTGAGTTTATGCAGTTTGAGTGCGGGGCTAGGCAGAAAGCAAATTTTAGACCTTCGTGGCACTGAGTCTGAGACAACATAACCCAACAGTAGAAAAAACATTAACATACTTAGTCAGCTGAGATAGAGACATTCACCAGCTCGAAGTCTAGAAAGCTTGTCTAGGTTTTGTGGTGGTTGGTTTTTTTCCATAACTGGTTCTTTTAATTAACTAACAGCATTCAGTGAAGTAGCTGAAGGGAAATTGAAACTCGGCTAAACGTAGATTTACAGCCTGTGGTTCAGAGGTGGTGTATTCTCACCTCAGTTGTATCCATCCAGCAGAGTAGAGACTCAGTAGACATACCTCAATGTCACCTGCAGGAAGGTCTACCAGCTGTCATGGGATTGCAAAGAGAAACTCTCATTTTTGTCATTAAATGGTCCAATTCTCAAATTCTGTTTTGCTCAACAGCGATTCGGAGTCATTCTCCAGCCAAGCCTGTTCTTATTTTTGTGTCATCGAGGCGTCAGACAAGGCTTACTGCCTTAGATCTCATAGCTTTCCTAGCCACAGAGGATGATCCCAAACAATGGCTGAAGATGGATGAAAGAGAGGTAGAATCATTTTACCTTCCTTATTTATGCTTTGCTTCTATCTTATTGATGTTTGTTTGAAAAAAAAATCATCTGTAACAAGTCGTTTGAGGGTAGATCTTGAAAGAGTTATGCATATGCTAAATTTCCCTATGTATTAAAAGTAGTGACAGCATTAAGGCTATAGAAGCGTCTGTGCAAGAGCTGAACTTCAGAACACAAACTCTTTTATCTTTGTTTTTTCCTGCATATCTTATTAATGCTAGTTCCATGGTCCCAGACAACATATATCACATGGTGCAAGTCTTTGATACGAAGATAAGACAAAGACTAAAAGAAAGAGGGCTAGTGCTCTCTAAAGTTTACAGCTGGACATCTGTGACATATAGATGTTGAGCTGAAATCTAAACCAAATCTCTTTCAGTGTTTTAAGAGAAAAATCATCCTTCTCATAAGATGCATTATGTATATGTATATATATCTGTGTGAATATATGTACCTATGTATATACATGCATCCATCTATATTCCTAGATTGATAGACATACTGCAGAACCAATCCTTTAGTAATGGTTCAGTCTTGCATATCAATGAAATAAATCAATTATATAAAAAAATAAAGCTTCTGCCAATATCTTTGTTTTAAATATATAAAGATTACAAAGTCAAACACTTAGATGTTAAACAATACTAGCAGAAAAGCTTGTTTTTTATTCTTCTTCAAGCAATATAATCTTTAATTACATTTTCTTCTTTTTTTAATCTTCTTTTATTTACTGCAAAACATGAATGATGGCTAAATAATAAACAACTATTCAATATTCTCTTTTATCTTCATTCTTCAAACTGTATACTACATTATATTTAATTCACTCAGTTTAGCACCTGCTCTGAATGCAGTATTATTTATTTCACTCTGCACTAATGGTCCTGATTATAGTATATCATTGCTGCAAAACAGGTTTTTTGGTTGATATTCAGATTTTCGAAATTTTGGAGACTAGCTTTTTCTAATTATTGAAAATCTTCTACTTGGAATTTCTGTGATAATTTAGGGCCAAAACACAGCAAAATGCAGAAATAATAAATACTCAATTTCTTAAATATTTTATTTATTTATTTATTCATTTATTTAATAAATTTGATATTAAATCCAAGTTGATTACAGTATGAATATTTATCTATCAACAGTTTTTAAAATGGTTATACAACTATAAATATTATATACCAAAAAGTATAGGTTTCTAGATCATATTGTTTGTCTTTGTTTGCTCTTTGCCAAAAAATAAAATGGGATTTTTCAGAGATAAAGCGTAAGATCTTTATCCTTCCTGTTTTGGATGGATTTTAAAATTGAAAATGGCTGTCTTGGCTAATAAACCAGTATTACTAAAGCATATCTCAACTTGACAGTGCTTTTCTAGGTGTATAACCTCTATTTAATGTTTTCTTGAACCTAATAGAAACATTCCATATCCAATGTATTATTACTTAGTACTCTAGTACCTTGTGCTGGTTTACTGTAGTAATCTCACCTACAATTAGAGTATGCACTGGGCACCTTGCCCTAAATGACTTGCATTAATATGAATAGTTTCCCCAAGTCCTGGGAGCCACTGCTATTCCAAAAAGAGCTGTAACTGAAGCTTCTTCACTTGCTGGAAAGGGGTTTTCTATTAGGAGTCTTTGAATTTCATGTTTCAGAGTAAGCCTCTGAAGGTTTTGAAATAGGAGCCAACAAGGACAAGCAGACTTTGCATTTATTAGTTTAATAGCATTTGCATATGATTTGTATTTGAATTAATAAGCTGAATGTTTGGAGCATGAAATACCTACCAAGTTACTCAGTTCTGATTACGTAAATGTAAAAGACAAGGATTAAGCTCTAAGTTGTTATATCTTACCACTATTATGCAGAACACAATTCTGTTTGAAGTACCCACAATTTCAAGTGGACATTTCTTTGGGCAATTATGGGAGTAGTTTGTAGTTTTGTGTTTTAAATGAGCATGATTAGCCTGAGTTTCATTTGACATTGAAGCAAAGGACAAAGCTCTGGCAGTGCTACATACATAGTGTACATTCTGCCTAATTATTTAATAATAATAATCTAATTTTAAAAACCTCATAATAATTTAGGGAGGGGTTAATTTTAAAAAATTAATTTCAAGTAATATTAAAGTCAGGCTTATGTGTGAAATAGACAAAATTCTCTCCAGATCGCTATAAAATTTTTAAGTTAGAAAGGTAGAGCTAGAAAATACTTTATAGTAGGTATTTCATGTCTTAAACCCTTGTCCAAAATTAGTGTTTCCTAATTCCATATGGGCTTAAAATGGACCAGTTATAAAAATCAAATTGTTGTTGCCTTTTAAACAACTTTTTTTTCCTAACAGTTTTTTGGTGGTTTGGGGTTTTTTTTTCCGCCAACCACTGTTTCTTTAGGGGGACTTACAGACAAATTACTTTATTTTCAAAATAGTTGTAATTCTTAATTGTGAAGTATTTTGAGATCTAAGAGATTTTTCATGGGTATATACAAAGTTAGCAAGCTGTACAGGAGACCATGGCATTTTTCTTCAGTCAGCTTTATTTGTATAATATTAATTTTGGCTGACATAAGATTCCTTTGAGAACTCATTAGTAAGTTTTGTTTAATGGTGTAGCTGGGTTTGCTACATGATGGTTAAAAGTTCGTCTGTTTATGTTAGCTTCCCAGTAGAGTTCTTAAGGCTTCTTGAAATGTTCTAGAACAATGTCATCTGTAATAGCTTCTAAAGGACTGATGTGGAGGTAGAGACAGATTCTTGCTGCCATTAAAAGCGGTTTTTCTTTGTTCCTCTTTGTGATGGTATCAGAGAGATTCAGGCCTTGTGCGGAGGAGACTGGAATACAACAGAGACCAGTACTCAATCTTTATTAATGTGTTGTTACTAATACTAGATCTCTTTTTATCAACTATGCCATCATCTTAGCTTCCCTCTTCTCTGTAGAGATTCTGCCTGTAGTGGTAAACCAGGATCTTGTTTGAAGCTTGTGATGAATAATTCTGTTCAAAAGCTTCCAGGCTGCTTTTCATAGTACTCTGAGACAACAGGCAAATCCACTTCCATTTTTGCCACCCAGCTCCAAATATCAAATTCAGGCAATATATCAATCTGTTATATTTCAGATGACATGAACTTGCATGAACCTTATGAAATACGTATTTGTATGTATAAGTGACATATAGAAACAACCCTTCAGCTGTTGCCACCAAAGTAGATAACAGCATTCATGGATCATGGAGGAATCATACAAGATGTTCTTTCCCTCAAAGGAGTCATTATCTAACAGGTGCAACTGAATTATAGTTGAGAAGGAATTTTGTTACACATCTACTGAAAAATACATGTTATAGGCAGTTCCATTAGGTTTTGGGAATGGCTCTTCCTGGGCATTTTCCTTGAATTTCATGTCTGATATGCAGGTTTTGGCTCATACACATTATAGTATTCAGAAAGTTGAAAGGTACTCAGAAAGTTGAGAAGCAGTCAATCTTCATAAAACTGGCCTGTACTCAATGAAAATTGCTGTTTCTAGTACTGCTCAGTTTTGCAGCTCTGCTGGACCTGTTGCTGCACTATAATGGTTAAATTTGTTTCATAGATTCTGTCCAACTAAGTTTCAGGCTATGTGCATGCTTTTTGTGAAGAAATGGCCACTCAAAGACCTCATGTATTACATATACTTTAGTGTCACCAAGGAAGCCTCCAACAATGTTTGAAATGCCCTACTTGCCAGGATTTGTAGCTGATGCTTTAAAGCTCACCCCTACATTTTCGAACTGCACATGCAGACGTTCTTCTGGATTTAAGCAACACTGCTACAATTCGCCCAGAGTATGAGTGGGCAGTTTCTAGGAAAAAAAGAATAGTTCCCTTTAGAGCCTTAGAGATGTTTTTTAATTTTTCTGTAAGTTGCATTGTCCATACACATTCCAAGATTTATCTCTCTTACAGTATGCCCCAAGACTGAGTTTATTTTTCAACAGAGTGAAGAAGCAGTAGCAGAGTCTGTTTTCCTTCCCATCTGCAGTAATAGCAAGAACTCTACATTAGACTTCACTTTGTCCTGGTTATGCTTTTGAGGCACAGGTGCATCATGACAGAAATGTGAATGGGCAGTGAATCTCAGAGGAGACTGCATCTATAAACAGAGGATGCCAACATGCCCATGGAAAAAGAAAATGTTATGCTTACCCTGCATAATCATTAGAGTATTTTTGAATATGCACTTCCTAGCTAAAATTCTAATTTGGACTTGTCAGCCAGGACTGTCATGTTGAAGCTTGTGACCCATTACTTATCTTGTTAAAAGGGACAATAGCTCAGATTATCGTTTTGGAAACAGACAGTGCCACCAGTTTCTGATGGTCAGCTTGGGTAAGATCAGTTACACTGTTCTACATTACGAGCTGACTGAACAGGAGCAAGTCCTTCTCTGTCAGAAATTGCATCTACATCTGTGGTGGCAGAAAATGTTGCAATCTTTTTACAACATAATTTATTAGAATCAAGTCTTCAGTTTATTTATTTTTCTCTAATGTTTTTACAGCTTTTTGTTTTTAACCTAAGACAAAAGTACAAAAGTAGTATTTATGGTTTATTGTTTGAAGTTAAAATGCAGTTCTCACCAGCAAACAAGCAGGGTGTTTTTTTATTTGTTTGGTGGGGTTTCTTTAAAAATTTATTCCTTGTCCAGATACTTGGATTTGTTTTTTTGTATTTTTTTTTTTAATATTTACAGTGCAAGGAGGGGGAAGAAATGTACCAGTGTACATAGTTTTAACTTTAACCACAATGTTTTTTTTACATTCTGCTTTGTGCATCATTTGGCCATCTGCATCTTGTTAAGACTGTTCTTTATGAAACCTCTAGAAATAACTAGTATCCTTTAGCACAAACATACCTGCAGTAATATTCAATAGCATCCATATCAGGCAATAGCTTGCTTCCACAGAATTCAAGGGCTATTGAATGAAGGACACTCATTGACTCCAAAAGAATGAATCAGACCCATCCTGATTTTTGCTATTTTAGACATGTGAGCATATAAACATGTGTGCACTAATTATGGATTAGTACGTATGTGTTTGTACACTGTGTGGAAATACGAATAGCTGTATGCATGAAAGGGAAATAAATTTTACCTATACTTGGTTTGCATTGTTAATAAAAACAAACAAAGAAAATACTCAAAACCAATAAAAAAATCCTAAGAATTCTTGGAAAGACAAAAGATGGCTTTTTCTTCTCTAACCTTTAAATCAAACAACCTATTATCTCCATGTTAATGTTCTGAGGTAATGTTGTGCTATAAAACAGGAATAGAAGAATCTGGTCTGTGTCATGAACAGGTATATTTCTGTCATTTAAATTTGTCTTTTAGTGTTAAATGTTTTATTATATTATTATGCATTAATGTATTATTATGTGTTATGAAATATGATTTAATAAATATATCTCAACTGCTTAAAGCAGATTTGAAAATGTTCCTTGAATAATCTTATTTGAGTTGTTTTAGGCAGCTTGTTCTGTGTGGGATAATTCTGAAGTATAAGCCAACTCTTAATCAAAAATAATTTTGTAAGATGATTTTTTTGTGTCTTTAAAGATCAGGAGGGTACCCGAGAATGATTTCTAAGTGTTTCAGTCATTATAGAAGTTCAACTTCCTTCTACAAGATGTTGGTTTTATGACACAAAAGTGTGTCATAAAAATTAACGTTTAGTTATAACAAGGAGATGTTTTTATTTCACTTAACATCTGTAGCAGATGTGAAATATGTAATTATTTTTGTAAAAGACTTCATAACTTTCACGATTCTTTTGTTTGGCAGATCTTTCTTCTATTGGGCATTTTAGACAATTGATAAGCATTATTCAGTGGCATATGGTCTGAGTCTGACGTGCTTTGAAAAGAGTAGAGAGTACTAATAATGAGGATTCTGTGAAAATGGGAAAACCAGCACAACAGATATGCTTTGAGAAAGTATGGGGTTTTAGCATCTTGAAACAATATATCACACTCAAAGGGACAGAATTGGGCTGCACAATCTGTTAGCTCATTCTTGTCCAATCTGGTCTCCTCCTTTCTTTTGGAGCCAGCATTGTCATCAACTTGCTGAATTATACTCTGACTGGAATGTATTTCAGGCACAGGGTAATGTATCTGCTTAAATGGAATCCTATCTTTCTACAAAAGCTTTTTAAGTATAATAAATTTAAAATATAAAAAAAAAGTTCTATTAGCTTAAAGTAAATGGTTCAACAGTTTACATATGTGCAGGAACAAAGAAAATAACTACTTAGTAGGTTAAGAAAAATCTGGCTTGTTTAGAAATTACGATAGAAAATGTAGAAATAAAGTTTATTTTTTAAAATAAATATTTTGCAATGCTACCAAGTTCCCAAATTGGTTTTCAGGAAATATTTTTCTTTGCTCATCAAAAAAAAAAAATAAAAAAAAAAAGAATATGACGGACAGCAAAACCTTTCTGCTTGGGCCTGATCCTGCCTGTCTATGAGTCCAGGGAAAAATGCCTTCCTGGCATTAAGATCCCAGAATTGGTGCTGTACAGGGTTTTTTAATGCAGGCACAATATGTATTTCCTTATATTATTTTAATATAATTTTTTTCTGTTCTTAAGGTAAGATATATTTGATTTATCCTTCTGTGAGTAGAACTACATTACAGTTGTTTTCAGAAAGATAAATAGTAATTGAGTCACAACAATTCAGAAATGTTAGATTTGTTTTATAGTCACAGTGCTGTGTCTGTTTCTGGTTAATGAACCTATTAATTGTGCCATTATTTCTTAATAGAGAGTTATAATATTCTTACACTACACTGACATAAGGGAGTTATACTTTTAAATAAATTGTCATAAGAATTTTAAGCCTTGGATTGTGCCTATGGATAAAACAGTTATGTTTATTACAGTGATTTATGTGAAAGTAAGGGGTCAGCTAAAAATGACTAGGATTCCCTGCTGCTAAAATGACAGGATAGCAGTACATGTGCCAGTGCTCCTGCTAAGGGTTCTTTAGTTTTCCTGTGGTAAATTACACTGCTTTGCAGGTATGACTAACAGCTCCACAGGCCGCCGCTGTAATACGAGTCAGAGGGGAAAAAAAATAACCACCACTGATTGTAAAAGCAAGAAGAACATCTTTGAATAAATTCCCAGCAGTGTGAATTTGGGATGTTTTGCGCTGGCAACTCTATGGCAGAAAGGTTTAGCTCAGGTTGTGTGCTGGAAATAGCTCCCAGTGTAAAACCGCATGTGCTGAAGGAGCAGTCTAATCACTTTAGGCTAATCCCAATCAGCTAATTTGATCCCTGTACTGTTCTAGAGGAAAAGGAGGTTTCGATTCATTATTTTCCCAATATCGCTTTCTTTTGCTGTGAATAATGAAATAAATGTCTTTGGAATTGGCTCATTCCCTTACATTAAAGACATAACTATCATAAGGTGCTGATTCTCGGTGGGGAGAAGAAAAATTAATTCAGCGACGCAGTATCTTTTGTCAGTTCTTGAATGCAGAAACTGACTAAAATGTAAATGCTTTTTTTTTTCCACATATTTACCAATTTTTCTACTTTTTTCATCTTAATTTCCTATTAAATATATACATATAATTATTATTTCTCAAAGTGTGTACATAGGCATATTGGTACTATGCAGTACCAATACCAATTAATAAACCTGTAGTAAAAAATCATTAATAGATTTAATAATATTTTTAGTATTGTATGTTGATGGTCATAATTGTAGAGAAAACAGTATATGTGTTCCCATTTTATCCAGATTTTTTTAGTCTTAGAAGAAAAGCTCTTTAAGATGGGTCGTAATTCACGTTGTCTACACTGAAGTCACATGTCTACATGTTGACTAGAGAAATCAAAGGTTTGGTGATTGTATCTAGATAGATAAACTTTATCCTTTAACATATCCTCCTTTCATTCATCTCTTTACTCTCTTCAACTTATCTATCCCTCTTCTTGCTTCCCTTTCCTAAATGGACTTATCCGCTCTTCACTTCTCAATTCACTAGGTTTTTTTTCTTTCTGCTCCCTTTCTTTTCAGTGTTTTATGGACCCTTTCACTCTTTTCTTCTGTAAGCACCCTTTTCTTTTATATGTGCAAGATCAGTTTATACAACAACAAACCTCCTAGTACAGGAAACCTCCAGGCAGCTGCATTGTGAGGGTAAATAAAGTTTAAGAGCTTCCATTGACAGTTGAAATTGATTGATCTCTCAAAAGTTGAACTTTTTTTTTTTAAATTAGTTTCTCTGTTACTGCCATCAGTAGTGGTTCCATTAGTCAAGATTACTTCAACAAATAGACTTTTAAAATGCTTTGCAATTTACTCTTTCTGACAAAATTGATTAATTTACAAAATCTGTATTGTTTGTTTGTTTGTTTGTTTTAAAATCCTCAATATGGACTGTTGTATTCTCTGGATTTTTTGTACCTCTTATGGATATTTTTTATAATAGTAGCAACGTGTTACTTGAGTTTAGATATGTGAATCATTTTATTCACATTAAAGTCTGAGAATTATAAAACACAGAAAATATTTAGAGAGGTTACAATCTTGAGCTTCAGAAATGAAACACCTCAGAGTCCTAAGTAGGAATGGAGATATCACTGTAGTAGTGCAGCTATCATATCTCAGTACTTTGGAGAACTCAGTCTGATTTGAGCCTGAACGCTATGTCCAAATTACTCAGTTACCCTGACTAATTTGTTCTGCACTACTGTTTTTTCCCTAACCTTGGCTATACCTCCCATGACCATGAATGATTCTGCCCCTAAGTATGCAATATCATCATGCCACTGCTGGTGGCACCAGGAAACCACTAATAAGAGCATAAATTTTAAAGTTCCTGGCTATAATTATATTAAAATCACATAAAATAATAAATGACCTTAGGAATAAAACAATAAAAATAATTTTGAAGAGTAGAATCACTTAACAAGACTGTTTTGTTCGTTATTACTAAGAGACTTTTCACGGAGGTCATCTACAAAAATAAATAAGCCTATTATCAAATTTATGACTTGAAAATATAGGCAAGAAAGGTGGTTAAAATCATAGTAGTGAAAATTATTCCAAGAGTCATTAACATCAGATTGGAAAGAATTAGTAATAGTAATAAAAATAGTTTTTTACCTGGACTTCTGAAAGTTTAAAATGAACACACTTAATAGATGTTGGATTTCACTACAGATTTTGAATCTATAAATTACAAACTCACACTCCAAAAAAAATTTTCAAATTAATTTGCATTTCAGCATATGAATAGGAAGCTTTCTTGATGAATAATAATTGCAAAATTATCAAACTGAGGAACACTCTATCTGTTCAAAGGCATTAGAGAGAGCCAAATTTATTTTTCATGACTGTTATTATGTTACTGGTTGCAGAGATTTGCTATGTTTTTATACCAGTTCTAACCCCTTTGATACTAGGGATTGCATTAAACAAACACAGAACAGAATGCACAGTATTTGCCAGACCTGTCAAGATATTTTCAGCATTTTCATTTCCTTGTCTGTGTTACTTAGCATGTCAATAAAGTCATGTGCATTTTGTATTCCACCCCCATTGTTAATATCGTATTTTTTAGACAAAACCAGTCTTCAGAGACTGAAGAGGGTTCTGTTTTCCTGCTCGTATAAACAGCAGTGAGCAAATTATCATTGCTACAGAAACAAAGGAAGATAAGAAACCTAAAAGTTTCTTAGTAATCTGTTTTAAAGCATGCAATTATTATTTCTGTTACAGATGAATGACATTATAGTCACAGTTAGAGATTCGAATCTGAAGCTGACACTTGCTTTTGGAATAGGCATGCACCATGCAGGTCTGCATGAAAGGGACAGGAAAACTGTGGAAGAATTGTTTGTGAACTGCAAAATCCAGGTACATGTGTTCTTTTTGAATCCTGCCATAATGAGTTTTACATGGAATTTTAAAAGTTGGCTTTTTGTTACATATACCTCATTAATCTTTCTTTTTGTCTTAGGTTCTTATTGCCACGAGCACATTAGCTTGGGGTGTAAATTTTCCAGCTCATTTAGTAATTGTTAAAGGAACAGAATACTACGATGGAAAAACAAGACGTTACGTGGATTATCCCATTACAGGTACTCACATAAATTATGGAAATGTTCATATGCTGAAATGTATTTCAAGCATATGCAAATGACCTGAATTATTTAGTAACTGAATTTGGATAAAGACTAGGAGAAATGAGGTAAGGGTTTTTTCTTTACTTATTGCAAGTTGTAAGAGAGCTCTTAAGATTTTATGCAATAATGATTTGTTTGGCAAATCTTTTCATGCTAAATTCCTTTAATGTGTATCACCCAAAATAGACATTAACTAATTAAAGGGACAATATTAAGCCATATCTAGTTCACTAGGTAATTGTAGAAAAGAAACTTTTCAAGCATGCAATTTTTTTTTTCATTTCTTAAACCTTTTCTAAGTAGAAACAAAATTTTAACAGTAAACTTAGCCATGGTTTGAAATGTAACAGTTGAATCACGTATATACGAGAAAATAAAATGTATGCACAGTGACTTGGTAGTAAACAAAAAACTTTAACTGGCCTGGTATCTTCAGTGATATAAGGAATACTTCAGAAATAAGCAGCTAAATTAAATACTTTTCTGGCTTTATGCAGACTTTCGTTGTTTTCTGGCTCCATGAAACTCCAGTTTTCATAAACTGTTCTGCAGTGTTTTCAACAAGCTGAAGAAAGTGAACCATGGACGAACTTTTTTCAGAGTTCAGATAGGGAGACTATTTGTCTGGATGGTACTAAGTTTGAAGAATGAGAACAAGCTAAATTTATTCCAGGTTTCCTGTTCTATTTTCCCTTTCTCTTTTCAGAAGAGCAAGTAAATTATTAAATGTTCTTATACTACACTAGCAATACGTACCCTTAAGGACAATGTATTTGTTAGGGAAATACAGAGCTTGCATCTTTTTAGCCATACACTGTCTTTTTGGCAAGAGAAGCTTAGTAATGGAAAAAAACGCTCAAACTGAAAATACTCTACAGGGTTACTTCTTCAAGTAACCCATCATAGAGCTTAATTTAGTGGTTAGTGCTCTGCAGGAAACTTGGGATTAATTTCCAGACCAGCTCTCTTGTTCAAAGATTCTGGTCTGACCTGGGATCTTAGCCATGCACACTTGTATTTTGTGACAGACTTTGGCTGATGTAAACTTAGTGAAAACAGTCTCCGCAGCGAAGTCGAATCACGCTCGTGCCGACTGGAAGAATGGTGATGATCATTTATTACTGAATGGGGAAAAGTGGCAAGGAAAGGAATCAATGGAAGTTTTAAACTTTATGTTGAATCCATGGCACTGTCAGAAATCAGTAATAGAGAAAATAATATATTTAAAGGGAATCAGAGACTCAATAAACAGTGCAGGCTTACTATGCTGTTTTAGAAATCTGTTGTACAAGTACACACAAAGGCTTTAGGGAATTCTGATACTTTCACTCTCTATTGCCTTTTTTAATTCAAGTAATTTCAACACTGGGTGTTGTTCAATTCCTGAATTCTCAGTAGGACTTGGGGCAGGGGAGGGGGTAGATGGAATACCACCATCTGTAATGGAAGCATTCAGATTTTGTTGTCTGCACTGCAACAGAAAATGCAGATTCCTTATTTTATGAAGAAACATGTGGTGTGGTTTGCCTAAAGCATTTTTATTTTTAACTTTCTAGAGAATATTTTTGCATCTGGAACTTCTGTGGATAGGTAGTAGTTTTGCTGCAGCAATAAAATGAAAATGTAATTAATTTCTTTCTGAAATACTTCCAGAAGTTTCACAATACTGTCTTTAATGCTGCCTTCAAGTTCTGCTTTCAATGTTCTGTCATGGTATTACTGGGCTTCACTCTACTGAAGTTACCTTTTTGTGTCAGGAATGCATTTGGCTCCAAGGAAGCAGCTGAGGGCAGAATTAATCACTCTGGAGTGTTCAGCAGTTTCAAAATAAGCAAGAATGCTTCTTTGAGTGAAGTCAGAGGTTTTGGGGAGGACTTTTTCTCAGTTAACAGTAATTTATTTAGTCAGCCAGTTGGATCATATTTAATATTTCAAGACTTTGGTCCAGTGATTAAGAGCAGCCAAGCAACATATAGTCAGTAAAGAAAATATTGAGTTTGGATAATTACATAGTGGATATTGGCAAAAATAATTTCCTGATGCTTTTTGGTGAATCCATTTCCTATATGGTATTATGCACAATTTAATTCACCACATAGAAGTTGTTTCATCATCCTCCTGTGCACATACCTATTCAGAAGCAACAGATTTAAACTAGCTTCATTTTACATCTTAATGTCACTTCTAAGCTAACAAAAGGAATAAACTGATAAAAAGCATTGCTTTCTATACACAAGTCAGTACACAAGTGAAAACATGTTACTAAAAAATCATAACTGGACTGTCTGTTTCTCCTGCTACGGTCAGTTGCTTTATCCCGTTCTTTACTTTCTGGATTTTCCTTCCTCAACAGAGCTTTGGGCCAAAAGCTTACTGATTCTTAACTCAAATAAATCTCTTCAAAATGCCAGGTGCTGCAAGCCACATACTGGGTGGGTATGATAGAGCTCATACAGAATACACAAAACATTAAAAACTTTAACATAAAGATGTAAAACTTATGAATTGCTTTCCATTGTTTCTTCTAAGTTAAATAGCAGTTAGTAGCAGCACCAGAAAAGATTCAGAGCTCTGGTGAATGTGACACAAAACAACCTATGCAGATGCACTTCTCAAATAAAGAGAAGACAAACAAATAGATGATAAGCATGCTTATCCTTGGGGACAGGTAGCAAGTTGAGCATGTTTTGCATTAACTAGTATTTTCAGTGTTTATAGAAGTCATTAATTAGTATTTACAAACAATGGTGTATAGGTAGCATGACTGAACCAGCTTTCAACTCTGTATATTATGATGTGATATAGGGACAACATGCTATATGAAACCATCTCTACTCCAATGCTAATAACTAATATAACTTGTTTGAGTGGTAAATATCATAGTTCTTAGTAATTAGAAATTGCCTATACCATTTTATCTCTAAAATACTCAAAATCTAGGAAATCGTATCTAGCAGAAAAGCCTACATGAGGAACTTGTGTAAATGTGAAGTCAAATATTTGAAAATTAGGAAATTATAGGCAATTGTCATTGTAGCCTTCATGAGTTGTCTTACTCATCATCTTTAATTGCACGTAATAAAATGAGGGATGGACGTGGAATAGAAGAAGGGTAAAGGCAATTTATATTAGATATAAGCCTAGATTCTATTGCGATATTTAAGTATACAAGAAGATAGTCTCTGACAGAAAGTTCATCATAACTTTATCTGAGATGGAAAAAAAACTTGGAAGTGTCAAAGCCAATAGAGCGTACAGGGCCAAAGTACTTAAAAAAACCTATATTGTATGCTATACAGACATAAATACATTTATTTATACATCCAGACAAATATTTGGCTTACACATTATTGTCTTTTTGGCAGATGTGCTTCAGATGATGGGGCGTGCTGGCAGACCACAGTTCGATGACCAAGGAAAAGCTGTCATTCTAGTTCATGATATTAAGAAGGACTTCTACAAAAAATTCCTTTATGAACCTTTTCCAGTTGAATCAAGGTAAAGATAAAGCAATCAGAAAAGCTGATCAAACTATAAACAATACTATAAATGAGGGATAGAGGAAAGGGAAACAAAATTCATGTGCAGGATAAGTCCTAAATACTGGACTCAAAAGGAAGACAATTTAAAAAAATAAATTACCCATCTTTATTCAGAAAAATCCTTTCTACCATGACTTTTGAAGCACTGCTGAGCTCATCAGTCCATTCCCAAATAATACTACAGGTGCCTCTCCATTTCTGGATGTTGGCTCAAACATGTCAAAGCACTGTTCTTTGAGGGCAGTGTTTAGGACAACTATCCATGGTCTTCAGAACCTTTTTTGAAATTCTGTGACAAGTTATTAATAGGAAAAAAACAAGGTGAGTTTCAAGCACTTTCTACCTAGAATATTTGTATCATTATAGGTATCACATTCTTGAAAATCTCAAAAGTTCAAAAAATTTGAAGTTGAAGTTTACATGGTATAAACTCTTACTAATAGTTTTAACAAATCTTTCGCTAGAAAACTGCAAGAATTTTGTGAGAAGTATAGAAACAGCAGCTTTTTGCAGCCTCTTGGAAACTAGTTGATGTACTGTTAGCTGCCCAGCATAATGTAATTTGTGCCTTGGTTTTGATATTTTTAATATATTTAGTTGTTCAATGAGAAGCCAAACTAGTTATATTGATCTCCTGTAGAGGAATGTTTCATGGAGCAATGCTCAGACATCTAATAAAGCATGAACATTACTGAAAGCTTCTCTCAGTGGTGAAGAATTCACAGTATTGTTCTCCTAAGGAAACTTGATCCCTCAACATAAGTGATAATGGGACCTCTATCTGATCAGGAAACTTGCTGGAGTTTGAGAGTGCAATCCACCTTTGAAATGTAGTTGAAATGGGCTGGTGTATTTGAAAGTTGATTTCTGTGGTGCACAGAGAGACATACAATTTTTGCAAACAAAGAATGTGGAAACATATACTCCATTTCCTTAGGAAACCACACTTTTTTTAACAGAGAAATTGCACTTAGCACAAAAGTCTAGGAGTTGAACTTCTTCAAAATGATAGCTAATAAGTGAAAAGAGTGGTGTAATTAAAATATTGATGATATATCCAGACTGCATGGCATTAGCATAAATTAAGAAATATCTCTATGACTTGGTTAGTGGTATTTCTAAAGAAAGAAATTGTATCTTCAGTATAACAGTAGTAATCACACCTTTGTTCATGTTTGGCAGATTATACATATTCTATGTTACTAGCAGCTCCATTTATGTGTTTATATTTACTTTGTACTCCTGATATACTCCATCTTTTATTATAAAAAAAGAATATCTGATAAATTTTCAGATGAAGAATCACATATTAATAACAATCTTGTTAAGTTCTCTCTTGGTTTTGAACTATGTAACTTAGGTTTGTCTTGGTCTCTTTTATGATCAAGTATTTTGTATCTTCAAAGAGATGCTGGCTGAGGTTTTTTGGGGGGATTTTAGTTTCGGAATGCTTTCCCATCTGTTTTACCAGAGAGTAGATTCATCAGCTTGTGTAGTATTTCCGATTTGTAAAAGTAAACGTCATAATTTTTTAATTAACATTTTTTCTAAAAGCCATTGTTTACATATTAGTTGTGAGACTTAAGTACTCAACTCGTAACAGTCTTTGTGCTCTCCCTGATCATGGGCCTCAAATACAGCACATTAGAAACAAAAGAAAATCCAGAATTCAATTATCATGGAAAAACTATTGAATCATCTGTCCAGCTTCTGTTGGACAATCTGTGTAGAATGTCTGCAGTTCTGACCCTTAGAAGTATGCAGTCACCAGTACAGAGCAGTCAAGCAGTTACTCATGCCAGATTATTCTTTACTTTTAGCAACAGGAAAAGAACATTGGGAGAAGAAAAACGATATAATACAAGAAAAATTAGGTTGAACCTTAAGGATATTTGCTAGTCTCTGATTGAACTCTAGCCAGGCATGATCTCATTAGATACCCTAATGGAGGTCTTTGTTCTGTTTAATGACTATTTTATTTTTTAAGAATCATTTTAAGCTGCTTTTATTATTCTGTTTCTGTGTTTAGATCTTTCTGGGTAAAAGTAGCTGCTCTTATTTTCTTTCTTTTGTTGTTTTTTTTACATTGGATGAAGATGAGGCAAAATCTGGGGGAAGCAGTTTTGATGTAATTTTAATAGCCCTGAAGTATTTGTCAAGTATTAGCTAAGCTATTGCCACTGTTTCATTTCCTGTTTGTCTTTCCATATGATTCTCTATTGGATTAAATCAGTATGATCATATGGTCAACATACAATATTCAGAAGTTACCACTGAGTAGCTCCATCTGAATATGTTCCACGAATGACTTAAACTTGTGCTTTCTTGGTCCAATCAAAAAATAATTTGAGCTTCATTCCACTATCATGTAAAGAAGATGACTGACCTTGCAATTACATTCCCCCTTCTTCCCCTCTTCCCTTTTACTGGAAGATAAATATATAATATTTTCAGATTAAAAGTAATAAACCTTTTAATGGACAACTCTACAAAATATATTACCTGTCTTTGTGATTGTAAAATCAGCTAAATCCTTTTGTTTCCTGTTCTTCAGCTTGTTAGAGGTGCTGGCTGACCACTTGAATGCTGAAATTGCTGCTGGAACTATTACATCCAAGCAGGATGCAATGGATTATATCACCTGGACTTACTTCTTCCGTCGACTTATAATGAACCCAACGTGAGTATACAATATAAAAGCAATTTAATCTCAAGGTAACTTGAGGTTAGGGTTGATCCAAAGGTGATCTGTCTGCTGTTGGAGCCTGGAATACTTAGCAGTGTCCAGGAGCGTTGCTGGCCCACATGTGGATTAAAACTCATGTGCTCATATTTTTTATAATTTTTTTTCTAAATATAAATGCATTTTTTGGCAGGTAACTTTACAACTTAGTTACAGCAATAAAATAACCTTATTGAGAGGGCTATATCAGCATCCCTAAAATAAAATTCCAGATTATCACATTCCTTCAGATATTGTATTTATAATGCAATACTTTTTTTTTTAGCTACCACATTGATATGTTCTGCCCTGTTTTCTTTAGAAAATTTATTAAGACTTGGACTTTCCTAATAAATGAGAGAATAACTATCAGCTGTTTCTCTGTGATAGCGTTTGCTTTCATTAGGGTATCCTGGTGAAACCATGTGTGCAATGTTTTCAATGATTGCTATCATCCTGCCTAGCTCCAGCTGGAATGCAGATCATTCTGAGCTGTTCCACCAGTACAGCCTGCCTTTGCCACAACCCTCTTTTGGGTAAATGCTATGTTATCTGCCATGGGATTATTCACCTGCTAAAATAATTTGGCAAATAAAGAATTAACCGTTTAGATCACTTAGTATTTCTTGATGTACTCCAGTGTGTTGAATGTCTGAAATCATGTTAATGTTCATAGCATTTGGCCAGATTTTCTGCCGGGTACTTTACGGGCAATTGCTGCTGGGAGCCTGCAGGTGATAAAATAATTTCCTTTAATTCTCTTTAAGTCTTTATTAGTTTTTAAGTCTGTATCTAGTTCTATGCTGAGAATCTCCCACAAAACAAACAGAATTTCTATCTAGTCTTCTTGGGAAATAAAATTGCAGAGCATTAGAACTGTAAACTAAAGAAAGTGTTTTCAATTTTCTCACTTCATAACTAACGCAATGCATAATTGTGGGGAGGGTATTTCTCCTCTGAGAGTTAAATTACAATTTTTTTAAATGTTAGATTTTATACTTCTTTAGTATGAAGAATAAGTACTACTACTTTAAAATGTCTTGCTCTTGAATTGCTTTGGTAAAATGCTGTAGTTGTTCAGTTTTGGTAAACTTTGATCATGTGGTATCTGTGGTAGGTACATTTTTTAAAATACAACATATAGGCCAAAGGTAAGTGTAGAATATAGAAATATAGGCAATCTCTTCCCGATATAAAAGATTATTTCCACTTGAATATGAGGTTGGCATGTTGACTGCTGGTCATTTTTTCTCTGCAGGTTCTTTATTGTCATAAAGAAATGCTAAAGCTGGAGTTATCACAATTTTAACTTCAAAGCAAAAGTTCTGCAATTCTGAGATGGGAAGAAAGTTGGGGCAGGGGAAAACAAAATAAGAAAAGCATTTCATAATAAGATGTAGAGTCTTTGTAGTGAGAACCAAGACGAACAGATCTTGACTAGTCATGCCCATAATGGCAGGATAGGAATGAATAATGAAGTTTCTTATGAAATTGGAGTCTTGCATTGGGAACACCACACACATAGGTTGGAGCAGTTGACAAGTTGAGCTCTTTATTCACACAGGTACTCAGCATTCCTTCTGTATTTAGTCAGGCAGGGAGAAAAATTAGGGTATTATTTACTCTGTCAAACAGCTTGTCAAATCGTTTCTAGATGCCAAGCACAAATGTAATGGATGTGCATGCATTCCATTCTTTGACATGGTAACAATATTAAGTTTCATCCAAAGTCACTAAACTTAGTAGTTTTCCTGGACCTACTATCTGTGGACCTGGACCTCCTAAAAGCCAAGCAAGCAATTCCAGTGTGGTCAGTGTTTGAATGAGATACATCCCAGGAAAACTGAAGAGTTTTACAAACAGAAGTCAGTGATTGTTGAGATAGCTCTGAATAAGTTGCATTATGGTAATGGAGTTTGCTATGCCATAACAAAGCATATGAAATGATTGCTATCAAACAAAAACTATTTGTGGCCCTTAATAATCCAAAGATTTTAGGGTTTGTTGTTTTTTTCAAAGGAATAGGAACACAATTGCTGCTAGTTTTTGGTTTAGATGGTTATGTAATACCCATTCCTTGTCACTTGACAAGAGTGTTCTTTATCATGTCCTGCCCCTAAGCAATTTTGTTGACTTTCTCTCCACTGTGAAACAAGAACTATTTTCCAGACAGCAGGTGATTGTACCTTAGTGGTGAATAAGTAATTCCCATATGCACGATTAGTAAATTGCCTTGGGATTCATTGGCATAAAAGTCATTGCATGTGATGCTGTAAATCCCCAAAATAATGGGCTTAGATAATATGCAGAAGATTTATATTCTCATTTATTGCCAGTTTTAGCTACTTGTATATTAAAGCTGCATAAACAAATGTAGGATCATCCTATTCCAATCCAGTATCATAAAATGCCTTACAGAATGCCTAAAATTTGTACTATTGAAGTAATAGTAATCTACCTTTCTTGTGAGAGAGAGATCCAAGTATCTTTTTCCTCTAAGTATCCAGGTTTCTTCTAAACATGAAGTCATCATGAAAGTTTTCCTGGCAAACTTGAGATAATTTGTTAAACTTGTCATGATGGTTGTTTTAATGGTGTGGAAAATCTTTACATGTTAGAATATTCCTTTTCATTAAATCATTTTAATTTTCTTTTTCGATGAACCCCTGCCTCTCAAACCCTATGGAATGGGTTTTAGCTGTCTAGATAGGGGGTGTAATTGAGCTGTTGCTTTGGGGAAGGAGAGTAGCTGAGAACTAGTTTTGTTCAGATGCATGACGACCAGTTACATTCATCCTGTTGACAAGATGACACATGAATGACAGGGGTGGTCCAAATGAAATGTTTATCAAAGTGTTTCAGTCTCCATATCCAGAGTTTCTTCCCTTCCCTTCCCTTCCCTTCCCTTCCCTTCCCTGAAACTTCCCTGAAACTTCCCTTCCCTGAAACTTCCCTGAAACTTCCCTGAAACTTCCCTTCCCT
>JAOTQP010001546.1:71135939-71148361 GCA_026413545.1 Cichladusa arquata
CCTTCCCTTCCCTTCCCTTCCCTTCCCTTCCCTTCCCTTCCCTTCCCTTCCCTTCCCTTCCCTTCCCTTCCCTCAAAACAGTTAGTCCTAAATGCAGAGCTTTTTGAATTTGCTTGTTAAGTCACAGTTTCTGTACCACTTCAGTCAAGTAGTACAATGTGTTTTCCTTTCCACATACAGCTGTAGTCACTATGTTCTTTACTTAGGGTCATATCACACAGATCAGCAAAGGGCTCTGTCCTTTGCAAGGGGCTGCTTTGACAGGCTCATCTATCTCCATTCCTTGGCTGAAATGCCTTGCTTATTTCATTCTTTTACCCTTATAAAAGATTATAATTGTGACTTTCTATAAAAGACAAATGGCTATGAGAAACATTTTCTGTAAATCAGGTTATGATATTTTCCAGATACATGTGCAGTAAAAGAGAAATAGAAATTTACAACATATGTAAAGTTAAACAGAATCAGCTTTCATTTGGAAAGTTAGTTTTTAGATATCCTGAGAGCACACATCACATCACTATTAAAATGTGCGTGGCTATTTATGTATTTATATGTGAGAGTGCATCTGTGTACATTTCCACACTTTAAAAAATCCATTTTCTATGTAAATTCCTTATGAAAACCAGAAAAAATGTATTTTATTTCTTTCCAAGAACTATTATTATTTAGGGGTTTTTTTACTTGATATCAGTGTTGCAAAGTTTTTTGGAGTGAATGAATAAAACAGCACTAATTATAATCTGACTGATGATGCCCTTATCATACATTTATGTTTTACTTTAAATTTCATTTTCTCATTATGACTAGCTGAGCATGTGAATAAAACATATGAATACAAATTATGGTTATATACTGGTCCAATATTTTTTCTGCTATGATTATGACAGGTAATATCATGGTAGAAGTCAGTCAGAATGGAATACCTGTGTATTTCAGTGACAAAATCACAGTTATTCAGAGTTTTAGGGTTAATTTGGAATTGTGTCAGAAGGGAGATTACTGGAGAAAGTTAAATTAGCTAAGATTAAGAGATAAAATGGAAAATTTTGACAGTAGCTAAACTAACAGAAGCTAGAATCTGTAAGTATATTGTACTGCAGTGATTGCTAATAACCATATTTTCAATTCGTAAACAGATGTTTCACAAAGGACTTAGCAGAAAGACTTTTCCTTTTACAATGCCATTTAGACCTGTATGCACCTACAGATACATATGCATGTATATATATTTAATAAATGACAGCTATAGGCATTATTACGAATTTCATAACAAGAGTTTGTTCTTAGGAATTATTAGAATCACAGAGCTGTGAAAAGTACAGCAATGTAGTTCACAATATAGCTTTACCAAATATTCAGACAAATAAAGATTTGCTGAGTCTGTCAGACAGGGAAGTTCCAGGATGCTGAGTATTTGAGCCATCTCCTGCTTCCCAGTCTGCTGCAATCTTAGGTGAGAATACACAGTTGAAGACACTGCATCTCCCCATCCAGAAAGAAAATTCACATAGCTGTCTTCCTACTCTTGGATGTGGTTTACCTGTACAAATTATCTGTTGGAATATATGATAGGAAAAAGAAAAATCATACCAATATGTGAGCAAATTTATGTGTGTCTATTACCTTTCATATCTTATGAACACATCTTGGGAAATAAACTGTCTTGCAAATGTTATGATCAGAAGCACTGATGTGGGGGTGAATACTTTGCTGATATCAGAGAAATTGAACTTGGTTTTGTTCTTCTTAAATCACCACAATGTACAGTATACTAAAAGCTGATTAAAGATAGCAATGTATCTGTTTCTCCTACCTGGCATACATGAATATATGGATGCAAGCAAACATGATAGAGGTAAAATACAGGGTGACATTACTGCTGCAGCATCTATGCATTCTGTAATGCTTTTTTGCAAGCCAGTCACGGAGTCCAGAGTCAGTCAGTAATGCCTTAACAACACAAGTGAGTTGGTACTTTGGGTCATATCTCTCTCGGGCTGTGACGGTTCATCAGTTGTGCCATGTACTCTGTACCATTTCCATGGTGCTATTTGAAGATGGCAGCTGCTGAAGCTGATGAAAGTAAATATAAATGATGACTGCAGTAAAGGGACCTAGAAAAAATTATTATCTCTGCTCCCCTATACTTGTTCATAACAAAATTCTGCTTTCAGAACTGTAAAATCTCAGAAAGCACACTTTCTTGCTATCAGGTGAATGCTGTGGATTTGTCATTTCTTGCATTTGTTTCAAAAGACCTACTGACTAGCGAGTTGCTTCTTTAATATTTTTGGCTGACTCTTCTCACCGATTTTCATTATGTGTGTCACTATTACCACCGTATAATCTGAACATAAAAAACATGGTGCTGTAACAAATGACTCCACAGCATTGACAGTTTTAGCAGGACCATTTCAAGGCTGATGAAAAATTTCCCAGGGAGATCTCAGGTCAGGTTTACATAAGCTAAACAGGAAATGATTGCCACCATTCACATTAAATCCTAAATGTTTTGTGTAACTTCATCTACATTTTATGTTCCTGCACGTCTCTCTGTCTCTCTCAGCTGATGAAATTCCACACTTCCTTAGATTAGAGAAATAAGTTCAAGTTTCACAGTTTGTTGTTCTTGCTAAGCTCTACAAGGTTTTGGGATTTTAAATATGTTATTTAATAGACAATAAAAAGTTCCTTCAGCTTTTGATTGTTTAAATTTTACATACTTTGTAAATTTTTATGATACCTAGGGGTTTGTTACTGCTTTTTCCCTATGGACTACTAATGGAAGTTAGCCTGTCTAGCCCATGTGCTAGATGCTGTTAGGATAAAACTGCCTTTGACTTTCACACCTCTCAGGGGACGAGTAATTGTTGTGTTCAAACAGCCTGTAATTGTGATCCCGCTGGCTTTCTCAGTACGCTTCTGGCTATTAGAATCATTAAACAACTCAGCACCTGTTAACAGCATTGTAAATATTCAACCCTGCTTGTGTGCAGGTTGAGTCCAATATAGGAGAAGGCTTACAGAGACCAGGCTCATAAATTAGAGCTTCTGACAAGTCAATTATTGTGAAACTGGGCTTCACTGTGAAATAAATGAAATGGTGTGCTGATAAAAAGGTAGGCTGTCTGTTTATAGCAAAAGAGAACTAATGACTAGATTATTCAATGCAGTGAGCATGAAACTGCATTGTTTTTATTCTTTATCTGTAATTAAATAGTTAGGCAATATTGCTTCATAGAGGAACCCACGTATTATGCAGTTTTTATACTTGGAACATACCAACATGCAGAATTCAACTTGCATTTATTCCTGAGCATTGAAATCTAATGTCATGATACCTCTGTTTTTAGTAATGATTTTAACACAGTCTTTCAAGATGAATGACTTTGCTTTTTATTAGGGGAAAATGTGCTGAATGACCAAGAAACTCCTGTGGGTATGCTCAAAATTATATTTGCCTCATTACAGACAGTAGTTAAAACATACTGGTACCACTTCACTCAAGATTACAAACCATTTAAGATTTTTCTTTACATTGTTTTATTTCCATTAGGCAGCTACATATTTACTCATTTGACAGCAAATTACAAAGAAGCAGCAAATTTAAAATTCACAAAAAGTTTTAAAAGATATTATAAATTCCTGTATGATTTTAACTTTGCAGTGAAATACTGCAAATTAGGCAGAGCACAAGAGCACAAACCTGTTTGAATTGGTGTCTTAAATTACAGTCTCAGCAAAGAATTTCAGTGCATTTCCCATGTTTCTTTTTTTTGTTTTATCAGTATTCATCATGAATGTTGTGGTACTGCTGATAAAGGTGCTGAAATTATATGGTGGAAGTCTGAATACTATGGCAACAAAGTGCCTTGATTATAAGCATTTCAGAAGTATTCTATTCAATTTAGAGAGAAATAATAATGACTCATTAGTGGTTTAGGAGTATAACATAGAAAATTTTTTTCACCTCCTTAAACAACTTATTTAGCTAATTTGCTCAATTACTTTCAGATGGTAAACAAAATTTGATAAAGTAATTTCTGCTAATAGCCAGAAAATAAATGTGATTGGTGATGTCAGGGAGATAAAATGGGCAGATAGAAATTTTGACCATTTTGTATTACCTCTATATCACTTAATTTAAAAGGGCACTCATGAAATACAGGTTCCATCAAAAAACACTGTTAGAGTAATATTTCAACAAATGCATTTTCTTTGCCTGAGGCTGATAATATATGGCTGGGTACTGCATAAAACATTTTAGTCAATACAAATGTTTCTGTTAGTTTGGTTTGGTTTTGGACAATAGGTGTGTTATAAGTATTTCAGATCATCTCAGCATGAACCCATATAAAATGTCACAGAGTTGAATACTCCACTGCCGTGTATCTGTGCTTTGTTGTTGTCTCATGTAGCTGGCTGGTATCAGAACACATTTTTTTAAAACTTTTTCTTATGGTATTACTGGTTTACTCCAACTGTACCAAATTATAAGTGAATATTCAAAGCTTCAGAGAATTAGTCCCATAATTTGGAGTTAAAAGCAAGAGGAAAATATCTGGACATTGCAATACTGCTATTTAGCATTCAGGCTTTTTTGGTTATGCTACTGCTTTTTAGAGAGTTTTATGGTAAAAATTTTTTTGAAGAAAATAATAATGCAGATCAGATTCTTTAAATTCAGCAGTTATATAAGGATGTTTGTAGCTTATAAAAATTTAATTCCATCTTTTAAAATTTGCAAACAGCAGCATACAGTAAATGAGAGTTTAACTCAGAGAATGGGATTCATCTGCCCAAATATACCATCCACAACTGAACTGCTTGTCTAAAGTTCTCTTTTTTTAATCAGTGATTATGTTTCACTTCATCCTGAAGCAGATATTGAAAATACTTCAGATGAATAGCATTCTGCAAGCACACATTTCTTTCCAGTGACAGTGAAAGGAGTTTTAAAAAACCAACTCAGATGCAGCAGTAACTTTGTAAAATTGGCAAAAATTAATCTCAGAACATGCTTTTTCAGCCTGTTCACCTGCACAAAATAGCATTGAAAGAACCTACTCTCGATTGCAGTGGGGTTATTTCAAGTGGGAATGCTGAGTACATCGTAGCAGCAGTAAATTTTAGTAAAGCAAGGCAGGTATAACAAAGGAGCATTTTTCATCATTGCACAATCTCAGTCGTCTATTTCTGCCACAGTATTTGACAGAATTAAATTAGTAAGAACTCCCTTTTTTATTCTGCTTTTTAACAATTCAGTAAATCATCAGATTTTTATGTTTATTTTAATTCCACTTTGAAATCACATGGTTTAATTACTCTACTTAAATTAAAAATTTTAAAACTTTCTAAACATGTTCAGTTTTTCTTTATTACTACTTGAACTTGATTGTTACTTTCTGATCTGATGCCTTTACTGAATCTAGAGACACGAGTTCTTACTGCAATTTTATCTGGAGTAAAAGTTCTCCCTGAAATTATATTGAGTTATATGAGTAAAATCTCATAATAGTTAAGGAGTGCAAACTTCAGTCACTGTGTCTTTTTTATATGCTAACATAAAAAGAAAATATCTTTTAGCCTACTTTATAAACATTTTTCCTTCATACCAAGAACTAAGCCATTGTGATGATATAGTTTACTTAAACATTTTGTTTGATAGTGAACATTAGCAAATACCCTATTCCTTTGTTTAGCAATTCTAACTTTGAGAATAAAATGTCACAGAAATATAACAACAAACAGCAACATTTGGATTGGTATGTTTACTTTTTCAAGAGATGTCACTACATGCCTAGTTTTACTTTCAGAGTTCCAGGATATAAGGACAGTTGCTCTCCTAGTTGGGTGTTCTTCCTTCATCTTGAAGTTAAGATACTGTTACTGGTGTTAACATTGCTTGTTCACTTTCATACTTACCAGGAAAGTGTACCTGTGAAAGCAGGAAGATTTTCCCACTAACAAAATAGAGCCAGTCCAGTTCTGTTTGTATCAACCTTTCTATTAATAGATGGACAAATTGCCATCTTTCCATATGTACATGTTTTTCTTATGTTGGTTGCTCCCACAAACCATTTAAGAATCATGGATTTCTTGTTAGTCTTTATAAAGGACTGTGTTTAATTGTTTAATGTATTTGCTGCTCCATGTATATATATTGTAGAAGCCTTGTTAGTTTTCCTAGAGGATGATGTTCTTAAAAATCTTCAGATTGTAAAAATATTCATGTAATGCATCTGCTCTCATTTTATCTAGTTACTATAACTTGGATGACGTGAGCCATGACACTGTGAATAAGTATCTCTCAAGCCTTGTAGAGAAATCCCTGTTTGATCTGGAAGGCTCCTACTGTATTGAAGTTGGGGAGGTAAGACTAACCTGTGCCTTCCAATATTCAGTGAGATGCTGTGAACAGCAAGGTACATACTCCTTGATGTGAGATGTTAGAGTTTGTCTGTAGAGCTCTTTGTAAGACTTATGTTGAAAACTGCTGTGGCTAAATTATGATGCTAAATTGTTTTTGGTGTTCTCTCTTAAAAGTAGTCTGAACATGTTTCACAGTTGTGTAGGAACACGTTATACTGAAGCCCTTGGGAACTCTGTGTGTTTGATTCTTCTTCTAACAGGATAATCGCAGCATCGAACCCCTGACGTACGGCCGTATTGCCTCCTATTACTATTTGAAGCATCCAACTATTGGGATGTTCAAGGATCAGTTGAAACCTGAAAGCAGTATTGAAGAACTGCTCTTAATTCTGACAGTAAGTGCTGATATTTCTTAAAAATATATTTTTTTACTCTTAACACAAGTACATGAAAAAAACACACAAAACAAATAAGAGCCTTTCTCCCCTGATATCTGATTTAATTTTTTATTGTTTTGAGAAATATACCTGAATCATTTTTGATGTTTCAAGTGTTTCATCTTATCAGTACATCAAAATTACTTTATACACTCCTTTCTCTTCTTACATCCCTTTATAATGTGCAGGATCTGTACAAATCTGGTATTTGTCTTTTCTAAGTTGAGTATATTACTAAAAAGCTATTGGAATGACTGTGAATCTGTAGCAGGACATCACTTTGTCCTGGGACAATCTGGAAGATACAGCAGCTTTAAGAAGTAGGGGAAACATATGGGAAACACCTCTTTCCTAAAATGTCTGCTTTCCCTTTTCCCAGCCACCTCCCAGTCATTGAGGTCATAACCTGCAATAACAGCATCTCCCAGAATTAGTCTAGAGACTGTTTAACAGAGAAGGGCAAGGCCAAAGACACAATGTGTGATAAGCTGTGTTAGTATTACTGTCTCACCATAAAAGAATCAGGGTTTACTCCATTTTCCTTTTTAAGTCCTTACATAGTTATAACTACAGATTTTTCTTTTTCAACATGGTATAACTCTACTTTTACAAATATATTTCAAAACAAGGAGTGTCTGAATATTATCCATGAAAACTTATTTCTACCCCTATACGATTATAGTCTCTGTTAAATGAAATACATTATACAAGTGGCCCAAATTTAGTAATATTCTGATTTCTAAGTGTAAGCTTCAAAATTTAAAGTCCCATCTTACAGTATTTATGTATCTTACTTTTGTATTAATTGCTGTTTTGATATGCTGCCAAAACTTCTCTGAGGAGAAATACAAGAAGAAAAGTTAAAATAGTGCTATTCAACAGTTTGCAACTCAAGAAAACCCGATCAGCATTTTATGACACTAGGAAAACCACTTTTCTAGCAGAGACTTTTCTTCTTGATAAATTTAAAGCACCTGCTGCAAACATTCAGAGTGTTACTGCTCAGAAATAAAGGCCACAATAATCTTTTGTAATGGAAACTGTTAGACAGCCTAAATAGGGGAATTGCTATCACTGACCCTGCAGTATCTGTTGTTCTGCTGTCAGAAAACATTGCAATTACATGAAATGAAATTCAGTGTATTCAGGTGAATTTAAAATTATAATCATCCACAATACCTAGATATGCTGTGTGTAAAATAACTGAAATTTTGAGAAGAAATACCACATGTGAACAGAAGTTAAATAATGCAATGTTGAGTATTCAAGAAGAGTGCTTTATTCCAGCTGCTATCTCTTTAAAATTTCCTCTCTAGTGAAAATTTTCTGCACCTAGAACTGTCAGGATTTTTTTTTCAGACAGATTTGGGTAAGGAAAGTTTGAGAATATTAGCAGAGATGGCATTTCATAACACTGCCTTAGCCAATGAGCGGGATATGGAAGAAGAATGATGGAAGAACTTAGTGCTGCCTGTTTGAATTTGTCTATTTGAACTGTGTGCATTCATGAATTGCAAAAGTAACTGGTAAATATTTCTATTGTAGATGAAACTTAGGACCCTAATATTGGGTAGAGATTGTAAAATTTTAAGTTCATTAATCTTGCTTTAATTTTTTTCTAATTTTTCTTTTCCTGATAATACAGTTTTGTAAGTTATCCATTTACAATCTTAAGAGGAATGAGACTAAAATAAATTTGCTTGGGAATCAAAATGCACCATATGTATCAGTTTTAAAGAAGAAAAGGATTTATGAGTGCTGGATGCCATTAGAGCTGATGGTTCTTGCTTGCTTTTTATGTGGATGTTGAATGTCAAAATTACTAGTGGAACCACTATTCTGTCTTGTTGAAGGTGTAAAATTAAAGATTTTTTCAATCTGATGTAGTGTTGAAAAGAAGTACCATTTCAACAGTTATTGCCAAGGATTTTTTTTTCCCCTAAACACTGCGCATTAATGAGTTTTATAATTACAGCAGTTGCTTCACACCTCTATTGTTAACCAATGACATTACATCTGCCTCACTCCACTGTTGCCCTCCTCCTTCTTATTGAAGCATTTAGCGGTTTTGGCAATAGGGAATTACATGGCATGGGGTAAGTAGTCTAATTAGGTATAAGTGAAAATCCTGAGGGAAAAGGATGTTTAAAAAGTAATTTGAAGAATCTCTTAATGATGCTGAAAGCTGTAGCTATAGTACAAAAAGGCCTGTTACCATTACAAAAATAATTATAATTCTAATTTTTCTGCTGATCGCTCCGTTTTAAAGTTTCAAATTTTGGACTGTGTTTTTTAAGAATAACCATCCAAGCATTTCTCATGCAGTTGCAGGATTTCATAGATGTAACACATATTTGATGGAGTTTTACCTAAGCTTGCAAACCTTTAGGTATTTGCAAGTTTCTGATCTATATCAGGAAGGCAGACTTGAACAATTTGAAAAAAGAAAATCTCAATTTTGATTTTTCAAATGAGATGTATATATCAAATATATAAGTAACTTGGAGAGGAAAAAAGTTTGTTTAAAATAAAAAGTGGAAAAAAGCAAGATTTTGTTTAAGAATTCAGAAATTTAGGATTGTGTGGGGTTGAAGATGAGTTTGATTAAGGGATTTTGATTTTCAGATTGATATTTTGGAAAGCTGAATTGAAGTGTTCAAAATCCAGGATTGATCACCAGTGAATTATCAAGGAATCTTTACAACGCATGTGAAAAACTAGTTGTGAGTCATCTAGTTTCTGGTGTGGTGGATCTCTCAAAAAAGTCACATAATAGCAAGATTTGTTTTCACTTAGTGGAAGACCACTCCTAGTCTTCTCCAGTATCAGTTCTTTTCTCTGTTTTTATTTTACCTTTTCACTTTGCCAGCATTTTACAAGATCAAATGTTTTGGGTTTTTTTCCCTGTCTGGTGTAGGGGTTAAGTATTCATAATATGAACAGGAGGACTGCACATGGGAACATCCCAACAGTCGTGTTAGAAATATACAGTAATAGGTGATTCAAAAAGGTGGGTGAAAATCCCCTCATGACTTCCCTCCTCCTCTCGATAAATCTGTACCTGAGATGTTTGAGCTGTCTTGGGTTTGCAGCTAGCAGGTGGAACTTCACATTCAGTTATTTTTGTCACTGGCTTATGCTAGTGGACTGGTAATTTTTTTTCTGAGAGAAAATGTTTGATATTTTTCTATAGAGCTTTCTTTAAACCTTTCCTAACCGTGCTCAGACAGTAGTAATCCAAATGAGCTTAATCACTGTTGAGTTATGGTGCTTCTTGCATTAAGTATTATTGATGAGAAAGTGTTCATGAATTATTACTGACAAGCTGGATTTCCCTGAGGTGCCTAAAGACTGTTTCCTTTAATTCTGATAGTTAGGTGCAGAGATTAAAAAAGAGGTCTAGGTGAAAAACAATGATAGATACTTTAGGGTAATTCTTGTCTTTTTCTACACTAATGTTTTTAAAATCAAATAGTGATTTGTTGTACCTTGAGGAAGGAAAGACTGTCGTTCTGATTGATCGGGGCTGTGACACCTAGATCCCCTAGTTTCATGATTGTTGGTAATTTTTAACTTAACTTGTTATCTGGTTAATATTCCTATTTACAGAGCAAAAAATTTGTCATACCTGTCCACCTCAGACAGTGAAGGGGAGAACATCATTCACATCTTTCATCCCTTGTTCTATCTCCATGTTGTCCATGTTGTTTTTTTTTTTAATTCAGCCTACAAAAGAGAACTGGTTGATTTTTATGTGTCTACTGCTGTCTTTCATGTAAATTGTTAAAAAGAGAGAGGGTGTTTTTTTCTTAGAAAAGCAAGCTTAGAGAGAGGACATGGTATTTTTGTTATAGTGGGGCATACATGTCTGTCTTTCTGTGATACAAACATGGACACAGAAGTTTGATATCCACATGACTCTTCCCTATATTTCTTTCTAAAAATTGATTTGGTGATACTGACTTGTATTAGACTAAGTAATTTGGAACTGAGCAGAAAATCAGTCATTGTTGGAGTCACAGACTTGGAAGGTATAAGGAGGAGGTTCATGAAACAGGTACTCTCCATTCAAGATACATAGATAGCAAATGAGTAGAGTTACTAATGCCTTATCTGCCTTTCATTACATGGTAGGTATTTGTACTATGAGAACCTAGATAACTCAATTAACCTGTAGCTGTATTTCCTCCTCATCATTGCTCACAATTCCTGTTCCAACCAGGAAAATATGCAATTCTTTGTGAGTATTTACACTCTCAGTCTAAAATAATTTTATTTCTGTATGGAGATTCTGTTGCTGATTTGGTCTCCCATGAAGGGGCCGCAAAGGTTTTTGACTCAGTGATAAACCATCTTTTCATCAGGTCTCCAGTTAAATACCAGGGAAGGAGAAAATAATGCCTTACAAAAATACTGTCAAAAATAGAAGCTAATGTGATCTGTTTCATTTAATATTTTCCCTGCAAGCCATGGCAGAATCATTGCTTTTAGGAATTTTTAAGATATTATATAAAACTGGGTCTCTGTTCTTTAGTCATTTCAGAAAATAGTCAGATCACTCTTCCTAAGTCAGTATTTACAGTTAGTGTAAAATTACATTTTCATTTAATTTAGAAGAAAATAAAGGTGCTACTTTGATTTTCTTCCAGGCATAAAAGCCTTTAAAGAACTTCCATGTCTGATTTCACATCTATGGTACAGTCTCAACAATATGAACATCAGGGCTCTGGCCTCAGACATTATTCATATTTTAGAAATTGAGAAATATTTTATATATTTTAACAGAAGAAAACTGTTACCTCTTACAATTAAATCCTTTCTTTACAATAAATCTGGGACAAGGACTGTTCAATGCATAAATTTCATCCTAGACACAGGCATTTCCGGGATAATTTACTTATTTTTTGTATAATCCATATTCTCTGGATTTAAACACGTTAAAACATTTGTGCTTCAGTTCTCACTTATATCATCTAGATGGTATCACAATGTGTTTAATAGTTTAAATTTGAAAATGATGTTTGGGTTCATGAAAATAAAGCAAAATGCTACAGTGCCTTATAATAGCATCCAAATTTCATCATCTATGTCCAGTATATTAAAAAATATCTTGTACTTAGCAGACAAAGTACTTATATGGATACTCACACATTTAATTAGTCTTGATTTTTCTCTAGTCCCAGTAGATGGAGCAGTTTTTAATGTTGCTATAGTACTTGAATGTAGTAATTTTTTTCTAACATCATGACCCATGGTCTTCTTTTTCCAAATGATGGCTTGAATTTTAGTTTGAAGGCATAATATGCTGGCTGCCTTTCCAGGAAAGCACAGTCCATTAGTAAATCAAGGTAACAATGCCCACCAGTGACAGCTAACTCAACATGGCATAAGTCTTCCATTTTTATGGCATCAATAAGAAAGAATTACAGTCAAAACCAGAAAATACAAATCCTTTCCATCTCCAGTATGCATGAATTTCTAACCTCTAATTTACAGGTCTCCTTTTTACCCCATCCAATCTTATTTAATTTCTGTCATTATAGGACAGTTAAAAAAAAAACAAACAAACAAACAAAAAAAAAAAAAAAAAAAAAAAAACCACACCACCAA
>JAOTQP010001546.1:71148461-71187822 GCA_026413545.1 Cichladusa arquata
ATGCCATGACTTTACTGTAAATATGGTCAATATTAACTACGAACTAAAATAGCATACCTAAATGTTTCTGACAAACATTTGCCACGACAAAGGCCATAAAACAAGAACTGTTATCTTGGATATAAGGGGGTTTTTAAGTTGTTTTTCTTTCTTTAACTTGTTTTGATTGCAGTGCAACATCCAAGAGAAAAACTTTTCAAAGTGTATATAGCTGTGGTAGTATAAAGAAGTAGCCTCAGGCTATATACCCATTTTAAACACCTGCTTTAGTAACCGTTTGTCAGAAAAATGAGGAACTAAATTCCTTTAGCAGGATGCAGTTAGAGCAGAAAAAGAGTCATGTATACCTGTGGAAAGTATTCTGAGAGCCAGGTAGACAGAGGTACTGTCCTGGTCTGGTACTTGCAAAGGTGAACATTGGCTACCATCTGTGGCAAATCAGTGTTTGCCCCTGGTAGAAGCAAGTTTGGTGATAGCAAGCTTGGTTTAGCTGAGTGCTCAAAGAGCATATAATTCAACCATGGACCACTTATTTGTTTGTCTATTTTAGCACAAACACCTTTTACTTACTGCTTGACAGTTAGAATTGTAGCCACCGTCATGCAAGATTTCAAATTATGCACAGTTGTGCACATGCAGCCACTTCCTGGCAAAGTATTCATACAGAAAATTAAATGGCTTTTTTCAGCAGTCATGTCATATGGCTGTATATTTTCAAATATACAATATATTTGTTGAAATAATGTTTGTGTTTGTTGAAACAGAACTCAGGTTCTCAACAGCATCATTATTATGGTAAAGCTGAATGTTTTATAATCTGTAAGGCTGCTGTGTGTTCTCATGTCCCAAATGCTCCAGCAGGAAGTCTTACAGGCTTAGTTTGTCTTTAGCAAGTCAGTTCAAGTTCTACCTGCTTTATTCCTTCCAATTTGTAATTGAAGCAGGATAAGCAAATTTAGGCCTTCTGCACCCTGCAGTTCTTTTATCTTCACTGGCTTTGCCTTTGATAGATTTTGTCAGTTGTACTACAAGTTATAACAGTTAACAATCATATTGATGAATTTCTTTTCATAGAATACAATTCACTTAGTGACACCAACTGGGCCATACAGACTGCTGTTTAAAGGCATAAAAATACTCTTCTCTGTCAGCATACAAGATACTGCTTGTAAAACTGTTAAGAAAGAGGATGACATTGTAGATCATTCTCTGGTTGGAACAGAAACTTCAGGATAAGAATTGGTTTGGCTGAAAGGATTACATCATACAAGATTAATATCCAGCACATATTGTTCCTTTAGCATAGTAGTTAAAAAAAAAAAAACCATAAGAGGATTACTGATCAGTCATTAATGAAGTATCTGACACTTCTATTTTCCTATTTGCATTTAGATTCTTTCTTTGTCTCATTTTCTTTTTTTTTTCTTTCCTGATGGGGGCCTGTCTAGCTTCACAAATTGAATTTTACTTTAAATGTTGATGTTTTGTATTATCAGACATGAACATGTAAGAAATCGGCCTCTCCTATTTAGAAATATTTAAGAAATAGGCCTCTCCTATTGCCTAATATTTACAAGATGTTTAATTTCACAGCTACTTAGGTAGGCTACCTGTAATATTAGAAGAAATTGCAGAAATGTCCTTAGCATTTGAAAAAATTTGAAAGCATTTGAAAAAATTGTATATATGTTTGGAAATTTCTTGTATGATAGGAAGGTTGCCTTTAGAGAACAAACAGTTTCACATTTTCTTCACCTCTGCAACTTAATAAGTGTAAGCCAGGCACCAAGCAAAGTATTAGAATTGATGTATGGGAAAACTGTCAAAGTATGCACTTTTATAAGTACTTTTTTCTTTTTTAAGCTTTCCTTAATTTATAGTAGGCCACTGTCCTCTTCCCATGGAAGAGTCAAATCAGACATCACCAATTTGATTGGGTTGCCCACATTCCAATTTACACTTCCACTGCCTTTCCTTTCTGTTTTCCAGTGGAAAACAATAGCAAGCCAGCAGAGATTACTCAAACTACACATTTTCAGAAAGAGAAAATATCTCAAGTCTATTCCTCTCACCTTATGGGGTGAGAAAATGGCTAAAATTCCTCTCACAACAGCCCTCTTAAGTGTTTCTCCTGGCAGGATGTCACCATGCTTGCTTACAAAGTGGGTCCATACATGTCTCTTGTCAAAAGATTTTTAGGTACAACTGATGCATACAATATTAGGAAATTTTATTTTAAACATATTAAATCATTGGATGCACAGTATTTTGTAGGTTAAGGAGATTAATTTCTACTGGTTTATCATTTGCTTAAGGCAACAAGCAGTTGTAAACATGAGGTGTAGATAACAGATTATTTTTTCTTTTATATATGATTGTCTTAATATTTACTATATGCAGTCATATAAGATGCTAATTTTTAATACTTCTTTAGCTATAAGAATGCATGTTTGCTTTCTCTTGATTCACACAGAACAGATGGATGCTTGACTGCCTGCTAATCCACAGCTGGAATGGTTTCAGCGGTTTCCACGTTGCTGGGTTAGAGTGGCTTTTCTAGTGGACTGAGAGGGCAGCAAGAGAGGGATATCATTATTCATCAGTATCCCAGTGGGATCGCTGCCAGCAGAGATTAATTTTTTCTGTTATGCTTGTAAAACAAGCTCAGGTGGAGTCTCTAATCCTCAGGGCACGGGTGGCAGATCAAGGAAGATGCTACAAAGCTAGTTAATTTTCAGATTCTAGGGGAAACAGAAGCTCTGTTAGATGTATAAATACATGATTGCAAATTTAAGTAGCTCAAATCCAAATGGGATCTTCCTAGACATCTGGTCCTGAAAATCTCTGTTTTCTTTGTCTTTTAAAATAAGTTCTTAAAACTTTATGCCAGAGGCAAAATATCTTCAACTCTCTTAATCATCAGCTATCATTCCATTTTTTTTTTTAATACAGATCTTACAGTGTATTTTAGATTAATGTCTTTATTTACATACAGGCAAGACATGGTATATGTTTGTATAGGAACACTGAGTTTGCAGTGTTCTCACAAATTTGTGACAATCACCAAGAAAAATTACCACTTGCCGTTGAAAAAGGGTTAGATTTGCCTTAGTGATGCATGGTGCATCCTGTTTTGGTAATGGCATGTCCTGTTAAGGTCCATTGTGGTACAAGGGCATTTTTCCCTTGTTATTCTTGGTATCAGACCTGTTGTCATTTGTAACAAAAACGTTGATAGAACTCAAATCAAGCAACACTCACAAGTTGTCTATTTGTATAACAGACTTCACATATTTTTCCTTTACTGATTTTTTTGTTTCTTCAGTAATTACCCTTCTTTCTCACTGTTGTAATTACCAGTGTCTTCCATCTATGTATTTCCTTGTAGCTCTTGAGTTGTTCAAAACATTGGGTTAGATTTTCAGGCAATGTTAATCCACATAGTTACACTGAAATGAATGGAGATGTGCCAGTTTTTATCAGCAGGGAACTACCCTTGTTGAAATTTACTTGCAACAGCTGTCATTTCCTCTTAGAGTTGTGGGTTTTTATTATTATATTAAACTATTTTCATTTAAAAGTGCTCAGAATGAGACCAGTAACATTGGCTCGCTGAAAAGACATTGTGCATGTAGGCACATTCCAAGTTTCCCATATATTTCTGCCAGTTTGTATTGTTCTTCTGATATTCTGGGCTTGAGCCTCTCTTGAGCACAGGCTGCTACTCATTTCACCACATGATGACAGGTATTCACGCCTGTGAACTTCTTATTCCCTTTTGTCTCTGTTCGCATAGTAGTCTAGATCCGGAATTTAATCCATGACAAAAATGCAGCACTGTGCATTTGTGGCTCCCCACTAGGGGACCTGCCACAGGTCAGCAGATTTGAAATCTGTTTTTCAGCACACAGAGCTTTTACAGCTTGCCATTAACATATACAGTAGGTAGGGGCCCAATTTCACATAAAGCATTAGTAGTGCTTACTCCTGTCTCCATGCAGAGTGGCATTAACTTAATGCAGAGATCTGTTAACTTCTTCCCTGGGTCTGGGCTCTGCACTGAAAGATCCCAATGGAGGATCAAAGCCAAAGATGGAAAATGACTGATCACTTTCCCAAGGAAAACTGTGTGCCAGGATTTGCTATTCCAGTTTTTATTGCTGTCATCATCTCAGTCAGTAGTTGGGCCAGCTGATTCAGCCATGCTCAGTTTCAAAATGCAGACAGACATCCAAATGGGACTGAAGTTGAGTTCTCATGACTGTGAGACTTTTGAATGTATACTCAGAGAGATTTTCCCAGTTTCATGTTAGCAGATTATTGAGTTCATGCATTGAAAAGCTTTTTCTGTAGGTGCAATACAATTAGTTTCAGTACAGCCAAAACCAATTTTAAATCTTTTCCATAATATGACTTGAGATTACAGGGAAAGTAAACTGTGGGTCACTGCCCCATCTAGGTTTTAAGGTTAAAAAAATGGAGCAATGATCACACATTCAAAATGTGCAGGTTCAAAGCATTCTCATGAGAAGTAATCAGAAAAGTAAGGCATTTTGGAGAGGCAAAAACTCTAATATACCATTTACAGCAATAAAATGTAGTAATTCTGTCACATTATGAAAATTCACTTTATAAACTGAATTTGTACCATTCCATTTACATTTATTTGCTGTGGTCAAAGTATCTTATTCTAGGTGAATAATGTGTATTTGATACCAGATGTTTGCTCTTATTTTTTCCTAATTCAGTCTTCTTTCACATTTATTTTTTCTTAAACTGTGCAAGTATTACAGGAATACTTATAAGCAATAATTTACCTTAAAAGAGCAAACTAAAGCCACATCTATGAAAGTTGTACAGGCTTAACACTATGAAAGTACCTACACATCTAGGGTAAATGTATTTTTAGAACTGGTTTTATTAGGACTGGCCAGAAAAAGTAGCAGTGAATTATGACTGTGATTATAACCTTTATGGAATATGTTATATGAGAGGTAGGACTTAAAATCATGAATTCATTCCTTGTTGTAATGTTTTAGTAACATGTAATTTAAATAGGAAAATTTCCTGAAGTAGAATGGTTCTAGAAGTATATTTTTTAACATTTAGTAAGATAATTACAGTGATTGTATTATCTATTACTATATTTTCCCCCTACACAGAAACTCAGCTTATCTAATATGCTTAAGAAACTAGAGAAAAAAATGGAAAATCAACTTTCAAGTTAGTATAGAAATCCTAAGAACTTCTTTCCCATGTCAAATCATTGTTACTTTACAATAATCCTCCCTATCCTGTATGCTAGCATGCTTGCATATTCTTTTATCAGCTCCATGCTAAGGCAGAGGTCTGTAATTTAACTTTGTAGTTTAGAAGTTCCCAGATCTGCCAGGTCACTCTCTGCTACTGGTAGCTAATATTGCTGACCTCCTATTGCTCTGTGAGCAGTGGCAAAGGTCTTTCAGACTCCTGACCCCTGGTCATCAGGAATGTCATCAGTAGTTTGTAGTTTGGATGTTTTAAGTAAGAGGTGAACTTGTGAAATCTAAACCCTTTAGGGTGTTTTTAAGTGATCACTCAACTGTTTCATTGCCCTAGGTTGTGCTTTTTATGATGTCTGTAATTGTAAAATTTGTGGTGTTTATCATATGCGGCTATTTTAAAGTAAAAATCAAGTACTTGTTTATTTAAAGTTAAAAGTATGAGAATACAATTAATATATTGCATATTAACATAATAATATATTAATTAATAATTAATTTCTCTGATCAGTATCATGAGAACTAAGAATTGTAAGAACTTTTAACTTGTATGTTCTTATAAACTATGTAGGTCCCATGGTAGAAATGGGCCATTTTAAATCATGAATGATAGTTACAAATTAATGTTTCAAACATAATAGATATGCATAATTGCATATTGATGGGTTTTACAACCTTCTCTCTTCAACTTCTCATGTCCAACTGGAAATTTCCAGTGTTTGCTCTGCTGAGTCTTAAATCTAGAGACAGAGCCCAGGGTAGCCCAGCCTCACTGTTTAGCTCTTACCCAGTTAATTGGGTTAATGTTACACTTTGAATTCATACTGGTTGGGTTTTTTTTAATATATCTATTATTTTTAAAAGTGCACTAAACACCAGCACCAACCCTGGAAAGGAAGGCATGGGAAGGCCCCCAAGGGGAAGGAACTGCACTGCAGAGGTGGCTCTAAGATGCTGGATGCAGTTTGATGGCACTGCCACATACACGAGCAGTTGATGGGGAGGTGTTGTTCAGTATCTGAGGACAAGGAGTTTATTTGTAAACTGTGATGAATGTGTCTGTGGTGAAGGACAGTATCATGTAGCAAATATATTTTAATCTGGCCTGAAAAGTGTCGTCTTCTTTTGAACCATGTTAGTCACTTTTTAAGATCTCTACAAAGCCTCAGTCTGCTCTGTGGTTTAGCAGAGCCCGCCAGCCTGCCCTGAAAATCTGGAGCATTTCTTCTGCAAAGTTTGTCTTAAAAGTTTATTTTTACATGGGTAAAACAGAGTGAACTGGCAGAAATGGATTTTTTCCCCTTTTAGTCTATAACATGAATTTTGAAAACACATGTCATGTTTGTTCTTAAAACTTGTAACTAGTAACATATGTTTGTAAGTGTCTTTTAACCGGAATATTGTCATAGATCTTTCATATCTAAGAGTAAAAAAAAAACACACAAGCATTTGGAAGTTTAAATTATGTCTCATAAAACTGAGACCAAAACACATACATTTAGGGGGGTACCAATAAAATCCTTAAAATAGGAGTTTATAATGGGATCACAACAAAGATAAGCTTTGCATAGCAGTAATTCTAGCAAGTACTTCTCAAATTCTGTTTCTCAATCTGCATTACTGAGCTGAGAAACCATTTTTAAGTTAGGCTTGCTTTTGTTTTTTTAGGTTTTTTCCCTCCTTTTTAAAGCACATTTCCTCACCTTTATTATTTTTCTGAATATAAATGTAAGCTTGATTATCCTCTAGCTGCCTGTCAAGATACATTGGTATGAATGTAATGTCTTTCCTTATAAGTCAAACTCACACTCAAAATGTGACACTAAAATATACTATAGATATGTTTGTTAATTTAAATAATGTTTGTAGTATACGCTTGTGCCATTCCTTTGTCATGTAATATGGTCTTTTTCTCTTGGGAAAATAATGACCAAAGGAAAATTAGCTTGGGAGCTTTAGTTAACCAACTTTTTAAATTTTCCTTATGATGTAGGTAACAGGATCAAATGAGATTTCTGTCAGCACATGAGTGGAGATATATATGTGTGTATATATATATAATTGGAAATAATTCCAAATAGTTTTAAGTACAGAAGCTCAAGTATCGTCAAAGAAAAATTTAGAATTTGTGGATCTGCTATAAGTCAGATGTTACCTATCTACTCACAAACTATCAGTCCTTGTTATATCTCTATTTTGACCACGCTTCTTTTCTCTATCCTGTATTAGGGGTAAGTAGGTATCACCTAAATGAGGACAAGTACAGGTTGCTTCAAATTTTGTATTCCAGCTGGTTCCTATAAAGTGTGGCACAATGTGGCAGGCCTGGATACTGCACTAGAGTACCCTGCATCACTTGGTACAATGGATCTAAAGACAAATTATATAATAATATTACTGTAGAGCTTATATTCACCTATCCAGTTTTCCAAAGATCAAAATATGCTGTTTTCACTTGGGAAAATAAGTTGTTCTCTCTGGTAGCAGAGAACTAAATTCATAATGCATTCTTAGTGTTAATTGCAGAAGAGCTGTAAAAAAACACCCACATTTATTTACTGTGGCTTATTCATTCTATTCACAAACGTATGATTTTTTCAGTCCTTCAGCATGTACTTAGATTATTAGAGAAGTTTATGTAATTTAAATCAAGTTTCAGGTAAAGAAAATGTAATTATAGTACTAGCTAAAAATGATCCTTGTCTTTTATGTTAGTATTTAATTTCAGTACTAGTCTGCTGCAAGATTTTTTTATGCTTTAGCTTAAAACTGTTTATTTTTATGGCAAAATGTTCTAAAAATGCTTTTCCCTTGTTTCTTTTGACATCAGAAGCTTGAAAGAGAGCAAAATATATTGCAAGCTTATTAAAGTTGAAAATGTGATTGGGTTCACAGTATCTATACAAAGGAAAGGAACATATAGACAGTCAATTCTAAGGCCGTTTCAATAACATGGCTAAAGAAAAGACTACTGGTTCAACTCTGGAATGTGAGAAACTATTTTTGGTTTGGTTTAGACCCTCATTGTTACAAATTAATCAACTGCTCTTTAAAGTCTAGAACTCATTAACTTTCTAAGTTTTACTGTTCCCATGACTGAACTTAAAACATTCAAGTTTGCTTTAGTAGCTCACCTTGATTCCATTTCTGTCTGTGGTCCACAAGTATCCTCTTCTCTCCTGTAGACAAAGTGGCAAGATGCATTTGCTCGAGATTAAAAATATTTTAGAAGACCTAAATGTGGTATGCGTTTATAGCTCAGCTCTCACTATAAATCAGGAATTTCAGCCAAACTTACACTTTTTGTGGGTAGAAAGAAAATCAGGGTGGGGCGGGTTTACCCTATGGGCTCTGCAGAGCACAATATTCATGATGTTGGATGCCTTCTTTAAATTTTAGTTTGGTCTGACTCCTCAAATGCCAGATAGTACCACAAAACTGCAAAAGATATATTGTAAAATAGTATGAGTTGTTTCCTTTTAGGACTCTTCTAACAGTTCAAATAAAGGGTGATGGTAAGCTGCATATTTGGAGCATGATGTAGACAGCATTTTAAGATGATTCTGTGGCTGCTGTTATGCAGGAAACAGAATTCAATTACCAGAATAGCCCTTTGGCCTTGTAAAATGTAACTGTCGAGTTTATGCAGGTCTGTGTGTGACATTTCTCAGCGACAGTGCGAGTGACTGTCTCCTGTATGACCACCCCGTATCACATGCAGCTTGAAATGTAAGTCTGAGATGACTCCTACACCCTTGAAATGATGCAGCAGTCTCTAATGCCCAAAAGGAGACATTATTGGGAAAGTCCATCACAGAATTGTAGGAGAGAGGGATGTGACATGACTACCAAATGCATAGTTGCAGAACCTGTAGCTAAAATTCCTGGTTATCTCCTGCTATACACCAAGTTATGCTTAACTATGTAGGTGCTTGTAAACCTATTACTTGTACACAGGCTGCAACAGCTCTGATTTAAGAGGAGAAAAAGGGAAAGTGAAAAATGCACAGCAGTGCTTTGTGGTTTAACTATGAAGCTTGTATTAAGTTTCTTGACTTTAGAATGAAGATTAATGATTGATATGTAGTTTGATCTGTTTCCTCACCCATGGAAGTAAGAATGGTGTTCAGATACTATGTACTAAAACAATATATATTCTATATTGTGTGGCATACTTGAAGCTACAGCCTTTACAGAACAGATTGAGATTTCCAATGAAAAGGAATACTAAAATGAAAAAATATTGAGTGAACAGCAGGGCCCATTTGAGGTGATTACAAAGGATGTTTCTTTATTCTATCTTTTCTTATGCAACCTGAAAACAGTAGCAGGGGGTTACAAGCAGAGTTCATCACAAAGTTGTCAATCACTGTCATTTAACGTTTTGCAATGGAAGATGTCTTTATTCAAGGACAGCTGGGCAAATCAGAGAAACAGATTTGCAGTTAGTAGTCTGTCCAGCCTACACTAAGCAAACAAGGACAGGGCAGACATACCAGCCTCTCACATAAAAATATAATGGACTCTGCTGACCTCAGTGCCCTCCATTCAGCTTCATTCTCAGTTGTATAAAAGCTTCACTACCCATTCTCAATTTCCTTTAATTACCTACATGATGCAGATAAGAAAATGAACCTCACTTACTTACAGTCAATGATCACAAACAGGAAATTAAGTAGGCAAGTTGTTTAAAATAAGAGGAGTGTTTTGGATGTAAATAAAACATGTGCTGGGGAAGAACTAGGGAAAATGCATTTTCAGGGGTACCAATTGGTCTGGACTGACTTGGCTGATCCTCCTTCTTTCTGCTACTTTAAACTGCAAAGGAAAACTAAGTAAAAAATCTCCTTGGTAAATATTCTTTAAAATATCTTTGAAGGAGAAGCCAGTTAAATAAAAAGAGTGAAGCAAACATGCAGCCTTCTATAGGGCTTAAAAAGATTGTGACCTTAGGTTCAGAGAATAAATGACCACAGTTTTCACAAGAGATCTAGCAGAGACATCCAGGATTAAGAAGCAGTTGTCTTTATTCAGTCTTCACTTCTAATCTGCGGTTGAGATATGAAATAAATTAATGACATTCTGATTTTCTTTCCAAACCTTAAATTGTCTAGTGGTTACCATTCCTTGTACACTGATATCACAGTTTAGACATAGTTTCCTTGCACCATTAAAGCAAATAGAAAATTTCGTGCTGTCAGTTTTCAAGGAGGTAAAAAACAGCTATCTAACTGCTTTTAGGAATTGTCAGAAAATGTTCCATGTCTTAGGATATTAATGAGGGGATATGGTTCTTTGTAAGTCAATTAGGTAGTTCAATTAGATGTTCTAAAATTGCCATTTTTCTTTACCTCACTGTTCACTGGTTACTGTTGTGAATATTTCATTAATATGGATTTGCAGGAAGTCTGACGAAATTGAAGACTAAAATGCAAGATATTGAATCTATAGTTTAAGAGGAATATAAAACCCTGAACACTTTAATGTAATGGTCTCTGCTAAGCCTGTAGTTTTGAAGACATTGCCCTTCAGGCTCCCCAAATGACTTTTTATTTTATGACAAAAGAAATATACTCTCTTAAATTACAGATGGAAAAGATATCACATATTATAAAACTCTTACCTTACTTGCAAGTTTTATTATTTAGAAAGATCGTTCTCACTCGAAACAATATGTACACATGAGAGGATGCACAAGAGGATTTTGTGGAGGGAAAAATTGCCAATTAAGTCACAAAACTGACTCTTTAGCCTAAATTATAGTTCTTAGGATGTTTCTATTGAACTTTTTTTTCAAAGACAGTGGATTTCCCGAGCAGGAGAATCAACATCTCTGCCTGGGAGACCGAACTAGTTGTACTTACTCCTCTCAGCCACTATGATGTTGCTACTTATAACTGCATTTAGATTGCATGTTGGTGGGCAGCTTCTTTTTGCAACAGTGAGAAAGTTCTTACACAGATTTCATTTTGGCATGAATAGCATTAGTCCCACTCTGGAACACAGAGAATGTTTTCACCACCTGCTTAAAATTTTGCTTTGTTTTGATCACTCATCATCAGTTGCTTAGACACTGACTGCTCAAAATATTGAAAAAAATATTTGAAAAGAGCCATATGAGAGCTATTTCAAAGTTACTGGGTTTTGAATACCAAGAGAAAAACTTAAAACCTGAAAACTGAAAATATGAGTTTTTGACTTCTTTATAGCTAAACTTACAATGTTTTTGTGAGCCAATGAGGTAGGATACCTGTGGGTCGTCTTCTACTACTGAATACATCCAACGAATATATTTCTTTCATTGCATTTATTTTCCTGTTCTCTAATGTTAGCATCAGCTATGTGAAAGAAAAAAAGTTAAAAATCTATAAGTGTGTCAGTATTTGAGGATATTATATTAGTTGTTGTTTTCCCACGTGTGATTTTGATAAATAAGTAACACTTAAATAACACTTTCTAAACATTTAAATGCTGCCATTTTTGTGTTGAAATCTAACTGTGGTAAATTAAATGCATATACTTTTAATGCCTCAGTAAGCAGTAATAGTTGTTCTGAAGTTAATCACAGTGATTTTTTTTTTTTTTTTTTTAAAGAATGCTGATGAATACACAGATCTGCCTGTGAGACACAATGAAGATCAGATGAACAGTGAACTGGCCAAACACCTTCCAATTGAAGTCAATCCCCATTCATTTGACAGTTCACACACAAAAACACACCTCTTGCTGCAAGCCCACTTCAGTCATGCCATGCTGCCTTGTCCAGATTATGCAACAGATACAAAGACAGTGCTGGACCAAGCAATCAGAATATGCCAGGTATTGTGATGTATTTCAGTATATAACTTTTGTTGGTTTACTGTTTATTGGTAGAGTGTTGTCATATTTTGAATACAGAAGGATCCAAAGATTTCTTGCAATCTTGTGCAGAGCTGGTACCACAAAATATTATAACCCCTTGTTTAGGGAGAAACTGGATGTCCATAATGGTTCCCACTTTACAGAACTGGAGGTAAACAAACTTACAGTAAAAGACAGTGGTGCTCTGACTGTAGGCATCTATTGCCATATAATGACCTCTGCTTTCTTTGCAACAGCTTTCTATCTCTGTATTGTGGAATATTGTATGAGAGTCATTCTGGCATGGCTGTGGTCCCTGCAGATTGTTATGCTGATGCCCAGGAACCTGTCTCCCCTGAGAACTCCTACTTTTCTAGCACCCAAAAGCACTATAGTTACTCCCAAGCACAAATAAAACATGTTTTGAAATCTTATTTGGAGTGAGATCCAGGAGTTTTCCCTAAGCTCCTCTAGCTAGTGTAAAGATACATCTTCTGTGTCCCAATGATCACAGAGTCAAAGAGCACGTTTTTAAATGCAGATTTTAAACTCACCCTGGAGACTCGTGAATTTTTACAGTTGTACTGCAGTTGCAGCCCACAGAAACTAAACTGACCATGGAGAGAGAGTACTGGTAACAAGCATGCACAGCTGCCACCTTAAAAGAATTTTAAAGCAGTGATTGGAGTTTGGGATAGAGTGCTGCCATATCTGAAAATCTCAGTTGCAGTTAGAGCAGGAAAGGTGAACTCTAGCTGTCTCAGGAGACAACCAACCCTCTGACTCTCCTGGGAAGAATTCTTCTCTTTAGCAGAACTGCACAAGGACTCATTCACAGGTCCTTGAAGATCAGGCAGCCTTCAACAAACTACTCTTTTTATGTTTCTGAGTTCAATATCTGTAAAATAGAGCCAGTACTTCTTTCTTCCTACAGTTTTTGTTTGCTCAAATTTTAATATCCTCAGTGATCTGTTTGTCAACTATCAGACAGAAGCTTTGCACTTGTTTGAAGCCTGTTGGCAATATGGTAACTGCAAACATCATTGTGTTAAGCCAGGCAGTTTGTAAAACTTCTCTATGAGAAGCTATTACTCAGTGCTCTAGACAGAGAAAACACTGTGTGCAATTCAGTCCAGCAATCTGGATAAGGCTCAGCCTTACATTAATAAAAACAAGCTTAAAATACTTAAAACATCAAATGAAGCAAAACTGAAATTAGGGAATGTAAGAAGCAATAACACCATAGATGTTACTGCTACACAGTCCTAATTTTGGCAACCAGCAGTGCTTGGATGCTAGTCTGTTTCAAATATTTCTAATCAATAAAATCATGGTGCTGAAAGTGTAGAAACAGCTATGCCATATATTCAGTTATTAACAGAGAAAAGCATAACTTGCTCAAGTGAGAAAATTCACCTTTGTTCCAAAGAAATCACATACTTTAGAATGAACTTTAGTTCATTTAGATGTTTGTGGAGTAAGCATTAAAGAGTTAATTACATATTTGGGGAAAATTTAAATTAAATACTATTTTCAGTAATTATTTTGTTCTGTTTTGCTAAGAAATGTATTTTCTTAATCCAGGTACTGCATCATATGTATTTCAGAAGCAATAATCACTTAGAAAAAAAATTCCAATATATTCAACAGTTCCTTTAAGCTGAAATAGAGTTTAGAAAAATGCCATTCCATGCTATGCCTTGGCACTCCAACCTTCAGTTAACTTCTACATAATGTTATATATACAGTGATCTTAAAAAAAAAAAAAAAAAAAAAAAAAACCACAAAACTTTAGAAAGAAAAAAACATGCAAGCACTTTTGTATTTTAAAGTTGGCACATGGTTTACATCTCTCAGGAGATTATTGGTTCCATCTTATTAGTCACGCTTTCCAAACGGAGGTTAAAGTTCCCAGAATCTAAGCAATAGACAGGGTTACACTTTCAGTACTGGTTGTTACCTTTTTCCTTAGCACTGACCTGCTGATGAACTCTGGGTCAGCAGAGGTAGAAAGAAAGATGTTAGTTATGAGAAAAGGAACTGAAGCATGGAAGGATCCATTGATGAACAGATTCAGTGGATGCTGTTCTCTCTGTGTGTGAACACATGCTTGTGCATCGTCAAATGTTAAATACAGCAGTGAGGTGGGAATTCGTTTTTCAGTTACATTGAATTTTTGTTTCTTACTTACAAATTATTTTAGTGTTGAAGTTGTAGAGCTAACCTTCAAATTTGACCTGAACATAAACTGTTATTTTTGCTAGTTGAAACGTGAATAACAGACTTTTCATATCAGCATTTCTTCTCTGTTACAAGAAAAAAGATCTTTCAAAGAGCTTTTATAGGTGGTTATACAGCAGGCCTTTATCCCAGGTCCCCTGCAGTGCAGATTTGCCATCTCTAGCCATGATATGTAAGCAAGCCTCTTTCCATCACAGAATATTAACCTTCTCCAATCTTCTGTGGTGTCTTTCACCTGAATCAGCCTTCCCTCCCATGGCTCCTTTCCTATCCCATATGTTTCATTCTCCCTTCCATTCCTCCAACATCTTCTGGATTTTTCATTGCTAGTGACTTCAGGCTGAGTATTGTTACTGGTCCAGCAGAAAACCATGTTAACAGCATTACATAGGTAAATGTAGCTGCTGGATTCCAGGTAAGATTCCACTATCCTTTAATGAAAAAATTGCACAACAACTCTTAAATAATTTTTGCTTGGATATCTTAAAAGTTTTGGCTTTATGTTAAAATTCTCTTGTTTATACTTACGGTGGAATATTGAAGTCATGAGCATTTAACAGAATTTGCAAAGTTACAATGCTGGCTTAATAGGGGAATGCAATTTTTAGCATAAAAAAATGGAAGAAATACATTCTGTTACAGTTTTTCTATAGTTAGCATTTATTAGATATAAGTAAAATTCATTATAGCAAGATAAAATTTAGTATTTATATACCCAAGATGAAATGCAGAATCTTTTACTGCAGAAATATGGGGAATAGCAGTATATAACCTTTTGGAATGTGAATGCCTATCTGCTCCCACTCCCATCTCTGTAATGAATGGTCACTGAGGCTTTAACTAGGCTGAAGGAACACCCCTGCTGTACACTGAAAACCTCAAGTTAAAATCTAGTTTGTTATCAGTGACAGGCTCTCACAGATAAAGCACAGAAGGTTCCCATGGCTCAAAAAAAGTGCCACAACTTCCTGTGTGACCTTGGCCAACTCATTTAATTTTTATTTTCCTCAGATACCTCTAGTACAGTTGCAATAGACAATATATTCATCAAGCCTAAAACTCTCTGTTATTTTTACTGAGAAAAGCTCGAGTTGTCACTGAGAGGGTGCTGAACACACCAGTAGCTTCTCAAAATCAAAAATTTCTCCATTTCTTTCAAGAGAATGGACATTAAATAATAAAAATTCTAATGAAATTATTTTTCTAACATTTTTATAAAATATAATTATTATTGTAAAGACAATACTCCACCTATTTTCCTACCTTATTTAAGAATACATGAAACTAAATGTAATCTCTTTTTTTGCTTCCTTTGTCAAGCCTTATATTTTGTGACTGTGTATTCAGCGATCAGTTCTTATTCTGCTGTTCTAAGACTACTGCCTATATTTGCATTAATTGAAATGGATAATTGAGGCAGTAATACCATCACTCTCGGATTCAGCAGGGCAGTCTCTTCTCAGAAATAATGTGATAGTTGCTGGCTTTGCATTGGAATTGGCCACAAGCCTCCACTTGTAGTATAATCGTTGATAAAATATTTTAAAATTGCCAGAAGTAGAACTGCCATGGAGCTCAGCCCTAACCTTTGAGAAGTGTTTGCCTATGAATGTGTTAAACACATCTCAGTAGGGTAGCTGGGCACTGAGGGAAGATGGACATGAAAACAGATTCCAAACTGCAGAAGAAAGACTACTCTGCATGGGAAACGTGTCTATCCCTGTAACAAGGGCCTTGTAATGCTGTCACTGATTCCCTGTCTTTCCCCATCATGTTACTCCTTTGGAGAACCTAATTTTGACAGGAATGAAAAATACTCTTTGGGTTAAGCACTGTGTTCCCTTAGCTAGATGATGATGTGTATAATACTGCTTTAGCCATTCTAAAACAGGGAAAGAAGTTGTTTCAGGTCATTTAAACTGCAACTTTTGCTATAGTTCTTATGAGAATCATCTTCGTGGTACAAGTTCAGAGTTGTCAAATATTGCACAAATACTCTGCCCAATTCAGCTAAGAGCTGGTTTATGTACAAAACACTTACTGTACTAAACTGCAGACTGTGCTGGGTGGGTGGTGGTGACTCCTCAGAAGGAGCAGTAGAACACAAAAGTACTTCTGCAAAGGCAGAGGAGCCCATGTTGCCATTTTGGGGCTCAAAGAAGGAGAATCCTCAGTTCATAACAGCCACTAAAACTATTGACTTGGAGTGCCACGTCCCAAGGGATCTTTTGTTTTTTTTGCTTATGAAGTGGAGAATTTCGTAAAGATCCTAAGAGTGATTTGGGCTGGTATGTTGCCTGTTGGTAGTGCAGGTGTGCCAATTGTTTGCTGGTAGGTGGTGGGAGTTACAGGAAAGGCTATTTTACAGTTGTGTAAGTAAGACTTGTCCAGAAGTGTCCAGGGAAAGAGCTTTTGTGTAATGGTTGCATTGGCAACTATAAATAAATGGGCAGCTTTACTGAACGAAGGGAAGAGAATCAAATTAACTTGAGAATGCAGAGGATTACTCCGAAAAAAGTGAAGAGCAGAGGCCACATCTCTTGAGCTGCTACACATATTCTTTGGATATGCAGTAATATTACAGTGATAGCATAATGTTTGCAATTTTTACTTAAATACTGGCTGCTTTCATGGCTGTATGGCTATTATTCCACATTAGGAGTGTGGAAATAATAGCATAATCAAAAAATCTTGTAGTGTTTATGCTGTGTGCGAATGCTCACTTATAGACACTAAACATCAATGGATCACTTGGTAGGGAAAGTACCTGGACATGTTGGGATGGAAATGCTGCCTGCTTGTGTTGGGTAGGTATATATGTGGGAGAAGGGAGGGTTACCTTTGCAGTGTTGGAGTTTTGCTTGCTGTGGATAATCAGTGATGTGGTGTACGGAAGCATCTTGGTGATGGTTTAATGATGATTTGGTGCAGCTTGTGCATAATCCCTCCCCCACCCATGACAAACCTTTTCCCAGTTGGGGCTGGAGGAAATGAGTAATGCTTAACCCATTTGTGTGATCAATTCACTTAAGCAGCTACTGTGAAATGTTAATCACAACTTTAATTTGTACTGCATTAGCATTTTGATTAACTTGTAGGCTTGCTAGCACACTTGAAGCACTTTTACTCATAGTTACAGCTCGGAAATGACTTTTTGATTAATTAAGTTTGTTAGACAGCAGCTGAGCTTCCTGAATGCTAACCTTAAGGGGCTAAAAGTTCAGTAGAAAGTTACTGGGAATAACTGTTGCTGTTGAAAAGGATTCTTGTGAATGAAGTCTAAAAATTTTGATTATTGACAAAATATTACATTCCTACTTTGAAACTGGCTTTAAACTGTAAAGAGGGCAGATTTACTATGAGGAAGATGCTGTGTATCTTTCATGGTTTTGGTAGATTTCTGTGATATTTGAAACAAATACTGGCTTTAAGACATTGTTTATGTTAGGAAATTGGGATTTATTGCAAAGAGATTATTATCAAAAACATTTTGTTCTTTTTACAGTTCACTGGTATAGCAGAGAATATCAATTTATTAATTATCAATTTGAAAATAAATTGACTATTGGGACTCAATGAGTTCTGAATGTTGAGTTATGACCTACCAAGTTTACATTGCTGGTATCACACTCTGTAGCTGCTTTTATTTCTGTAATACTATTAAAAAGAAATCAGTGAGAACCCAAGGGTTGCATTCCACTAAATGTAGACAGTAAATGGTTTGTCCTTTCCCTGGTTCTGAAAATACTAATAATGTTACTATGGAGGCTAAAGGATGAATACAGGGATAGGAATCTTACGAAGCAGCTAGGAAGGTTGTAATTTGCATACATCAGTGAGACCTTTATGATGATGGGAGAAGGAAGAATTAGTGTCTCGTAGGGGGTAGCAGAGCATATGGAAGAGGGGACTGAATATGCTTGTAAAAAAAGTGAAGTAGGATACAGAGGGCAGTATAAAAGGAGTGCCTCCTGAATAGGATTAATTACATCTTATTCACTATATCTCTGATGAAGTACAAGAGGGGGGTAGTCTGTAGGCTAAAACTACGCAGCTGTGCAAGCGTGATTTAACTGATCTGAAAGAACTCCTCCCCCTCCCCAGATTAAAACATTTCTAAAAAGCAATTTTGGACTAGAACGCTGAATTTCAAAGGTTCTGTAGATACCTGTTTTACTGATATATACCAAAGGTAGTGACCTTGAACTCTCTGTAATACTTCTTCAAATAAATTCCAACTTTTCAAGTTGGTTGCTGTTTCTGAGATATGTAGTTGAAGCATCATAGTCATGATTTATATAAAAACATGAAACTTGAAGTACATGGAATGCTTTAACGTATGAAAAAATATTTTACTTGTATTAGCAGAATATCAAATCACACATGGTTCATAATATAATCTTACATATTGGAAGGCTTCCTACATTTGAAGCATGTGCAAAAAATTATTATTATTCTGAATTCATAGTTTTTAGGAAAATAGGTAAAATGCATACCCTTTTGTCTACTATCTATAAATATTTGTCACACAAATTCTGTAGTCTTAAACAGATGTAAGTAGGCACAATTCTAATGATTTTGATAGATCTATGGATTTAAGCTCCTACATGTAACTGAAATTTAGTCCTAGACTAAACTTCAAATTCATGAATAAAAGCACTAGAGGAAGTGTCATAGTCTGTGAAGCACTGATACAAAAAAAAAAAAAAAAAATTTTTAAGAGTAGATAAATTTGAGCCATGTAACTCACCCTGAGTGCACCTGATGTTTCAGCCCCCATCCACAAAGTCATTGCCACCAATGACATCACTGTAGGAATTCAACTGCTAGCTGAGTAGTAGAATTACAGATGTAATTCTCTACTGGAAAGGCATTTCTTACATTTCTTTAGCTTGCTTCTGTATCCAGAGTAGTTATCATTATAGCTTCATTGACACTTCCCTTAAATATAATTTATCCACAAAATATTGACATTTATGTTTACAGGATTTAAGTTGATATGCTTAGTATATTCAGAGTTATGTGACAGGTGACTTCAAAAAGAAGAAAAAATTATTCTAAGCAGTATGCACTCTCTGTTAATGAGATACAAGCTGTATCACTTTTAACACTTCAATAGCTTATCTTAAAGGAAAAAGCTATTGAAGTCATTTGGGTAGATCAGAAATTCTGCTAGTTTTAGTCTGGTCCCCTGCCACCTACCCAGTCATCCAGAGTACCTGACTTTCAAATGAAGGATGTGAAAATAATACCAAAAACAGTGTTCATAAAAACTTTGTAAAAATTCTCTAGAATAAAGAATTTAGCAATCGGGATATTTTGGTAGCCTGAAAAGTCTCCTAAATGAGTAGGGATGAGTGGCTATGTTCATTTTGGAACAATTTAGTGTCCCAATTTATTTTGAGCACATATAGGGAGTGCTTAATACCAGAGAAAAGCAATGTTTTGCTATCAGTGAGTGTGCCACACACTCACATCTTCCACATCCTGCCTCCATCTTTGCTTCCCCTCAAACTGGGAAATTATAAACCATCATTTAAATTCCAAGCATCAGTAACTTTGGCTAGAAAGAGACAGACTGTTAAATTTCAGCTTCACATTAGAAAGGTACAGTTTGATCAGTTTATATCATCCTGTACCTAAGGATAAGCAGCTGCTGCTCCTGAAAATAAATGAAAACTTGATCATAGATGCTGAGGGTTTCATCTTAATGCACTCCAGGAATGATGACTGCAATAACAAGATTTTGATTCAAACATTTTGACACTCAATTCCAAATGCCATCAGAATGAAAGTTTTTTGCCATAATTGACATCTACATCAGTGAGCTGTTGATCATCAGCATTTTTGTGCTGCCTCTGCCATGCTTAATAGGTCGTTGCTTCCCACATCAGCACAAGCTGTTTTTGATAGTAACAGACAAAATGTAAAAGAGATGTCACTAATTGCTATTATTACTTTGTAACTGTCCAAGTATGACACTTGGAAGGCTTAAGAGCTATTGCCTGAACCTTTCATGAAAATCCATCTCAGTATAGGCATCTGCTTTTATTCTCCTAAGCACAGAAGGAAGCCCAAAAAGAGGATGGTAAACATATTTTCTATTATAACAACCAATAATTCCCTTGACTCCATTTATTCTACTTCAGGTTAAAAAGTGGTGGGCTTAGAGGGGTTTTGTTGGTTTTGGTTTGGTTTTTTATTATTTAATTTGTTGGTTTAGCAAAAAAAAAAAACCCTGTGTATTTCTTTTTTCTGTAGTTAAAGAATCTTCATTGTTTCCTGTTTTGCTTTTTGCACTCACAATCCTCTTAAGTTTTTCTCTGTGATAAAATTATCCTGTGTTGGTTTAAATTCTTAGGCTAGAAAGGTAGGTAACCAATTTGTGCCATTTCCCAATTTAGAAAAATACTCTTAATCTGCTCCAATCTTACCAGCTGTAAGATACTTAGAATTTATTTACGACTTTGCAAAATAACAGCTTAAAAAGCCACAAGTTTCTATAAAATTATACTGATTTTGACTTAAAAATAACAACAAAGTAAACAGATAGCAACTGGACAAACTAGAGAGACTAAATACACTATTCATCAGATAACCTAAATATTAAATACTTTTTTTTTTTTTTTGTGGTTTGTATAATATTCTTCATTTGGTTGCTTATAGTTACATTTGGAGATAGGGGAATGACTCAATTTGTTACTTTCAGTATTTATAGGAATTTCAGTAACCATTTAAATTTCAAGCATCTCTGTGTTTTACACTTAGAGGAAAATGAAATGTGTGGACGTTTCCAAGGTAGCAGATGAAACAAGCCAACTTTACCATTGTTCTGACTTTTTCACAATGTCACTGTCTTGGATTTCACATCCAGATAGAGATGCTGTGAATAAATTCTATGGGTGAAGAAGCAGAAAATAAGGAGGAAAAGAGGATTTGCCATGTGGATTCATCATAACAATGTGGAACACAGGGTCTCACACACACAGGCTTTCCTTACTCCCTACGGGATATCTGTCTGTAGGCCCCTATCAATTTCTAGGAGATTTTCTATGTGAAAGGATCCTCCAGTTAATTTCAAAGTATAGCTTGTTTTAGATTTATCTTTCTCTTACATCTTCACTCTTCTTTTTCCCTTTTCAAACCTCTGTTTAAAAGGAGGGAGAGGGATAGATTTAAAAAATGTAAACAGTGTTATGTGTGTATCTTCAGAAGCATTCTATGAAATACCACTGCTTCATGTTGGCTAAAAATAAAACTTACTGTATTCTTCTTGTCACTCATGGAAAATACAGGATATCTATGCACCCATTATTCTTCACATATGCACAGCAGTATCATCACTGAGGAACATGATGTTTCAGGTTGCCAAAATAGAAAAGAACAAGAATCGCGTAGTGGAGAACAGGAGGCAGACACCAAACTGTCTCAGCAACACACAACTGTTCAGAAACACAGACTGTACTGTATGGATAGTCTTCAATATACTTTAAAATGTGAAATCAGGTAAAGAGCAACTCACCTTGAAGGTTCAAAGACTGACTCTAGTTTGAGAACAATTCCCTCCTTATGTGTGTACATGTCATTTGAACCAACATATAAATCTGCAGGCCACAAAGCTGCTGCTTTCAAATGTGATTTCTAATATATTTTTATTTTCTTTTTGGTGAAAACAATCCTACACGGAAATCACTTTGGCAAGCCAAGTGAAAGACAGAAAATGGAAACCAGTAAGTTTGTGTTGTGAGATAGTGGTTCTAGGGTCACTAGGAATGTTAGTTTCAGGGTGCTGTGACTCTTTTTCCAAAAAATGGAATATTAAATCTGGATCATTATTAGCTGAAAGGCCCTTTATCCACAATTCATGAGCAATGAGACATTTGTGTAATACAGGGTACCACTTCAAATATTTTTCTAAGTGTCACTGATCTTATCACCTCGATCTGGAAAAAAAAAAAAACTGTTGAAATTGCATTGTAAACTGCTAAAATAAACTGTGTGACTTGGCCAGGAGTGAAACTAACTTGTGTCTTTAAAGTCAGTATTTCTCCAGAATCAGTGTAATTTAATTGAAATAGCTCTGCGTGTGTAAACAACTCCTTTGTTTAAAGAAGATTTCACTGTTTGGTTTGCCTTAAGTAAATGCTGCCTTTTGTTTGTCTGTAAAACATTTGATTAAATGTAAAGACTTACACAGACAGCTTCTCCTCATTACACTAGTGGCTGGAAAATAAGTTAAAATGGTGCAGGTATCTGCTGCCTAAGTAAGTATCAAACAATATAATTTGTGTTTACAAGAAAAACCTGTGGAAATATCTGAAGCCTAGTCCTAAAATCAAACTACAATCCTCCTAACATTAAGATGGTATTTAAAAAGGTGTTGAAACTGTTCAATATACCAGATTCAATATATCAGTGTTCCTTGCTTTCTTAAAAAAACCTATTTTCTAGTATTTTAATCAAACATTAAATTCCCTCCATGGTGAACTACTGTTAAACACATGACTTTCTACTCTAATATGAATTAGCATTTTTTAATATGAGGACCTACACTTTATTGTGATCTTAATGTTATTGAACAACAAAATAAGCAAGACAACTAATATATTATAGCATCATGTTTTTCCAGCTGAAATACTTTCATAAATCATAATAATTCTTTCAGTGTTCTACAGACAGAGTGAAAAGTATCCTTTATATCCAAATAGCTGCATCTGCTATTAAAAAAAGTTGAAACCAAAAATTCATGTTTGGTCCTTTTTCCCTTGGAAGAACTCTTAAATTTACTTTCAGACTAACTAAACAAAGTGTAAGTCCAGTCAAGAAAAAAAGCAAGCAGAACCATTTTTTCATGTCCATAGGACCATTTGCAGTGCAAAATCCAGACTGAATGAGCTTTAGATTTTTATGCTAATGGTACTAACAGTATACCTCTTATTTGTACTGTCAAAATGGGAATTAGAAATGGAACAGAAACTCATGAGACATGGAATGCAGGATGATTTTTAACACTTTGAAATCTGATGTATAGCTGGATCGGGGGTTTTTGTTTGCTTGTGTTTTCTGTGTACTTTGGGAAAGCTTTTCAGTATCAGGAGAGAGATGCCAAAGGAGAGACAGCCAAATATCCCTCATTCTCAAGGCAGTCAACTGTTTATAATGCAAAGGGTGAAATCCATTTTGTTTCTGATCGGTTTTACTCACCATAGGTAAAATATAAGCTATTTTGTAAGCTTTCTTCAAGATTTCAACTTTGTGTTGAAACAAAGTGTTGAACAAAACCTCAAATACACTATTAAGCTAAATTTTAGTGCTTTTATCTAGTCCAATTCCAGGGGGTTTTTAAGTACTTAGCTCAAATGGAAGTAATAATTGCTACTGGTAAATGACATTAGTAACTTTTTGAAAAAATATAAATATATTGGTGATGTTCTTAAATAGTTCAAGGATTTTTTAATAATAATTATGTAACTCTGAGAAAGCTGTCATGTCAAAATAGAAGTAAATACTGCCATTAATTGTGACCTTTTCTTTTACAGTAAATGTTGAGATTTTTTCCTTTCATTCTGAGTTGGGTTATGTCAAAGAGGGGTTATTTGTAAGCAAAAGATTCTACCTTCAGTTCTCACCCCCAAAACCATTGTGTAAATTACTTTTTCAGGAGTAAGAACCAGTGACAATGATAGAGGATTTAATTCATCTTTTTTCAAGGTTAATTCCAAAGGTGCCTAACGGCCATCAATCAAGGTTTAAATAAATTCCTATGTTAAGGCATAGAAATCACTGTATGTTAAACATTAATCACATGCTGTTCCTTGTATGAACCAGGTATGCAATTATATTTGCGTTCCTTTTTTTTTTATTATGTGTCTCCTCTGCTTAGGCAATGCTGGATGTTGCAGCGCATCATGGCTGGCTGGTGACTGCTCTGAACATAACCAACCTGGTGCAGATGGTGGTTCAGGGTAGATGGATACATGACTCATCTCTGCTTACTTTGCCAAATATAGAGCTCCAGCATCTTTACCTTTTTCGGTATGTAATTCTTTTAAGTATTAGCTGGTTTCCAATTTCTTTCCACTTCCCACTGCTGATTGTGTTTGAATGGCATTGTTGCGCCCCAGAAAGTTCGTTGACGAATCAGAAGCAGAACTCTGTCTTTCACAGTGATGCTTTCCCAAATGGATTTTCTGTTTCTGTTTTCAATATTCATTGATTAATTAACCCCCACAGATTATTTTGAGAATCGTGATTCCAGACAAATCAGCAAGAGACCACTGGAAGGGTTCCAAGTCCTAACAAATCTAACTCTGTATGTTAATTATCTCTTTATTTTAATCCATTATAAAACTACATTAGTATCCATCTTAACATCACAGATAATGCAAAGCTCTATAGATGCTTAGATGATGCAGTAATTAATGCTAACCAGCAATAAATGACCGCCCTTTAAAAACAGAACGCAGTATTGAGTTTTACCACCAAAACAACTGAATACAAATGTTTGCTTTCCCCCCCGGGCATATGTTTTGCTGTCTGTACCAGGAAGTGGAGCCAAGGCCAAAGGAAGAGTGTGCATGGAGGTTACCAAGGACCTATCGAGTGTCTTCCCGAACTAATGGCTGCCTGTGAAGGAAAAGAGAATGTTTTTGCTTCCATTGTGGACAGTGAGTTGCAAGCAGGACACATTTCACAGGTAACACTTTCTATTTGTGACCATTATCATTGTGATTGGGAAGGAAGAGTAGTTGGGCAAAGAAATACTCTCTCTCCTTCAGTAAATACCGTGTGCCATTCTGTATAAAGTGCAACGCATTCATTGCTCTAATTTCAAGGTACTGCTGGCTTTACAAAGGTTCTTCTCTGCCTGTTTTCCTAATATTATTCTCACTTATTCCCTGCTAAGCAGTAACAGACTCTGGTTTGTGGCTGATATTACCACATCTCTCTCCTCTAAAGATGCTTCTCTAGGTCATTCAATCTGCTGAGTGTTATCCACCTTTTCATAACTCTGCACTAGGAATACATGCATTGCAAATGTCATCATAGCTGCTTTCTGAAGTGGTCTGTCAAACACCATTTTTTCTGACAATACTCTTAGTAAATGATCCAGCGCTCATTTTCTGTTTGAAACAGAAATAGGAGATGAAAATTTCATACTTCACAGGGAAGAGGAAAAAAAAAAATATTCCAAAATGTTGAGCTGCTAAAGTCTTGTTTTCAGTTTGATTTTTAAAGCATTCGTGGCAAAGGATAGCTATATTCCATAGCATTCATCACATTCTAAGCCTATTGATTTTGAATAAATGTAGGAAAGATGAAAACTTCAAAAGCCATACTTCACATGTTTTTATTTGAATGTTTAAAAGGACAGTTTGACTGTTCAGCTTCAGTTAAACCTTTTACTGATATGCAAACAAGAAAAAAAGTACTGAAATGCCTATAACAGATATCTGCATTTGTAACCAAATTATCGTCAAAATTTTGAATTAAGAAAATGTATTGACATCAAAAAAAGGCTTCCTTTAACAACAGATTTCTAACACAATACACATTGATTTCAGTCCAGCTTTTAGATGTGATAAAAAATTAGAACATTGTTATAATTAGTTCAGGGAGAACTCAGAAGTAAACTTACTTAATTTATTTGCATAAATTGCCATTCTGTTATCTTTAAAAGCAAATGCAAATTGGCTCTGTCTGATATGATGATGGTTATTTGGCTCAAAAGTGCTTCAATTTGCGTAGCAATCTGGTGTCGTCTCTGCAGTGAGGCGATCCCAGGTAACATACAAATCCTGAATTATTCCAGAAATTAGTATGTTTAAAGCATCAATTTAAGTGCTAATTGCAGTAGTAATGAGAAAAAGCAGTACTACTGTGAGATTTGCATCTACTGCCCCATCAGTATGCCTGGAACGGCTGCTGACTGGCAGAGGATTTGGCTGCTAATTAAATAATTGTATGCATGGCAGTGTTCTCGTCTGATTCAATAGATGAAGATTAATCCTCAGATAAATATGTTTGGCTGGTATTGAAATGTCTTAGCAGTTTCTTCAAAAATAGCTTGTGTGTATGTGGTGTGTACGTTCACACTGCAAATGACTCTCTGCCTCTATATATCTATGTTTGTAAATACAGATGCATATAAGAGGGAAAAACATAATGTCTTCCCATCATGTGTGGAGAAAGTTTCATTTCCATGAGCTGGGAATGGCTGTATTGGTTATAGCAAAGCCATGACTGTGTTGTGCAGGGCACTACAAATGTGAAACATCTTTATACCTATATGTTATATTGCTTGCAGGTTTTTTTTACAGAAAAAAAAAAACACAAAAAAAACTATTGTAATAACTTGCACAGAATTAAAATTCATATTGAGACTGCCTGTTGAGTATCTTCATATGGAAAGTCTTTCAGTGCTCACATAGACAGGGGCCAACCCAAGAGAAAAATTCTTCAGCATCTGTATTCTATGTTTTCTATAAGGAAATAGTATCAGACTACAGAGTTAAGCTTAGCCTTCTGGCACTAGACATGAACAGAGTCAAATAAATTGATAAATACGCCACTAAATTGCCAAAACCATTATTTTCCTTAAAAACCTTTTACTTCTCACTCAAAGTACATTGAACCCATATCTTAAAGCTAAAGATTAGCAAGAAACTGGTAAAAACAGCTTAAGCTTTACATAAATTTAAGGCAAATGGTAAAAGGAAGAAATTTTAAATTTGGAAAGAAGAAAATGCCTTTTAAGCATATTGGTAATTAATTTTAAATAGCAGCTCTTGAAGCTGCTTATGGGTTTGGAATTTTAGGCTAGGTCCTGGGGAGACAGATTATAGGCAAAAATAGTAATGATGTTCCCAAAGGTTTGTGAATTTTTTTTTTTTTTATTATAATTTGAATGTATGGGTATGGTAGATAAAAGTGTATGTATAGTATATATGTGCGTGTGTATATTGGATATGTTGACTTATTTAAAAGGAGCTGATATGTGCTTGTATCTTCTTATACAGCAAAAAAACCCAGTAAAATTGTCAAAAAACACCTAAGTGACATGGGAGCCTGAGCTGAATTTTACAGAATTTAGTGTTATAATTCCAAACCTCACTGAAAGTCAGGGGAACTTTAAAAGCTGACAACCTAAATTCAAACTATTTAGACTAACCTCACTCTTTGGTCAAAGCTCTATGTTTCAGTGATTCATTGTAAATCATATTTCTTTAACAAATCTCTTTCCGTTTGTAAGTCACTCAGGCATTAAGCACCTTTTAAAATATTGAGTTGATATTGATATTTTTGAAAAAGAAGAAAGAAACTTCAAGATTGAAAATAGATAAACATTATCTCTACTACAGTATTATCTGCTTTTACTCTGGAACTATCTGTGTTCCAGTAACCTTTTTTTTCATTTTCACCTACTACTACTTGACTTTTTTCGTTAGTGAGAAAAGCATTTCCTCATTTTCCCCACATTGCATGGATGATAAAAAGGCAGCCTGCTGTGCATATTATATCAATGATCAAGCAGTACTAACTTTGCCTTTAATTTTCAAATACACAAGACCTGAAAAATCAAGGAATCATAGAATCCTTTAGGTTGGAAGAGACCTTTTAAGATCATCAAATATAACTGTTAATAGCCATCATAGGATGACAAATTAAATCTATTTCTTTTCTAATTAGAAAGTTATTTAATGAGTTACTTTGGTTTGTTTGTAAACTTTGGTTTATGAAAACTGCATGAGGACATGATAGCCTTTGACAAATAGATTGTGTTGGGGTTGAGTGATATAAAACAGCCCAAATCATGCTCTTCACCAGACTATGGTAAGGGTAACAGGTAACCATGCTTCTAAAGGAGTTAATAAATTATGATCTCTGCTGAAATTAAACTTTGTTCTAACATATTTGTAACAGGTCTTCTCCTTTGAGACACATAAAAGCTTTCCAGGCAAATATCTAAAGTACAACCAAAGAGTTGATCACCAGCTTGGTTTATATCCAAGAGGGAGGTGCCTCTCCTGATCTCAGCAGAAATACCCTGCTTAGATGCACAAGAGACTCTCACACAGTGGGTCTGTAGAGTTACCCTAAATTTCTTCTTAAAAACCTTTACATTCAACATAAAATCATTTGCCAGTTGAGATGTTACTACTCATTCAGTGTGATCTGCTGGAGGTGGGTTTAGTAGCCTTGTGTATTAAATGTATCACAATCCTGGCAGCAAGGAATTAGTCAAGAATGTTAGTGGTACTTTTTTCACCTTCTTCGAAGTGCTGCCGTTTTTTCCCCATTTCCTTTCAGAGGTGGGACAAAGAGAGATGTAGTATTTCCTTAAAGTCCTAGCTGGTTAGTTTCTGTTACAATTTTCCTGTTGTTTCCTTGCTAAGACATCATTAAGAGCATTGGTGCAATTCATCTGTGCCCTGTGCTTTTACACTGCAGCTCCTGAGCACGCACAGCTGGCCCTCCCCACCTTCTGCACTGAACGGACACAGCTGTTCATGCAGTATACAGAAGAGTGGGGGGAGAGAGAGATTAGTTTGTTGTGAAACCAGTTTTTCATTTAGTTCAGCCAGGCTCTGGTAATGCAGCCATTTTAATCCAAATAAGCCTGTGCTGCAGCCAAAAAGGGCAGTCCTGCCCTCCCCGTGCCGCTTTCACCTCTCCTGACCCAGCTCACCGCACAGCTGCACAGACCCCGTGTCTGCCTTGGGCAAGGAGGTGGGAACGAGCATCTGGGGACAAGGGGAGAGGAGGAATCCTATCAACCTTCCCACTGACAGTCAAAATGGCCCATAGCCAAGTGGCTACATGAATGTCTGTGCCAGCAGGGGAGGAGGATGGACCACTTCTTTCAGTGGCACTGAAGGCTCATGCTTATTCAGAGTCGCAGGATTAGAGAATATGTTGCCACAATCAGCCTTAAGCTGATCTAAGTTCATGCTGTCACCAAAATGATTAGCAAGCTGATCCATCTAGCAGTACAATCCCAGCATGGCAATGCCAACATACCAGGGATGGAGAGGGGCACAGCGAGCTGGTAGGGAGAATGCTGGGGAGAGAGACAGCACCACCTTTCCTAGGGCAGCGCGACCTTAGGTCTGCTTACCCTGGCTGCTGTATCCCTAATTATGTATTGACATACACTATTATTGTCAGTATGACTTCATGTACTATTATTGTCAGTATGACTCGTGGCAATGATGTCTGCAAAAAGCAAACTGAGCTTTCATTAGGCCTCTAGGCTTCCAGCACAGAAAAAGTAATGAGACTCATCAAGCATAATCTAAATGAAAGTACATTTTGTTGAAACACTACATGGTCAAACCCATACTTGAAAAATAAAATATGCTTTAGTCTTTTTCCAGATAAAACATTTCTGTTCCATGCTATTGCCCATGTGACTATGCCTACCCTCTTCATTCCCACAAGTTCCCATTTTGGCATCTGATGGCTCTTTACCAAGACCAATACTCTTATTTCATTCTTCTCCTTCCCACCCTCTAGCTTTTCATATATGCTGATTCCTGTTCTTTTCTGGGGATGGAGGGGAAAGATGGCAGGGCAGAGGGTGATTCTTGGTCTTTTGTTTTTTTCTTCTAGTGCCATCCTCATCTATCTTTTTCAGCCATAGAAGGGCCACAAATCACTGCCTCCATTCCACAGCCAATCCCTTCTCTGTTTTGTAACAAATTTCATTGCGCGAACGTGCTGATTTTCTTTTTTCCTAAATGAAAGCCTACATTGCTCCCTTCCATTTTTGTCACAGCTTCTCAGAGCTGCTTTTCCTTGTCTGATAGATACCAAAATGAGAGAAACATAGGGCTGCATATTCAGGATGCCTTTTTAAGGTTAAGAGAGTGTCATGTTGAGCTACACAGATTGTATCCTCTAACAACAGTTCTCTGCACAAGGATGAGAAAGTTGAGGATATGTTGCAGTTCAAGAGAGACCATGGAGATTCAAAATTCCTCAGCAAGCCTCTAAGAAGGAGAGTTCATGAAGATCGATGCAAGAAAAACTCAAAAAAAATAGTGATAACTTTAGATATGCAGTTGAACTTTTGGTTAATTATCTGAACTGATCCTCTGAACTCTCTGAGGTTTGCCTATTGCTAATTAGCACCGCAGTGACTTGTTCTTTATGGATTAGGCTAAGGAAGTTTAATTTAAAACTTAATTATACTAGTTTTTAAGTGGCTTATAGGGGAAAAATACTTTAATCAGGAGCAGTAAAGAATTTTTTCTGTGTTCAGATATCAGTAATCTTAGTAAGACATCTGTAATGTGCCTGAGGAGTTCCACATTTGTCTTATTTGCTAGGAAGAAAGTAGCATAAGAGGTTAATGAAAAGTATTTTATGCTTATGAGTAAGAGTTGTACAATTCCATATATTCTAATACACAATAAAATACTATCAATATAGGATAAATATGTAGACTGCACTTTGAATTGTTATTGTAAGAGTGACAGTGATTGTATAGATAATCTTGTAATCCATAGGGATCTGGTTTTTTCTACAGGCTTGGAATTTCTTGTGCCGTTTGCCAATTCTGAACGTCAGTCTGAGCATTAAGGGCAGCTGGGATGATGCAGTTCAGCCACAGAAGGAAGTACCTGTTCCTCCTCTGACAACAGACACACGAGATGACAAGAGATGGATCAAACTGCATGCTGATCAAGAGTATGTGCTCCAAATAAACCTGCACAGAACCCAGATGGGGTACCAGGTAGACTTATTTATCATTTCCTTCCCAAGTGCACAAGTGTCCAACAATCCATTTAAATTGTCAATTATGCTTTATATAGTATAATAGGTTTATTTATGGTTTAAGTATTATGTAAGTTATAAACACTTTCAAAGCCTTTTCTGTTTCACAGGGAAGAAAACGGTTGTTTTTTCAGGTTGCAACCAGATAGTAAGTAGACTAAGGTAAAATCCTAGACCAAGTCAATGAAAAAAAAAACCAAACTAATTTATAAGCTTTCCAATTACATTCACAGATGCTTCCAAATTGCATACCAGACTCACACCTATAAATACGTTTCTACTCGTAACAGATCCTCAGGCGTTTACTGAGAATATTTTCCTTATATTTTACATCTGATGCTTTTTTTGAACAGCTCCTGGAACAACTTCCACATAAAATTCTTTCCCACTACATTTCCCCTGCCTACATTTCAGTCCCAGCCCTTTGCCCATTTAAAGCACATCCCATTGCTTTGTGGGCTGCTGAGCTTGCTGGGCCCTCAGCAAGTCTTGGTGTGCCGAGACAGAACTCCAGGAGCTGCACTGTTTTCCAACTGCTCTGTCCCAGCAGCTGCACCTGGCTGTACCTGCGTGTCAGCTCTGAGGAGAGCTGCCTTCATGTCAGGCAGTGCTGACAATGGAGCTGTCACTCACTTATCCTGGCCTTTTTCTGTCATTTACATACCATTGAGCAGCATAGCAACCACCATGGTTATAATTTTGCTAATTAATTTCTCTAACATTTCAAATACTTCAGAATTATAATTATCAACATTTTTGTTAAGATGTAAAGAGCTCAAGATAAAAGTGGAGAACAAAATTTCTAGGTGTTACTTCTGAGACTCTTAAGACAATTTCATTTTGATAATAGTGGAGATACATGTGTGCTGTTGAAAATCCTGAAGTTATCTTACATTAGTTAAGAATTGTATTGGAAAAGTATTCTTGTTTCCTAAAAGACTTTTTGTTCTAACTACAGCAGATTCATCATAGTTGCAAGGGGGAATGCTTTTGTTTTACGAGGAACAAAGGGCCAAAGCTCATCCATACATCATTCTATTTGCTGTGTCAGTTACTGACAGAGACTTTTCCTAAGCAGAAGCCGTGGTAGTGAAAGGAGCAGAAGCATTTAAAGCAGTGATCACTGTTCTATAAACCTCTCCTAGAATTTGATCCCTCTTTTGTAAAAAACAGCTGGATCAAACTGTTCCTAAAGCTTCTGTGCTGTGATGGTGTTTCTTCTTCCATATAAATCTTCAGTAAAACCTTTTCCTTGACAAAACACGAAATGAATGTTGATTGAGTGTGCATCATTCTGTCTTCAGCTTCCAGAAGTAAATCACTGAAGTAATCTTCCCTTTCGCTATATCAAACTCCAATGAATACTTTAAGTGCTGCTTTTGTCTTTATATTAATCTTGAGTAAAATTGATTAGCTTTATTTAAAGATGCTAGGCTTACAATTAACCCTTCTGTATTTGGAATATATTAGGTAAAATTACAGAAAGGGAGTAGTATTTCCATTCAAGTAGTTTACTCAATAAGTGGAATAATATCTTGTGTTCTGGATTTTTCTCTGTGGACTGTGATTTTTTTATTTTTTAACCCTTCTTCTGGAAAGAAACAACACTATTTTAGTCTGACTAATAGCCTTACCTAAAAATTGACAGCAATGTGGTTTTGAGGTGTTTTTCATTCAAGGAAAAATACCATTTTGGAAAGGTGATTTCTAGTTTTCTTAAGCTGTTTCTTTTCCCCAACAGGGAAAGCAGGACAGTAAAGCAGTGGCTCCTAGATTCCCCAAAGTTAAGGATGAAGGATGGTTTTTGATACTGGGAGAAGTTGATAAAAAAGAACTCATCGCCCTGAAAAGAACTGGATATGTCAGAAATCGAAATACTGTTTCCATTGCTTTTTATACTCCAGAAACTCCTGGAAAGTATGACAAACTCTCAAATTTTCCTAGTTACTATGTTTTCCGAGTAGTCAAGACCCAGTTCCCAAACTAACAATGCTGCTTTTACTTTCCAGGTGCATCTACACCCTGTATCTCATGAGCGACAGCTACCTTGGCATGGACCAGCAGTACGACATTTACCTGAACATTGTACCAGCACAAGGCACCACGGAGGGGATGGAGGGCAGGAGCCACCTGGCTCTGAAGTAAGGCTGGCTGCAAAGTCCACTCAGTCAAAAGAACTGCTCCTGCAACTAAGACATCTGGTCGTTCTGGGACATCTGAAAATGCATCTGCCTTAGTGGAACCAACTTTAAACCTCAAGACAACAGAGAAACCGAAAGTGACTGCTGTATTAACTCTGATGACACCGAGTTAGCCACAGTGGCCTTACTCCTTTGTGAGGATTTGTCTTTTCTTGTTTTATCTTTCTTCTCTCAGAAGTCAGATTGTTAGTTGAATTTTGAAACATCAAAATAAAAGGCTGAACAATACTGTAATTTGTGCAAATTCAGGGCTATCGTCTTCATTTTGAAAAGTGTTCTATAGCCTGTCTATTAATAGCATTGAAATGGTCAATTTTTTTAATTTATAGGGAAAAATACAAAATTTGATCTAAGAGCTGCTGCAAATATTGATGGATGTGTTATATTTCATGTTTAATAAAAATATTCCCAGAATGTTTTGCACTGTATTTTTGGTGTAAAATATAGATGTAGTAACAAAATCCTCTTCATGCATAGTACATTTTGAAAAGGATAATCTAAAGAAAAATTTCACAAATTTATTTTTATTTATTTTATTATATGAGCAGTAAATCTAGTTATAAGGGCAAGCTAAATCATAAAAAAGTATTTCCAGTATAGCAATGATGCAATTTATGTAGATAATTATTAAAGTTTGCTCTTTACATGTACGTACATACATATATACACACACACACATATTATACACTGGCAATTCTCTTAGTGTTTTTTCCTGAATCTTTTAGGACTAAGGCATATAAAATTGGGTGTCCTGTTCTAGGGCTCAGTGCTAAAGTGAGTGACTTAACTTCTGCAAATAAGGGGGCATGAGGCTCCAAAAATGGGGGCTGCAACAGGAGGCATGATGAACAATGAATAGTTCTGGCAGGCAAAAGGTATTGTCCAAGACATGCCCAGCTCTGTGATAGTACCTGCAAGGCATAAATCTGAAGGCAGAAGGTAGCAGCATCTACCTTGTGATGAGACTACACATCCTGAGGCCAGTCCTCAATCTTAAGAGGATTCAAGATGCTGAGCAAGTACTTGGAGCCAACATACAGAAGAATCAGTGCATCTTCATTCAGATACACTAGAAGTTAAACTGAATATTAATATTTTCACTTGCTCAGCTTTGCACTGAGCTGATAAGCATTACCTCTCCAAGGGATCATTTCGCTGTCATTTCCATTGCATTTCACCAGATGAAAGAATACAGCAGAGTTGTTACCAGAAGCTTTCCAGGAAAAATGACACCTAGTGATGCTGCAGCAACATAGAATCAAAGCATGGCTGATTTTGGGAGGGGCCTCTAGAGGTCATCTGATCTAACTCCTTTCCTCAGGCAGGGTCAGCTAGAGCTGCTTGCCCAGAATCACATCTCAAAATATGGAGACTCCACCACCTCCCTGGACAACCTGTGCCAGGGTTTGGTCACCCTCACAGTAAAAAAAGGTATTCCTTGCAGTTCAACATGGACCCTTCTGTGTCACCAACAGCTCTACCTGTTGCCTCTGGTCCTGTCACCAGGCACCACTAAAAAGATTCTGGCTGTGTCCTTATCAATGTCTCCCATTCAGATACCCATTGACAAGATTTCTCTGAGTTTTCTCCAGCTGACCAGTCCCAGCTCTCTCAGCCTTTCCTCAGGTGAGAGATGGTCCAGCCCCTTCATCATCAACTTTGTGGCCTTTTGCTGGACTCTAACAATTCCATGTCTCTGCCCCAAATAAGGCATAGTGCTCCACTAGTGTGGCCTTTCCAGTGCTGCTCACCTCTCAACCTGCTGGCAACACCACACTGCAGCAAGCAGAAGGCTGACTGATTTCAATGGCTCAACAGTTAACCAGTAATTTATTTCATATCTGGCAGCTTTGAATTTTGGGAAGTGATTTTAAAATTATCAATTTTGTACTTGAGTGTATTCATCCCCTGATGGAATTAAAAGTGTTATATTCCATTAATATAGGTAATATATTACCTATAGAAATGTGCCTAAGAAAGGGGGACAGTAACAGAAAAAAAATTGTCACTAAATTTAAAGATAGATGATACAAAAGCCACCTTTGCCATTTAGACTATATCAATATAATATGGTGTTGTGTCACAGAAAAAACAGATTCTTTTCAAATTGTTAGGCAATAGTTTGGTTATTCACACATTGCATTCATCCATTTTTAAAAGAATTGTTTAATCTAATTTGGAAGTTTAAATTTTCACAGAAATTAAGTCTTTTCTTTGGAAAACTTGGCTGAAACAATACATTGTCCCCCAACAATTTTAATTAATTAAGGAAAAGAACTATGCCACAGTCAAACAACATACCAACATAGTGATGCTAGCTCTTGTTGCTTTGTAAATGCACATCACAGAAAGTCTAACTGCAGAGTAACAGACAATAGCTTCAGTATTCAGTATTAATCAATTAAAGAGTTTCTGTAATGTCATTTGTGCCATCTGTACTTGGGTTTGGAAATACTGTATTTCCTAGCATATTAATTGTTTTTAGAAGTAGTTTGGTGGCATTTCTAAATAACAAATTTGAAGCATTTTTGATTTTTTTTTTTTTTTGCAAAAGTATTGGATTCATGATGAAAAAGTCTAAAGTAATACAGAATTAATTTAAGCAAATTGATTAGAATCAGTATTTAACTGAAAAATCCGAGAGAAAGAATTCTGATACTTTTGAAACAGCTGCTTAGAAGGAACAATGAATGTGTTCAATCCAGTGATATCTCATGGTGAAAAGTGAGAATAGCTGTCTAACAAAAGTATGAATATGAAACAGAATAAAAAATAATAATTTAAAAAATAAAAAACATAAATACTTCAGTGATGTAATAATCACCTTTATGGATAAATGAAAGAAACAGCACATAAAGAAATGTTTAATGTTAAGTTGCTCATTCTAGTTTGCGAGAAGATTTTTATTTTTACTCTCTCCTCCCCCTTCTAGGAGCAGCTGCAGTCTGTGCACTCCTGTTCAGGTATGAGACTTCTTCTAAAACTTGGAAAGCAACAAAAAAACAGGCACATCTTGTGCATCAAGACATATTTAAGTCTGCCTCTGTGACTTCATCCTTTCCCATTATTCCTGTCCTAGTCTGATAACAGCATCACAGCAATGCCCAGCAGGAGCTAGAGGAGGTTTGGGTATGTACCACCATGCCCCCTCTCTTCTGAAGGAGCTCTTATAACACAGTCTGTTGTTTAGAACCTTATTTAAGATTTCAGTTCTAGCCCTGGTACTAAAGGTATCACTGGCGACATGAAGCCATCCTCAATACTGCACGTCTTTTTCTGTTGTAAATTGAAACTTTGAAGGCCCAGATCTTACCCAGATGAATTCAAGCGTTTATTGCTGATGCCCAAAATTCCTCTTGTCATTCATTGCTTCTAGAGACCACTTCCACATGGTTATCCTGAAGATCACTTCAGGAAGTCTCTTATCAGCCTTCACCCTGGAGCCTCACAGAATAGGATATATTTAAAAAGTAATATACGTTATGTAATTCAAATTTTATAGTTCTAGGGGGCATGCCTAAAGAGAAGAAAGTATCTCATGTGCATCTGCCCTTACTCATCACAGCCCGAGTCCAAATTCCTATGTTCCTCCTTCAGTCAAGAAAAATAAGCTATGGTATTTTTTAAGACAGTTTGATAACTCCTCCAGGAGTCATCAGTTCTCCATGAAGAGGCTTATTTTTGGACAATGGTTTTTGAATCATCACTCTCTTGTCTTGCCTCCACCCTTGCCATTTAAGGCAAACTTCTCTTTAGCTCCTTACAGCTATCTGTAAACTCTACAACCTCACCTGTTCAGACATTATCCGTGTTACTGGCAGTAAATTATCACAGAAAGAATTATTTAAGATCACCTTTCTATGATGGGCTATGAACACTATTGTAGGCTTAACAGTAAGTACTGAAACAGAGAAAAGTAAGGCAATACAAGCAAATCGTATATATTTTTTCCACAACCTAAAGGTCTCCAGCTAAATTGCACATTTTGGCCCTGGTTTAGTTGCTTAGATATAGTGCCATTTAATATGAAATATCTCATCTGGCCTCTACATTCAGCTTTAGAAGAACATACCCTAACTGCAGAAGCCTATCAGCTGTGAAATGTAGTGCTGCTGTATCTGTCACCCTCTGTGGACGCCTCAAGTAACCCAAGCCATCTCAAATAGCATTTGATATCTACATTCAGGTAACCACATTGACTTCCTGTCACTTGTTTAGTCAGGTTTGCAATTCAGTTTCTTAACTGCATCTAATGAAATCTAAAATAAATGAAAGATTATTTCAGTTGCCACTCCAGAAGACAGGATGTCTTTCATAGGTCATATGTCACTTCTGCTATCCCCATGACACAGGGGCCAGTAGCATGAGGTGGATGCTTAGATATTCAATCTTAATTAGCTAATCAAGCCCATGCTATTTTGCAAGTGTTCTAAATTCTCTCTTCCAAGCAATTTTATGAGAAGGAGAATTCTCCTGCTTCATAAGAAGAAATATTTTCTGACAAAAGGTTTGGGTGCCATAGGATTCCCAAAACAAACAGGTGAGCTACAGAAAGGTGAGTAGGGCTTCTGCTGAGAGCTGTCATTCCCATTTCTCCTTATATACTATATCTTTCCTATCAGCTATGTCTGACTCCCACCTGCTTTTCTAAAAATGTATCTTGTTAAATGTCATGTCTTCTCAGACTGCACTGCACTTCAGCTGGTGGTGCCAAGACAGATGCACACAGAATTTCTGACACAGTTTTCTGAAGTGGTTTGCAAAAAAGCTCTAGAATGAACAAACCAAGTTTGTAACTGATGTCACATGTTGGTAGCAGTAAGAGGTTAAGCTGCTTTCACATGCAGTGTGTATAAGGAAATTCTATATTAAAGGAACTTCTCTGGAAAGCAATTTTAATGCTTAGACTAAATGAGTCTCTTTATAAATAATTCCTAGCTCTATAGTAAGGGATCCTCCACAGTGATTACACCATCCTGCAATTAAATATGTTTACAATATGTTTTGTCCTTAGATCTTCTAACGAGCTCCATACTGCATCAATGGAATTTGAATCCAGGGCTCTCCAAATCTTTCTGCTGTGCAACCTTCTCTGTTAAAATGTCTCCTCAGAAATAAGGAGCATTAAAGCTTCACTAAGGCCATGCATTAGGCTTCACTGCTGCTCTTCTCCTCCAGCTTAGTCTTGTCCTACCAAGACTCTCAATAAATAGGTGCATTTGAATAAGGAGGGGAAAGGAAAGTAGAAGACTTGCTACTATTCATCTGCTAGAAAACCCATGAAATAAAGAATGAAAAGTGTTCTGGGACGAATGTATTTATTCCAAATATTAAATTCCCACTAATTGTAATGATAGCAGAGGTGAATTGGGCATTTTTTTAAAATCAACACTCTCAATAACATGATACATGTACAAATAGTTATAGAGCTATTAGCTAGATGCTATTAACTATTGGCAAGAACACTGGTAGAAAAGGGAGTCTAGACATGTCACAATCCTTTTCTACTGCACTCTAAATCTCTACGTGAAATGTGATGAACCACATTCTTCACACAGTAGCAAATTTGCACCTTGGATTGGAAATAACTCAGTTTATATCAGGCAGTGCTGATGTGGGAAAATTAGGCCTATGTTCTTGACAGCAACACTTTCTTCTAGCTAACAGGATGAAACTGTTTCAGATGCCAATAACACATGGTGAGTGCCCATCATGTATTTTTCAGCAAATCCCCAACTAATTAGGAACTAATTACTGATTGTGGTAGCACAGTAAGATCAGGTTCTGATAAACTTTCACCTTTGTAGCTGTGAAGATTCTGCAATTAAGCCTTATTTTATTTTCTCAAATGCTAACAATGTCTAAAGGGAGAGCTGGGAAAAACATCGAGATGATTCTGTCACCTCCATTAAAAGGCATTTTCATTCCCCTGTGCCAAAACAAGATTAATCTCCTTTTTTTTTTTTTTTTTCTTTTCTTTTTTCCCCCTATTTAAAGTACAACTCTATAAAGCTAAACTAAGTGGCTGTTTAACAGATT
>JAOTQP010001546.1:71187922-71201182 GCA_026413545.1 Cichladusa arquata
CTAAACTAAGTGGCTGTTTAACAGATTACCCCAGTTACAGGATGTTGCTGTTTCCTTGGCATGCTTCTGCTGTGTCCCATCCCACCCTCCACTTCCCTCATCATGGAGTCTCCCATGTTGCCCTTGGACTCAGCATTCTGGGATAGGATCTTCAGGGAAGTTTCATTCTCTGGTTATAGGACACGGACAGGAAATACTTATTGGTCCACAATTAAGTTCTTGAAAGATGCAATCTACAAATAACCTCATAAAGCCATTCTGTGCTAAACTCCAAATTTGACGCAATATTACTTCACGAATGTATTGAGCAAATGAGACAGGTGCAAAATATGCATCACAGTTTGCTATATGATTGAAGCAAATGCCAGTTTAATTTTAGATTTTAATCCTATGGGACTTTATTCAAAGAGGGATTGAGCTAATCTGGGAAAAGAGGGACGTGGAGATTTCTCAGATTTCCTTGTTAGTGAAATGCTCACAGCTGAACAAAGTGAAATAATTGTAGACCATATCCACACATGTAATACAGATCTGGTCGAGTACAAGTCCTGCCTTTGTGCCTCTCATACAGGTTTGACTCCTATGTGCAGACACTGACAATACCTTTCAGCCTCATTCTTGCAGATATTGGGAAAATACATGCTCTCCTCAAGAGAGGAGGCCTCCATCGTTTACATACAATAGCATTTGTATCAGAAGGTTTAACAAGGGCATCTTAGCAAAAGGTTTAGAAGTTGTAAGACACGTTCAGACAGCATTAGCACTTTGCTTTCCCCCGGTTGTATGTAATTGCAGTGCCGCATTTTGCAATGCTCGCCAGCAATGCGGAAGAAATCACGGCTGAGTAAAGTTTCTGAACCTCAGGAACACTGAGCCTGACACTACACATTCAGCTCTTTCTATGTGCTTTACAGGCGGTGATCAGTCAGTGGCCAAACTCCAGGGCGTTGCACAGCCACTGCAAAATTTAGAGGAAGTTCACGCCCCTCCTGACCCTACAGATCCTGCAGGAGGGGAGGGGTACATCAGCCTATGTCCGATCATGCTTCAGCCTCCTTCACTGGCAAGACGCTGTGCCCAGAGGGATGCTCTGATGCACATTTCGGGAACAGGAGCTGAAATTTCTATTCCAAACTTAAAGGCACTTCAAATAACCGGACTTTATCCAGCTTTTCTCAGGACAAGGATCTTCAGGGAATGCTGACCTTAAAGGACCAATCCCTTTAATAAATAACGGTGTTCTTTTAGAACAGGTCCAGATGGATTGCTGGAATATTCTATTCTTCATAAACATGGGGGGAAAAAAACAAAACAACTCAACATGAGGATACTCACAAGAATTCCAAATTATTTGTTTCTTCATTTTAACAACATGTAGTGCCTACCTAGTTGTCTGCAAGTCTTGGGGAAACAGCTGGATTAATTCAATTCTATGAGTAAAAACCCTTTGGAAAATACAGGTGCTTCTCAGGAAATGAACAGAACCTGGAAAGAAATCCTAACATTAAGCAACCAAAAAAACACACTGAAGTTTCTTTTCTCTTAGTGCATAGCCCTTTTGCTTCAGAGACGGTAGGATGAAATACATTCCCAACATATATTATTAGTAGATTAAATTTAGTTTCTGCTATTATTTTCAAAGGATTTGGTGAATAGACAGCAGCATTAGCATTATCTAATCCTTCACTCAAACCTAGGACTCAAAGATTAACAGCTGCAGATTTTATACCATTTCTAATTCAGGGATAAATTGTATTTTCTTGAATTGGATAGATAGGTAATGTCCTAAAGTTATTTAATTCTTAGGAACCATTGACTTTACAGGAACAGACTAAGAACTCATGACCATGAAAAGATGAAATTAGATGAAAAAAAATATCCCTAACGAGAAAAACAGGATAAGAATCTCCTTTCCAAGGAGGGACAGAGCTTAGAGTCCTGCCGATAGGGCTGCTGTGAGGCAATAGTCCTGTTTGGTTTTATTATATTATCTCATCTCCTTTCATTACACCACATAATTTTGCATTATGGCACAGCTTCCACAAAAGCATCCTGTAGTATTTACCTGGTGATTGGGGCACACTAGGGGGAAATGTGTTCAGAAAAGAGAAGAAAGAACCAATGGAAGGAATTTTGTATGGGAACAGATGGGATGGTGGAATGCAGCCAATTTTTAAATAAGAAAGCACAAGTCCTATGCCTCATTCTGAAAGACAGCAAGCCTCTATTTTGGGGGAAGGTTCCAAGTAACATTCTAAACAGACAAGCATGTGTCTGTTAGACTTAGACAAGGTACCAAAGACAAGTTGCATTTCTGTGCTCCATCTCTGTGCTATGCTTCCCTCTTCATATGCAGTTATCTAGCCTATTTTGAGACACCAAATTTTACATACTCACCAGACAGGAATTTAAGCACTTCACATCTTGAATTCTATTCTAGGCACATTTCGGGTGAGATTTTTGCTCTTTCAAAAGCCTTTCTTAGCTATATCCCTGAAAGTGATATAAAAGTTTTATAAACTACGTATGCTGCTCTTTCCATTTTACACACCTGCACTTGGATCTTCCATGTTATGTCACACCAACTTGATGTTAGCTGGTCTACATTTAAAAATTATCCATTTCCTTACATTTGGAAGTATAGCATATGAATTAATAAAATAGAGTCAGTTATGTCATCATTTCTCAGGGAAGGAAGAATAGATTCATGGTAGCATTTTTTATTTCTCTATAAAATATACATAAATATTTTAGGAAAGTGGACATGTTATTTACTAATATGAAAATAACAAGCCATTGAAGTTAGCAGTTTCTGATGCCACTGCTACTGAAGGAGGGCAAGAACCCATCAAAACTAACTTTCAGAAGAGAAATATTGCTTTGATCTTTTGAAAGAGCAAAAAAGATTAATACTTAGAATCAGATCCCTGACTATGCATCAGATTTATGCGTAACTGGAGAAGACAAAATTTTTTAAAATTAACTTCTACTGCTTCACTTTTTTACTTACACCCTTTTATTTTCCTGCAATTGAACAGTCAATAATAAATAAGGAAAAGAACCATACTTTGTCCACAATACTGATTTGATTCTTTTATTTGCCATTTTTATTTTCATGTAAGCATACCAATCCAGCTCAGATGACCAGTGCAAAATTGTTCTGCCTTCTCCAAACTACAAATCTGAAGACTATGAGAAACAGCAATGTATGGAGGTACAGAAAGAAGGATAAATCAAGTAATTCCCTGTTGAAACTTCTATTTTTACTAATTGTTCTTCCTTTCCCATAACTGTGGCCTCTCTTCCATCTTAGCCTTCACCTCACCTCCATTTCAATTTCCCAATCTGTCTAGTACTGCTTTTATTTATATCCTTCTTTCATTTGTCTGTTGTGTACTTACTTCTCTCTTTTTGGGAAAAATAAAGACATATGCCTAAACAATTTTAAAAATTATTTTCTTACTGCTGTCACTACTCAGAGCACCTTTCTCTGGGCTTTCTGTGTTTTCCATTTCTATACCTTTATCATCAAATTGGTTCCCAAAGTATGACTGTAGCCTTACCTCTTTTTTTTTTTTTTAATCACATTTACTTTACAATCAGTTATAACCCTTCTGAGAATAGTTTGGTTTTGATCCCAAGTTCTAGTCACAAATACCTTAGTGCCAGATCAGGGTCTCTGTTTAAGGAAGTCTATGCCAGCATCTAATTGTAAGTTACAGTAAAAGATTAGCTAAACCAAGACACATTTTCTGCCCATCTATTTAGTGTATTTGCTGACCAATAATCCCTGTTTTGAATGATTGCTCCATGTTTTAGACCTATCTTATCTCTATGGACAGGAAGAAGAAAAAAGCACTCCTTTCCTTGGGCAAAAATTAAAGGGTCTTTGACATCTTAAAAAGGTACCAATATTTAAATATAGATGCTATCAATAACACTTAGCAATAGGATTAGACTACTCAAGACATTTTCATCTTTCTCATTTTGGCCACCATTCACGTCTGCACCTTAGAATATCCTCTGTGATTGCACTTGTCCCTGGCCACAGAATCACAAAACCAGGAGGGCTTTTTTCAGCCACACTTTCTTTGTTCTTTCACTCATACCAAAATGGGATAAACAACACAAACTTGAGTCACTTTCATTTTACCACAGGACACACATACTTTTTTCCAAGCCTAGACTATGTTCTTCTACCATCTGAGACCCTCAAGCAACAGCTGGCCAAGAAAACAGCCAGGCCACAAAGCATCTACAGAAATCTTCATCTCCAGGGTTAATTTCAGCTAATGCTGTCTCAGTCATGAAGTAGTACTGAAACAGTCAAAGGCAGGGGTTGCTTATCATGTGACAGTTTAGGAACAGATTTCTTTCAATTTAGGTATAAAATAGCAGGTTCAAATATTTCACACTCAAACAACAGCAGTTGTCAGGCCCTACACGTGCACTAGATTGGATCATGGCAGACAAGAAAATAAATCCACATTCTTCAGATCATAAATCAGTCAGGCTGGCTGACAGGATGCCCATAGGACTGGGTTATTCTCCAGCTGCCCCATGACGAGATTCCCCTGGCGTATTCAGCACTGTGAGAACCAAGATGCTGGTCTGATTTGGTTGAATCTTCTTGTATTATGTTTCAAACTGTTGAATATGGATATCTCATGATGTTAAAACATACACAGTTCCAGTATTCTGTTCCTATAAAGCTCTTCCCTTGACAGATCAATACCTGTCCCAGAAAATATTTTAATTCTGAAGTAATTTTTAAAAAATTAAATCAGTTTCAAAACAACTTGCCTGAGCACACATTTGAGGCAGACAAACTCATATTATTTCACGCTTATTTTTGGATCTATATTAAAAAAACACTACCCCACCAGTTTTTTGCTTTAAAAAAGGGGGAAACCCTATGAAAAGATCAGATCTGGGGTACAAGATAACACAGACAATTTCCAACATAAATGCTAGTTATTAGGTGTCATGTAGAGTCAGGAGTTGCCATGGAATCCATTTGCTTCTAAACCAGCTCCTCCTGCTGGAATACTTTCTCATTATTATTTCTTTCAGTAGCACAAAAGGAGCTGGCTTATAGCAGAAATGTTATTTTAGTGTAAAGTTTCTACTGTGCCTGCAATAAGACATGAAATTAAAATCTAAATTTAAAGCTGTATTTCTGTTTCAAGTGTAAAGCTACGTTACTGTGGTCAGAAGAACTAAATCATTGTAGACTTTTTATAGATTCAGTAAAGCAGAGAAAACAAATTGTAGCTAACGCTTTCTTTTCAGCTGTCTTCCCATAAGTGAAAATAAGTGTCATATCTGAACTCTACTGTTTACATTTTTGCTACATTATTCTTCCATTATGCTTAACTTTTAACATTTTCATGCTGGTTATTCTATGCAACAGCAGCCTCGTTACCAGCCTAATTGCTGATGTCCTGGGATACAGAACAGTGTGTGCATGCTGGACACAGGGTTTATTAGGCCAATGATCTCACTTGTTGTGATGTCTGTTTCAATAGACAGATTTCAAAAGAAAAAATGTGATCATGCCTTCAAACTCTTGACACGCCAATTATTGGGTTTCAATTCTTTTGTATACAATATACTGCAGTGAGGCTGGAGGACAATACTGGAAAGCAACCAGCAATATTTGAAAACTATGCCAGTGATTTGTAGCTTGGCACGTTAATACTTATTATTAATATTATTGTTTACTATAGACATTGACTAGCATTGCATCTGGAAGCCCTAAACAGAAATAAGGTCCTATTGTGATCGGCGCTGTATGGAGATACACACAGCCCTTGCCTCCAAGAGCTTATATTGTATGGTCCCAGCCTTGTAAACTGATCTGGGCAGAATCATTCTTGCACCCCTGTGGAGCCCCCCCAGCCCCCAGGCAGTCAGAGCTTCCTGCATAATCTTCCATATGGAAAATGGCAGGCAAGTTTTGGGTGCAGGGAGCCTTTACCTTCTAATCTGTTCCATTGCCACCCTTTAGCAGTTGGGGTGTAGTTGAACTATACCCGAACTTTGTCAAGTCCAACATCTCATGGAACTTTAGACCCTTATTCACATCTCTCCAGCTCAAAAGATGTGCTCCTTCTAGGGAATCAAAGGAAGCTGTGTACCATGCAACAGCCTTCCTTCCCCAGCCCTGTGTTTTCTAAGGTCCCATAACTGCAGACTAGCTTATAGAGAGGTCTGTGGCATCTCTCGGGAAGGTTCCCCACATTCTATGGTTTCTGAGACAGGCATTACCCTTAGAAAAGCAAATAACATAGACAAGCCCACTAGGGACAGAGAATCCTTTGCCCTAGAGGGAAAGCAGAAGGGCCATTGCAGCCCTCTAATGAATAGAAGCAGCTCAATTACAGTAAACAACAAGGGCTGGGCTGTGGGGCTGGGCTAGGGAACCACAAGCCAAGTGTGACAGCCAGGACATTCCTCACTAGCCAGGGCCCACCCCGCATTAGGGCTGGCACAGGGGTGGCAGCCAGGCTGAGGCCAGAGCCAAAGTCATCAGGCGAGTCCACGGTAGCAAGGCAGGTCCAAGGCCAAGGTGGGAGGTCAGTCTGTGGGTCAGGGTGTAGAACAGCACAGTGCCTAGTGAGGTCCAGGCATAGCTGCAGGGGCACTGGGCACAAAAACCCCTATGGCCTGGCTCAGGCAAGCACTGAGGGCGGAACAGGGAGCTGCCAGGTGAGGCTGGTCAGGGCTGTTAAGGCTCATTGCACTTAACATAAGGTTCCTGCACTCAGGAATCTGACTCCCAGAGTCTTCTCCTCACTTTCTGCTATGTCTGCTCTGACAAGTGGTTGGGTTGTGCCATGCACCAGGAGCATTTTGTGCTGAAGCCAAAATTAAAACCTGACTCCAGTACCTCCTAAGGCTTTGGAACATTTCAAAAATGTGTCATCAACATCACTAAGCTATTGCCAGACAAAAGAAATGCTAATTCCTTTCTCATCTACCAGCTAAGTTTTACAGTAATTACACAGAGCAAGCAAACCCTGAAATTTCCTCCAGCTGCAAGTAGTGGACACTCCTTGGGAGAGGTGCTGTGGGGAAACTGTCCTCTGAATAGGCTCTAGCTTCAGCTGGGTACATCCAGCCGTCACATGTAAATGAAGTCCCACTATCAGTGAATAATAGTCAGAAATCAAGGTTTGGACAAAACATTTCAACAGTGAGGCAAAACCTAAATAAAAAAAAACATTAATCACGGGCGTATGCCGAACTTTGGGAGATACCCTTATCCCTCAGCAACAGATTTAGCATAGTCTGAAACAGTCTACAAGCTGGACTCATGCTCACAAGTCTGGTGCTGTTTCCCTATGCCCCCACCCAATACAAGCAATTGATCTCACAGTGTTTTACTTGAAGACATCATCTCCTCCACATTATTTCTGAAGGCATCTATTCACCACGTGGGGAATGCAGAGGAAAGTAGTGACAGGCTTGCAGAATGACCAAATAATTCAGAAAAGAGAGGTTGTTCCCAGCTTAGCGTGCAACGCTCATAAAAACAATTAAACATGCAACCACAAACGGGTATGAGACTAAAACAAGAAAAGACTCATGTCAAAGCCCATGCAGAGAACGCTCCCCACCTTGCCTTTCAACAAAGCTATAAGCACCATGATGATTAGGATATACACCAAGTGGAACAGCCACCAGCTCCAGAGCTGTCAGGCAGCCTCACGCTCTGCATCCCTCCTTTTTTGGTCTGATCAAGCCTATTCTCTGAGGCAATAGGAGGCTGAAGACAAGAGTTTCAGAGCAACAGAGGGGGGTGGTTCCTCTTGCTATTGATTTCATCTGAAACGGGCATGTGTTATTTCAAAGCGAAGTGTGTCCTCAAGGCGGGTTAAGCTGCTCTCCTCCACTGAAACAAAGCAGCGATACAAGTCTATTTGTGACCTGTTAATTATCAGGTTGATAGTAAGAACAGACTGTGGAACGGATCCCACTATTTTAAGCATTATTCTTTGGGGTGCTGAAATTTAAACAGGCTTCTGCTGACAGATTTCCCCCCGACTAATGAAATAACTTCTTTGCTAATCAAAGCCAGGCCTTGGGAAAGGAGGTTTCAGCGATAGCCAGGGTGCAGGGGAAGCCCGCTCCACTAGCATACACCAACAAGTGCAGGTCTCACGCTGTACCAGAGGCCTGGGGCAGCCCACCCTCCCGAGGAGGGTCCCCCTGCCACGGGGCTTGCCTGCAGTCGGCTGTACCTGGGCAAAACCCGCACAAGGGCGCTCCTGACTGGGAATGGGACAGTGCAACACAGCGTGGCACCCAAAACGGGCAAAACAGCGCGAAAAGGACGTTTCCTCACCGCCGCCCCCTGCAACGCTCAGACCCTCTCTCCTTTAGAGTGAGGAGGGCTGATTCGACCCCAGGCAGGTGAAGACACAAAGCTGAGGAGGGGGGCGGGCCGCTCTCCTGGTCTCGCCGGTGAGGGGACAGCGGGGACAGCGCCGGGATGCGCAGCGCGCGGGGCTGGCGCGGTGCGCGGAGCGCTGCGGGTCCCGCGGCCGCGGAGGGGAGGGAGGGGAGGCGAGGTGAGGCCGCTGCCGAGCTCCCGGGGAGCCCGCCGCCGAACAAAGCCCTCGGCCGCCGGGAAGCCTGCCCCGGAGCGCTGCGGGGGCTCGGGAGCGCACCGGCACCCGGCCCTGCCCTCCCGCGGAGCCGGGGCACCGCCGGCTCGGCCCCGGCTGCTGCCGCCCCCGCCAGGAGCAGGGAGGGCAACAGCGCCGTGGCGACCTGAAGGGGAGAGAGATCTGACGGGGGTGGGCTCCAGGCGGCGCCGGGAGGATGGGCAGGCCCCGAGGGAGCTGGGTGCGGGTCTCGGCTCCGCCTCCGGCCCTGGCGCCGCGGGATCCGGAGCAGGTGAGGAGGGGCCGGGACCGCCCGGACCGCCGGTACCGTCCGGGAGCAGGAGAGAAACAACGCACGCCGGTGCAGCAGAAAGCAGAGCTAGGCAGGATGTCTGTGAAGGCACACGGAGGGCAGGAGGCACTTTCTGAAGTTCGTAATTTCATCCAAGTCCCCTGTCGTTATCGAACCTCTCATCCCTGGCAGGGGCACTTCAGCTCGGTTCGGGCGTTCAGTGTACCAGGCTCTTTTGGAAATGCAGGAGATAAGAGAAAATGTCCCTTGGCATAACTGTTACTAGCCATGAAATAGATTTTTTAGCGTTTCTTTATATTTAGTTTATGTTTTCATTCGCTGCTCCGTGTTACAGTAAGATAGCTTGACTTATTAGCACGAGTGTGTTCAATAAGATAAGGGCTAAAAGGTACTGACCTCTGCCTCCCCTGGAAAAAATGAATATAAATCATCTTGTTACATTTATGCCAAAAACAATAAAATTGAAAGGAGTGCATAGTCAAGAGAAGTGTCTCTCCTCCCTACAAAGTATCTCTTAATACGGATATATTGCCAAAAATTGTTTGAAGGAGTAGCCTAAAATAACTAAATAATCTACTAGTGGTCGATTACTCAAATTTTGCAATGTTTCCGTAATTATTTTTAAGAGATGCATTCAGAAACGCTTGTATCTGAGAACTGGTATTCAAGGGTCTGTTAACTATTTCCTGTGTTAGAGAATCGGCTTTCTCCTTGTCCTGCTGCCCTGAACATCCTAATAACATTAGCAAAAGAGCAGGAATAAAGTACCTAGAGCATGGCTTGAATCTTGAAGGTTAAGATCTAGATCAGTTAAAACATATTAATTACTTCTGAATGGTCTCAAAGAGCATTTGCCGTGTATATTTATGTCAATAAAGCCTTGATGAGGGCATGGATGAAAATTCACATCACACTCCAATTCACCAGGGTACCCAAGTGCGTGTATCTGAAGTTACAGGATTCTGAAAAAACAGTCTCTGTCTCCAAGCGCCCGCACTCCCTCAGGCATCCCCGGGGCTGGGAGAGTGAACCGCATCTCAGGGACAGGCGATGCATCCGTGGCGGGGCGCTCCTTTCGGCCGTGAGGGTCCCTGCGAGGTCGGATCCCGGTTCTCTCCGGTACAAAGATGAAGGAGGCTTGGCGTGTGGAAATCTACCCATAACTAATACCAGGCCGAATTTTCATTTGTATTTTTTTAAGAAATCGGGAGGGCGACCCACATCGTTAATTCACCAAAGCAAGCAGCGTGTAAGTGATGGCTCACGTTCGAAGAGATCTTTCTCTCTGCATGAGAAATGGGCACCTAATTCTTTAGGAGAGATTAATAAACGCATCCAAATTCATAAACTAATAAATACATCAGAGTATGTCCGAATGTGCTGAAGAAGAAATTGAATCTGATCTGTCCTATAGGGGAGCGGCCCGATAGGGTTTTTCCTTTTTTTTTTCCCCTGCTTTGATTTGTACAGTTTTTCCCCCTCCCCCTCTGCACACACATACACACGCTCACGCACACATGCTGCAATACACACTGCATATTGTCTGCCTGCACAAGTTTTCTACTGTAGTTGGAAACCTGTCTGTGAAACGCTTTGTTTTCGCTCGGCCTTTCTTCAGATACACCATTTTATTTTGCCCCAGTACCTGTTTATTCAATTTTCCAGTATTATCTGTTTTCCAGGAGATTCTCGCCCGGGAATAGCTGCATCTGAACTGAGCACAGCTATCCGTCTGCTTCAGGCGGCCGGAGCTCCTCTCTCCCGCCGGGAGGGGCCGGAGCTGCCGTGCGCCCCCGGGGTCCGGCCCCTCGGCCCGCAGGTGCCCGCGCAGAGCCGCCGGTGCGCTCCCGCCCTCAGCTCCGCTCCCGCGGCTTGTGCGCCGGGTGCGGGCATCCCGCAGGGGTGCCTTCGCTTCGTTTGTTCAACAGCATCATGCATTCTTCTTTCGGGATAGACGGGCTTCACCGGGGCCGGTGACAGCGGGCTCTCGGCTGATACGAAAACCACGAATTTAGTTACTGCGGGCTGCCTCTGCCTGTACACCTGGAGCGGGGCAGTGCCAAGTCTGATCTCCACTTGCAGAAGTCATTTGTTTTTGACGAAGGAAAACAGGGTTAATATCTCTGAAACGGCCAAATTCTCCCATCATTCGAGAACCGCCTCTTGAAATCTGCTGGGAAATGTCCCCAGCGTACTAACCCTGCGCTGATGGTTCTGTGCAGAGGTGGCTTTGTCCACGATTGCTGTAACTTTCAGAGCTGAATAACTGCCCTTCGGCCGCTAGTCCTTTCACATCTTGTACTTTATCTACCGTAGCACTTACACATTCAAAATTGCACAGGGGCTCGTCGAGCCCGAGCCCTCGGGCCCCGGCCACAGGGAGAGCCGGTTCGGACGCTGTCGCCCACCCGGGTTGCGGGGAAGAAACCGAGCCCCGGTACACCGGGAAACAGAATCCTCGGTGAGCTACGGGCTTCGATGGGGCTATGTGGGGCTGGTAAGGTGGATCCTCATGTTCCCTGGTATAAATTAGCAGAAGTGTGTCCTACTGATTTATTTATTTTTCCCAAATCAAAAGGTATTATAGAAGACATTCTCCCTGGCTCTTGTTGCCAAATAAGTCGTGATCTACCTGACAGTGTTAGTCCAGTTGTTGCCCATATGTCTAAATACCCTCCTAGAGACGTCAGTGCCATTTAGGAAGAGAATTACCTCAAATGAAAACCAGAAGGAAGCTTTTTTTTTAAATCCTTTTTTGTGTCCCCCAAACCCACGTTACACCTGAGGGCGGTAACATACAGGGACGATTTTTTGTCAATTCAGTATCTCTTTCCCCCAAAGCAGCGATCGCTTTACAACATGACAGGATGGGGAGGGGTGCGCTCTTTTCCTTTTTTTTTTTTTTCTTCCCTTACCTTCACTAAATGCCTTGCGTTCGTGTTTGTTTAACAACGAGTCGTTTCAGTAAACAAGACAATCAAAAGAACATTTGAGACTACGGGGGTACATTTCTCTGATGCTTGTAGACGCCTGGACACCCAGAGGAGTTGTTGAATGCCTCTCTTTCCGTCTTTCCTTTATTTACCCAAATGAACTCAGGGAAAGCTTTTAACCGAGGGGAGATTTAAGGTGATAAGCAGCGAACAGACGGTCTGCGCTGCAAGCCTGGGTTTCGAACTGCAGCCGGCCAAAGAGCAAAAGGGATGAGATGCTTCAAAGGCTACATTTATTTTTTTTGGTTGACGTTTTTCTTCTTTAGAAAACTGAGACTGTTTCTTCTTCCTCGAAATACTCCGACTGTTGCCTGCCAGAGCAATCTCATTTCAAACAGTTATTTTAGCCGAAGTCTCGCATCGACTGGTTTGGCAATTATGTCAGGCTTTTGAGAGTGCGCTATGGTTTTAGGAAGGACTCTAAAATCTTTCTCCCACCACTCTAGGCGCTCTCTCTCTGCTCTATCTACTCTTTTCAGAAGCCAGCAGTTTTAGGAGCAGCGTCATTTTTTTAGAGCTATTTTCCTCAGGGGACAGGCGAGATTAGGAATAGTCGCACTCACCGGGGAAAAAAAGAAAAAAAAAAAAAAAAAAGAAAAAAAAAAAAAGAAACCCCACAGCCACGTTGTGGATAGTTTTAAAGCAGCTCTGTCTCCTAATGTAGGGGTATTTGGATTGGGTTTTTTCCCTCTCTTGTTTTTTTTTTTCTTTTCTGTTCGTGCGATTGTTTATTGTTTTGCTCTGTTTGTTTTTTCCAGCGTGTATCAAGAAAATTAATTAGTCTTTCTCCATCCTTCTCCCCCTCCGCCGCGGGACCCGATTCATGCTGTCCCGCAGCGCATCAGCCCAGGGGAAAACCGTACATGGTTAAAGTTGGGGGTGTCAGGGAGGTGGGGCAGCCGGGGACGGGACCGCAGCTTATTTCTCCCAAGCGCGACCACTTGGTCGGTGGGCTTTGGGGTAGGGAAATGTGCTTGGGTGTGTGAAGCTGCGGCGATCCGCGCCGCCCGCAGTCCTGCGGGACGTCGGCCGCTCACCCCCTCTGCCCAGAGGAGAGGCGACGGCCAAAATGCACCCGCCCCAACGCAAATGAACGCCCAACAGGTACGCGGAGGGAAAGATGTGTGCGTGTGTCTGTGTGTCCCCACTCCCCCCGGCCGCGCCGGCAGGTCAGAGGGCGGACACAGGGAAAGAGGGAAGGCGGGAGAGGGGTGGGAATGTGTCCGCGTGACGCCGCCGCCCCCTCCGCCAGTGGGAGGCCGGGCGAGGGGCGGCGGCGGCCAACGGGACGCGAGGCGGGTCCGTGAGTGGCGTTAAGGGAGGGCTCGGCCGGGGCGGAGGG
>JAOTQP010001546.1:71202753-71216293 GCA_026413545.1 Cichladusa arquata
TTCTTTTTTTTTTTTTTTTTTTTTTTTTTTTTTTTTTTGAAGAACACCTCTATTCTTCAATACTTGTTTGCATTTACACAACAGAACGGTTTTTCTGAGTAATGGCCGCGCTCGGAATCATCGCCTGATGCTCCGGAGAGATGAGTTGCAGATGAGTTTCCCTTCCACCTTTGGATGAATCTCTGGAGTTTAAATTGTAGCAAGGAAGCGGGAAAAAAACACGATGAAAGAGAAGTCCAAAAATGCTGCCCGGACTAGACGGGAGAAAGAAAACAGTGAATTTTATGAACTGGCTAAATTACTACCCCTGCCCTCCGCTATCACCTCTCAGCTGGACAAAGCATCCATAATCAGACTCACCACCAGCTATTTAAAAATGAGAGTGGTTTTTCCAGAAGGTAGGTGGGAATGCCTATTCACCTCTACTTTCATTTTGATCCAGGTGTCATTTATCACTTTTATGGTTAAAAAAAATAATAATAAAAAAGGAGGTCAATTCTTTGGTGTGTGCTCAGAGACAGGGTGCCCTCCGCTATCACTTTCCTGTGTTGTTAATACTTTCCCTTTAGCTCTTATGACAGTTTTGGCTGGAGACTCATGGTTCTTTTGTCAACACTTGAAGGCACTGAGCTCTGCTGTGCGTTCTGCTAAAGCAAACCCGGGTCTTCTTCTCCCCTCGTCTCCCAGTCAAATGTGCATCCCTCATCAAGCACACGCGAGGCCTAAGAGGACGTGATTCACCCCTATTTATAGTTATTCTGTGAGGGCGAGTTAGTATATGGGTAAATATTTACATAAGTCTATGCAAAGTCCTAAAGCCTTGGTTCAGCTCTCGAGGAAAGGTGCGAGGTACAGGTACAGGACACGCGTGCAGGCATGCTCGCACCCAGGCTAAACAAATAAGTCAAGCAAACTGAATCACATCATCAGTGCGCTGTTGTCTCGTTCTGAGGATCACTAGGGCAGTTTTAAGGGCGTTAATCGATCTCGGAAAATTTTAGCAGAAGTTTTGCATCGAGACATATTCAATCCCCCTGACTACTCAGCGCTGCAAAACCAGTGGGCCAGCTTAGACATGATGATTCCCCTCGACAGGCAACAGTAAACTTCACGTTGACTTCCACGGCAGCAGCAACCAGCCTATCTAGCAAAAGAAAACTTTAGCGTCCCGAAGTCTCTTGCTTTTAAACAGTTAGGATCTAAAGCGACCCTCTTTGGTCTTCTAGATCGGCTGCCAAGAAAAGCAAACAACACAAAGTTAAGAGAGTCAGAATAAAGTTCTTCCGTGCTCTTTCTCACTCTATTGATTTTATAAAATGTAGGGGAAATTTTTTAAAAAAATTTACGAACCTTTTATTTAGATCAACTCGATGGAGTTGTGGTCTGTATTAAAGAAAAGGTATCAAGAGCTCTTTTTTTTTTTAACCTGATCTAATACTAAATTCTCTGCATCTTTTGTTAAAAGTGAGTGTACATAAAAAACAACGCAATACATCTATGTCCCCATGAGTTTTCTGTAGCTGTATCTCGACTCGGTTGGCCTGTATTTTTTACAAATTAGGAGTGTGTGTATATGGCCCGGTTTTGTTTAGCTCTAGTTTTGTCTGATTTGGTGGTTTGAGGGTTTTAAATTTTTTTTCGCTGTTAAATTAGTAAACTACTGGCACTAATTCGACTTTTTAAAATAAATATACAGTATGGCAGTCATTTGGACGGGGGAGGTAATCTTCCCACCACCCCCACCCCCCCCCCCCGCCCCAGGTTACGGATGAACGTGTAGACCTAAAGTCCACGGAAGCTATTGGCTTTTTACAATGATTTCTTGAGGCAACTTTCCATATCATCGAGTAGCTTGTAATCAAAGAAAGGGTTAAATGAAACCTTTAAAAATAATAATTAAAGTCTTCATCAAGCCACTTTCCTCTTCTATTTGCTCTGCCACCTTGAAGATCATTATGCGGGACAGTCCCCTGTTTCAAAGGACACGGAGTTGTCCTTTATGCTGTCAGCGCATACTTTATAAAAATAAAGCTTTTGCAAACCCTGATGCCCATGATGTTCCTAAAAGGATTATTAGCAATGATTTGTCAACTCCTGCGGTCTCAGTAGGCTACCTTTCTGCGTGATTTCGAGCAGGTCTCGTCAATTACTGGTGCCTATGTAGCGGGTTGTTTGATCAGAAGAAGCATATGGTGTTGCTTGTAGGCTGTGAGTAATCATGGGAAGAGAAGAATAGCTGATCCCCGTCCCTCGGTGGCAGCGCAGGATGCCTGAATGCCCTGGGGAACCGTGTGGCGAAGCGCGCCGGGGCCGGGGCCGCTGCCGGCCGCAGCAGATGCTAATTTGAGTGCGGAGGCAGCGGGGGCGGCTGAGCGGGGCTCGGGGGCAGCGGAGCCTTCGCAGCCTCATTAAAGGCAAACTGCGCGTTAGAAAAGAAAGGCAGGGAGCAGGCTCGGCAGGGCTCGCCCCTCTGAGGCGCTGCGGCGGGAGGCCCGGCGCCGAGCGGGCTGCAGACCCCCGCGGGACCGCCGCCCCCGCATCCCCGGGGCCGCGCATCCCCGCGCAGGGCCGCGGCCGGGGGCGCGCTGCGAGCGGGGCACAAAGGCCCGGGAGCGGGGCTCTCAACGTGGCGTGGAGCCGGGCGGCTTCCCCGCGGTCCCACGCGGGCTCCCTCTCCCTCCCACGCACTTCCGAGGAGGCGGGGAGCGGGGCCCGGCTCGGCTCGGCCCCGGCCCCGCGGGTTTCCCTGCTCTCGCCCGTGCCGCGGTTGAACGCGGGCGAGGCGCCCACGAGAAGCCTCCCGGCGCTGCGCCTGTGCCTGCCGGGGCGGGAGCCGAGCCCGGGGGACGCAGTGGGCTCCGGGACCGCGGCGGAGCAGCCTGGGCTCCCGTTGGGGATGTGTTTGTGCTTGTCCGGCTGCGTAGGAGTGTAGGGAGGCAGGGAAACGGGGTGCTATTCTGGTTTTCCAGTGCTCCCACACAGAAAAAAAAAAAAAAGTCATCGCTTCTCTGGGAAGGGAGAACAGGTAGTGGCAGCCGAGGAAATGACTCACGGAAAGGACAAGTCTTTCTGAACGGAGGAGGCAGGGTAGGGATGTTGGATGGATGTAATGGGGTTCCTTTCGCTTGTATTTCCCTGGGGAGGAAAGCGATACAAGCATCGGGACAGACCCGATGAGTTGGCCAAAACACTGGAGATGGGTAGCAGGAGGCTCGGGAGCACGGCGGAATGTCATGTCGTACATTTAAAGAGATCTTGGAGGAGTCCGGGTAGAGAAACCATGTCTCCGTAAGAGCAAGCTGCACTTCCAGAGTAACTCATACCCCCTCTACCTGGTACAAGAGCGAATTTCCATCTGCCCAGAGAGTGCTTGCATAGAGTTGGTTGTAAATAATCACGTACAGAAAGATATACACTCCTCATCGCTGCGCACACGCGGGACTGGGGACAAGGCGGAGAGAAACGGTGTGGTCTTGTCTGCATATTTTCGTGTCTGAAATGTCCCTACAGAGAAGGAAGGTGGGTAGATTTTGGGTGCATTTTGGAAATAAGAGTTTTCTGGGAGTGAAATGCCAGGAGAGGCACACCAAGGCAGTGGCGCTGGACAAACTTGACAAACTGGGCACAGATTTTTCTAGGAGCTTTCTCTCGTAGTGGTTATGCGATCCTCACAAGTTATTGAAACGCTTGGGTTATTCTTTCTACCTCTAATTTCACTTTATTAGGTCTTCAGCAGATTAAAACTCTCAAGGACGAAAAGTGCAAGACGTAGGTTTCTTGCATCGTTTCAGTATTAAAACACTTCTTTCCAGGAGGAGAAAGCGTATCAGACCTTTACTGCTTTTCGGTGATAAGACAGCTTTGGAAAGAGTGAATATCTGCTAATTTTATGAGAACATTAAGGAAGAGTTTCAAGGGTTGTTTGTTTGTTTGTTTGTTTATCCAAGCAGGACTTCTAAATAAATAAATTCCTGATTTAACGTTCATTATAAATAAATACTAATGTTTCAATTTAGCATTAAATAGCTAGTGGTAAGGAATGTGGACCAAAAAAACAGGTAGAAAAATCTCCAGAGTGTCAAAGGACTAAAAGAATTTTCCGCCAAAAACGATGCGACCACTATTACTATTGCGGGGCTATTCTTCACTGATCTTCGGCAGTATCCAGAAGGGAAGGGAGAAAAAATTAATAAAACCCAAACAAAACCTCCCAGGTGCCACAATAAATAATTTTTGTTTGGGTTTTGTTTTTTTTCTTTTTTAGTTAGGAATATTTTAAAGGTCTTATTCTCCATCCGCGACCAAAGATGCAAAAGGAGGGTTTATAGTCTGTCCTAGTGGGAAGGGATCGTTTTGGCACAGAGAGGCGTTTGCTTTTCGAGACAAAAGCAGAGCCTCCGTTTACATAAACTTTCGCCGAATCAGGATGGTTAACATTTCGATATTGAAACCCTTAACCTTGTTTTTTTTTTTTTAAAGGAGGAAGAGATCAACAGAAAAAAAAAAATCAGTTTCCCACGTGGATAGGTGATTTAATGCTGTTTTTCTTGCTGCAAAGGGAAATGATTGAGCATTAGGTTTCAATGTTTATTTTCTTACAGAAGTTTTTCTCATTTAAGCGGTAGTTTACTCTCCACGCTGAATCTCTGTTTAATTCCAGTTTTGATGTGAACTTAAAATGTGAAGAGCAGAACTAAACTACTACCAGGATCGTTGGAAAAAACACACAGATTTATGTTTTAGAAGGAATTTTTAATTAGAAGAGCGGGGGAAAAAATAATATTTCCTTTGGAAACATACGATCGTTTTCATGTTGGAGAATATTTTTTAACTTGCATATAAACAGCATATGCGTTGGTGCAAATCCTTCTCCCCATATTTCTTCGAAATAAGGTCTACTTGAATTTGAGTCTTCTGGAGGAACGAATAAGTAGTTGGTGCTGGAAAACGCCCTGATTTTTTCCCCTCTCTCCAATTTGGACATGGTTCCGTTTGTTTGCATTTCAAAGCGCAATTCCACTACCCCGGGTGTGCCAAAATGCTGGTATTTTTATAGTGAAATCGCCACAGCATTATTTCTACTCCCATTTTCCTAACAGAGACGTTTGTTTAGTCAACAGGGCTTTTCCTCCCTGTTACTATTATTTTTATAAAGAAAGAGGGATGCTAATTTATCTCTGCTTCAAATGAATACGTGTGATTTACCGAGATAATAAATCTTTACAAAACCTTGCTAATGGCATCCGCAGGCAGTGGAAATGAGCATCTTTTTTTTTTTTTTTTTTTTCTTTTCTTTAAGCATAGCTTATTCTATTCCATCTGAGCCCTCCTTCACAGAAGCCTCATTTGGCCGGGATTTCGAATTATCATTAACCACTGCGTGTTAAATTAACTGGCAAATCAGCCCTGTCTGCCGTTAGGCGATGGCAGAGCGGAGCGCTGGCGGCAGACGATTTAATTAAATGGTTAATCGAATCAAGCTAATTCCTCCATACAGCATCCAGTTGCCTTTTGGCTCGCCGGTGACTAGGATGTGCAGCTTCTGCTCCCGTGACTCCCGGAGCTGATGTTTGTCATTTTCCCTGGGCAGAGAGGGAGAATGACCGCGTGGGAGATGGGGACTGAGCCGTCCTGTCTCCCTCTTCCCAAACAACTCCCGTGCCCAACTTGTCCCTTGGTGTTAAGGCGGCAGCAGCGCTGGCGAGGGGCAGTGGGAGGCAGGGAAGGTGCTGCTTGAGGAGCCGCTCACGAAGGTGACATTCCCGTCCTCCCTGCAGGGAGGCTTTGCTGGGCAGGCTGAACGAAGCCGGTGCCCGTGCCCGGGCCGGCACGGCGAGGGCTTGCGGGGCCCGGCCTGCCCCGGTGCGGCGGGGAAAGGGCGAGCTCCGGGGCGGAGGTGACCGGGGGTCCCTCATCCCGCGCCCTCCGCGGGGTCAGCATCCCCTCGGCGCCGGCGGGCGAGGACCGAGCTGCTGCTCCTCCTTTCTTAATAACCATAGGCGGCTCTTGAAAGGGCAAAGAAAACGCAGCGAAACATAAGCATACGGCGACGTCCCCGGGCCGCGGCCCCCGGGAGGCGGCGGGGAGATCTGGGAAAGTGGCGTCGGGGGCCGCTGCCCGGAGAGGGAGTTTTGAAGAACTCCTGGAAGAGAAACTCGCGATGGACCTGCTGGGACCCGACTTAGGGAAGACTCCCTCCGGCTGCCCCGTCGGGGCAGGCTCCCAGCGTTGCCCCAGAGCAGCGGGGCTGCCTCCAGGAGAGCCCCCCTAGCCTCTCCCTCTGCCCATCTACAACAACAGGAAAGAGCTCCCTGCCTACGGGGCTTCGTCTCCGAGCCAGCTTCCCTGGGCCTCGCCCGTCTGTGCGGGGCCGTGCGCCAGACTGGGACAAGCCCTCGGAGGGCTGCCCAAGGCTTCCCTCGCCCCGGAGGGAGCTGGCCTCAGGGTCTGGCCCCAAAGAAGCGGGTCTGGAGCTCAGGATGGGCTCGCCACTAAGTGTTTTCAAGCGGGGACGTCAAGTCGCCTGCTACAGTGAATCTGGATTACGCTGAGGTTTCATGACGGCGAGTCCGCTGGGGAAATCGCCGTAACTGCTTTTAAAAGCCGGCAAATCAGCGCAAAGTAGATAAGGGCTTGCATCTTCTGGCCACCCCACCCCCCACCGCCACCCCCGCCCCCCTTTGCTATTGCCAGACAAAGGACAGGGTCGAGATGGGCTCTGCGCTGCAGATGCTCACAGAGGGACAAGTAACCCGGAGATCAACCAGGGCCAAGGAGCTGCCCTGGCTTCTCGGAGTCTCATTTCCCTGCTCCTGCCTTCCTCCGTCTTTGCCTAGATCAAATTAGAAACGATTCAGGAATCTCTTCCCCCTTGCGTGGGACAGAGGAGCTTCTTGAAACAGTATCGCCACTGGATAGGGACGGTGTCCACCCAGCCCCTGGTTCCATTGGCTGTCGACATCAAGGTTTGCATCAATCAAGAGATGAGGGGAAGGAAGGACAGGACCAGGGCAGTGCAGCGCGGCGGGTCTGGCTGTGCGCCCGGCCTGGGGGACAGGCTGGCGGTGCGGAGCGGCTCTCAGTGCCGGGCGTGGGCGCGGCTGGGTGGGAGAAGGCATTTCACCTCGTAGCCAGCCCATGAAACCTATGGACATGCTTTTTGATGTGGAAAGCACAGTGGCTTTCCACTGGAGAATGCTGAGAGAAACGATGAGTCAGCACGCTCGCTCCGCGCAGGTTCCGCGCAGTATCGGTGAAGGCTGCTGGGTAACGATGAGCGATAGGCTGGATAAAATGCTTCTCTTTTATTCTCTTTTTTTGTTTTTTTTTTTTTTTTTAATTTCTTTCTTACTTATTTTTTTCTCTTTCCCTTCCCCCCTCACAACAGCAGACAATTTCTCTCGGCACAAATAATTTATCTTCTCAGGAAAAAAAAGTTCATTGAGTGAAAGAGATTGTTAGATAGGAGGAAGAGTTTGTTAGGCAGGAGCATATGATCTATATTATGACAAGAGTATAAAATCCATTCTGAAATAAAAGCTCGATCCATTTTTTAAAATTTTGTTTTCCTGCTTGAATAACACAGCTGAGTGATGCCTTGAGCTTATGTTGGGCGGTTGCTCATCATTCATTCGGCAAGAACTGACCTAAATGGTGCCTGTGGGATTAGGTCAATTTTAGTGGATCTACTTCGCCTCATTTGGTTACTAATTGGTTTCTTGTTTTATAAATCGAAATCTCATTTTCAGGAAATTACAAAACCCATGCAGCCAGTCCATGGAGGTAATCCGTGGGTCGGGGGTATTTAAATGGAAATGGTTCTACAATGCATCAAGTATTAAGCAACAGTAAAACTTCCCCTCCGTTTCCAAATGAAATGTGAGCTTGCTAGCTCCTTAGATCCATAATAGATACATCCCTTCTAAGGCTACTTATGTAAATATGATAAACCAGACCGCGGTGGGGGGAGGGGCCGCAGGGAAGAAAGCAAATTTTATCTGCTAAGGTTAATGTGGCATAACTTGGAAATCTTCCAAAATAGATTATGTTTTGCTTTGTCTTCGGCCACTTTAGCTGGGAAAATCCTTTGCCTAAAAACGATTTAGTTATCCTTCTCCTCACAAAGCTGCTTGTTTCTATTCCAAAGCTATTATGCTGTTGGCTCTCCAAATTAAAAGAGAATCTTTAGATCTTGTTTCCAAGCGTAATCCTGGAGCAAAAGGGAGAGCTGATTTCCTTGTTTTGTTTTAAATAGACAATCAAAGGATTTGCAGAATTTTCTGCGGTAGGTCAAGTGCAAGGAATCACAGTTTGCTCCCTCGATAAAAGGAAATTGGATGTTAAAGCGAATAGATGGGAGGAAGAGGGGGGAGAGAAAATTAGTGGCGGGGGCTTTCTCTTCTAATCTTTAAAAACAGTATTTAAGGGGCATCAGGAGAGGCCGTCGATTTGGGAGAGGCTGGGATTGGCAGCGATTAGAAATAGTTTCTGACTTGAAAGTGCTGAAAACATCTGGGCAGCACAAAGGATCGTCTCATGTGACAGGATTTCAAAAAGCCGGTTCAGGTAGACAAGTGAAAACGTTTAATTATAAACCATGAGCAGACAGAGCCCAGCAGCGCGGGGTTTCCACCTGAAACATATAGAGGAGCTCAGCGCGCCGTGAAGAACCGCCTTCCCGAGGGAGGTTAACTTGCAATGCCCGTGAGCTGTTCATTAACCCGCTGGGGTCGGGTTATTTTCCCTTTTAGGAGAAGAATAATTAGAGCCGTAAACTTAGATTAATAAGCAACTTAAATCATAGGCGGGCAGTGCAGATTTAGTCTTGAAGAAAGAAACCTGTCACTCAGGTGTCCCTCCGGGTGGGGGGACATGGCAAGGAGCCGCCTCAGCGCTGGTGGGCCATCCTGGCTCCCCAGCAGAGAAACCTCCGAGGAGCTCGGGAAAAAACAAATATACCATGGGCTTCTCTTTCTTTCCCTGGAAGCTGTATAAGATTTGCCAGCTCCTTTCTGAATACGGGGGGTGGAGGCGATCCTCCACCCTGGCGGCCGGCTCCCCGTTAATTGACGTGGAGGAATTAATGGGAACGAGCCTGTTTCTGACTGGCGACCTGCTTGCTACAGGATGAGGAACGGGCCAGAGAGAATCTCCTGCCTCTGTAGGGTTATGAAATTACGGAGGAAGGAGTAAAGTGTAGGAGTGGTGAAGAGAGAATTGTTGTGAGGAGGTGGAGGGGGAAGGGGAGAGAAGGAAGGGAAAGGCAGGGACGAGCGGGGCACACCGCTCCGGCGGTGGGGATGTCCCGCTGAAACAGCGCGGAGGAAATCGTTCGCTTTTCTCGCCCCAGCAAACACTTGGGTGAGGCTGGTCAATAGCAAGGGATGCCCGCTGCTGCCTGCTGTCAGCACCTCGTCTTTTTGTCTCGAAATAACTGGAAAACGAGGTCTTGCCTTTACCGAGACCGCACTGCGGGGGTGAGCACGCCCCACCGGCTCGGGTCCCCTTGCGACCTGCATCCCAGCCATCGATTAGGATTTGTAGGTTTCACCCCTCCGTTTTACTCTTGCTGCTTGTGCGTGTCGGAGTGAGACTTATGTCATGGCACAAGCCTCAAAGGTTTTAGTTGACCCGTTTAAATTATTTCAGCAACACCGTGAAAAGGCATTGTCTATGAATAGCTTTACTCCAGTGAAGTAACTTCCACGTGACTTTTATTACTACTCACTTTGCATGGGAGAAAACAAGACGCGTGTAAAACATTAGACAAATCCAGAAAGACTGATTTCTGGAAGGGGCTCCATGGACGCACATCACCCCTTCCTGCAGAGGGAACCATCCCGCCCACCGGAGTAGAAGGAGGAGAGATGGAAGGGATAAAGGTGAATCCCGGAGACAAACTTCGTGGGGCACGAGGGAGTTGGGCAGTGACTTGTCTGAGAAATCGTGAGGCTAGGACGCTTTCTCTGAAGTTCAGGGGGGACAGTTCCCGGTAGCCGAAAGCAGCACTGAAAAACGCTTTGATTTGGCATGCTGTTTCACTTAGGTCTTAAAAATTAACTTCACCGTTAACTCAAAATAAGTGTTCAGGTATTTTTCTCTCTGAGGAATTAAAAAAAGAAAACGTACAAAAGAGGCTTTTATCTGCAACAAAGTCAGTCTAGTTTCCCAAAGATTGAATGTATATATGTTATAGAGCGTATAAAGGAAAAAATGTTCCCTCTCATCGGGCCCACACGAATCAATTTTTCATCTCCTGATCTTACTTTTCTTTTTTCTTTCTCTTAAATAACAGGACTTGGAGAAGCCTGGGGCCACTCCAGCCGAACCAGCCCACTGGATAATGTCGGACGGGAACTGGGATCCCATCTTTTGCAGGTACTGGTCTGGAAACGACAGGCATAGGTATTAATGATTAAAGAAAAAAAATCCCTCTCCTGAGCTTTCAATTGCCACCTTGACTAATTTTTAACTGTTCAAGTGCTTAATAGAAAGGTAGGCAGGATTGGAAACACTTTGGAAATGCAAACCACTGTGATTCAATGTCGTATGTCTTATTGGAGCTGTGGCTTGGTCCCTCTGGGTCCTCAGAATCATCTAACACTTTGTTCACAGCAAGGGATTCACAGTGTATCTCAGGGTGCCAGAGATACGGGAGCACGACTTTTCCCCAATTTATTAACAAGGTGATACGTATCATCCATGTTCTGAAGCTCAGAGTGGTGTGGCAGGGAGAGGCTCTAGCGACAGGTTGGGAAGGCTGTCCGGGACAGAAGGGCTCAGAGGGCACTGACATTAGCTGAGACACAAATCAGGGAGGACAGATCTGAAAACTCACTGCACTCTGAAATATTAAAGAATATTAGCGATGACCATCACCACGTGTTTCTGGTGGATTTGTGTGGCCTTTGGAGGGCCTATTCTGCTCTTGGTACACCCAGAAGTCTCATCTGTGTCTGCTGAAATGCACCTGACAAATTGTCTTATTTACACTCTGGAGAGTTTTAGATTCTCTTTGAGCGCTTAAATTCTCCTTATAAAATACGCAAGCACTAAAGCCCCTGTGACATTTGAAGTAGGGTAGAAGTATTCGGGATTTCTGGGACACACATATTAATCATTAGGTAGCCAGAACCTCTTCTTAGATACTTCCAAGGCACTTAGCGTTACTTTTGAGCTCGGCCCGTCTGAGAAGTGGGTTGTGTCCCAGGGGTCCGGGAGCTCCAGAGGGATTCTTGTCCACGATTTGCTCATTTCCTTTCAGCTTTTTGAATAATCAGAGCCTGAGCACCGGCGCCTGTTTGCTAAAATAGATCAGAGGGACAGGTATTTAATGGCTCTATCTGTCTATTTATTGATTTATTTGTATTCCCAACCCTTTTCTGCAGACGTTGGACGGTTTCATATTTGTTGTGGCTCCGGATGGCAAGATCATGTACATCTCGGAGACTGCCTCGGTGCACCTGGGCTTGTCGCAGGTACGCTGGGGGGTCTGCTAGCCCCGGTGCTTGCCTGCACCACCCCCGCGACTGACAGGAGAGGGTGCGCCGTGCCGGCGATGAGTCTCCCTCCCCTCCTCCTCCTCTCTCACAGGTAGAGCTGACCGGCAACAGCATTTACGAGTACATCCACCCCGCCGACCATGACGAGATGACGGCGGTGCTGACGGCGCACCAGCCTTACCACTCTCACTTCGTGCAGGGTAAATAAAGCACTCAGTCCCCGCCCCTGCCTGGCCGCCGCGGTCGCGTAGGGGACCGCAGAGCCAGCCGAGCCTGTGGCTCACCCCACCTCTGCCTTCCTCCCTTCCCAGAGTACGAGATCGAGAGGTCCTTTTTCCTGAGGATGAAGTGCGTCCTGGCCAAGAGGAACGCGGGCCTCACCTGCGGGGGCTACAAGGTGCGTGCCCCTGGCCAGATTCCCCATTCCCTCCCGCACCGTCCCGTGTTCCTGTGCCGGGAAGGCTGTGAAAATGGGGAGAGAAGAGAGGGTGAGACGTCTTCTTGAGGGGCTTTTCCCAGCCCAGGACTTTTTCATGTGGTTCATTTCTCTCAGAGTTTCAGGTTGAAGAGCTCAAACCACAAAAATCAAAACCAAGCAATCGAGATCCTCTTGATGTTTGTTTGGGGACCCTTTTTTTTAATTTATTTTTTTAATTTTTAATGTTACTCTTTAAACTGAACCTTGCACAACCCCTGAGGTTCCCTGTGACAGCTTTCAGGTGATAAAATGAGAGCCCTGGGTTAATTTATTTATTTGCTAGGTTATTCATCAGCTGCAGAGGTAGCTCTTCCAGTCGAGGGTTTTGACCAGATGTTCACATGGCTCTGCCCGGGGCTCCTCGGTGAGGAAAGCCCTGAGCTCTCTCCTCCTCGCTGCTTTGTGTCAGCCACACAATGCCGAGGAGCGGGTTGTACCCATAACCCAGGGAGATGTTGTGCCACCATGTACCATAGACCAAGAACATTTCCTGAACTCCAAGAAGAAACATCTGAATAATAGAGAAGTAAGAGTGGAAATAGACAGGAGTCGTCTGCAAGGATAGGCTTAGGAGATATACTTAAATCAAAGGTACTTTTTTTGCGATGAATTGTGCCTGCTCCATCTATACAACAGAAGTATCTTACGCATGTGGCATATGCACACATGTAAACCCTTTCTCACGCGCATACACTCTTCATAAAAAAGGATTGGCAGTTCCGCCTCTTTCCTTTTCAGAAGTATAAAAAAAGCCCAGTTAGGAGGTGGGCCAAAAACCACTTAAGCCAGAGGAAAAAAAAAATCTTGTTGACTCTAATGGACCTTAGTTGAGCTCTAGTATGGGAAAAAACCTCAACCCCAATAGAACCGCAGACAACTCCCAGACAGTGACTCTCTGCCAGGGTGGAGACGCAGGTCCCCGGCTCCCCCTAGCCCGGCAGCCGCACCGGCAAGGGGATGGGGGGTATTGTCCGGGCCCCCTTCGTGGGGAGGGACGCCTGCCTCAGCACACCCTTCCCCCCTGCTGGGTAGCCGCCAAGATTTCCTGTGTCTCCGGCAGGTCATTCACTGCAGTGGGTACCTGAAGATCCGCCAGTACAGCCTGGATATGTCTCCCTTTGACGGCTGCTACCAAAATGTTGGCTTGGTCGCCGTGGGCCACTCGCTGCCGCCCAGCGCCGTGACGGAGATCAAGCTCCACAGCAATATGTTCATGTTTCGGGCCAGCCTAGACATGAAGCTCATATTCTTAGATTCCAGGTAGAGCTGGAATTATTTCCAAATCTATTCCCCTAGCCCGTCCCTTCTCCTCCACGCCTCCTCTCCTGTCCTCTCACCCTCTTATATTTGCTGCTTATGTCTCCTGCAGGGTAGCTGAGCTAACAGGTTACGAGCCCCAGGACTTGATAGAGAAGACCCTTTACCACCACGTCCATGGCTGTGACACCTTTCACCTGCGTTGCGCACATCACTTGTGTAAGGAGATGGTCTTAAAACCCCGCAGCCACTATGCCTTTCCTCTCCTTCAGCAACTGAGAAATGTACCACGTGAACAGCACTG
>JAOTQP010001546.1:71222295-71259819 GCA_026413545.1 Cichladusa arquata
ATTTAGATTATTTCAAGCACTACACAGCAGTCAGATAATTAATCACAAAATCACCAATAGTGACATTAAGGTACAAGGTCTGGGGTTTGAAGTTCTTAATTTCATCCAGAGTCTCTATCAAAGCTCGGAGATTTCTTTTTTGTTCTTGGAGAGCGATCCTTACAGTGAACCACAAAGAAAGTTGGTGACCAGAAGGGTCAGTTGAACGTAAAAAAAAAAAAATTAAATCAGAAAAAAAATCAGAGTAAGTGCTGAGATACCATATATATCAATACATATCCCAGCATTTTGGAATGGCTGAGTTGTGCACTAGCTATGCTGCTTGTACTGGAAATGCAGAGGCCCAGTGAGGAAAGCTCGGCTGGATTATTTTTAAGCGTTTTCATGGTAGTTATTAGTATCCCCTCTGGACACGGCAGTAGCTGTTACCGGCAGATCTGATGCTTCATTAGGAACGTAGGACCAGTCAGGCCAGAGCTCCTTCGTTAGTCCTTGGGACTGGATTAGTCCTTGGGACTGGTTGTTTTTTTTTTTTTGTTTTGTTTTTGTTTTTTGTTTTTTTGTTTGTTTTCTTTCTTTCTTTCTTTTTTTCCTTTTCTGGAGACAAATATAGGTATTGGAAGTGCCTGAGAGGCACAATCCTCCCCTTTCCTAAAACTGTGGCCACGACAGCATCATGATCTTGCCATCACAGCTTTGATGCATGCGCAGGTGGCGAGTATTTGGTAATCCAGTTTAAGGAGCGTTTCCCAAAATGTAGTGGCTCTACATAGAGGCCACGGCTCTGGTCATGTGTGGAGGGGTTGCTAGTGGAGTGGGAAAGGAGCTGCAGGTCACTGCACCACTGCACTTCTGGGGCGTAATGCCTTTGGTATGCAAGGTGATAATGGGCGTCGTGCCCTAAGATGGGTCATTTCGCCTACAGGAAAAAACAGACATTTTGATGAGCACCCTACTGCAGTGAGTAAACTGTGATTCCCCCTTAAAGAATTTATTTTATTTTGTTTTATTTTTAGTTGGTATGGGGTGTAAATACTCTGTCATTTCCTCAGTAAGGATGGGTATCAGCAGATATGTTATCACTTCTGCTCTAGCTATTCTGCACACTTCTGTCTCCATTTCCCCTATACCAGTCCCTCTCTGTGTTTTTCGAGGTTTATGCTTCCCAGTTAAGTCCAAGCACCTGCTTGGGCTGAGCGGGGAACCGCAAAGGCAGAAGTTAGCGCACTGTAACCCTGAGAAACAAGGAACCCGAAGGCAACTAGCATGTTGGAGTGGTTTTAGTTCCAGAAACGCTACGGTTTTCTCCGATCATTTGAGATTATCTGTTGTTTCCCTCCTCTTTAATCCCCAAAGCGTGAACATCAATCACGGAATTCTACCTCAAATGATCCGAGTCGAAATGAAGCACCCCAGCGGACCCGCTGAAAGCACAGCTGGGCATCTGGCAGGATCTGGGCATCCGGCAGGATCTGCCCCTTGCTTGCCATGGCACGACAATTTCAGGCTGGCACGGCAAGCAGGGAGTGCCCTGGTACCGTGTGGGGGCCGGTCAGACAGACTGGTCAGAGCTGTGTCCAGCAGTATGCCTGTGTCCTGTCACTCTGTACCGTGTGCCTGTGTCCTGTCACGCTGTATGTACCGTGTGCCTGTGTCCTGTCACGCTGTATGTACCCTGTGCCTGTGTCCTGCCAGCCCCCAGGTGTCCCGGGGCCAGGCGGGCAGCTGCTCGCTCGCACCTGCACAGCTCCGCTGCTCCGCTGCGCCTCGCCCGGGAGCGGCCGCCGGACAGCCCCGGAGTGTCCGCGGCTCCGCGCTCCAGCGGGAATCCCGGCAGGAATCCCCGGCGCTCTGGTAGCTGGGCTCGGAGTGTCTCAACACTCTCCTCCCCGCCTCCCAAAACGCTGCAGGGAAGACCTCAGAAGCGGCACCCTAACTGGGCGACTCCTCCTCTCCAGCTGATTTACCGTTGGAGGCAGAGTCCTTAAACTTTGGTGCATGTATATGGATTTTCGGAACCGTTTGCAGCCAAATTGACATGGAGGGCTATAGCTGCACTTTGAAGATTTCCCCTAGAGAATGAAGTTACTCCACAGGGCAACTTTGTTATGCCTTGGTGTAAGTCTCCAAGTCTCACCTTGCACTCTTGGCTTAATTGCCTTGAGTGTGAAGAGCATCGAGAGGGCAGAGAGGCAGCCAGGCTAAAGTAGGGATGCTGAAAGTTGGGACATCCAGCACTGGCTGCATGCCATGTGCTGCTGATGGCTGCAGCGTTGACACTGCCACTGCATAAAAATCTACTTTTGGTATGCTCAGGTCCTCGAGGTCTCATTGAGCCTGGGTGACTCTCCACTAGGGTGCTGCAGAAGAGGTTGCATTCTGCTTGCTTCTGCAGCAGGGCTGCCACTGTTGAAATTGCTGCCCTACCTTCAAGACATGGGTGTAGCTTCCACCGAATAATTAGATAATTATTATTATTATTGTCCTCCTCCTCCTCATCATCATTATTACAATTATTATCATTATTATCACTATTCTTCTCTGGCTAGCCAGCCATTCAGAAAATATATGGGAAGAACAGGCCCTGCCATTTGCTAGGAGATCGTAAGCAGAGAAAGGTCTGGTTTTAAAAAACTGAGATGAAGTCAGCTTCTGAAATGGATTGAAGTGGAGGGAACTGTTAGGGAAAGGCTCATGGCGGCAGAGTTGGCTAGGGAGATGTTGAACTTCTACCTAGAGCAGGTTTAATTGTCTTAATGAGCTATTCAGAGTTAGCGTGTTATCACTCAAATGAGGAAGGCAGGTGGGGAAAGTATAGAGGAAAATGTAAGGTTACAGGGACTTGTGATTTTTCTCTGATATGAGGTAGACACTACTGCAGGAGGGCTGGGCAGAGGCCCTGTAGCACTCAAAATCTGCAAGTGTTTAATATATTTTATGCCAATATAAATCTCATAGAAACTGCTGTTCTTTGAGGATGACACTGGATTTTTCCAGCAAACCAAGAGGGGCTGAGTTGAGCAGTATGTGTGTGCCCTCCTATGCTTTTCCCACCTGGCAGCAGGTGTGCTGCAGAGCCCCTGGTGCAGCTCCTGGCAGAGGGACAGGCATAGGTGTACCCACTGCAGCCAGGTCATGTTATAAGCCCAGCAGAGAAAAATGTGCTTTCGAAAGAGAAATACAAACATTTTCATTCTGACTCTTGTGTGTTTAAGATGAGGAGAAATCAAAAGAGGTGCAAATTAGTGCTTTTGTGTTTTGAAATAAATGATTTGAAACCCCAAACACTTGGGGTTGCAGGGTAGGACTTGAAAGGTGGGATGACTCCTACTGAAAAATCATTCAAATACAGGAAATTTTGGTGTTTTTGGAGGGCAAATCACAAAAGGGATCATAAGTTTTGGAAGATGTAGTGCAGATTTTTGACCTGCTAAGTCCCTGGACTTCTAACACACTAATTCTTCACCCAGGTAAAACCCCGGGGTTTTTTTGTTTTTGTTTTGTTTTGTTTTTCAGTTTGTTTGGTTTTGGGTTTTTTTGTCTTGTTTTGTTTTGTCTGGTCATGGGACAAGGAGCTTTTTCTCACTATTGAGAGGAACCTGAGTTCTCTGTTTTGGAAAAGAGCAGATAACTGAGTGCCATAAGAGCCAAAATGGTTTGGAGAAGTTTCAGTGCAGGCTGGGCAGGAAGAAAAATCTCTATCTTGTAGATTCCCAGCTCCCCTGGGTAAGAGTGATGATAAAGAAAATATTCAGAAAGAGTTTATGCAAAAAGGACCACGCACACCCCAGTTAAGAAAATTAAAAAGAGGTGATATTAATTTTCCATAAATCCCAAGTTTTGAGAACATGAATAGTAGGCTTGAGAGCAAATGTTTGTAGTAAGTATATATGCTGAAATAAATAAAAGAGGCGGCAGTGGCATTTCAGCAACAAGAGGAAAGGTGATATTTTTGTATAATAGAAGGGTATCAAAAGTTAATATAACTGACCTTTAAGGACTCTGTCCTTAAGGCACACATATTTGGTCTACATTATATTCTGCTTTGGATATGTGAGTATAGACACGGAATATTTGTTTCTTTTCTTATTTGTTCCGTACACAAAGCCACCATATCATCGATTATTAGCTGTGCATGTTTATCACACAAATGGACTCAAGTATGAGTCAATTAACAGAGAAGGAAAGTGCTGAAGTTAAGTTTATATTTAGATTGCTAACAACCTTCCTTTAAACAAATGGATAATGCAAAGTCCAAGTCCTTTGACTTTCTGAGCATGAGCAAATATAATAATTTGTCCCCAGAGAAAGCTAGAGAAGCTTTCCTATATACATTTTGTTGTCCTTTGGCATTTAAAAGAATAATGACAGTGGTGTCATCTACAGATAACATGGATTAGGTACATAATTGTGACTAATCTCTGTTCTAATGATACAGCATGCATTTGATATAGTTCCAGCTGACCTTTTCATGTTACATTGTGTAACTGGCTGATTAGAAACACAAATTGAATGCAATTTATTTGAAAGATTATTTCACAAATAACTGCCATACTGACAAATGTTTTACCAAATAATGTGATAAACACAATTTAGAATAAATTAACCGTTAATTGTATCTACACACTTAATCTTTAAGTTGTTAATATTACTATTCATAACTTTGTGTATTACCAGATTTGAAATGATGGTATAAGAAAGATGCTATCTTTATGTGTGATGGCTCAGACTTCAGAAATGTCCTGGTATATGTCCTTCCTGCCGTATTAAGTGGGCTTTAGGGAATTTTGGGCATTAATGGGAAAAAGCTCTCCCCATATTTGTGGACAGTTACAGTTGTATCTTTTCATCGCTTTTCACAGAAAACCCGTTTTTATCTTGTCTCTGGTACATCAGGTCTCACTTTTGTCTCTTCCTAGTCAATGGGAGAATCCACAAACTCTATTTCCACACCCACAGGCCTCCCTTTCTTGAATGTTTCTCTTGAACTGACCCATTTGGAATTGCCACAGAGTTCTTTCCTTAGTCATAGGTAGGTACTTGTTCTCTTGTATCTCAAGTGTGTGATGGAGTAGGTAGGACAAGGAATACCCTGGGAAAGTTGCCCTTCCTCGTATCATTAGTGTTATTAGTTGTATGAGTAAGCTTAGTCATCTAAGTTAAACACTAGTGTTAAGGCTTAGTGACTTTACCTGGATAATGTTTGGAGGTTTTTTTCCAAAATAAATGTAAATAGTAGCAACAAATTTGACCTGCTGCTTTCCTTTATATTTCTCTGTATTAATGGGAACTTTTGCCACTTGCTTAATAGTGCACAGGACTGGGCCCTCTTTTTTCTGTTCAGACTGCAATGTGCTTTTCCTAAGACTGGAAAGCCTACCATCATTCCCATGATTTGGTCAGCAATGTAAATATATAGATGAATTGTTTTAATAAATCAAAAAGCTTGGGAAGCATATGTCTCAGAGAAAAAAAATATGAAAGGACTCCTCTTGAACTACTCAGTGCAGTATTCTGTTTGTTCACCATTAGTTTTTATTACAGACTTGTCTCCCTGGAACATTTTTTATATATTTCTTGCAAATAGGAGACAGGCTTTTCCAGGTGTCCACAATACGTTTCTGCAGTTCTTCTTTGTTCATGCAGGGGCTTTCTCAGCTACCATTTGTTTAATTCACTCCAAATTTCTATGCTTGTATTTAAACCAGGTGACTGTAATGGCCAAGGCACTAAAACTGTGGGCCAGAGCTGAAAGTCACTGTTCATATGAAGAGTTTTATTTGCTAGAGTAGAGTTTAAAGGATTGCAGCTCAGACCTATCGAAAAAAAATCCCTCCAGTTGTCAGTTTAAATGCATGCATGCTGAGAGTCTCACATGGCATGAAATTCAAGGTTGCAAAAAAGTGTCTTTATTCCAAGGAAGAAGAGTGACTTCAAATGCTTTCCACTTCATCATTTTCCCATTCAGCGTGTGGCTGCTCCAGGCCTATGGAAGCACCCTCCTCTCTAATACTGAGTTAGAGATCTTGTAAAATGTTTGTCTGGGGCTAAGACACATTCAGCTGGCGCAATGGCTGAAACAATTACCATCTCCAGCTGTCTGTCTCACTTCACTGATGAAAGCTACAGAGCCTGCTCCAGGGACTCTTTTCCCTAAAATGCCATGGTTTATGGTTTAAGGTAAACTGCCACAGATTTTACTTTACTTGGAAGCATTGGACTGTACACTGTAGCACAGCTGTTCTTGCTAGAGAGGTTGTTCACACTTTATCCTAACTCTGCCCTTCTGCAATCTGAATGGCATAAACGTAGCTTGTGAACATCACGCCAGCAGCTGGGTGCTCCAATGCCTTTTGGGGGTCAGCCTCAGTGGTCCTTCTATGTGCAGAGCAGGGGAGATAGTGAACCATGGAGTTTAGGGTTATATTCACTGCTCTGTGATAGTTCAGAGACCTGAAGAGACAGCTGGAAGAGTGTCTGCTGGTTTTACTCCACCACGTTTGTAGCTTGTCTGTGGACTGTGTTAGAGGCTGTGCAGAAGAGTGCCAAGCAGTTCACTGCTATCAAAGGATTCCCCTTCATGCTCCCACCCTCTTAATACTCTGCATAAAACTGGATGCAGAACTGGCTCCTGCTCTCATAACAGCAGCAGTATGCTCCTTAAGTAGGCTTACAATTTTACTAGCTCTGCTTCTGTTTCCTTAATCCGTTGCATGTTTGCTCTTGTTGCTCTGTGCTGCATCTCAGTACTGCTGCCATTCCCATGTTGTTTCACTGCAATTATCATGAGGTGCAGCAGGTGTGATAAGTTACTAAACTGTTTCTGAAGCAAGATCTTCCCGCTACATTATGTTGTTTTTGCTAGTTTTTATTCGTACACAAATGTGGCATTTTGACACAGCCTAAATTAAGTGTTAACAAATAAATCTCCTTTGTCCGTTCAACAGTGGCAAGTATCTGTTTGAAATCTAATTCTCCTTCCCTCACCTCTCTTTTGTACTTTACAGTGTGGGCCAGGCTCCAGCACATATGTTCGTACTCAGTGGGTTACTTCAGAGGCAGCCCCTTTCACTTTGATGACACTATTTATGGAGGCAGGCACTGCTCTGTGTGAACAAGGCTATAGCGTCTGACCCTTCGGAAGGCTTGGGATGGCTGAAGTCTGGAGTCAATCTCATGATCTTTAACACAGTTAGATGATTTATTCCTGTTGTTGTCTTTTGTTATCATCCACTTAGTGCAATTAAATTGCAGAAGTCCTGATTTACTAAAGCACTTGAGCACATGTCAGGCTCTAAAAGTTCTTAGACAGAACTTTCAGTACACGATTATATCCTGGTGAATTGAGTTTTGAAATAAAAAAGCCCTGAGGCACAAGCGTGAAAATAAGAATATTCCGTGGTTTTGCCAAATAGAAATGGCTTGAAGGACACATTTTGTTACTGTGTTGAATTGGGGCCTAATAGAGAACAGCCGTAGTTTTTCAGCTACAAACCACTATGTATAAATCATGGGGACAGCAATGTTGAAAATAACAGCTATTCTCTGCAGAAGCTTCAGTGCAGCTATGGAAACACAAATGCCTGGCTAACTAAAGTTTGGCTATACCCATAGCATTGTGCAGATATTTTGACGTAACCTAGAGTGAAGACCTTTAAACCCATTCAGTATTCAATGCTTTTATATCTGTGCTGTCAGTGAAGGTGCCCTGAAGGCACACTGCTCCCAAGTAGCCTGTAGCTTTGATTGTCTCTGTACTATGTTTGGCAGCTGGTAGCCTGGGCTGCTGCTATAGAAAACTCTCTGACTTAGGCCCTGGATTGCTGAAATCCATCCAAAGGCATTGCATGTTATTTTTCCTCTTGCAGTTTCCAAAGACTGTTTTGTACACAGAACAAAATAATAACCTTTAATGACTGCTTCATGAGGCCTATCTCAATGGAGTATTTGTTCACAGAAAGGCTGGATTTGGGGATAAATAGCCTGATAACATCCTCTCCTTTGCAGCCAAACTTCTGAATGGTGTTTGGCTGCAAAATAATTCTGTTGATCCTGAGCTTCTGGTAGGATAGTTAAACTGTCATTTTTCAAAAGATAATCAGCCTTAGTGCTCTCTGGTCTGTGGAAAACAGCAGTGAGGATGTGGATGTGGCTTCACTCTAAAGAAAACTGCCTGTCTGTGTGACTACAGTGGTGACTAACATGGGAACATGCAAATGGGGCTCCCATGGTGCAATAGAGAGAAGGTGTGCAGCACTGTTTGCGCAGGTGTGACACTTGAGTCTCTCTATATGTGCTACAGCAGTGGCAAATCTCATGTAATGTGACATACTGGACTCTCCACAAACAAAATCAAGTGTTCAGTTCCTTCAGCTGCAGATTAGCTGTAGAGTTGGTTGGAGGATGGTTGTAGGTTGGTAGCAGAGTTGAACTGCATGAATGCTGTGGGCAGTTTTATGGGAACGATGATTGTCTCTGCTTAGACAGAGACAGTTCTAAGCATCCAGAAACCCTTGATGGATATGCATGTAGAGCAGTGACAACAAAATGACCAAAGCCAACTAAGGCCCTGACTGTTCTAGTCAAAACTATAACCAAGAGGACAGAAGTACTAGGCAGATTAAGGTTTCTAAAGAAGACCATTACTAGATATGATTGTGTTTTATTAGATTATTTTCATTTATTTTTTTGAGAAATTTTAGATATACCTATTAATTATTTGACTACTTATAAGTAGTCAAACTGGAGACTTACACAAGCTGGATTTTTACAAGGGCATGTGTTTATTGAACATGTTAATGTAGAGTTTTAGTTATCCTGACATTGTCAAAAAGCAATACTTGCCACTGAAAAAGCCTTCTGATTTTGCTAGATATCAGGTAACAGCAGTTGTGCAAAAGATGGTGGTTTTACTTATTCTGTGGTCCAGAGATCTAAGGAGTCAAACAGGTTATCTGATATAACTTTAAAAGTTTAATGGACCCACTTAACAAATACAACCACGTAGTTATTAGGAAATTATAAAATAAAATGGAGACTTATGTATTACATTATAACCTCATGATATTTTTTTTTCTTGTTAGTTGTCTCCTGTTTCATCAGCATAAAACTCTGAATTGTATGTCTATCAAAGCTGGATGACCAAGCTGAGTCCGATAAGAACAGAGACCCAAGTGGCAAGTAATGTGAGTGGAATCTGGCTGCAGTAGATGTTTTGCTGTGGATAGAAAGAAGTTAAAAACAGTCTGGTACAAAAAGTGAAATGAGAAAACAGGTTTATTAATTTGAAAAAAATCAAAAAGCCATTTTCCCCAAACCCCAAAATTCCAATGCAAGTCCTTGCCTCTCTTCTTCCCCTTACCTACCCTTAAAATTTTAGCAAAATAAGGGAAAGATCAGTTGAAGAGTAGTCATTAAGTATTGGTTATTTTTTTAATGGCAAGTGGCAGCCCTCAGAGGTAAAATGCCCTCCCTTGGACAAACCTGAGGAACTCTGGACTAGTGAAACAGGAAGATTTTTGTTGTAGAAAAATATTGCTTCTTCCGGGAAGGTGAAAGTCTTACAACAAGAAAGGACTAATCTGATCTGAAAAGGATCTATTGTAAATGGGATATCCTATCACATGGAGTTCACAAATTCTTTTGCACTTAACAGGCCTCTTCCCTATGGGGTGCAGCTGATCAGAAAAAGCAGGGTGAAATGATGGGGAAGTTCATTGTGCTGCACGTAGGTAGAAAATTTCTCAAAGAGGAACAAATAGAACAAAAAGTAAATAATTTTTCAAGGGCTTTTTTTTTTTTTCTTTCTCAGATAATTTATTCCCAGATCACAGAAGCTTATCCAGAATGCCATCACAGAAAAGCCAGCCAATTTTTTAAGTGTTCACCTTAGGATCTTAGGGAGGTTGTCATAACAAAAGCTTTAATTATGGGGAACACAGAGGAGTTGAGAAAACCTGGAACATCACAAAGTTTTACAATAAAGTAATGAAAGTAATGACAGCAATTTTTCAGGACCTCTCTTCACAATTTCAGAGGAACTGAAGCCTGAGGGTGCTTAACTACTGTGGTATAGAGTGTAACATAAGAACAGTGATACAGAATCAGACACATGCTGATAGTGACCATGGGAAATACTTTGGAAAGAGGTTAAAAATAGGACAAGCATGCAGTCCATGCATCCATGTTTCCCTGGCACTTTCTCCCAGCCTCCAAGAAATTCAAATGTCTTCCCAGAAAGGCGTGAGATCTTTGAATGTATTAGTTGTCAAAGTTTTGTGGGTTTTTTCCCTCCATAAATTCACCTGTTTACTTTTTAACACCATGTTAGCTTTGGCCAAGGTTAAGTAAATGGGATAATAAAAGCCTCCTTTTTCTTCATTCATTTCATAGCCCATATTTCTTGCCTTATAAGTGCAAAACTGCTTCCTACTCGTGTCTTCCTTCTCTGTGCCATTCACAATTTATTGATATTATTTTGTTCTCCCAGTCACCTCTTTTTCAGGCTGAGGAGAGTCTTTATCTTTTTTTTTTTTCATAGAAAGGCTGTTCCAAGCCCATCATCCTTGCTATCCCATTCTGTGCTTTTTCAAGCTTTCAGATAAGGTGGTCAGAGCATACAGTGTTTGAAATGTCAGTGCATGAGGGGTTTATGTATGGTATGAGGTATAATCCTTAGCTTTATAATCCTTATTTGCTGCATAATTATGCCACGATGTGCATTTTCTTACACATAGGGCAGTCTGTGTTATATCAGTGACCTCTCTGCAATGTGAAGCATCACATTCTTTTTTTATGAAACTTCTCAGTTTATGTGGTGGATCATATAGATAGAGGATTCTTCACCAAAATGGAGTTCAAGATTACTAGTTTCAGAAAAATCTGAAAGTGGGGTTTTAAGACCATACTTAAGCCCTGTAGTTAGGGCTTGATATTATATATACCCCTAATAACTCAGTGTATAGCTACATAATTGTATTTTGTGGCTGCAAAGCACCCAGATATAGGACTTTTATCCACTTTTGTGCCAGCTCTTCAGTTACTGTCACAAAACATAGAGGAGTCAGTCTTGGAAACAGCTGGTTTATCTGGTCTCCCTTGCCATGAGGGGACTAGACTGTTATGAAGCACTTATCTCTAAAAAAGTCCTTGGATTGAAAATGAAAACGTCCAACAGCCTTCATAAAAATCTAGAGGAGCTCCTGTTGCTTCTCTTCACTACATCCCTTAAAGTGCTGTAGAAATTCCTAGTGCTTGAAAACTGTTAATATATAATCGCTGCTAAAAAATCATCAGCATCCTCTGAAATCCTGCTGCCCAAGCATATCTTATAGCTACCTAATGTGCAATTTCCAATAATTTCTGCTTAGTTAGGTACACAATAACAATGGTATTACATGTATTCAGTCAAATACTTTTATTCATAGAATACATATCAAATTTATTTTAGCAGTTTAAATAAGTGAGTTTAATGTCTGTTTAGTCAAGCATTACTATAGTGAGGACTTCAGTAGATTAGAAATAAATGAATCCAATTAAAGAACACATCTGTGAAATTTGATATGTCATAGGCATGAATGAGCTGTTTGCACAGCAACTGTAAAGAAATCATTAATGATTAGTTATCTAGAAGAGGTTTAATCAAGGATAAATTGTATAAGACATAGTTAAAAACATTTGCATTGAATACATGGAGATTCTGAAATAATAAAAGAATGTTTTGCATCAATAGTGACACAGGTTCTCTTGGGAAATATATTTTCTGTTATCTGTGGTAACGTGCAGCCGGAGGCTGAAGCTGGGAGTTGGCTTAGTAATGTTACTAAGCACTGATAGGAGGAGGTTATTCCTTCCAATAAAAAGATGAAATTTAACAGGTGAAACAGAAAAAGATATTCTGCCAAATACGTGTTAGTTACAATAGCATATTGTTATCATCATCTTCAGAGCAAATATTCAGCAAAGTTAAGGTAGGGATTCTCAGAAGCAATCAGTGCTGGGCTAAATTTGACTCTATCAAAACAAAAAGTCCCCTTGGCAGCCTTGATGGTAAACTCAGAGAAGTTCCAAGTGCTTCCTAAAGTCCCAAGATATGTCATTCATCCAGTGCAGCACGAGTAGTCTCTTGAGGGGGTTGAGAATTGATCCAGATCATTTGGCTACTGGATCAGTATCTGATGGGTGTCACTGGTATTCAAGATATATATTTTTAACACATAAAAATACTAAGAATTCTGAGATGTGAAAATCTAGCCTGAATAAGAGCAGCCTGTTGCACTGTTGTAGGTCTGGTTTTCTGCAAAATGGAAATCATTCTACAGGGACGTCAGAGAACTTAGGTTTATGTGACACTAATTCCTAAAGACATGCTGCCTAATTGCACTTGCTGATGCACTGGGGTGACATTGATTTTCATGGGCTAGGAAGTCCAGTAAATAAAGGCAAATAAGAGTCTCCTTTTTGGAGCCAAAGATGGTGAGGCATGTAATTTGGAATGAAAAACTCTGCCTTCAGACTTCTGAAAAATCTACCTCATCATGATTGTCTAGAGGTCGGGAAGTTTTATTTAACTTCAACTGGCAGTTAGATAAGTNNNTTCTGAGATGAGAAACCAATCATATATTATACATAAAATTTCTCTCACAGTGGTTGTCTAGAGGAAATCCTCAGACATCTGTATTAAGTGACCGATACAGTTTCATGCTTCAGTTTTTCTGAATGAATGAAATAATTTACTTAAACTTCCTGAGTTGGATTGCTTTGTCTTTAAAAGCAAATATGGAAATACGATATCTTGTTAGTGAATATCATGGCTGGACAAGTTGTAAACTTTGACTCAACAAGATGTAAACAACCACTCTTTTTCGTGCTATTTATGAAGATAAATGGGTTCCTGGAACTTAATGAAGGGATCTGATTTACAGAACTCATACTTCTCTGAGTAGACGAATGACTTGGCCATTAGGTGTGCTAAGAATAAGTAATCACTTGAAAGATTTCTGCAGGGTTTTTGCAATTATTTTGATGAGCAGTAGGTCTAGCCGGTATGGGGCTAGTCACTCAAAAAGTTTTAGAAAGGAGGTTTGCTGACATAATCCCAGTTACTGGCAGAACAACTGAGGCAGGGAATAACTTGGAGGTTGCACAACTGAATGTCAGCTTAGTTTCAAAACAAGCAGGAGGGTTCAATGGCTTTTTCCTCACTTTGTCCTGAAATTTTGCTTCCTGTAAAACCTCAATGAAACCTTATTCTGACTGGTTCTGAAAGATGCTAAAGGGATTGCATATGCTCCTCCTCACAAATCACGTGAGCAGACCAAGGCCTTTGTAAACGTTTCTGAGACACATTGTACACGAACCGAGGACACAGCAGATGAGGAAATTGTCTGTTTTGTTGTGCCATCTGCTGATTTAGGAAGCCATGAAGATGACAAACAGCCAGAATCTGTTCTCTTTTCACTCATCTGCTGAATGGTGCTCTGTTAGCATTGCATGAGCTGGAGTGTGGAAACGTTAAAAGTTACAGGCATTGTTTAAAAGTAGAAGAATGATATATTGCAGTATTGTGGTCAGACGTGCATGAAAAAGTGCCTGATTTTTACCACCTTCATGTCTGATTTTAGCCAAACTGCAAACACTCAGAAAAATAGATTGAACATTAATGACATTAACACCTTTAGTTTAATCTCAGTGTTTTTATCACTAGATTGGCAGAAAATCTGACAAATATAATTTTTCTTATTTTTAGCTGAAAGAAATGAGGAGTGCATATGACCCTATCCATAGATTTTTCAAGTAAAACTAGAGGAGATTAAGAATATACATCATGTATTCAATAGAAATAATAGTGCACCCAATTGTAATTAAATCTTGTTTTCATTGTCATGTGCAGTGTTCTGCTTTGCTTCAGTCAGGTGAATGATTGTATTCATGATGTAGGAATCTGCTCCACTAAGATCACATAATGCTTTTACTCACAGCTTTTACTTCATGAGTTATCTAATATGTGCAAGGAATGATGTAGGTGTAGGTTATCAACGTTTGTCAAGTTTTGATGCTCCCATGGTACCTTTTCATCCAATGCTGTAACTCCACATATGAAAACTGAATTTCTGTTAATAATTCTTTAAGGTGTTTAAATTTAGTGTCTTTTGAAGGAATTAAATGCACAGTAAATATCTGCCTCTTTGTTGGTTATCTGTGTATTCTCAGTTACTGCATATGTATCTTATTTTTCCTTCCTGGCATGTAGTGATATTAATGTAAAAAGATGTTTTTCCTTACAGTTTTGCAGAATTTTCCTCGAATTGAAGATTTTGTCTTTTTTTCTGAAGATTTTCTTCTTGTTTTGAAGGTTATGCTGCTTATAACTCTGGATATATAAGACGTATATTCTTGAGTCAGGTTCCATTTCTTAGGCACTTTTGAATGAATCTGGATATTTACTCTTTATTAATGGGTGTAATTCTTTTACTTCTTCCTCTGGATACATCCTGTTTATCTGCTCTTTCTGTTTTAGAGCACTTTTCAGGGCTCGAGTTCTCTTTCACAGCCAGCACTGTCTTTAAGTAGGGAGTATTAATAATCTTGAAAACTATTTGTGCCTTTAGCTGTCTAATGTTAATGTCTAATTTCACTTCTGTAATGAGCTAAAGTAGTCCCAAACATCACCCTATCAACTGAAGAAATACAATTACAGTAAAAGCCCGTCTTGTCTGTACAGTTTTGGTTTGTTGTGAACCACTCTGGACCTCTGTCTTCCCAACATTATTTCTGTCAGTGCTGACTCACCCTTTCCTCATATTTTTCCCTTCAAAAAGCCCATATTAAAAAAAAAACCCTCTCATTTTCTTTTCATTTTGATGGAGAGCTCTAACCGCATGCTTAGTCACCATACTTGTGAAAACTCTCTGGTTTGAGAATTCAGGTTTAGTGGTGGTTTTGTGTTTTGATACTCCCTTACTGTCTTTTTTATTTTGGTCCATCTACCAGTGATTCATTATCTCTTCCTCAAACTTTGATCAGCTAGACTGTTGCTGCTTTGTTTCATATAGTACATTTTGGCCATGGTAGTAGGTAGAAAGTGTGGTCTAAAGCTGAGTTTTGAGAAGATTTCACATAAGTGTTGCAGATTCACTTGACATCCAAGTAATTTACAGATTGGCTTCCTCTTCCAAACATTCTGCTCCTTCAGCCCTTGTCCTTCATCTTTTCAGCTCGCTATAGCTAGATGTCCTTAGTAAAAAATGTTTTGTACTCAACTTTCAAATGCTTCATTACAGAGAAATGCAGTTGGTACAGCCCTCAATCCTTGGCTTTTGTGTGTACATGTAATATACTTATAAATACTTTCAAGATTAGGTTCCAGCTTTATAAAGAGCATTGAAAGAGCCCGGCACATGGCATAGAGTGGAAATGGAGTTAGATCTGAGAAGAAAATGGGAAGCAGCATATTGCAGCAAGGAGATTTTATGCTTTGTCTTCTGAATTTGCTTACAGTGAAGCCTGGTAATCCAGTCTGTAGGTGCCTGATACATTGACCATACCAGCCAGATTCTCATATGGGGAGGAACGACAAGAGAGAGGAAAAATAATACAATTTTTCAACCATGTGCTACCAAAAGCATATGCATTCACGTTCTCTGAGAAGTCAAAGAGGACCTAGAATTTCCATCCAACTGTGGAAAGAATGGCTGTTTCCCATCATGAAAAGGTGGAGGTCTTCAATGTGTTTCCCTTTGCAAAGAAGCATCACTTTGGTCTTGTCTGGATTCAGTTTGATCCATCTGTTCTTCATTTAAGAGCTAATTTCCTGTAGTTATTCTGATGTTTTATAGTGATGATAGTTGCATCAGAAAATGAGATAAATAGTAGATTGTCAGCAACATACTGTTAGCAATTGAACACATGCCATATCACTCTCTCTCTCTCAGCAGTCTCATGTAGATAGATGTAGATTGTATGGATCCCTGTGGGATCTGAAGGTGAGGACCTTGGAGGAAGAGGCTCATATCCACCACCTTTTTTTTAATTATACATAGAACACAAGATGCTGTACTAGTGTGTGGCTGTGACTGTGTGATAGAGGATTCAGATGTCTGAGAATAAGAATGTGGAGATTATAGTTCCATGTTGGTGAAAGTTTTATAAATTCCTCTAGGAAGTTGTCAGAATTTCCATCTGTAGTTTGTATATCACTAGGAGTCCTGCTTTCTCTAATCTTTTGTCTCATAGTGCATATGGATATACTAAAAAATGTTTTCGTTTCTTAGCAGAACATCTTTTGTATCTGATATTGAGGCCACTGGACTCTTCCTCCATGTTTTCTTTCCTTTTTGTTTTTTAAATTCTGGTATTTCTCTTGGGCAGTTGCTGATGGTGTTCCGGTATCTCTCTTGTTCTTGGTATCTCTCTGAAGTGTGACTCTTCTAGGACAGGGTTGAGACAGTGTTGAATCATGACTCAGTGATGAAAAAAGTCCAGTATTTCATCTGCAAAGAGAACACAAGAGTTTTCTTTTTCTAAGGGAACACACTGCATATGGCAGCAAGAACTTCAGGTAGTTTTTTATGATCATTTTTTGGATGAAGTTCCTGTCTAAGCAACTGGTTGCAAATATGAGCTTGTGTAGTTTATTCTAAGGTGTGGTGTTCTGGGAGGGTGAGCCCTCACCATAACAATACCAAGGATGTAGAAAAGTAACAGAGAATGGCATGCAAGGTTTTGGTAAGTCTGGTTTGACTGTGTTGTTGGGTTTTTTTCTGGTTTCCATGACCTAGAAACATTGTAGAGAGTAGTCTCTATACTCTTGAATGCTTGGCCCTTACACATACAACAGCAGACAAGCAGTGTTGGAATGACAGTGTGGTCTGATTACTAGGGTAATATTTCTCCCAGTGTTTTAAAACTTTTTCAGTGACACAAGAAAGCAGCAGGTGGCTACAGAGTGGCAAAAAACAGAGATGGGGAGTTAATGGCAGGAGCACTGAGCTATGGGGTTCTCCAGCAAAACCACAGGAAAAGGCTCAAAACCAAAATACAACCTCCTCATACCCCTAAGGCTCTGAAAACTTACCTACTTGGTTTTGATTAATTTTAGTTTCTGGTGGCAATATTTAGTGCATCTGACACTGAGAACACAGGACTCTTCTTCTTCTTATAATCAAATAGTCAGGGGGAGTGTGTGTATCAGGATGAAACTAATAGTTATTTCAGGGCTATTGATAGAATGTCATGCATTGTAGCAGTTAAGTATGAAGATTGTTCGACATCTTTTGTGTTTCATAGAACATGGAGATAATTTCCTAGAAATCAATAATGGAGACAGATCTTTGCATGTCAAGTCAAGGTGTCTGGATGAAAATTTTGAGGGTAACCACAGGAAAGATTAATGCTTTCAAAATGTGTGGATGGGCCATACCTGTCAAAGAGGCCAAAGCAAATCCCCATACTCAAACATTTTTGCTGCAGACAGGATATTTGAAATGAAGATATTCTAGCAGAGACCTAACTCTATGAAAGCCAAAACTTGAAGAAATTACCTCATTAAGAGCTAATTTTGTACTACAAAGCACTGTTTATACTTGACAAATCTCTGTCTGCCATGGACTGGAAACAGCATAGTCAGTGCAGTTCTAATGTCAGGGATTTACTTTCATGTGTTCTATATATACAGACACATACACATTGTCTGCATTGCCAAAAAACCTAAGCCTCTTCAACCAACAAGTTTACCTTCTATCAGATGCAAATAAAAAAATTGTGGAACTGTGATGAATTAATCTGTTGGTTATGCAAGTTTATCTGTGGATGCTCAAAGATTCATCCTATTTCACTTTTTTCAGTGACTTATCAAGTTTATTTTTCTACCCCTGACCTGAGAACCTTTCAGTGTACTAAGCTGTAATATGCTTAGGTTGCGATGTAGTTTCTTTCTAAAATAAGTTAGAGTCTTAAGGCTTGCATATCAATATCTGTGTGATTATAGACCAAGATATTGTTGCTAAAGCTAGGTAATTTATTATAAATATAATCCATTAAGTGTAAATCATTAGGTTTAGATGGGGTATGGGATAATATGTGAATGAATATGTTGCCTCCTTGACTGCTTAAGAGAAGCATTATTCTTCCCTTATCCCTTACTTCTCTTTTCCTTTGATAACACAAAGGAAAAGAATCCTTCCTCTTTTCCTCCAGGTAGGTAGGTCAGGAAGAAGCTCTTGCTTTGCTCTCTTTTAATAAATCATTGTCAGAATAGGTTCCGTATGACTACATGAAAGCTGGAGAGCTCATTTGTTACTCCCCCGGGTATCAGCAGACATGCAGATGTGTGCAGAGGAGTGCAGTCCAGTGCATATGCCCTCGTTATGCTTAGTAAGACATTGTGAACAATGCCAGCTTTCCTTACTTTCATGTATTCATTAGTTTGAAGAAACTAAGGCCAAACTTCAAAAACTGACATCATATATAGCTTCCCATAGAAAACATCTATTATTTTGTGAGTCAGGGACAGGCTATTTAAATCACAAAATTTGGTTTATTTAGCTGTTTTCTCTGACTGGTAAACCAGTAAAAGAAACTAAAAATGGATGAATAAACACTCAAAACTTCACCATAGAAGAAAAAAAACCTCCAAATCAAAAATTTACACAATTGCCTGAAACTTCTTAAACAATGAAAATAACAACCTTAGAGATCAACTGTTTTCCATTAAAAATTATTTTGTTTAGCTTTTTTAGTAATCTGTGTAGGCTGTTACGTGCACCTCATATACACAAATGTGAACACACACATATAATACACACATGGTAAGTTTGTAGTTGTATGGTTATAAGACTTTTGAAGAAAATGTATCCTATTTACTGCTTAGCTATGTGACCAATACAGAACTGTAATACAAATCTCAGAAATATCCATCCCATTGCTTTTTATTACTGAAGAAAGTAGATCAAGATGATAACAGCTGGATGCAAAAAGCAATCATATTTTCAGTATAAAAATAGTGCTATTGCTTAGTAAACTATACTCCATAGATGTATTAGGGTGATATACTGGCTTGCCCTGGATGGTTTTATTCTTTTTTCTTAAAAATATCTTTTGTTTTCACCCCCCACTAAGAAGAAAGGAATGTTTCCCATTAAGACATGAAGTGAGTTTGTTTTTCACTTTTGCCTTTCATATAGGGATACCGAATATAAAGGACTGCAGCTCTCCCTGGATCAGGTCACTGCTACCAAGCCGGCATTCTCATTCGCAAATTCAACTCCGACCATAACGGATAATAGAAAGGGAAGCAAATCTCGCCTCTCGAGCACAAAGTCAAAATCAAGGACATCACCGTACCCACAGGTAGCTGTCTTTGAAAAACTAAATTAAACCTTTTTTGATATCTTGATTTTGACTGCTACTTTACCCAAGTAACTAGAATGAGCTAAAGAAAGTGTTTCTGAAAGAGAATAAAGGACTGCAGGTTATACAAGCTTGACACAGGAATATGTTTCTTTAAACTGCTTCTAAAAAGCTGGGAACATTTATGTTTCAGCATGCATAATAAATCTTTATCAACAACAGTAGCAGTATAGGGCTCAGAGTTAATGAGAAACGGACAGAAGGACAAGTGAAAATATTGGTTTTGAAATACTTGGTTTGAGAAGACTCTGAGTTTTGCCATTTGAGAAATCTTGCTTTTTCTTACTTGGTCTTTACTAATTCCAACAAATCTTGAAAGCTGCCAGGTATTTGATAGAAGCTACTACTGAAATTGTAGTTAAGAGGAATGAGTTTTAATGACGGAAAGCAGTCAGCCAACTTGGTGAATTGGAACAGGAAAATGTGTACTTTTCAGTGTGTAAAGCTTTGAAAGGAAAAAAACAGTAGGAGGTGGTCATTGGCATCAGTAACTGTTTATTTCCCCAGATTTAATTTTCAAGCCTAACATGCAAGGAACATGTCCTAGCTTGGAGAATGGACCAGACTCAGTTGGGTCTGTGAACTGAAACTTATACAACACTTTTATGCAACAGATTTCTGCAGTCAATGTCACAGAACTTGTACCCTTACACTATCAAACTTTTAGCTGAAAAACCATGTTTATTAAAATGACCATGATGCTTACTAATGATACAAGTCCTACTGCTCTTATGCCTCTGCATAAGAGGATATAAATGGATATATAAACAAAGTGGATATAAATGTATGCATTCACAATGTAACATTGGAGAGCTACGTATTTTTAAAGACCTCAATATTTAGAACAATATTTAAGGAGCCTCAATATTTAACTGATAACGACCTTAATAATTACAGTCTCTCTGCAGGCACAATGTTTTCTAATTGGACCTCTAAGAGTGTGCAATGTGATCCCAATGTCTACATCCTTCCTTGTTTTCTTTCTTTTTCCTCTCAAAAGTACCAAGGGTAAGAATTTCAGTTAAATGACATCTGCTTTTGGCATAGGAAATATTTAACTGAGCACCTACATATGAATTCCTAATTTTAGGAATCTAACATTTGTCAGAGGTTATTATAGCTCATTTGTTCATATGTGTTTCTGTGGGTTGTTAAAAAAGCCTTTTCTTGAATGCACTACATCAAACAATTGTAATCAAACTGTTTAAAAGAATTGAGGAAGACACGTACAAATAATTCTAAATTCAGTTTTTATAACTATCTTTGGTATATTGTAATTACATTTCATCTTGCCTTGTACAGTGCTTTCAAAAATATTAATTTGCTAGCAGGACAATAGCAGCTGAAGACTTGTTACCTTTCCACATCTATTTGATTTCTGAAAGTCTGACCTCCTTATTCTTTCTGTCACCAGAAAAAAATACTGAATTAGCAGTGCAGCATTGTGACTTTTGGTTTAGCACAGATTGTTGCCTGAAAGCCCAGGGTGCTTAGTCTCCACTTTCATTTTGCATCCTCATTACCAGCTGCCTGATATTAAAGTCACATATTTCATCATTCAAAAAGAAGCAGCCATGTTAGTTGCCAGTATCTTGAAAAATGGTCATGCCATTCATTGCAGCCCATCACCACAAGTAATGGTGGCAGCTTGGCTTTGCCTCCCTGTCATCCTTCTCCACCACTGAATAAACTGTTGAAAGACTAAGAGGAGCTGTTGTGAAGAACATGCAGCAGGTGGTACTGCCTGTGTCCCTCAGTCTCCTGCCCATGTAATTTGCCAGTTAGTAGAGGAGAATTACAGTGTGACTTAAAAGTCACAGCTGAAGAGCGAGGTCACGGGTTTTGGTTTACACAGGAGCCTGAGCTGTGGTGAGGAAAGGAAGCAGGAAGTTTATTAATGAAATAATGGCAGTGGGCGAAGTACTTGTTAAAGTCAAGGGCACCTAAGAGATTTTAAATGTACATAATTTCGTTCCCATTTTTTTCCTTTCTTGTTCTCTTTTTCCCTTACCATTTACTTTGCTTCCCTCTTGAAGAGAAAAAGAAGTCTCATGCTTTATTGGGTGCTGATTGAGAGTCCTTCACCTTGTCACCTGTGTGTTGCTGAGACAGGTACATGAGATGTGAACAGTATGAAAACCATACTAATCAATTTCAGATGCATTTTTGCTACTAGGGCAAAAAGTGAGTGTTTCAGTCATCTAAGACAGTGCTGGTGTTTTTTTCCTCAAATCTTCTGCCAAAGCAAACATAGCATAATGTGGGTCTTGCAGACTCTTAAGTAAAACTGAGTTCATTAGACTGGAGGCATTGGTGAGCATCTGATTAACGCTGTGTGCTGTTAGTACAGTGGGCTAGTGGGTTCTGTGAAACCAGCCTCAGGCAGGGGAGGGGCAAGCAGAGAGGAGGGCAATCCAAATTTCATGGCCCAGCTGCAGAACTTGCTCAGAGAGTTTGAAGAGTGGTTTACTAGTCCTCTCCCATCAGAGAGGTGCAGAGTTGAAAGAGGTAGTGGGGAAAAAAAACAATCAGGCAGATGAAGGCTTAATGGATATTTGCAGAAAAAGGAAATCATGAGGAAATCATGGTGAAAAGATGCTTGTAGTCTACCCCCACAGCATCATCATCATCATCATCATCACTGTGATGACTTCCCAAAATCTAGCCCTGCACCTTTGTGTTCCCAAAAACTAGCTCAGGACCTCATTTATTCCATACACAGGCAATAACGAGAAGACTGGAAAAACAGTTTAATTGTGGTCATCTGAACTGCTTTGGAGTTTAATGTCCCATTAATGATGAATATTAAAAAATATTATAATTAAAAATAATAATGAAAATATTAAAAAAATATTTAAATTGTCTGTTATCTGCCTGCAGTGGAAGTGTTTCATGGTGAGATCTGGATAAATGTTTATTGCTTCATATCTCAACTTAGTTCTTGGATAAATATTTTATATATGCGTACATATATGTAGACACATACATATATATATACACATATGTATGTATCTCATGAAAGCACACATACAAGTAAGGATGTACCCATGAGCTGTTGGATGGTGGCTTTGGTGAGTATTATAGCATGCATAAATTTTTGGAAGTAGGTGTATATTATAGGTATAGGTGTACATCAATAGGTAGGTATCTAGTTATATATTAACACATCAGATTTCAGAGATATACTGATAATATTGGCAGAATCAGGCTGAACTCTAGACAGCCTGGGTTTTGTTTTGTTTTAATTTCTTCCTGTAGCCTAAAGCTTTGGTAACTTCTAGTGTGTTCAAAAGCAAAGCAAACCCCTCTTTTTATAATAAACACAGCTCCTGGTCTGGTGAAGAGTCACCAGCAGTGGGGGTTATTTTAATGGACATGCTGTATTACTTTAATCTAAGCCTTTCACCATCTGTTGTGCCTATAATAGTGAATGCGAAAAGAGCATATTTTACATTTCAGGATTACATTAGTAAAATGTAAGATAAAAGTGATTTAAAATCATGCATATGTTCTTAGTACAATGCGGCCTGCATCTGTGACTTTTTTTCCTCATGGTTCAGACACAAATCAAGAGAAAAGCTGTTAATGTAGTGAAAGTTTTTAATGGAAAAGAGGACTCTGTGAGGGTTTCACCATACATTTAATGTTTATAATGATAAAAACCTGAGTAGGATGACAGAAAATTATATATCTATAGTATCTGTTGTTTGAATATCTGGGGTGGAGTGTGGAGCAGGCTGATGTTGCTGTGTACGAGTCTTCATGCCAGTGAGACACAGGAATGGCAGGTCAGGCAAAAGGAAATCACACAAGAAATATAAATGGTCTACTGGCCTAATACACTTCCATGGACTCTCATAAAGTAAGCTTCTTTAAACATGGAATTTATATCTTCCTTGTCTCTTTAGTCCCCCTGAAGCTTTTGTTCAAATGAAAATGCATCAGTGATGGCCTACAGACCCTTTCTTTGTCAGTGCTAATCATGCTGGTGTGCTCTCCCTGTGATTGTACACTGGATTACCACTCTGGAAGACATTTCATATTTTCAGAGGTGACAATTCAGTTTCCAGAGACCAGCTGGAGGACTATTTAAATTATGTTTTGTTGTTTTTTATGCCAGAAGACAATTCAGAAATCACCTGAAGGGATTTCAGATGTTAAGAAGTTCAGTTTGAATTTCTTAATCGCTATCTGCTGACTAAATTTTGCCAAAAACCCAAAAGTAATAAGTTAGTTTTGCCTTCTGACTCCTGATAGAAGTCAGATAGCGGATAATAGCAGAAAATAAAATGTTTCTGCTGAGACATGGCCCGGATTGAAAAAAAACCAAACTGATTTTAATTTCCCATAATTTTTATTAAATCTGATTCAATTTTTTATGGTCTTTCATCACTTGACATATGGAACCTAATTCTGACTTGAGAGATAGTGTTTCCACTCCCATTTCAGTAAAGCAATATCTTTGATCACCCTTTCATTTCTGCCCCCATCAACATGTCACACATGCCCATATTTGAAGTCTCCACCTGTCAACATCAGATTCCCAGAAGAGGCAGTGCTTGGACTGCAGCAGTGGAGGCAGCCTGAGGATGCCAAATAGAGATGTGGCTGGCTTTGGAGGGAATTACACATATTTTTGCCCTGTGTACCTTAGGAGTAATGTTGTACCTTAGGAATAAGTAGTCATATCAAACCTTGGCAGAAAATGTGTGCCACAAACAACTGACTGTGTTAATTCAATTCTGTCCATGGCCTAGCAGCTGCCATGGGTCAGACCTCAAATAATCTTCATTTACATCAAGCATAAGGAAGATGAGTTAAGTATTGTTGGTCTTGATACATGGTTATATGACATCACACAGTGCATTTCTGAGATACTGAACATAAACCCTTTGAGATAATTTCCCTTTCTTTAGGAAAAGTGCACAAATGTCTTTTGTGATTAGGTTCAAGATAAAAGCAGAAATTGCACAATTTTTCAGGTAAATGAAGATATTCCCTTTAAGAGAAGCCATGCTGGACACTGAAGTGTCCTTATAAAAAGAAAATTAATAGAAGAATATCTAGTAGAGCTACAGGAAATTAAGAGTTTTCAGTTTGAAAGATTCTCTGGCATTTATTATCATAATAAATAGTCCAAAAAAGAAATTTCATTATATTATTATTGGAAATTAATTTTCTTGTCCTCCTCATGAAAGAAATACATACTAGGAGTTTTGTTTTTAATAAGAAAATAAATGAACTCTTGACTTTTCTATATTTGCATTTAGGCTTATACAATATAATATTTCTGCTTAACTTTTAAAATTAAAAAAATCTGGTTTATACAAGTCAAATCCAAAAAGAGCATTAAAAATAATTCTAAAGTTAAAAACAGATTAAAATGCAGTTTTCTTTTTGATTTTTCATTCTAGATTAAATTTACTAATTGTTAATCTGGTTAATGATTTCTAGTTTTTTTTAATTGGAAACTTAATTTTATCTACACATTTTTGTAAAAAAGCTTACAATAATTCAACTGTTATTTATGAAGGTGTCTTTGTGATTAAGCAGTTTGTAGATGTTAGATCTGAAAGCACAATAGAAGGGACAGATGCCCCAGTTGATCACATAACACTGGTGGCTGAATAAAGTTCCTAGTTTGTGTATGCTGAGTTACTGGCATTTAAAAGAACCCTTTTGTGGCTCTGTAACTATCCAAACTTCATGAAAATTCATGTTTGTCCTTTCATCTCTAAACCTTTGTGATGAGTATCACGGTACAAACTTTCTGACCTCCTCCATATCTACTATAGGCTTGTTGCCTATGGGTATTCTTCTGACAACTAATAACAAAATATAATTTACTTCCTCAAAGCCATGACCTCTTCTTTCTTTCCTTTAAATAACCTATCATGTTCACAACCTAAACAGTATTCACAAATATAAACTGGAATACTGAAGAAATGCCCAATTAAATGCCAAAAACTCTACTGATGTCGCACAGATGGTTTAAGTTTCTGTTAGTAAAACATCTGGTAAGTACTTTCGATTGGTAAGTGCATAAAACCTTGATCCTGGCTGATAATGAGGAGTTTCATAGCAACTTAATCTAATGAAAAGGAAGGTAACCTTATGTTAGGCCTATTAAAAGAAAAGGCAGAGTGGGCATATGGAAGGTGAGTGATGGAATGGGAGAATTCCAAGGTTTCATGTTGAAACACATTGATTTGTGACATGAGTGTGCAGTGCTGAAGAGGTGAGCATGTACAGCTTTGGTCTCATCCCAGTCCATAATCATGGGTGAAATTGATTTAAAAATGTTCCGTGAAGTTTGACAGTTCCAATAAATAAAAAGATTTAAAAATGAGATAGGTAAATCCTAGGAGATTTAATAAACATTCTTTTCTTTTCCCAAAAGGTATCTAAAAGTTTGAAGCATTCATTATGAATATCTAGAAATCTGAGACATTTAACTTAACCCTTACTTCCATCTAAACAAATGCTCACGTTTCTCTCTTGATTAATTCTCCAACTACCTACTAGTTGCTTTCCTGTGTTGGAAGAGCTCTGCTTTAGTGAGGGTGAAAAATTTTCACTCTGCCTGCTTCGGTTAGCAGTCACCTTTACTGGCAAATAGTTTCTTGTTCTCATATTGCAATAGAGCTCGGATTTTTAGCTACTTACCTACCTGCCATCACTTTAGAGCTTCACTTTACAGAAAAGTTGGTAGTGCAGGATTTACAGGAAGCCTTCTTTTCCCTACTAATAAGAGGAAAGAAGTTCAAAGATACAACTCCAAGTAAGAAAAAAAGTCGACAAACAAAATATGAGGAAAAGAGAGTGAACCCTTAGAAAAGAACTTTCAAATACATTCGGTTTCAATTTGACATGTGAGAATGCTCCAGAAGCAGTGTTATTTCAGTCCCTTTTGGAAGTGTTTTGCTGAAGTGCATTGGAGCGCCTTGGCTGAGCATAAGCACAGCTTTCAAAGCAACAAGAAAAACCTGGACACGCTAAGAATATATTGAATTGCAATATTGATGTTGCTGAGGCTAATATTACACATCATAAAGGAGATGGCTGTTAAGGGGCAACATGGGATGTTTTAGATTTTCAGGAGGTCTGTCCTGTCATCTGTGAGCTCATTACAGAGTGTTGTACAGGAAAGGACCAGGAGCCCAATCAGAAGGTGCAGACATGCGGGCACGCTCACAAAAAACACGCCATCACATACATACTCTGCCTTCCCAGCGCAGTTACTTGCAGATTTCACCCAGGTGTGGTAATTTCCGTGCTGCTTCTCCTGTTTTGCAGTATTCTGGATTTCACACGGAGAGATCCGAGTCTGACCACGAGAGCCAGTGGGGTGGGAGCCCACTGACCGATACGGCTTCTCCCCAGCTCCTGGAGCCTGCGGACAGACCGAGCTCCCAGCACCACGATGTCTCCTGTGCCTACAGACAGTACTCAGACCGCAGCGCGCTCTGCTACGGTTTTGCGCTCGACCACTCCAGGCTGGCTGATGACAGGCATTTCCACACTCAGGCCTGTGAAGGAGGCAGATGCGAAGCTGGCCGGTATTTCCTTGGCACGCCGCAGCCGGGAAGGGAGAGCTGGTGGGGCTCTCGTTCAGCACTGCCTCTGACAAAGTCGTCCCCTGAGAGCAGAGAAGCGTATGAGAACAGTATGCCCCACATCACGTCAGTGCACAGGATTCATGGTAAGACATAACAAGGATTTGCAGGAGCGACACTGTCTCAGCTAAAGCAGTATGACATACAGAAACATACAGCTGTTTGTGAGAAATGGAAAATGAGATGCTTTTGATGTATGTTCTTGTCCCAGAAATCACATCTGTGGAGATGAGGAATACTTAAAATTCAAGTTGAGTGGAGTTTTATAGTCTGGTTTATATGAGGCAAAATATAATTTAGCTGTATTTTCATCAATCAGTGAAATCAAGGTGGAAACGTGACTGGGGAGATTTTAAGCATGATCTTAAAGATATAAACAAAATAATACACTTGATAGAAAAGCGTTTTTTATTTGACTTAGGATCAAGGCACTTCAGATGGAATACACTTAGCAAAAAATTAGAGCTAAATCCAAGCTAGATAAGAAAAAAAATCTTTTTTCCCTATAGGTTATTACTAGATTCTGTCTGATTTGATGTTTATTAAATTTAGCTATTGAAATTAACAGTTGTTTTTGGTTTCAGACATTTATACTCAGCTATAATTTTTAGCCAATTTGAATCTCTCCATCCTTTCAGCACCAAGCCTGAAATTTTGTTTTGTTTCTGACCAGTTCCAAACTAAGCGCGTTAGCACATTTTCAGAGGTTGGAGCTAGTAAAAAACCACAGCGAAAGCCTGATACTGGGTTTGGAAAAGTCCAAAGGTTTTAAAATTATAGGCTGAGTCTTGGAAGACAGACTGGCCCTAAAGCCAGAATTCAAGGTTTTAAGAAGGGATGCAACATAAAAAAAGTTTTTCCTACAAAATAGTCTATCAAAACAAATGTTGCCTCTAAAGAACTCATAAAAGCAGATTACATTAATACTATTCCATTGACCTGCAGAACAAGGCTTTGCAAAAAAATTAAACTGCTCTGTTTTACTCCAATCTAATGAAAATTATGTTGAGATTAGAAAAAATTATTAAATAGGAAGTTCTAGGAAATACAGTCAGAGAAAAAAAGGAAAGGAAAGGAGTAGAAAATTTTGCTGATGAAGAGTGTTCTCCAATTTTCTTGTGAGAATATGCGTCCTTCCTCATGTCTGTTCCGTACTTCTGTCCTATTTGTGTTTTTCTAGCTTTTTCTTCCCAAAAAGAGAGAATCTATCAAAGTATGATAATTTGCTGGAAAATTTTTTTGATAATTCTTGCTCAGAAATATCATAGCACGGTACAAACGGAAAAGGGTTAGATATTAATTCCATACCTCTATCAAGAATAATTAATGCAAATGAATAATATAATTTGGTTTTAGTTTGCTGTTTGGCTTTGCTGTAATTTCAGGTGCTGCAGGTTTGTTTTTGTTTTTTTTATATCAAATGTTACATTTTTCAGTAGGTCTTCAGTCTGTGTGTAGCTTTGGGGGAAAAACCTGAGTAGCCCCAGCATTTTGGGTCCAATTTTTAAGAGGATGTGAAGGATGAATTCATGACCATGATACAGTGCAGTACTTCCCCAGCAGTGGCAGGATATTTTTGTTGTAAAAGCCCATCACTGATTTTTCTAGTGAACTCTGCAATGCAGTGGTGATCTGCAAACAGATCTGTATGCCCTGACCCAACACAGAACACGGGGAACTTCATGAGCTACTCTGAAAATGGGTTTGCTTTGAGGAGTACTGTCAGCCAACCCGATGTGCTTCATCCCCAAAGAGGACTCTGTGTATGCCAAGGCAGAGGCATCAATAAGTAACATGTACAAGTTCCACACATGCTCTCCTGCAGGAATGTCAGCAAATCAAGCACTTTATCATAATGCTGACCATTCAGGTTTTGGGGCCACTCGCTTTCTTCCTGGTGAGGACTGACAGGTATGATTCTGTCCTTTCAGCTACTTGCAAGCTAAACACCTTCTCTGATACATATATATGGGCCTAATTTTTTAAAGAGAGGTAAGAACGTCATAATATTTTCCCATTTCAAAAGCAAATATTTATGCATGGAGATATCACATTTTTTGTGTTGCTGTCTAACAGCTTTGGGTTCTTGAGCTTTTGAAGAAGAGTTCCTTCATAACTTGTGGTTATTTATTGTTGTGTAACCTGCATAAAGTTCATAACCACAAGCTATTTCTCAATGCTGTCTCTGTTTTACGTCTTGGAAAGGCTAGAATGTTGAACATTTGTAATTCCCTGAGATTTTTATTTTAACCATGGCCCAAATTCACTCAGACCTTGTTGATACAAAGAGGCAGTAAGGGGCTGGAGGCCTGAACACTGGCATTGAGGGCACTTTGACATGCTCTAGCATACTCTGCCTAGCCTCTAGCTGCTCCGAAAGACACAGTTGCTTTAGAGGTGGTGTCATATCTGCTGGTTTATGCAGGTGCTTGGCTACCCAACAGTGTATCAGGTGACACCAGATACCTGTGCTGAGGGGCTTAGATCTCTGTATATTTTCAGCTGTGTTGCTTGTTTCAAGTGGAGACACTGGAAACCAGAGTTTGTCACTGAAGAGCAAGGGGTCTTTTTTTGATGACTCTCTTACGACTCACCTCTGACTTAATTTTGTGTGTGTGAAATAAGGTTCAGGTTACAGGTTCTTCAAAATCACTTGCCTTCTTAAACCTCAGTGCTTTTGTCCTTTCTTTCCTAGGAAGAGGACACTGGGATGAGGACAGTGTTGTTAGCTCACCTGATCCTGGCTCTGCCAGCGAGTCAGGCGACCGATACCGTGCTGAGCAGTATCAGAACAGTCCGCATGAGCCCAGCAAAATTGAAACTCTAATAAGAGCCACCCAGCAAATGATTAAAGAAGAGGAAAACAGGCTACAGCTGCGGAAAACCACTCCTGACCCACTGGTCTCCATTAATGGCACAGGGAAGAAGCACGCTATCTGTTTTGCCAGCTACCCTCAGCAGCAGCTGGCAGCGGACGCCTGCCGCGTCCCAACAGTTGCCAACACTCCTCCTTGTGAACACATCCAGCAGCGGGATGGAAAGATCATGAGCCCACACGAAAATGACTATGACAACAGCCCCACAACACTGTCTAGGATAAGTAGCCCCAGTTCTGATCGAATATCAAAATCTAGTTTGGTACTTGCTAAAGACTACCTGCACTCAGACATGTCCCCTCATCAAACCCAAGGAGACCACCCAGCAGCCTCTCCAAATTATTACAGCTCCCACAGGCAGTACTTTGATAAGCATGCTTACACACTGACTGGATATGCCCTGGAGCATCTATATGACACTGAAACGATTAGAAGCTATTCACTAGGCTGTAATGGATCGCACTTTGATGTGACTTCTCACTTAAGGATGCAGCAAGATCCAGCACAAGGACACAAGGGAACATCTGTTATAATAACCAATGGAAGCTGACACTTTTTTTTCTAAAAACTTTTGTGCTTTAAAAAATAACCTTTGAGATCTAATTGGAAGATATTCTATGTTTTCATGCCCTTGTCCTTACCAGCATTTCCCATACCACAGTGCACTAGAAAGAAGAACCTAAGGTTTGGGGGGATAAGTTAGTTAAAACACATTACTTAAAAAAAAAAAAATAAAAATGCACTGGCATGCAGGGTTAGAGTAGATGGAGCTAAACTCAAAGCTGGTGCCATGCATGCTGACAAGGATAGAAGAGGTCCAGGTAGGGAGTGCGTGTGGCAGGCTAACAGAGCAGTTTATTCACACTGTGTAAGAGGTGTTGTTTGGAAACACTGCCAAGGGCAGATCTTCTGAACTGCATAGGTACCAGGCAACAGAACTGCTATGCACTCTTTTTACACAGGAAACTGGGATGTGCTCCTTTGAAATACACAACAAAATGTGTACTTCTGGTGATTTTTTACTCCCCAAAGGCCAAGCATGTTACGCTGCTGTATGGCATAAAGCATACCAATATAAAATCAAAAAAGGGAGAAAGAAGAGAGAACTCCTCGAATTGTTATGTCCTTGTGTACTCACAAACATGGCTATTTACATATGCTTGATTTGAAAAGAGTCCTTATTATTAGTATGGTCAAATATTTACTTCTACTGTAATAAAATGAGATGGGCTTTCTCACTGTAGTTTTGAGAAACGCAAAGGGCTTGCTTGTCCTGCCATAGAGGTGAGAGATGGTTCTCATGTTTTTGAAAGGTTGCCCATGGTGGGTCGTGGAGTGAAATGGATGAAAATTGCCTGGAGAAGCAGGGAGAATAGACTGGAATTAGGAGTGATCTGAGATAAACAGTTGACCCTGTAGCTATGTATACCATTTAATAATAATTATAAAATAAGGAAAAGTGGCTGAATAATTAAGAATTAATTTAAAACACAGAAGGAAGTCAATAGAATCATAGAAATATTGCTGTAAAATACAAATGCAGTTGCATAAATATTAAAAAACATGAGCCAAGAATAGGTAAAAAACTGTTCGGCAGTTTTTCTAATTTCTGATGAAGTTTTGGAGTAAATTAGGAGCGTATAGAGTATCATAACTACTCTGTCTGAAACACAGTGAAGTAATAGGCATGACCTTGATAAAGAAATATGAATTCTCTTCTTGATTGCAGCAGATAATTTATTGAAAGTCAGAAAATACTATGGGTATCAAAATCAACCATATATACATTAAAAAGTAGACGGAAATCAGTGTTGCATGGAATTAAATTGTATTAAGAATGCTGGTATTATCAGGGCCTGTCCTAGAGTTATACAATACATCAAAAGAGACAGAGGAATTTTTAAAATTTTTTAATAACCTCATGAACAAAGAGACTGATTGACTGGAAAAGAATAAACGCAAACATATGCTAAAAATGTAAAATAGGGCATTTGTAGTCACAATTGCTAGACCTGTCCTTTTTTGTATGGCATTCATATGGTCCCAAAGTGGACTGCAACAGGAGGGACCGCTGCTCCCTCTTATGCCAATGTGGTGGTTACTAAAATGAGATTAGCTCTAAGACTATCTTAATTTGTAACATTCAGAAGCTCAACATATGGGACTGAGTCATCAATGGGACTAAATATAAACCAGCATGCTATGGGTGGGTTAAAAATACTGTTTCCAAATAAAACTAATCAGAAGCAAAAGCTAAATAATAACATTATAAACCACGTAAGTAGAGATGTACTTGAAAGCAGAGGAAATTACATCTCTGAACTTGGAATACTGTGTATAGTCCTAATCACTCCAAAGCAGATTGTGAATCTTGAATTGAGTAGTACCTTACTCCATAAGCAACCTTTGTTGACCGCAGTGTGATTGCTCCTGGTGAAATGCACGTTGAACACAAGGGAGAACAACACAGTCTGGTCTTTATTATCTCAACCTCGTAACAGAAAAGGTGGAGCACAGCTCAGCAAAAGATAAAGAGACTGAAAGATCTAATAAAAGCTTTAAATAAACTGGGTCTGTCATCTTTGTAAGGGAAAAGAGTAAGGGGTAATGTCACTGATGTGCTCCAAACTCTGCACAGAGGAGAGATAAATAATGGTCGAAAACTATTTGAACTAGTGGCAGAAATGAGAGACAGGGCATTGAATGATAGCCAAGGCAAAATGAGAACAAAATGATTTGGCAAGAATTTTATTTGACTCATTGCCAAATGGATAATGAAGGTCATAAAGAGAAGCAGATAGAGATTTTTTGTTTGTTTGTGTGTTTGTTTTAAGATAAAAAAAACCAAGGCAAATAATTGAGGGGAAGAAAAACATTGGCAACTGTTAGCTCAGAGGAAGAAACGGACCAAAATGGACTTCTTTCAGCCCAAAAAATTGTATATATTCCTAAAGCATAGGAATAAGAAACTATTTTTGATAAATTTAGCTCTGGATACATATTTATTTCAGTTGTTCCTATTAATAATATGAATAAACTTGTACTTGGAGTCTCATTTTACAGTATTAAAGTACAGTTTGCAAAGCGAATTAGAATAGAGGTGCATGGTATCATACTATCCTTACAAGTACATATAAAACCATGCCTAAGTGTCAATATTTTGTATTACAAAAGCGTCTCCTAAAATTTTTGAATTAATGGGGTTTTCTCAGCGCTCAAGTTTCTTGGGATCACGAAGCACTCTTGCTATTAAGCTTTTAGTTAGAAGATAACAGAGTTCTGCAGACCAGCTGGAGTTCCCTGGCTGTGGTCTAATGGCCACAAATAGTCAGGAAACCACACGTGGCCACTGTTGCATTTGCATTCTGACAGGCACCTTTGAACAACAGAAGACTTATAAGACCAACAAGCACAGCATAAGATGCTACCTGGCTTCACGCAGAAAAAAAAGCCAGTGTGCTATGCAATAAAAGTCCGCCATCCTCATTGACAGTGATCCCAGAACTGTAGTTATTTATCCTACTTTCAATAGTTCTAGTCCACTACAAATGCAAAAAAAATGCACTGTAATGAATGGAATAAATCAGTAGAGATGGCTCTACTTGCAGCCACACTGTGCTACAAGCAGGGGCTGATGCTCTCTCTCCTCATGGGACTGCAACTGGTACTCCTTAGCACTTCAATACAGTATGCTGGAGATTGATGTCTTTTGTCAGTTTGTTTGCTATCCTGCTTCTTTAGATAGTCAGGAATTTCTTCTTAATTGACAGAAAGGATTGAGTTTTGCAAACATAGACTCTGCATGCTACATGCTACATGAAAGCAAGTCTGCAATCTTAATTATAGCATATAATATCACTGCAGCTCATATTACATGTGCTTTTCAATATGGTATAAAGCTTATTTTTTCCATTACATATTTATGTAATTCAAATTTTCATTTAGCATCCTTCAAGGATATAATTTTTTTAATGTTTCTCCCTTTTCCAAATCAGATGGGAAGAAATATCTTGCAAAATTGAAAAATGCAAGGCATTTGAACCAAATAAGTTTCAAATGTATCACATTAGCTAAAGGTTATAATTTTAAATAAGGCATGTATGTTGTGTTTTGGAACAGAAACAATATAAATTGCTGTATTGCATTATTTCTCTAACACAGTACTGGTTTGCTATTAATAAGAAATTAATATTTTGCAACTACTGCAAATACAGAGTGACCACAGCTCTTTCAAACCATTTCTTATTGTTGTCAGTGGATGGTGCATTATGGTTTTTTTTGTGCATTACAATCTTAGTATATCTTTTTTGTTTAAAGAAATAAAAAACTCACTAGTCTTTATATAAAATCACACCCCATGGGCATAGAGTTTGTGATTTTGGACAAATTAGCAAAGCAATTCTTAAATTAAAAGATGAACCTTACTCAGCAATTTGTCCCATTTGTTCAAATGGGAATATTTGTGGAGTAAGGTACTACTTAATGTGTGCAAGGGAAGAAAAGCTGACTTCTGTTAATAGGTTTGAGGGTTGTTTTGTAATTATTTTTCCTTAAATCTCAATATATGAGTATGGAACTATGGAAGATAAAAAGCCTAATGGCTGTGTTTCTGTAAAAGAGGTTATTTATGCTCTGAAAAAATGAGTGCAGCTCTCCCAGCTGAAGAGCCCCAAAAGTATTTAGTAAGCTTTAAAAATGGCTTTTGTTGATCTGTCTGCAATACTGCTGTGGGTTACATAGTGAAATTCTGCTCTTTTAACCACTGTTATCTGAATCTCATTTTTGTCTCTACACATGCAGCATTTATTCATTAGTGTCCCCAAGCATGTTGACCACCATATGTTCATTTATGTGAGCATGCTGGGTGAGTCGGAAAAAATAAAAGGTCGCATAGTATTTCTGGAAAAGGCACAGCCACCCCAGAAAATCAGCCTGGCTGCTCCAAAGGTCAGATAAGCTTTCAGTTAAGGAACAAAGCTGTGGCATGCATGTTGGTTTCAGACCTTCTGCATACAAACCTGTATGTAATGGGGATTATAGCCCACAGTTCCAGGATTAGAACTGGCTATATCTATTTTAAGGTGGCTATGGTTAATGTCTGGCAGCAAATGGATTCGGGCCCTGCTCTGTCCTTGAGTTGCACGTTTACTTAAAGCACCTAAGAGCCTAAAGGCAATACAGGCTTTGTTATTAGGAACAATGGTGGATGAACATGCTTTCCTGTAGGTATACTGGCTTAACTCCAGATAGCTTCACAATGTGGAGGAGAAACTATTTTATTTGCAGTTAGTATTGATGGTTAAACATTTCAGCTGTGTGTACTGAGAAGCAAAAAAAACTCCAGCCCAACAAACCCCAAACCAACCCCAAAAGCAACAAAAGAAAGCAAATAAAAAAATCTCCCAGATTTCTGTAACCCTTCAGTTTGGTGTTTTTAAAGTCTTCTAGATGCATAGCTGAGGATTTAGCTGCTATTTTGAAGACTAGAAAAATGAAATAGTCTTCTGTTCAGGACAGTGAGAGCACTAGTGTGATTCCATTTCACATTTCCTTAGGACATTTATTAATGAAAAAAAATGCTGTGAGGTTAAACTTCGCTGCAGCATTTAGCTTACGTGTACAAGAGTTCTGTAGATAAATCTGGCTCTAAGTTGTTAGGAATATATCCCTTTTTGAAAAGAGTTAATTTATTACTTCGTCTATGAAGCTGTATTTGGAAGGAAAGATCAAATACAGGATGAAAAAAAGCTTTTTGTCTGGTTGCATTCTCTATTTAATTCCTCTCTCACACAAATTTCTCAACCATTCCTATTGTTCTAGGATTCCAAATGCCATTTTAAATATTTTTATTTATTGCAATTTGGACTGCATTTATTATTTTCCTTTTCAGCTACTGATACAGAGGAAGCTTCAAAGTGCAAGAAACTATCTTTCCCACATAATTCAAAATGTTTGCACCTTTACATTCTGAGGAAATAAAGTCTATTAGAAAAAGTACGTTTAGGGGACTGCAACTTTTTCCCAAGGTAAATATTTCAATTCATAAGATATACTAATCTAACAAAAAGAAAGCACTTGAGACATGATGAAGAATTTCATGTTTGCTTTAAGCCAATGGTTACATTTACAGACAAAAAGACACAGATTGCCAGTGTTTCAAATACCATGCTTTGCAATGTAAAGGGTCTAGTGACATTGTAGCATAACATCTGTAGTTTTCCTTTGGAATGTAATGTAGAAAATATAATTTAGTTATGTCAACAATATCTTGCAAAGTGTTCCCATTTATAATTATTTATATTGTAAATAGCTTTCTGAAGTAAATTTGAAGTTAATGTGCATAAGATGTATTTATTATGTGAAGATTTTTTTGTTTGTTTAAAATATAGCTACCAATATGCAATTTTTGTCTGTTTTTCTAGATTTTTAAACTAAGGATTGTCCTATATAGTATACATTTTCAGGAATCTATTTTAATTAATGAGAGCATTTCTTAGCATTGGGAGGGGACAGGGTAAAGTAGTTTATTTTGGTTCCTGTAAATCCTAAATGCTCTCTGAATATTGAATGGAGTTTATCAAACTATGAGGAGACACTGGTAAGATACTCCTACCTCATTCAAGATACCTCAATCTGCTCAAATACTATTCTTTAAGGAAGAATTTAATTAAGATTAATTATCTGCTTTGTGAATCATCTGCCTTGTTTCTTGAAGCCATCTAATGCCCCTGTGCCTCAGCTAAATCAGCTTGCTGACTTGGAGCAGGATGCCCATTAGGTTCTTAAAACAATGTGCTCAAAGAGCAGTGCTCTGACACAGGAACAGGGGAGAAGTTGTGTTAATCTGCACTCAGGCCTGAGAGCTGGCTTTGACCTGAGGTTTTGTGCTTGGATATTTCAATCGACGCAGAGTAACAGGAGCCAATGTGTAGTGCCTGAGCTGCTGCAACCCTTGCCTAGTCTGGGGTTTGGGTCCCTCTGGGCTCGAGTTCTGAGTCACAGCTCTTACTTTCTAGGCCAGTGTCTGTGCCATCAATCCCCATCCTCTCAGACACTGTCACTGAGTCTCTTCCCTGCAGGGAACAAATGCAGGACAGATGGTCTCAGAGAGTAGTGGGAGAGTGGTGCTATGGTCAGGCAAGAGAGCATCTTTCTCTGGAGACAAAGTGGTTATTCACATGTATCCCATTCACAGGACAGAGCAAATACATAAGCATCAGGGGTGTGATGCACAGAAGAGTCAGTTTTGAGTCTCAGGTAAATTAAATGTATAAAATGGAGATGCAGTTTTGTCATTAGCCCTTTGCTCCTGCGTGGATGTAGGCACTCGGTTCTTAGAGACACTCTTGGGGACTGGGGAATACCCTGCAGCATTGAGTTAGAAGTTTAAACTGAATTCATGATGTTGGCATTTCCTATGGGCTAATTTAGGCAGTTACCCTGTCCTTGGTCTGAGTTTTGGTCCTGGTTCTCATGTAGGTAGGAAATGGTGTCATCTTTTCACCAAACTACGTTGTTTAACTGTGAGCTGTGCAAAACATGCTGAGTGTCTTTCTTTTCTTTCTTTCTTTCTTTCTTTCTTTCTTTCTTTCTTTCTTTCTTTCTTTCTTTCTTTCTTTCTTTCT
>JAOTQP010001546.1:71265233-71285494 GCA_026413545.1 Cichladusa arquata
TGTTTCTTTTTTTTTTTTTTTTTTTTTTTTTTTAACTGAACAGCTTTGGCTTCCTGTGATCAATCTTCTTGGCTACAGCAGTAAATATGCTAAGCTGCAGGTGCCAACAAGCTTTGAGACCGTCTCAGGCTTGAATGTTGACCCACGGCTGTGTTTTGTGTGTCATGAAGTAGCCTACCTTATGTACAACTATTTGGTCAATTCGTTGACTTGGGTTTTTAACTTAATATGTGCTTATTTACTTACGGAATTAGATCCAGTGTGGGAGAGATGCAAAGCAGCCAGTGGTTTAGGAGTTTAGTAAATAATCTCAGCTTTATTCAGTTTTGCTCTAGGTCAGATTGCTGAACGGAGTAATTCCATATGGCAACCTGATTTGAGCTTACTCAAAGCAAACTTTAAAATGGATTTTGGCAAAATCCAGCCAGCCATCAGGAACCCATTCTCAATTTCTGCTGAGGATTTCCTGATAGCTTTCTTAATTTAAAAAAAGCATCAACAAAAAAACAACAGCAAATGAGAAAAACTTTAAAACTTTTTTACTGTCTGAAATACTCATTCCCTTCTTCCAGAACATTAACCATCAAAAAGTCCTTTAGGCTGCTCTAATTTATGCCAAGAGCTGTAGAAGTCAGGAGGTGCAAACATGGTTAAAGTGCCTTTGCCTCCCGCCGTGTGCTTTGCTCTGATTTGCGATGCACTGCAGTGGGTGCAGCCTCTCACGAGGGAGAAGCAGGATGGGGCTGCATTTCTGCCCTTCTACTCTGACTTCTGTGCCCTGGTGCAGAGCAGCAGCTGTCCGGTCCCTCTCCAGCCTGTACCACTGGAGTGTGCGGGCTACCAAAGCCTCTGATGCTCTAGGATAAGAGGAAAGCGTGGGGATTTGAGCAGTGAGAGGGCCTCCAGAGGGGTGCCTCCAGTATTCAAAAGCCAGCGGTAAAATCCTGGCACTGATGAAGTCGTTGACAGAAATACTTTGGTCCCACTGAAGCATGGCCAAAAATGTTTAAGCATTATGAAAACAGCACTTGAGGCAGCTCAGTGTGCCTCCCTCAATAGAGCAACTGAAAGCAGAAGTAAACAGAAAGATTTACTTGTACTGGGAACAAACATAATTTAAAAAAATGTGGGAAGGGAAACAAGTACACAAAAAAATCCTCTCCTGTAATTTATCTGAATGATGTCAAACGTGAACAAAAACCGTGAGATAGAACTTGGGCTGGAGAGTAGAAAATCTGGCAGGGCTATTTCTGAGTGGGACTCTTAGGAAAAGCTGCTGATTGAAATCGATACAGCAAGACCCAGAATCCGAAAAGACCTTTTCTGGGATATGAGAGGGTCACTGAGCAGAACTGTCAGTTGATAGTATTGAGGCTTCAATTGCCTTCACCAAGGTGCTTCAGTGTTTGCTTTAGTGACTTCTTGCAGCCAGTGGCTGAGCATACATTTAACATCCCACCTGAGATCATCCTGCTGGGGAAGGGAATTTTTTAAAGACTTCTGTAGCTTAAACAACTCCCTCACCAGCCACATCAGCATGTCACATTTTCTGTATACTAATCAATAATGTTTGATTAATGTACTGAATCAGATTAATTGAAGAAGTTATTATTTATGGAGACAATTTTAAAAGGACTGAGGTTCTCTGTTTTCTGATTCTGTTATTTTAAAACATTCATTCATTTGAATTTTTAACAAATTGTGATTTATCACAGGAAGCATATTTAAACTGACCTTATTTAATAATATCATTTTCAAACAGTACCAATAGATCATATTTTGGTTTAGTTTATTTAATTATCCTGTAAGACTTGATTAGATAATGGCTTCACAGGGATAGGAAAAATACAGATACTCCATAACATTACAAATTACTGTGAGCATATCCTGGTAGTATATCAGAAGGTGATGAAAATAAACAGAGAAATAACATTTCCATTTGTTTCATGGCATTATTTTCCCTACACCAGAATGGCACTGTTACAGAAATACTACCAAAAAGTCAAGAATAAGAACTGAACTTTTTGTTATGCTAAAGGAATTAGCTGTATTTTGTTTACAGGGTATATGTACAATGGATGTTTTAAAGTGCTGTTTTTAATGCTCACTTAAAAACGTGCTACTTTATGAACATGTGAATAATGCATTCAAATTCAATTACACTGCATTTGTATTTCAAGGAGGTGCAGAGGAGAGAGAGCTTTCAGGTGAAGTTTGCCCAGCCCAATATATCCATTTTAATTGTTATCTATTTTTAGCACTCAGCTTCTCAGCAAGTCACTTCAGTTCACTGACTTGTTTCAGTGAAAAATCTCCAAATCTCTCTTTCTAGTTGTCATAATTTCCTAAGAGAATGAAGCTCATGCAACCACATGTGAATCTAAATTCTCAAAACTTTTGTAAATATAGGATGCTGCAGAGAAGCAAGAGACCATCTGTGCCACAGCTCAAGTAAAGTGAGACACAAACAGTTTGTTTTCACAACATCAGAGCATGGAATCTTAGACACAAGACACCAGACCTTAGACAGTAAAATCCCGTGGGTTATCTACTCACAGAACTGCTTATTTTATTGTATTTAAAGTAATCTCATTACTATCCATTCAGATTTAGTTGGTAGATCACTTTATGTGCCTTGAAAAGGGTAGATGGTCTACTGCATCAGGAGATAAACTAAGATTTTAAAAATGTCCTAGTAGAAGTGGATTTTAATCTGTAAAGTGATTTAATTAAAAAAAATCTGATTTAGGACTGCTTTCTTGAATATGAATAAAATTAGAGGAAAAAAATATGTATTTTCAAGCAGTGCCCTTACTTTTACTGTAATATTTCAGTTCAGTGGATTTTCTTACCATATCTTGGAAATTATTTGGGGAGATAGTGATGACTGCTATGGCAATGCCATTGTCATAAACAGTGCATTGTCATAAACAGCAAACAGCTAGTTTTAAAATCCAAATATAACTGATAGAAGGATATGCATTGCAATATCAGACATTGCTACAATGAACACATAAATTCCATGAGGTGAAGAAGAACAAGGAGAAAGCATGCAAATTTAGTGGCACAATGCATTTGCAATATGGATTGCACTTATCTTTTTATTTGCCACAGACATGCAATTTATGTGTAACAGAATGGAGATGCATGACACTATAAATTACACAGCAGTGAGTATGCTAGAGAAAAGAAGACTTGGCAGTATGTAATTTAAATTAAACAGTGTGAAATAAACAGACAAGTGTAGAGGTCCAGCTACATCTTGGTGAAAGTGTATTATACATATAGGTTTTTCAAACACATTCTTCCAATTCTCTTTTACTGTCAGTCAGAGGCAATAATATTAAAATAACAAGCACCTGAGGTGACCTGAGATTTTTCAATATTTATATGAATACATCTAGGTTTAGATCTTCAGGGTCTTGCCACCGTATCATATTCCACATGCAGCTATTTGTCCTCTTTAGGAGCTTCCTCCTCTGGTGAATGGAGAATGCTTTGCCAGTTGTACACCTCCACTCCCTGGAAAGTGGTCACCTATTGCTGAACTGTTGCAGCTGTGAAGGATCTAGTCACTGCCTTGGTCAGTTGTACTCCCAAAACCTGGGATAATCTGAGCAAATGTCTTGATTTTCCTGTAGATTTTAATTTATTTTTTTTTCTGATATTACAGAAAAATCCAAATAAAAGAGATTTCAGAAGGTAGACAAAAAATGACTGAGGCAAGAGTCACTCAGGTTCTTACAAGGATAACAAAGAGGCACACAGAACTATGGGATATATTTCTGTCTGGGAACTGATGGATGAGTGTAGAAGGAACATAGACACAGGACCACAAAATGAAATTGGCAGGAATACAGTTACTTAAGCTTTCTCTAACTAAAAAGAAAGATTCAGAGGACTTACTAGTGACTAGTATGCTTTTATTTATCTATGTTGGTTGATTTGCTATCTTTTGCATGAGAAAAATAACTTTAGACTTTTACCAAATCTGCCCACCTCTACATACCTCACTCCAAAAATATTTCAGTAAATCCAGCAGTGGTTTTCTGTGAGTAAACAGTCACACACCAGATCTTCAGTGAAGAGAAAAGAATAGATATAGGGTTTTTTAAAATGTCTTTTTCTTATGTCTGGGACAAAACACAAGGAGAAGTGCCTGTGAGTCTGATCATTTAGGAAACAGAAGAGAAATAATGATTTCTCTTTTCATCAGTCTAGTCTGAAGTCTATGCTTCAGATTCTGATATTTGCATCTTCATTAAGATGTGGTTATTCTCAAATAATCTGGAAAGACAGATGGTTTAGGGTTGTTTATGTTTCTGTACTTTTTTCCAAGCAATGATAAGACGTATTATCAATAGTTTGTTTTTTCTTTATTTTTCAATGGCCTTATGGCTAGCAGACAGTGAAATGAGACATACAAACAGATTTCCATACATTGTTAACCTTGACAGGGCACCAAGTATGTGGTTAAAGCCCAGTTTTGAAGTTTTTGTGCCTGATTCCTGCCCCAGCCACTCCAGCACAAGATAGGAGGTTGCCTTCACTGCAGTCAGAAGTTGTCCACCTTTGTATAGTTTTACAACAGACTAATTGAGGCAAATAAAGAAGGTATTCTTGAATTACAATGGTGTAAAAGAGAAAAAGAAGGCAAAATGAGCCTGTTTTGCAACAATATACACTGTGCTCATTGATTCTAAGATGCTGTCATAAATCAAACAGCAGGTGGTTTTAATTGATGAAATTATCCTTACTAATTTTTAAGCTATCACAGACAGATCTAAGGCAATTTATTGTGGTCTAGTTGGAGTGGATTGTTTTTATTTCTTAGACACATTCAAAACAAGCAGTCCTTAATTTCAAGTAGAAGCATCATGCCTTGCCTGGGCATGCAGGGCTTTGAAAAAAGCAAGACAAAAATTTATAAAATATTCCAGGAAGATCAGGTCACATCTTCCCCAAAAGTTCCTTAACATCTTTTTTAACAATACCAGCAATAACTTGTGCAGGTTTTGACAGGTGTAAATAATAAAATCAATGGCCACGTCAGGCACAGAGCTATAGCTCACGAGCAGATTGATGTGTTCGCGCACAATTGCTCTGAGAGGCCTCGACATGTCGGGGTCAAATTGGCAAAATAGGTAGCAACTGTGTTCTTGCAGCAGCCTCTGAAAGAGAGAGGCAGATGTCTATTCTATCTTGCAAACACATTCTTTTACAATGTGTTACCTCATCTCTTTTATTGCATGAGAGGAAAGTGGGAGACAGAGAATCAAGGATAACATTAATGATAGGCCATATGGAATACATAAACAACGTTGTTCTAGAATAAGATGATCTTTAAAAGGGGCGGGGGTCTTATTGTACTTGAGCCAGACATTACCTAACTCCTCAGGTGAAAGAAGGAGAATAGGTGAGAATGAGGAGCAGACGCTGGGACTGTGTCATTCAGCTCAGAGCAAGGTTTTCTGGAAGGTATAAAGAGCAGCTTAAAGCCCTTTAAAGGTCTGAGTTCCACTGTATTGAAATAATGTACTCCTGCTTGCTGGGAGCTGAGCCTTCCTGAAGAAGACTACTGAAGAAAATACTGTTTTGAAGCTGGATTAAAATTTGGCCTGTTCATGAACCACTTAGGAAATCCTGTGATTTATGTGAGGACATGGGGTCCCTAAGGAAGAGACTGAGAGAACATCCTCGAGTACAAAATGCCCTTTCTTTGACAGAGGGAAACCAGTTATAACAACAAAGACTCAGGGCTGTCTTAAAAAAAACTGGAAGCTGCCACTTTTACTGTTCTTAAACCTCATTTTGGACAGCACTGTACTTGGCAAGTCACTCTGCTGGAAGTAGTCATTGCCCTTGGTGTTAGAATCTGAGCCAGCCTAGCCCATGGGCCAACAAATGGGCCAACTGTCTGTGGCAAGGAGGCTAGAGGAGTTAGATATTTCTCTTCATATTGTGTCTAACTGGCCAAAGTTTTAGCTGCATAGGGAAGAATGATAGTATCTGTCTCCCACAGCATATGTGAAGATTTCAGGTTTTGGCCTTGCTGTATTTGACCTCATTTAGGACAAGAATGCTTTTATCTAAATCAAAGCCAATTTCTAGTATAAGTCTGAACTTGTGAAGACCCCCAGTGAACAAAAATATCACAGGAATTAGGCAATATGTTGAGAATGCATTTTGAAGTTTTAAGCATGTGCTTAAGTGCTTTTCTGGCTCTACTTTAATGAAAGATGGAAATGTAATGTGGAAATATCACTGAGAAATTCTGTTTCATTAAACTTGGAATGAATCCCAGTGATGAACAAAACTCAAAATGAAGTATGGCTCTGAGATTTAAAAGTAGTTTCTCTGTATTAATTCTCTTCATTTTGCTCCTGCCTGATCTGAGCTCATGGAGAGAACACCACAGCAAGTCTGATCGCTAATTTCTAATGTAACATAAAATATAATACAATGATTGTTGTCTAGTGGCTTGTCACACTAGGGCATGATAGAATGACAGCACAAACAATGGATTAGGAATGAAAGCAGAACAGAATTCTGATTGCCTGACTTTCTCGAAAAGAGTATAGACACAGAAATGGGTAACAGTAAAAGGTTAATACAGAAGAAAAAAAGGCATTTTTACTTTCATTAGTCTTTGATGTAATGCCATAACTTGTTTAGTAACAGCAGTACAATAGAAGCAGGTTGAGGGAGGTACCTTCATCTGATGCAAAACATGGTAACTATGCTGACTTCTGCATGCTTGTTTGGGGGGCAGGGCACAAATACCCAACCTGACGTGTTCCCAAAGGGTTTTCTAGTTGGGTGCCTGTGTCTTTTCACAGCTTTAAACAGATGACCAGGAGAAAGCAGTCACTCAGCCACCTCACCCAAGGCCAAAGAGAGAAGTCAGATCAGGGTGCTCTTTCTGGTGCCTCAAAGAAGCAGAAAAAGTCTGAAGGAAAAGGCAGTCAAATGGCTGGCTAAATAGTAAGGGGCTTTAGGAGTAACAATACTCTGTTGTCTATTGCAGTATCTCCTGGCTGGGTTACAGAAGAGGAGTTTGGGTTTTGTCTCTCTGCACAGGGGGAAGTGACAACTTCAGAGGAGGTAATTGTGCAGAGAATTGGTGACCCTCCGTCCTGGGAGTATCTTGGTGCTCATCACACAGTTTGCTTTGGGGAAGATGTTTTTTAGCAGTGTTTGTGAGAACAGTGCTACCACTAGCAAGGCAGGCTGAGCAGTGTGTAATGAAGACTGCTGCACCATGTCTGAGCTCAGTGGATCACTCTGTGTGTTGACAGGTGACTTAGACAGTCCTCTTTTTCTGTATTTCCTAGAGCTATAGATTTTCACTACAAGCCAAAATCTAAATGGATCCAAACTGATGGAGGATAGGTCAGTCAGTTGCTGATACGTGTGATGGTCTGGATGCAATCTGAATGGTGAGAATGGGGGGGAGATTTTATCTCTGTGCTCTGTTCCTCATATGAACCCATTGGCTCTTACTGTTGTAAGATGTGCCTAAGCCTTTGTGTATAAGCCTTTACCACTAGTCATGAAAAAAGCATCTCATAATATCAACTTGACACACTTATTTCTTAATTTATTGCAAGTTATACAGCATCATCTTCTTACTGAAGACATTGTACAGTTAAGGATACTGTAGCACACTAACATAAATTGGCAAATGCATCTCTGAATATAATCAGTTCTTTTTTAACATGCATACACTGGACATCCATGAAAATCCACTACATTATAATGGGTAAGTACATGGAAGAAAAGTGGACTGTGAAGATGGTATATACTGAAATTTTTCCTATTGTGACTTTTAGTGGACTTTTTCATAGCTCAGCAGGAGACCAGAGCTATGCTGAACAATTGCCAAACAGCATGGTAAACTAACAAGTGTGTTTTCTGTATGTTACCTCCAGTTTAGTGGAACTCTGGAGGGCAACAACCCACTAGTAGATCACAGCTCATTTTGGCAGGCCATTTTGTGTGCATTATTGACCTTTACTTGCTGTCCATAAATCCTTGACAATGCTGACACAGAAACGCACCAAGTGACCTTTCAAAAAATGTTGGAAATAATCCGTTGCAGCTGCAGGCCGAGGACACTGACCATACTCAAGTATAAATCTCTACATCAGCACCATGGACTGCTGGCAAGAGCATCGTACATACTCCCCAAACTGATTCTCCACACCAACAGCCTGATGTCCCGTATGAAAAAGAAAATTCTCACTAGTTAAAAGCAACAGGAGAAAAACTTTGTTTTAAAGCTGGGGATGTGAGAAAAATTTAGGACAGCATTGGTTTGACTTTTCCCCAGAGCTGGCTAGCAACCAGAGCATCCGCCTTTGACAGCTCTCTGTGTAAAATGTTCTTAGGCACCAGTAAGGTCCTGTTGACCTTAGCCTTAGGAAACTGTACAGTTCCTGTTTTTTAGCAGGCATCCTTTCATGTTTAAAGCACAAGGCTTTCCTTACAAAAGTATTTGAGCATTGTTTACACTCCATTTGCAGGGTGCAATATTTGTTTTATCCTCTCTTCTCAAGAAAAAACTTCACACCACCTCGGAGCTGAATCTTCTGCTGTGATGAATTCCCAACTACTTCGGTTGTGCAAGGATCCTCATGAGCCTGGACTCTTGAACCAGCTGCCTAGGTTAGCTCAGCTGTGTTAAAGACCAGTCACACAGGGCTTGCTGTCTGTGGAAATGGTCTTAATTTGAGGTCAGCAATGGCCAAACTGCTTTGAATGAGCTCTTGATGAGTATTTTCTGTAGGCTGAGAGCAGAGCAAGATTTCAGGCTGTTTTACCTTGCAATCCTTTGTTCAAATCCCTAAATTAATTTGCTTTGACTTCTAGCCGGTTAGGAACTGCCCCATAGATTTTGTATCAAATTGTGATAAACTATATATATATAAAATATATATGTGACAAAAATATCACATACTTCCAAATAGCTGTATAGACTTCTGCATTTCTTTGACAAGGAAGTACACTAAGTCCTCTTTCAGGGAAACTTGTGTGCCTCTCTGTAAAATGTGATTTGAGTGACCAAGGCACTATCTAGAGCTGAAGAGGAAGCACAGGGGTGACAAAGTGGCAGAGATCAACTGTTTGCCGTGGTTGAAAGAAGTAATGTCTTTTTATATCATTGACAGAGGGTAATTATTAAACTTAAGGCTACAGAATGGAAGATCAAAAATCTCTCACACTGTAAAACTATAAAGTTCTCTGACTGCCAAGGTAAGGGTAAGATGCTGATGGGATATTCTGCATGTTGCAAGGTGACTTTTGAAATGTGTGGTGCCAACCTCTGTCAGTATAAGGGAAAGTTCCATTTAGGTAAACAGAAAACACAAAAGCCCCATATCTATTTGCTTCAAAACAAAAGTGAAAAGAAAATCTGTATCGTATATGCCTTAAAGTTACAAAGCTCAATCGATTGTTACAATGGTTACTAATAATATTAACAGTATATTAAATTTCCAGAGCAATGTAATTCAATCTGTTTAAATTTCTTTCCAGAAAAATTATTCATACTAACAGCAGGGGGAAGACAGCTACATAAATAAATATAAGTTTGCAATGAGAATTTATTTTCTTCTGTTTCTTCCATATTAAATATCTTGGGTATTGTTATCAAAACGGCCTTTTTTCAGCCCTCTTTTCATGATCTATTTTGCTTTGTCACCCAGGGACTTAATACAAATTTGCCTTTACTAATATGTTTCTTTCCATTTGTTTTGTGTATAATTCTGTGAAAGAAATGGAAATAGCATGTTATGCTTATTAAAGTGCTTCACATTTCCTTTCCAGATGGATAGTATATATTTTTTGTAGTTATTGTTTCTACATTTGTTTCAAATTTCCCTGCTTCCTTGAAGTAAGGTAAAATAGTTTTGAGAACCAGAGCATGGGTATTAAACTCACCTGTGTTAAAGCAAATTCCAATAGCTTAGGTGAGATTCTAGCACTTTTTCTCTTTCCTCTTTTAAGGCCAGTGACCATGCAATGATCTAGTTCAGCCTTCCATATAAGATCATAAACCTCACCACGACTCCATATAATATTTTCATTCTGTACTCCCTGAGTGCAGTGTAGTTACTAAGCAATGGAGAATCTGAAAAAGTTCTCCTGAAAAATCAGGGTGAGAAAAGTTCTAAGAAGACTAAAAACTGGGCTCTTTTGTGGATATGCAATCAGCAGAAACCTCCATAACTGCATTTAAACCTTTGGCAAAAAGACAAAATGACGATCTACAATGCTTGAATATTTCAAAGCTCTTGGCTTAATTGAAAACAAGGATTTAAATGTATTTTTCTCTTAACAACATAGTTTTTGTGCAGAAAGTGTAAATACTGTTTCATCAACTAAATATCGGCTTCTTTTCATAGTGTCCTTTACATATATACTGCTTGCAATTGCTGTTAAGAAATTATTTGTGATTGTATGTCTTCAAGACTTATATGCTCTTGTGGTATGGGAGATTTTTAAATTCAGTTCCAAAAAATTTAAGTACAGTTTAAATTCAGTTCCTAACATTGAAGGAGCTGAAATTTCTAAATTAGAATTTCACATCCCTTAGAGTTTGGTTTGCTTTGCTTCATCACCTGATTACAGAGGACACTGAAGACAGTGGTAGTGAGCAGAGGACTGTTTCCACAAAACAGATGCAGAGGTTCTTTTCATCACTCATTCCTCTAGTGGGATTGAAAAAAATTGTGGACATGGGTGAATAAATGTGAAAATGATTCCACTAGTAGATCTGCTTAGTGAAAGATTCCCAAATGCTTCTTTCACTCGTCATGATTTTGCTGACCAAATGCCAGGTAACCACAACATCTTTAACGTGAGCTTCTCCTTCTACTTCAGCTTCGTATCTCTCTGTTGCATTTAGGAAGAAAGATCCAAGCTGGAGACCTGCTTTTATAGTACAAGCTTTTCTTGGAAAGCCATTTAAACCAATTCCACCACTTTTCACTTTCCTCTTGCTCCCATCTCAAATGTCAGTAGTTGAGGTGACAGGGAAGGGGTTTTCACCTTTTTTATTGTTCATTGTCATCCTCAACCAGTCCTAATGCTGATGTCCCTAAGAATAATCACATGGAGTTGTCATTTCTCCAAATAAACAGTTCACTATACTACTGGGCTTTGGCCAAGCATTTAGTGTTGCACTAACCTATTCTGAAATAAAATGCTTTAGCTTCCCTGATAAGAACTCAGTTTAGAAAAGAATTATATTTATTTTAATATAGTATTTGACAAGCACCGATGCTTTAGACAGCTTAGGAACTGCTTTTGTCCTTCAGTAGGTATCCCTCTGCTGGATAACCACCAAGAGAACTGAATCAGAGCTGTGGTTTGGCTGGGAAACTACCTACATAAGGAAGTTGTATTTCTACTGGTCTGGCTCACTGTGAAGCTGCTAAAGGGGAGAGAGGCTGGTGGTGCAAGGAGCAAGCACCTTGGACAGAGATCGCCACCATTAACAGCACTGTCAGAGTGATAATGCTGTCAAAAAAATCTATGTTTCCATACAAAACATTTTTAGATTACAGTCTCTGGATGAAACACCTCCTTACACCACAAACTCATGGCCAACCTTGTACCAACACTGTGAAGTCTGAAGATGTTTCTTGATTTTGTGAGACAAAAGAATTATTTGTGGAGATAATGAGTCTGGGAATGAACTGACTCAACTGGCAGAGCATTTAGTTCAATTAATTTGTTGTCCAAATAATTCCTTTGAAGGAATTATAAAGATGGTTTGTGGAAATCAAATACTTTCCAGCCATCAAGAACTGATGAAAAAATGTTCTTTTCTGTGGCAAACATCCTAAAAGTATGTCAGTATAAAAGAAGAGTTTCTTAAATCATGACATTGGTAATGGATTTTTCTGGAAAGTGCAATAAAATAATAAGTTGACCATAACTAGAATGCTAATGACTGTCTTATAATTGTTTAAGCACTACTTAGAGATTTTTATCCCATCTAGATGATGTAGATTTCTCAAATATGTAAATTAGCATGTTTATCTATAGCTCTTGACACTGGGCAGGTTTTTGTGAGTTTTTTAGTCCTCAGTACAATAATAAAAGTTTTATATATAAAATATATAACTTAAATGGTTCGTTTAGTAATTTGAGGAAGAATAGATTGCCCCTTCTTTCACCTCTTAGTTCTTCTGATCTAACCACTGTGTTTTGTAGTAGAGTGAGCAATCCGTTTCAGATTAGACATGTACAGGCAATGCTTTGTTAAGCATCAAATAATTTTTTTGGACACTATGGTTCTTTTAAGGAAAAATTCTGGAACAATTTATATTTAAATATGGTTCTAAAATACCGGTACCCACAAAAATTACCTTTTTTCACTGGATAGTAAAATGCACATATCTACTAGGAGTATAATGGGGTGGGGGGCAAGAATTTGTAATTTCCTAGTGGATTAAACTAGTGGCAGGAAGTACAGATGTTATAACCAATGCATTATCTCTGGCCTCAGTATAATCAGAAATGGGGAAAAAGGAATGTCAGTATTTAACAACAATGCATTCTGATTTTGAGGAGTTCAAGAGAATATAAGCTTTGCACAAGTTACAGTTTTTAAATACAATGTAAATAAAATTACTTCTCATATAGGAACAGCAATACCATCTATTGGGAATGTGTCATCAGTGTCTACTCTCTCATATTTTGGTAAACACTTCCTATACTCCATAGGTTTGTTTGTCTGTTTGTTTCTTCACAAGACAAGAGTCTCCAAACTCTGTCAGCTTCTGCTGATTGTCCACTCGAAGTCAGAAACTCTAGGCACCTTGGCCAATAATCTGAGTTTTGAAGTATCCAGTAGGCAAGGTTTCCATATTTCTGAGTTCTCAGGGTTGGATTCTAGGTTTTCTTGTCTTTTCAATGGAGCACAAGAAAGTGAAGTACTGGAGAAAAAAACATTCCTTTCCACAGTGAAATGGTTGAAATTGCTGTCCTTTGGAATAAAACAAAAAGAAGTTAACTTTGGGCACTTAGAGTAAGAAAACAGGGGATGAGATTCAGATTTCCTTCTGAGAATTTTTTTCACCTGTAAAACTTCTAACAATTCTGGGACCAAAGGTAGGGATGCTGTAAATAAATTAAAAAGTTTGCTTCCAGAAATAGGCAGGAAGGGTACACCTAAAACACTAAAGGTCTAAGATTCATAAATTAAGACCCCTGGTCAAATTCTGACTGGCCTTTGAGTCACAAACTGATTTCAGAAAATGAGACTCAAAAGACATAGTCACTAAATTAGTACTTCACATTCACAGAACCAAAAGTGACTACAGAATAATTCTAGACTCATTTGGGTGAGAATGATTTCATATGCTTTAGCATAAAAGTCAGATTGAGTCCACACAGAGACATTAAATGTATTCACATGTCCTACTTGTACTAGTGCAACTTAATGTTAGTAATTAAGTAATAGAAGAGACTCCTTCGTGAGGCATCTTTTATTTGACATTGAACTCATATTCATGTCAGGTTCCCATCTGAAGTGCAAGGATACTTCCATATCTTTGCAGAAATATAATTTTTCTTAACATCTAAGGCTCAAGCAGGATTTATCCTTAACAAGCTGCCCACTTGGTATTTTCTAACATCTTAAAATTAATAATAACTTCTGAATTATAGTGATTTTCTTATTTTTTCCTAAACTTACTGTTTATATTTTTATATTTTTTATGATGTATTCCCTTGCTGAATTTTTTAGCTTATTTTCTGTAAAGTGCTCTGAAAACTTTGGAAAACCTTTTTGAAAATCTTTTTTATTTAAGAAGACCTGGTTTCTTGAGGCCTATTAGTTCTCAGCACATATATGTGAATTAAGAGGGTGCTCAAAACTGGGCAGGAAACCCGGGTTCAGACATAATGTTCTCATTCCCCTGTCTTTCTGAAAGCCCCAAGGAACAAAGGGAATATTGAAATCAGCAGGTTGTAGGGCTTTGAAAGGATTGTCTTAATCACTAGGCTGGAGATACAATTATTCTATCTTGGGAACTGTTTACCTTATGTACAGCGAGAAGGGGGATAGGTTCACGTGAATATTCCATACAGGCAACTTGTTAGGATACTTCTGCTAAGGTGTAAACATAAAGTGCATTTTAACATCATGAATGGTGTGGCAAAAGGCCAATATCCCATGAAGTATTCCAAGTAATAGAGAAGATATTGAAAATCTAAGGTGGTCCTTTCTTTATTGCTCCTACTGGAACGGCTCTACTGCATTTAAACTGTTTTTTAAAAGTGTCCTCTGAAATTATACTATGTTTTATACAATATCTTTAGTCATATTCCATGGACATTATTTCTAAGATCTTACGTTTCTGCATTGGCATTTTTCCTGCCTCCCATATGGGGGACTAAAGAGGGTTTCCAATGAAAAAATATGGCATACTTCCCTGGTGTCCATGGAATTGGCTGGCTATCCTGAGCTCAGTTCTTATCAGATCTTCATACTTTTCTAGTGAAATAATAAACCTTCAAAATAGAAATAAAGTTGGATCAACTAAAGTCTAAATAGAAAAAATAGTTGTTGACTGCACTGTATAAGTCAGCAATGAGTGATCTCAGTTGTACCAAAAAACCTGATCCATGTAGGTCCTCTTTTCCAGTGAAAATAGATTGATTTAATACTACTGCCATTCATTTAAGGGAAAGAGAAACACCAAAAAGAAAATTTAATTAAAGGTTTTTCTAAAATCCTGAGAAGAGTTTATTAGACCACTCAACAGTTAACATAGAAACTCAATGAAATTTTGTTCTCAGTTTTGTAGTGATTCATTGAGATGCCTACTAACGTTTTATGCGTCTTATCAAGAAATTATTCTTCCTTGGTTTTGATTCAAGGTATAAATATATGTCCTGGTCAGAGAGGGGAATGTGCTGTACTACAGTCCTTTCCACATTAAAGTTAGTTAAGAGCCAACTGAATGGCAGCTGAGAGGAAATGGGATAGGATGATTTTCTGCTATGCAGTTTTACCCGTAGCTTTTTAGCAAGAAACACTTAAAAATGCCAGCTTAACTTTTTTTTATATTAATGTTCAATCCTGGATAGTCTGTCATCCAGTGGAAACCTGAAGTCAGGTACCTAGCAGGACCTAGTGAGCTAGGAAGGAATCTTCTCATTCCATCATGAAAAAGCCAAATCCATTAATTTAAAAATAAATTGTTTCTTGTAATTAACGTTTTATTCTTCCACCTGGAATTCACTACCCAATGCACAGGGCTTCCTCCTGGACCTGGCCAGAGAACCTAAATTTCTTGTGCACAGAACAAGGAAAAAGATGTAGAGGGACATGGAGTGTTCTGCAATAACAAGTGTTAAATGCTGTCTAATAAAACTCTTTCCTACCTGTTCCCTTTTGAGAGAATTCCCATGAGCAATTCCTTAGTAAATAGTTAAAAACTATTTAGCATGTTTAATTACAAACAATTTTTTGAAAGAAAACACTTTCCTTGACAGTTCCAATTGAAGGTCTTGAAATTTGACTTAATAAAATATCTGTAATTTATTACTGAAAATGAAGACAGTGGACATCTCCACTAAATCAGATGATAAGCACAACAGAAAAGCAGAGAAGCAAGTAAATATGTCTGTATTCTGTGAAGGATCTGGATGATGAACATCAAGTAATTATGGGAGAAACACAAAGAATTTGTTAAAAAAAGTGTTTGAAGAGTTATGTACCCAATAAATACTGTCTATATTGTGCACATGAGGCTGAATGAAATAATGATGTAGTTCATAAAGACTATCTCATAATGTATATGAGAAAAGATTTGGGAGTAAAATTGCACAAAAACATTTAGAACAGATATCTTCTGAATTCTTATTGCTTAACTTAGAAATATTCTGCACTGACTAAACTAAGTGAATTCCAGCAGAGGTGCCACCTGGGCTACAGACCCAGGAGGGCAGAATACAGACAAGATTTACTTTTATTTTGGGACAACAGAACTCTATCCAAGGGGAAAGCCCCACCCTCATCCTGCCTGAAAAATTATCATCTTCAAAATAAGAACAAAATGCGAGAAAATGTATTGGATTTAAGGTTTGAGAGAATATGGGTGGACAGAAATATTATTAAGCGAAGGAAATGACATTCTGGATTTCATGATGTATAGAGTGAGCAGTTAAAATGATAAGATAGCAGAACCTGTGCCAAGTTAGACAGCAGAAAGGAATTCAAAATGAAGAACAAAAGGTTCTTTAGCCTTATAAATAAAATGAGGGTGAGGGAAGAAGGGACACTAAACTGCACTCGGAAAGGATAGGAATGATTGGAAGGATGTCCCACCACCAAAATAATATTTTGCTTTGATTTCTAATAAGTGATATGAATTAGAGGTGAGAAAGGGCAAGACAGTTACATGAAACAAAACAATTGAAATTACTCTGTTTATGGGAGAATAAACTCCTAGTTTCATGTTCTTCCAGGGTTCTGAGAGGACTAGCATGTGAAATTGTAAGATTAGTGTCAAGATAATTAAAAATAAATTTAACCACTGTTACAATAGTATCATAGGTGAGATGCATTTCTATAAAGGATAAAAGATATGCTGTGTTTTTAAAAAAGTTTGAGAAATGTATGCCCTAACCTTTTTTTTTACAAGTTAAATATATAGGTGTAATATATCTCAACTTGAGTAAGCTGATACATTCTGTGAGAAATTACTGGTATTTGTAGACAGAACACGTTAGAGTGGAGATTATGTTGAGTGAGTACTAAGAGATTTTGGAGTGTAAGGAAGTTGCAAATGCCCGTCCTGAAGACATGAACTAAAAATATTGAAGTATAAATATATTGAACAACCAGCCTGTGTTACAATTGCAGAGAAGTGGCACTGAAGAGAGAAAATTACAGATTTGTGTCTGTGGGAGTTAACAAAAATTCAAAGGTCATCAGTAGAGGAGAAGAAGGATTTTGTATTAGTTAATCATAAAATGGCTGTAATCCACAGGTGGGATACTACCACGGGAAAGGCAAATTCCATCACTTGGTTTATTTTGCAAAGATTTTCAACAGAGGTGAGGAGTTAATTTTATAGTTTTCCAGGGTACTCTTCCAGAATATTGTGCATGGACCCGATGATCCATATTCAAGAAATCTAGAGTTCAACTAAAGACTCAAAGTAATAATAGGATGATTGAAAGATCCAGAGTAAATGTGTGACAACAAGCTAGAGGAACTGGCTTTGTGTCACACAGCAAAACAAGAGCTGGGGGAAATGTTAATTCTGTTGCAAATGTGTGATGGAAACAAGCCCTAGGGAGAGAAAGGAATTATTAACAGTAAAGAGCAATCTTGATCCAAGAGTGTACAACGCAGTAATGTTCTAGAACAAAGACAATTGAGAAGAAAATTAAGAGGTGTGGCAACTTGTCAGTAGCTCTGATTTCCTGGAATAGCAGCTGAGTAGGCCAGGTGATTGTGATATTTTGCAGCCCTGTACTCCACATGTAGTTTGTATATGTGACATGCGGTCATGAAGTACTTATGATGTTGATTCAGTTTTTCTTGGATAACACATACAGAGGCTGCGACAACACCAAGATAGAAAGTGATAGACATGGGTTACAATCAATCTAATTCTTACCATCAGCATTTTCCTTTAATTGAAACAACAACACGATATCAGAACAGATTCCTCAAAATCCTTCAATTGACCCTACATCATGAATCTGTCAAAAAGTTCTAAAAACGACAATTATTCTAATATGTTTTTGTGAACTGATTCAGAAATCATGAGTCGTCTCCTCATGGTTTCTCAGTATCACACAGGTGAACCAGTTTATTTCTTCATTGTGGTGATTAATTTCCCTTCCAGACTTCAAAACATTTCCCATTTGCCTAAAAACTTCCAGTTTGCTTGTTGGTGGATGAATGCCTATAGTTTTAGTGACTTTCACTGGATATTTTTCACCCCTATTAATTACAAATTTAATTGGTAAACATCCTAAAGATATATTTGTAATTATCTTGCAATTCAGCAAAATGATAAGGGAATCCCTCAGGGTACCTGATGTACAGTTCTTAAAATGAGATAATTTTTTTGGAGTCCATGTTATATAACTTTAATTGCTGTGGAATGAAAATTTTACAATAATATTTTACACAATCAACATGAATTCTCACCTTTTTGTTTAGCAATCCTCCTAAATAAAGAAATATATAAATTCTGCACATAAGACCTTTAAAATACTTGTGAAAACTTGATATAAGTATTGCAGAGCAAAGCTCATCTGTTATGATTATGGTTATCAGGTTGTTTGAATACAGAGGGAATAAATTATGTACTGAAAGACTTTGTGTATGAGCCGGCAACTACTAAAAGCTTGCAGGAAGAGAGTCATAGTGACATATAAAGGACTGAGAAGGTGATGGGGTAAATTCAAGGAGAGTAAACCTAAGGCAGTTAATCCTTCAGACACTCCAAGAATTAACACCTTTTACTATTCACATTCTGTGTTTTTGAGCCTTCTCTTATCACAGGTGAAGAACATTACCTTGAATGAGTTATTTGCTGATTATCAGGGTAGAATCAAGTTGGTCTTGATGAAAGGCAGTATTTGTGTAAAGAGAGACAGGTTCATCTTCTTAAGTACTTTCCATCTGAAATATTTTAAAGATTTAATCTCAATGTTTTTAATTTCTTTTTCAAGCTTTACAAAATCTTTTGATATTTGCAAAAAATTCTCTTATTCCTAGTTAACTTTCATTCCTAAGTAGAACAGACTGCATATGTATGAACTGCCAGCAATATCAGCAGGACATTTGGAAACATCAGTCTGTATAGAGATTTGCACTTGTGGGGAATACAGAATAAATCGATAGAAAGGATATAAAGTTTTTGGTTAATTATATATATATTTTAGGAATGAAACTGCATTTATTATCTGGAATGACAATCTTATTAGTGAACATATAAATTAGACAACTCAACTGCCATGAACGAGCAGGTCTCCCAGAGATTATGTGGATGTCTCAACCCTGTAAATGTTCAATGTGGTTTGTAAATGCAAACAATTCTACGATAGCTTCATGTTTGAAGAAGTACTACTCTCTCTAAATTGTATCAAAGCAGAATATGTTATGCACCAAGACAAAGAAAAGCTTTGTTGAGAATGATAGAAGTTTTTCCTGCTTGAAAGATAAATGTGGGGTTTATACCATGCAGGTAGAGGCAGAGACATTCTGGCTTTTCAGAGCAGATGGAGACAGAGAAGTTCTGGGTTTTTGGGACAGCTAATGCCCCTGTCCTGTTGCAGAAACTGTCATGTGTTTCCGTTAATGTGGATCACACAGAAAGAAAAATACATAATGATTTTCAAGGACTTAGCTTTGCAAGTAAGATATTACATTTTCCCATAACATGGCTTATGATATAGATTTGTCTTTTTGTCTCTAACTTTTGAAAGCACTGGTGTAAATTTTACCTCAGGCCTCACAAAATCTCCTTTCCTCCCCCCACAAGTCTACCTGCACGTCACAGCATCCTGTGATTTACAGCAGTTATACTGTTATCTCCTTTTGTCTGCTCACCTGCTGCTGTTTACGAATCGTGTCCTTGTCGTTTGTCAACCAGCTGTACTTTGCTTATCACCTCTGATCCTGTGAACCTCTGTGGAAAGCCATCAATGCTTGCAGGTTTTTCATGAGAACTTACTGTGACATAGGCAGAATTTTCTCCTCTTTCGTGCTCATAATCTCCAGTTCTGCTCAAGAGAGCTGTTGTGGAAGGAGTACAGAGCATGGTTCAAACTACATTCCCATAAAAAGGAAGAATGAAGGTTGGCGTATTTTCCTCTCCCCTGAATACCCAGTCTTTCTTTAGTTTCCTGATACAGGTGGCTACCATTTGTAGAGCTATCAATTTCTTTGCCCGTTTTAAAGCAGCTATTATTTATGCCAGTCCCTGCTTATCATCCTCTTTATTCGTTTAGACAAGAACAGCTACAAAACATTTTAAACAGCTTGAGATAAAGGTTAAGCTTAAAGATCACATGTTATCATGCACAGCTTCAAAATAATAGGTTAAATCTGCTTCAACACAATGTTCCGAAATCATGCCTTTAATGTGCATTTAATTTGTGCCACTCTTTCAGATGTAAGAAATGTGAAAACATGAACCAAGCTGTTGGGGGTTGAGTGTTTTTTCTGTTACTGTGTCAATTTGAAGAATTTTTCCCATTATCATGCCAATGGAGCT